>CM056206.1:32686569-33286569 GCA_029692085.1 Gymnothorax javanicus
AGAAATTTATTTGAGATCCTGGATAGTTAAACCCTCAAAATATGGCACACTTGCCCAACCTGTCTGTAACCATGGTAACATCATATGCCGAAAATAATTTTTTTTTTTAAATCACCATTTACAAGAAGCTGATACAGTTTTTTACACACCAAATTCAATATATTTCTTCCAACCTAATCCTGGAACATTGCATTTTTAAATTTCTTGAAATGTACAGTCTGTTGATTATGATTGCTCAGTATGCTCAGGAATTCAGCCCAAAATGTAACAAAGTTGAAAATAATGCGCAATTTAAAAAAAAACCCCAAGTTCATAATTGAAAGCATTTTATTTTCATTGGGTATTGACCTATAGGGTTTCATTGTTTACGAAAACTGCTTTGAGTATTGGGTATTTTTTGGGCCCGCTAAAGTAGGTCTGCAGAGAAACAGGGTTAAATGATGTATCTGTAAACACCTAAGTCGTGAAAAATATAAATACTGCGTAATACCACACAAACTATTTGAGCCAATGAATTGACTTATTGTGGCTGTTATATTGCAAAACTAAATGCTTCGTTTGATTGGCTAGCACAAGTGCCACCAGTTGAAAAATATTAAGCCCTGCAAGATACTAGGCTCTGTCAAATTTAGTAGTTGACTGCCACATATAATGTATGTGTTTATGCGATGCATTGATATAGGCTATTGTTTGTGCATTAGACATCAATGTGGTCAAAGCAAGCTGGCACGCTGCATAACTTTGGCACAAAGTTTCCATCACCTAGTCCTCTGTCGGCGGCAAAGATTCATGAACTCCCTGTATGCGAGTATGCTTTTTCTAATGAACACAGGCAGTTCACCTACGTATGCAGGATATAATTTATAAAGCGTATGATCTGCACATTGTCCCTGATTTTGCTAATCCACTTCAGGAACTGGCTAAATCAGGTGTTGCTAGGTTCTTGTTTTATGTGCACTTGTTCAAAGTCCGGCTTTCATTGGCTTGCTGGTTCTTGCATAGCTAGTTTCCTGGTTCTGTTTAGTTTCTGTTTGCTCGCTTAATCACTTCTTGGGGGGAGTGTGGCGGGGGAGGAGCAATTGATCGCTAGGTGCGCTGTACCAGCAGTAATTCACTGTCCCTTGTGTCCTTGTTGCGGGTCCCTGGGGAACACTGGGAGAACTAGGTCTCCAAGAGGCAGGAAATTACCCATCATCCTCTCTGCGAGGAGAGCGATGAGATACCAATTCCCTGTGGCAGGAAGTGACTCCCAAACACAGTTGTGCAATACTGCTAGCCAAGCTGTATATCCCTTTTATTTATTCAAAACTGATACATTATGTACATATTTGTTGTCTTTTCTTTATTCAAGTGGGTGAATGTTTATCTTGTATACATTTTGGTTCCATCTCGGCCACCTTGCCTGAACTACGCAGCATATCTTGCTTGATAAGTCCATAAATTTTAGGTTGCAGACATATGCAGCAATTTTCTTTCTGTCATTTGCCTTCCTCAGAGGGTGTTTGAAATTGAGTAGTGACTTGTGGGCATTCCCTTGGGGCTAAACATAAAGGCCTGTTTCATTGAAACCTTCAGAACATGCAAAACCAATAACTGGACCAGTGATTGGTCATGGTATGTTTTGCTCCAATCCTGGGTTGTTATTTTTGCATGAAAAAAGGTTTGACACATGCTGAAGGTCTTAGAAAATCAATTAAATTAAATCATTTCATTTTATTCACCACATAAAATTCAACAACGCAAAGTGTGACTAACTGAATCAAGTGTTTTCCGTTTTTACTCAGTGGAAAATCCAACATGCGTAACACCCTTTTCATTGACAAACTGGGAAATAAATATCAGTTAAAAAACGTAAAAAGTAAAACTGACCTAAAGATTGCTTTGAGGATATTTTCTCATTCATGTCTTGAATAATTTTCTTATCTACAGATACATATGATGATATTGTTAAATTTATGCTTTATTAAATCCTGTTTACTGCTAAATATTCTCAGTATTTGCAGAAAAAAAGTAGTAATATCATGTAATACTTGACTATAATTAGAGATTTTCAATTTGAGTGATCTGTGTGCATTAAAACAATATAAAGGTTTGCATTTGTATCAACAGTACTGTCACAGATTTGTTAGAAAATTACAATCATTGTTTTGCATTTGGCTAATAGGTATTTTTGCATACAGTAATCAACATACCTGTGTATTCAATTAAATTCAACTTATTTGCATGGTGCTTTTCCTAATTAAGACTGACTCAAAGAGCTTTGTATAGAATAAGGCCTGATTCCAATGGCAAAGGAATGAACCTTAAGTAGAGCCTGGCTTGGAAAAAAAGGTGGAACTCATCTGGCTGAGGTTAGTGATGGAGATAGGTGGAGAGACAGGTAAGTTAAAAGATGGGAAAAGCGAGAGGATGAATGAGGATGAGGAGACTAGAAACACGGGCAACATTTCACAGGGGAGGGGAGACGGTGAGCAGAAAGCAGATTAACGTTGCATTACAAGGCATAAAAGGCATTCTAGCTTAACATAGTTAAAACACTGCAGCCAAAAAAAAGAAAAAAAAAAAAACAAAATGAGGAGCAAGGGCAGTGTAGGACAAGGGCTTGGGTTTGACTGAGATAACAGGGGCCGGGGACATTGGTAGTTCAGAGTAAGTTCAGGGTCTAATGGGGCTGGGGGCATACATAATTAGTCCAGGATGAGTCTAAGCTCAGATGTGGTCAGTGGGGGCATAAAGTCCAGGGGTAAATAGGGTTTTTTTTGGCTTCACAGTGGTGCATCACGGTTGTGCTGATCATGACTCCCCAGCAAAGCAGCCAGAAAGGCATAGTCTCGTGGTCATGATGTTCCTGCAGAGCTGGAGGTGGGAGGCGTGACAGAGAGTAGTGTTAGTGAGAAGCCATTCAGTGCTGAAATCAGAAACACTGGGATGATTGGTTGCTTGGAGTGTCATAAAGAAGATCTCCTGCAGACTTAGGCAGTGCTTAGCCAATGGCAGCATGGCTAAGTAAGCTAACTCCATCATGTGGGCAGGCACAAAAACCTCTTCCCAACCAGATCAAGGAGTCCTTGAAGAGCAACAGTGAAGACAGACCAGGCCATCAAAGATTATGTCCTCATGCACATGTCCGGACTTGAAGAGCAACAGGGTGTCTGCTTCCTAAACATCATATGGAAGATTGTTCCATAGGAGATGACAAAAGGTACTTTCCCCCCCACTACTCTTGGAGTGACAACAATTCCTGCACTTTGTGAACAAAGAATTCTTTGGGGACAATCGGCAGCTCTCAGACTTTTAGGATGGTGGTGCTAAGCTCTTGCGTAGCTTGTAAAATAAGGGCAATATATTGAAATCAATTCTAAATTTTACTGGCAGCCAGTTCTGGAAGGCCAGCACAGAGGAAATATGTTCAACACATCTTGTTCTGGTTACTATATGAGCAGCAGTATTTTGTACCAACTGGAGGCTTTTTAACAACTTGTTCATGTATCCAGATTGGACTGTGTGGCAGAGTAGAGGTAACAAAAGCACATACTAACTCCTCAATATCAATTTGAGAGAAAAATTTCCAAATTCTGTTGATATTACACCAGTGAAAGACAGTCTTCATGCAGATTTTATTTATATGCAAATCAAAGGAGAGCTCTTGATCAATGCTGATGCCTAAGTAAGACCAAGTAGTGTTTAGCAAAACCATCTAGGTTAAATATATAATTTGGCAGTGTTCTCCTTAGATGTTTTAGGCCTACTATCACCACCTCAGTTTTATCTGAATTGAGAAGAAGGAAGTTTCATGTCATCCATACTTTTATATCAATGAGTTGGTTTTAAGCCTGTCTTTAAGCCTGGATTTTGTCTGCATTCATAGATATATTAGTCTGTGTGTGACCCGCATAGCAGAGGAAATTAATGCCATGTTTTCAAATGACATTTCCCAACAGGAGCATATATTGGGGAAAAAAAAGCAAGGTCCCAAGGACTGACCCTTGGGGCCCTTTGTTAGGGATTGAAGATTTATTGATTGGATGATTGTATTGAGAACATTCTGATGAGTATGACCTGAACCAGATAAGTGCACGTCCTTGATCGCCAACCGAGTTCTTAAGTCTCTCAAGTAGGATATTGGGGTCAATGGTATCGAAAGCTGTTCGAAAGTCAAGAAGGATGAGTATGTATACGTAACCCTTATCAGAAGCATTGAGTGTGCTCTAGGGCTGTCTACCAGGGCTGTGTCAGTGCTATGATTTCATCCAAATCCCAATTGATCATTTTCTGGGACATTGTTGCCCTATAGGAAATTGCTATGTTGTTTTGAAAAATCCAACTATTACCTATCCTTCGTCTTCCTCATAATAGTCATGGGGGAGCTGGAGCCTATCACAGCTGACTATGGGCAAAAGGCAGGGAAACACCCTGTAGACAGCTCGCCGATCCATCACAGGGCGTACACAACATTCACACTCCGTTCACTCTCTCAGTCATACCAATAGGCAATTTTAGAGTCTCTAATAAGCATGACATGCATGGCTTTGGACTGTAAGAGGAAACCGGAGTACCTGGAGGAAACCCACAGGAACACGGAACACAGAAAGGCCAAAGGCTGGATCCAACCCATAACCTTCATGTTGTGAGGCAGCAGCGCTACCCATTGTGCCACTGTGCTGCCCTGTTTTGAAACACTGTATTTATAGAGAGGAGAGGTCCTTTATAAGTATATAGCTAGCGGGGATGTTTGGGTGCCGGATGGACTTCTTGAGTAAACCTTGAATACCACGACTCTGGAGGACTACAAGATTAACAAGTGCATAGGCTCCCTTAGAGGAAGGAGTCCTGAGAAAATTTGTCTGTGCCCTGCTGTAGGTCAGTGTATAAGACTAATTGTGTCTTTTTCTATCCAGAGGCGCTGGCTGGGGTTCTGGCTGCAGACACATCATCATTATTATCCACTTTTTTTTCCAACTTCCCACTCAAAAACCATAGAAATGGATTCAAAATCATTGTTTCACGCACTGCTGACTTCTTAGTTTTTCCCGAGTTTCAAAAAGAAGGGAGTGATATTCCAGTGCATAAATACAAGTGATTACGAAGGACCTGTAGGGGAGGAAGTGGGTTGGGATAATGGCATGGAACAGAGAGGCTGATGCTGACTGGATAAGGACAAGGTTAGTGTTATGGGCTGGAAATGATGCGGAGCAGCTCTTTGTGGTGATACTGGCTATGTATGGGGCAGCTGAAAGACCTGGATCGCTTTTTAGAGCCATCAGGGTTGAGCTCAGGTCGAGGAGGATGGGGAAATATAGGCCATGTGATCTTTGCAGAGAGTGTGTGTAAATATATGCATAATGTTTTTTTTCTTGTTTTTCTTTTTTTTTTTTGCGTGTGCAATTACATATACTGGTGGGTGACAAATTAATAGAAAAATCAACATAAACAGTATGAGTGAGGTGTTTGGCCTCCACAAACTGCCAGATCATCTTAACATGCCTTGGCATAGAGTCTTGGCATAGAGTGTAAAACTTTCCTGTCTGGATGGAGTACCCTTCTTCAAGAGATACAGTATTCCCTCATTTAGTGTTTTGATGATGGTGATGGAGGGCGCTGTCCTACACATCGTTCCAAAATCTACCATATGAGCGTATGCTTCACAATTATTATTGAAAATGGTGGTTATTTTGATGAATTTGAGATTTATATAATTTTTTGTAAAAACAAGAGGTTATTTTCTTTGTAAATATCTGATCTTAGAAAAATATGGGTGAGTTCCTACTTTTGACTGGTACTGTTTTCTCGCATATGGGGTTGTATCTCTGAGGGTGGTTGAGGTTCAAACGTACTACTTAAATTCTCTTGAAAATGATTCTCTGCCTGAATTACTTCACTAAAGCCCAGGTGTTTTTGGACTTTTCTATAAGACAAGGTCAGTTTTGCAATTTGGTCCAGATAAGAAAGAATACCAAAGACAATCATGCATATGTGTGTGAGTTGGGGATACAGCCATATGTGTGACTGTGTGTGGTTGTGCACTGTGAGTGTCCAAAATGGAAACCTCCAGTGAGTCTCATGTGAATAAATTTCTGAGCACATTTTATGCCAAAGAAATACTCACATGACTACAGCTCATATTCAGCTGATGTTGACAAGAATTTGAGCAACACAGGCTTGCAGGGTTGTATGACTCATGATGTCCTGTCAACAGTGTGTAACCCTCTCAGGTCCACTGCAGGAAGTCCACAGGATGGCTGTGTGATGTGCCATTCTCTGCAGGAAGCACCTTATATGGCCATTGGGGGAAATCACAATCCAGACAATACATTATGATGCACTCGAGCAGCATGGTGTGAATCTCAAAGAATCAGAGAATGCTAGTTTGTTCCATGGTGAGGAATGGCTGGGTATTGTAACAGCTGTAAACGAGACTACAGCATCATAGGTTAGTGCCCCTGTAGGGGAGCGGCATGGTTTCACCCCAGTTTTACTTGTTTAGAAACAAATAAAATATTTGTTTAACAAAAAGCTGTGAATTCTGTTAACTCAATGACCAATGGCTATAAATAAGTCTTATGTGGCTTTAATGTTACAGGATAGCATGTGTTTAGGTTAATTATTTTGCTCTTGTAAAATTTTCAGAGCACAAAAAAAGCCAAAGTCACTGCTTTTTTATGAGAATCCTGGAGAACCTAGATCTAATTTAGTGATAACACATTTCAAGTAAACAAAGCATAAAAGCCATTGTGATGAGCATACCTGAAGCATATAAGAAAGCTCTTCTGATGGTGATTCTGACTATACAATTTATTTTCCATTTCACTGCGCCCTAGACCAGTCATTGGTTCAACCCAAACCATGATAATCAAAATATTTATTGCCCTTAAAGAACCCACTGAATTGCATAGGAGTGCTTAAGGCACAGTGCAAAGGCTTTGGTTTGACCCTGTCCACTGCAGGCTGTGTGTGATGTAATGATAACTGAGACATGTTCCCTATGGGAATGTTACAGCAGAGGGCAGAGCTATGGGCCCCAAAGCAAAGCACTGACATGCATGCCCAGATGCACACACACACAGACACGCACACACGCACACACACACACACACAGACACACACACACACGCATACACGCATGCACACGCACACACACACACACACACACGCACCGGCACACACACACACACACACACACACACACACACACACACACAGACACACACACACACACACACACACACACACACACACACACACACACAGATCACACACGCACACACACACATATACATACACTTGCACAGGCACACGCACACACGTACTCTTGTTCACAGACAGACATACTGGTGAATACACACATAAGGGAGCTAAATAGCTGAAGTTCTGGAACACCTCAAACACTCCCCTTCCTCTAGTCCCCTATAAAAACCTTTTTGCCAGAACAACCTCTTCCATTATTATCTTAATCACATGAAGTGCACCTCCCTCCCACCCCTGTCTGTCGCTGCCTGTGTTCCTCTGCATCTCTGCTACAGGATCCTGGGGGGCTCATCCTTCACCAAAATCTTCCCCATACAGCAACCCCTTAGCATCTTTGTCCATAGTTCTTTGTCTGTCTACAATTTCTTTCATTCACTTGTGTTTAACCAGCTCATTGTTTGGATTCTGTTGATGAAGTTTATGGTGAGGGTCTTTGCTATTGAATTGGCACATACACTCGCATAACTACAATGACATATAAACAGGTTTATAAAGCATTGATAAACAGAAACATACTATACATGTGCATGCATACTGCTCTCACGTCAGGCTGCATGTTCTGTGTCGAGGCTGCAGTGGGCACAAGGACTGCCCATTGAGCAGAGACCTGGTGTCATACAGTAGGCACATTCATCTGCGCATGCAGGGCAGCTGGGTCTTCCTCACCAGGACCTGAGATGCGGCTGCCGCAGAAAATCACACAAAGGTCCCATTCTGGCCCCAGCCTGTCAGTGTGGGGCTCATCAGTGCCCACTGTTTACTGCTGCCTCATCTGTCTAAAAGTCCCTGTCTATCATTCCTACACCCACACCGTGAATCTTCCTCCCCTACCCCCACCCATAACTGCCCTGTCACTTCGCCCTAGGGCCCCTCTGTCCCTTTAGCCCAGTGTAGCAGCTGTGCCCAGCTGCCAGCCTATCTCTGAGGTCGATGCATTTCCTGAATGCCAGCTTGCCCTCTGATTACATCACACACTTGCTGAAAAGATGGTTTCAAAAGGAAGTCTATGAGTCCAGATGACATTAACCTAAACTAGCCATGTTCCTTATACTTTTCGCCCATCAGAACATGTTGGCGATTGCTTTTCTGTTGTTAAGAGCCAGACAAGCATGTTTTGTGTTCATTCTCAAGGGGAATATCCATTGGATGGTCAACACTTTGATGTCATTCGGACCAATAGCATTTGAAAAAACTGGAGTAAGTAACCCCTCCACCCATGTACAGAAGATCAAAAGAGTCAATCATGTTCCCTAAATGCAACCAACAGCCTTCCATACAGAGTGCATCGTAATGTAGTCAGGGAGGAGTGGAGTCAAATGCAGTATCCAGAGAAGGAGAAGCTTCTTTATTAGAAGGCAAAATATCACAGGCATCTCACAGGGGGAGGTCTCAGAACACTGACAAGGGGAAGACAAAAACCAGGAACTTTAATACACAGAGAAAGCAATTAACAAGGAACTGGTGCTTGAGAGAGCTCAAACTGAGGGGAAGTCATGAGACAATAAATGAATTATTGATATCAATCAAAGAAATCCCCTTAAAAAGACACAGAAAGCCATACTGCTGGGGAAAACTAACTAACACAGGGAATGGGAAGTGGCAGCACATAAACAATGCCTATAGATAAATAGTTACATTTATAAATAATGTTCTAAAACTGATCAAATATGAGCTGTTTATTCACTATAACTGAAGAAAACATCATTTGAATGTTCTTTATAAAGTTAACTCTGCTGTAGCATCATGGCTGCACGCAGGATGGCGTGCAAACAGCATCTGTGTCGACAGACTTGCTGCCTCAGGCTGAGAGTGGCACCAAGCTGTTTGAATCGCCTGGACTTCATGTTAAAAAATTCCCATTTCAAAGCATTTTTTCAACGAAAAGTAATACACACCAATGAGCCACTCACAGATGAAGCCAATAACATTATCTAGTAACAATGGCACATGTCAAGGTCTGCTGACAGACCATTGATGTTAAGCGTATAGTCAGTTCTCGTGGGCGACGTATTGGATGTGAGAGAAATGACACTTGAGTGACTTAGGGCCAAATCATTATTGCCGGGCGAGTGGGTCAGAGCATCTCTGAAGTGGCGAGGCTTCTGCGGTGCGCCCTGAGTCAGCGGCGGTGAGTGCCAACCGACAGTGGCCAAACAGAGACAGACAAAGAACCAGTGACAGGGTGTTGGGCACCCAAGGCTCATCAATGCACACGCGCAACAAAGGCTATCAAGTCCGGTTCGAACCGACCGAGGACCTACTGCGCCTGAAGTCACAAACAATTTTAATGATATACACTTGAGGAATGTGTCACAACACATGGTCCATCCCCCCTGTTGCATATAGTGTTTCCTAGCTGCAGACCAGTTGGAGTGCCCGTTCTAACCCTGATCCACTGCCGGAAGGGTTTGCAATAGGCACGTGATCATCGGAATTGGACGTTGGAGAAATTGTATAAGGCCCAGTGAATGCATTGTGCATCAGCTGGTGGAGGGACAGTAATGTTCTGGGATGTTTTGGGAAATGTTCAGCTGGGAAACTCCGTGTTCGGGAATTTAAGCAGACATCCGTTTGGTGGACCTGTTTTGATTTCTCAAGGAGGAACTTACAATTATCAAGCAGGTATTTAACAACATGATAAATTCATAATCATTTCATAGACACTGCAGTACTGTGAGAGGCACAAATTAAACTGAAACATACATTTTTATCGCTCCAGTTATCTCCCCACACAAGCTGCAATCAAGGACTGGAACTTGTCTACCCTCCATTCTAAAGCATAATGTATGCACTCAGCAAATTTACTGAAATCTCATTCAGGCTTGTGGCTTGGTTGGGGATGAAAGAAAGGGAGATGAAGATGACAGGTATAAATTTCATTCACCGCCTGAAAGTATTTATTCAGCAATCAGCAAAAACTAAAAATTTCATTAGTACAGAACATTATCATGTTAGTCTACATTACTTTCAACAAAAATGATTGCAAAAGGAATCTTGCGCCTCCAGATACCCAGAGAAAAGATGGTTCCAAAAGAGACCCTGTGATTCTACACTTAACAAAAATATAAACGCCCCATGTCAAATATTGATGCCACATGGAGTTATCAACTCTAAGTGAGCATATGCTGACTTTTACTTGTACAATAGGGATATTTCTCTTGATTTGTGTACCATTTTTTAATCCATCTCTCTGTCAGTGAGCATTTGCTCAGTGATGCAGTGATTTCACTCAGTAGATGGGTGTGGCATTTCCAGACAGTGATCAGACAGAATGAGCAGTACCCAGACACTCCTTATACTGGGGACAATAAAAGGCCACCCCAAAATGTCAAATTTTGTCAAAAATCATCATGCCTCAGATGTCTCAGGTCATGCGGGAACGTGCCATTGGCATGCTGGATGCAGGGACGTCCACCAGAGCGGTCTGCATGCAGTTCCTTGAAGCAGAGCACATTCCAGTTCTGGACTGGCCTGCGTATTCGCCGGACATGTCGCCCATAGAGCATCTTTGGGATGGTCTGGATCGATGTGTCCGCGACCATGTTCCAGTTCCAGATAATGTGCGCCAGCTCCGTGTGGCCCTCTGGGAAGAATGGAATAAAATTCCACAGGCCGCGATAGACAACCTGATCAACTCCATGCGAAGGAGATGTGTTGCTCTGAGAGACGCAAATGGTGGACACACAAGATATTGAACATTCAATTTCTTCAACCTGACCCCCAACGTGTTCAAAGGATTGTCACTCCTTTGCAGATGCCAAAATCAGGATGTAATGGACGGTGATCTGAAGATTAGTCATTAACAAAAATTAATTTTGATTCGCTTCATATATTGCATAACCCTAATGTTAATAAAAACTCAAAAATTTGACATGGGGCGTTTATATTTTTGTTCAGTGTATATATTCTCACTGAAAGTTCCAAAAGAAAGATGGTCGCGGGGCGCCCTCGGTGGCTCATCGGTTAAGTGCGCGTACCATAAGGCTGAGTCCTTCCCGCAGCAGCCTGGGTTCGAGTCCGGCCCGGGCGGTTTGCTGCGTGTCTTCTCCATTCTTCTCCCCATCCTTCCTGTCTATCTCTACTGCACTGTGAAATAAAGGAGAAAACTCCCAAAAAAATAATCTTTAAAAAAAAAAAAAAGAAAGATGGTCGCAAAAGCGCTGACATGCCCTTTGTATCCAATGGAGTATAGATGTCAGCTTAGCTAATGGGGAGGCATGGAGATTCAAATGGTTTATGATGGGGAAAATTTTATCTGTCAGTGGTGGTGTATAGGTTAGCATGAGCTCTGCAGTTCAGTCAGCTTTACCCAGAGACAGAAGGAGGTTGTTTTATCAATGGATAGATAACAACGGGACTGGTGCCTGGAAAGAACTGTAAAGAGCCATAGGCAGAGCCATGTGGTACACCAATGTGAGCGTAAGAAATAAAGTTATGACCTCTGCCTTGCTGGCCCTTGTTGGGGCAGTCAGCCTCATAGGAGACTCTGGCCTTTTGCTCATTCCAGTCTTTCAATGCTGATTGAAGACATTTGTCACTCAAAGACAGCATAAGGCGCTTTTAAATTTCGCTATACTGTTAAAAACAAAACCCATTATTTATCATAGAATACACTCTCAGATGAATGTTTGTGTTGTCGAATTAAGCCCATTCCTGTAATGTTCATTTTGACATTCATGCCAATTTAGCACTATATTCTCATTATTTTGAGAAGATTATTGGTGCATCAGTGTATTTTTCATTGAGGATATTATAAGCACTTCTTCTTTGATTAAACATAGTGTGATACTGCTGTTGTGCAGCAGCAAAGAACAAATAATTGTCCTACACAACCGCAATTGTTTTTTATATACCCCAAAACCTGACAAATTAGGCTGTAAAATGAGCTTTTGAGTTTACTTCCAACAGTTTTCCCCTTCCTTCAACCCTCTCCGTAACACGCATGCCAAGTAATTGAGAGCAATGAGGTTGTTGAACAATGAGATGTAATTTTGGAAAACAAAGAATCTTGACTGAGTGCATTTGTGTAAGCAAAGATGACACACCTCAGAAGGGCACACTTGCCCAATCCCCATTCTCAAACGGACTCTGAGTTATCAGTTCTTAAAATAAAGTAACATTCATACATGATTAGACTTCTCTAACCTCTGAGGTTTGACATTGCATCTCCTCTATGAGAGCCTATGTCTGGTGAATGTAAAACACCCCTGAGGCCTGGAAAAAGCAGACAGGATGGAGCTCTATTGTATTTGTAGCTGTCTTAAAATGAAGAGTTTAACACAAACTGCAGTGTTTTAAATGGATTGAGCCGCTCTTGGGAAATATAAACAGCAGCCCAATTTGGATGGTTTTGTAGCAGGATTATCTATGCTGTCCCTGCAGGGAGGACCAAAAGGATGGAAACGCAGCCAGCTTGGCCTGGAACAATCCAAACAAAATCAGCATGAGAGCCCAGAGTTTCATATCTGAGAATAAGCAAAACCTCAAATCAAGGCCCATGTCTGCGGGGTAGGACAAATGCCGTCACAGAAATCACGGAGCAAGACCATTGCTGATTTGTCTCTCCAAAGTAGACAGTGCAAGAGATGCTTGGGAATATGATCGTGAGTGTGTGACTCTCTCTCTGTATAAATATGTGCATACTTGTCAAAAATAATTGTATCTGGGCATCTGCGGCTAGTTCTTTCTCTTACACCGATTGCTCTACTCCCTACATTCTTTCCAGAGTGGCTTATTGATAACTTCAGCATGTTTCTACATAATATGAATGGAATATTTAACTTTTAGGATGTAAGCTCTTGTGACTACATTCCTGCTACTGCTCACTATACTGTCTGTCCTGTGCAGTCTACACTCTGTTCCCTACTTCCTACATCCTGCATCCAGCACTCGCCATCAGACCCTCAATATCCAGTACCCTGTACCCTGCACTTCAGGGCTCCTCAGCCCTGATTCTGGATAGCTACTATTGACTCTACTAATTAGCATCTCAATGAGACCATTAGCTGTTGTCCGAGATGCGCTTTATGAGAGCTGGAATGAAAACTGACAGGTTGGTAGGCCTCCAGGAACAAGGTTGAATGGCCCTGCTCTGCATCCTATACCCTTCACCCTGTGCCCTATCTGAGCCAAAAAAAAAAAAAAAGCAGCATAGTAAAGATACTTTTTCTACCTGTGATAGCTAAGATGGTACCTCCTGCATTCTGATACAGTTGCAAAGTCAGTAGATCATGGAGGCACTTTTACATGTATGGCAGACAGGGGGTGCCATCTTTTCCTCCTCTTTGCCCTTCTCTCCTGCTTCAGAGTGAAGTGCACATTTTTGTGTTTATATAATATTTAATAAATACTAATAGAAGACTAGAAGAAAACATTTTGACCCTGTCAAAGCAGTGATGGTTTCTTGGGGTTGACCAATTGCTTATTTCAAACCTACTAGTGGAAAAAGGCTGCAATTGCAATTCAGTACAGGGCAAATGCAAAATAAATTTCTCTCAACAAAACCAGAAACAAAAGATCTTTAATCTGTCACGTCTTACCCATCTAAGACTGAATCTGTCACATTGTGTAATTTGATAACATTTCATATTTAGCAGTTTTGCCCTGAGAAAAGTGGTCATGTACGGGAATGTATGGCAGCTAAATGAGCTGGTTTCTTTGCATCTACTGGTGAGGGGACCAACTGTTCACAAAACCATGAGGATGAATTCTTAATTGCATAGGGCTATATTATACGCTCAGCTACAACCAAATGCATCAGATCTAATCGGAAAATGCTTTACTGTGCAGATGGATGGTGATTTTGGAGCATACTGCGAAAACAACCCAAGATTTTTTAAGGCAAAGAAATGGAATGTTCTTCCATAGGCAAGTCAATCATATGACGTGAATTCAATAGAAAATGCATTTCACTAGTTGACGGCAAAACACCCCGGCAACATGGCAGGAACTGAAGTGAGCTGCAGTGAGGGCTGGGCAGAGCATCATTATGGGAGCTCTGGGGATGTGTTTAAGTTCCAAAATTCAGACAGTCGTGGACTGCATAGGGTTTGCCTCTGAGTATTAAAATTGGCTATTTAATTGTTGATTATGCCAATTTGGCCAATTACTTTTGATCCCCTAAACCGAGGAGGCTTTGCCTAAAATGGGTGTAACTCATATATGATTCAGATAATATTTTTGACACAACCCTCAAATCGAAAGTGAAAGTCTGCACTTCAAGCACATCTTGATTGTTTTGTTTTTTTTTTTTTCTCAAATTTGTGGTGGCATACGAAACTAAAACAATGAAAATTCTGTCTGTCCAAATATTCATGGACCTAACTGTATGTATAATTTGAGGATAGTACTGTGCAAAAGTCTTAAGCAACCTAATTTACTTTCATTTAAATTTGATGTTGGATGTTTAATTTTGTTTTCCATATTAGTGGTGCTGTAGATAAAAGCACTGCATGTTTATTTGTTTTTTTTTTTTTTTGAATTTCAAAAGAACTTTGTATTTCACTAAATATAGTTGATCCAAATAATACGCCATGACAGAGCTCTGATCTCACCATCATTAAGGCTGCCTGGGAATACCTGGGGAAACGGACTTAAGTGAGACTGTGAGCCTGCAGAGGAACTGTGGCATATTCTCCAGTATGCTTAGAAAAACAGAACAGTCAGTCATCTTATAAAACTACATAACTGCATACAAGCATCCCAAACTTTTAGGCAAAGGGTAGTCAGACCAAATATTGATTTCAGTTTGTTTTTAACAGTTCGTAGCACTTTATAGTACATTTTTCAATATTTAGAAACCTTTAATTTAATGATTTTTAGAAGCATCTTTGCGTCACGGAATAGTGTTAAATGTGCCTAAAACGTTTGCGCAGTACTATAATTATCGGTGGACTGAATCAGCAGATACACTTAATTCTGCCTCGGAAAGTGGAATCTGTGTGAACACCACTGTTATTTTTGGGCAGTAAACATGCTGTGAATTCTAGTCTTCCCTATATCTGTTTCACAATTTTTCAAATAATTTTCTCCTACTCCCTCTGCATTGCACTGACAAAGGAAGTCAATGTTTGGCATAAATTTTACTACTGGTATAAATCTGGGAGGAATCACGCGTACAATATCAAGGTAAAACTTTCAATATCAGAAACTGTAGCATTGTCAATATGGAAAATCGTAATGTTCATAGCACAGAGAGAATGAATTGCCTTAATTAGCACCCATGCACTTTCCTTCCTCAGCGGTGACTACAGTGCCCTGAAATGGACCGCAATCTGTTTGATGCGTGCGGTGGCAGTCTTTCCTCAAAGGGTCGATGGGGGAAGGATTTAAGGAGGAGAGGGAAATGGAGGGAAAAGGAGGGGGCGTAGGAGAGGCGATTGGTGTGGGGGATGGGGCGTTCGACAGCCCTCTTTACGGGTGCATTTTTGAATCTTTGTCATCTTATTTTGCTCTTTTCCGTGGGTCGTGAGGTTCTGCGTGAGATGAGAGCTGTTGAGGTCCTGCTTCAGGCCCTGCGCATGTGGACCTGTGCAGGTGGAGCCCTTCACCGCATTTGTTGCTGTTCAAACATCTGGTCCAATCACTGCTTCTGAAGCTTAGAGAGGAGGTAGTATCAGAGAGCTGAGCAGAGAGCGGGGGGGATTTCAGTTCCCAATTAACAGCCTGTCTTCCACCCCAGGGCTTTTGGAATCACATATGCATTGATTCTTGCATGAATAATACAGAGGCGCTTCCAAAATCATTTCTGTCTTACATCTCTTTGAAAGTCTACATTTAGAAACCTTGCAGCCCACCCCAATAACATGATATTTTTCCAGATTATGGTTTTAGCTCATATCTTGATCGAGCTAACACAGTATGAAGAGATATGTCAAGAAAGCAGTTGATGGAAATGAGTAAAATTAATCCTCACTTTTTATGCAATATGTGTGATGTGTCTCAGTAACTGATAAAGAGTGAGCTTTGGAGCTCTGTGATGGCTGACATTTTGATTTGCGTGATTTTTTGATGATGAGGATTATGATGACTCTTTGGGGATCATATATGATGATAAGTATTATCACTATTATTTGGAAGTGAGCGTGTAGCATGTGCTTGTGAATGTTTATCAGTATCACACAGCAGAATTTGTGAAACAGTGATCAGTGAGTGATCTGATTATTGACTAGCTGGTATTCCTTTTGGGGCAGTGGTCAGGGGAGTCGCAAAGGCCTGTTTTACGAGCTTTGCCCCCCTAAAATGTTCTGTGGCTGCCCCAGGTACTGTACGTAAACAGTTCAAATCAATATCTAGTGAAGCCCCAGGCAGTGATGCTTAGGATAATGCTAGCTCGGTTAGCAGTGTATATCGTGTGGAGGAGGTGAAGGGGGGATGGAGAGGAGGTGCTATGCCTGCCCCTGTGTCCTCTGGGCAGGAGTGACAGGGATCTCCTGGGGCATCAGGGCCTCCGGAAACCCCAGGACCATGCCAGATGGTGCAGCCAGATATACAGTCAAACTGGGCCAGTAATGAGTATCCTAATTAAAATACTGCATTCTGTGTCCTTTTGCATGCTATTTTTATACCAATAATTTGATTACCATTTCATTATCATGTATATTTATTTAGTATTTATTTAGTATTTATTGTATAATGATTGTCTTCGGAAGGTATACAGAGCTATGTATTTTAGTGGCGCTCTTTAAGAGCTTGTGTGCTTTCTTTGAAAAATTGTGATAACAGCATGATTAAAGAGGAACTAAAAAGGATATGAAGTTTCCATATTTTTGCGTTTTAGTGGTAGATCATGGATTAAATTATTTTTTAAAAATCAATTTGAGAGAATTGGGAGAGAAATAAGTTTTTAGAGGTACTTTGTTTCTGCGCCTACATTGTCAGAAATCCAAAAAGCGTGATTGTATATGTGAACACCTGACGTCATTCTGAGACTCAGTTGCACTGTGTGCACTAGCTTTACAGTGTACAAGCAAGCCTTAGTACTACATACAGTCACAGAACTGTTGGCTTAAATCGAGCTGTTACCAGATCGCTCACATTGTGTCTTCGTCTTGTCTTCACAAAAAATCAACAGCAACAAAAGCTCGGAAATACATCAATTTTTTAATGCAAAATATGGTTTGTGTTGCCGCTGTAGCTACTCAAGTCAGAGTCAGAAGTAGAGGCGGCATTCGAACTGCAGGATGGTGCTGTCTATTTACACAAGCAGGAAGACATACAGAGAGGTAGCGTGAACACAGTTATAACAAATGTTAGCCCATGAAAAACTGAATAATTAAACCTGCTCAGAGCATAGACTGAATGTAGCCTAATGGTTCAGAATGGCATAAGTCACTAAATGACGACAAACCACTGAGGGGAAGAAACGGCAATCACAGCAAACTGAAATTAGCTTGCTAACTAGCTAACTTGCCCCCAATTTGGCAAACAAAACAAATGTGTTTTTAGCATTATTTTATGCGCATGCAAATTAACTCCTTCATGAAAATATTTAGTTTAGAATATTGGGACTCATCAGTAGCCTCTCTTTGCGCTCTCCTGAAATACGGCATCTGAAAGGATTTCATTACAACATGCTCTTAGTTCTGTACATCGTCAACTCTCCGGTTTTATAGCCAGCTAACCATATTCAATAAATCCTCCACAGTATTGACTCATGAATGCAATGTGAGTTTCGTGGCTTTGAGGGGCTGTCAATATTTCTGCAAGTCATCGGTGATGTCACTTCTTTCAGTCACTGGCACAGTAAACCTCTTCACAGTGAGGAAGATCTCACACCAACATTGATAGTAAGATTTTTGACAGTGTCCCAACTACACAAGTTTGAGGCATTCTATATTTTTCGAATAAAATGTCTTAAAAACAAACCCAAAGGCGAGGCTTTAGCTCAGGTATTTCGCATGGAACATACGCACTTGTATATCAATGTCGACTCGAAAGCTGCAACAAGTCTCAGAATGAGAATCACATGCATAAATTAATACGTTAATTTAATGAAAATCAGGAAAATTGCATTGCAGCTGGGCTGGTTTTTGATCTTCTTTTTTCAACACAAATAGGATGATTGAGCTCGGTTTCAAATGTATTCGGGGAAAGAGTGATATAAAGTACCTAAAACTGCCAAAACCGTGAAAAGGTCAGGTATGTTTTACTTCCTCTTTAAATTGCAACACTTCTAAATGGTCCATTATTGAAAATTAATTCAACCAGCCAATGTTTTGATGATGCCCGAACTCCAACCCAGTTAGCTCACGAAAGGGTCAATCAGGCCAATGCATATTCTCATCTTCACACCAAACCCAAACCCACAGAAAGCATGAGCACTATACAAGTTATCCTCTGAAGTGAAATGGCAGAGATAATAATAATAAGAATAAAAATAATAATACTGAAGAGCAGGTGTAATTGTGTCTTTGTCTCTTTGAAGTACATGAGTGTGCACAGGGAGGGTCATTGGTTATTTACTGGAGGTAGAGTCAGAACTGAGTCAGAGACAGTCAGGCACAGTGACTGCTCAGTGTAGCTTGAGGATGTGAAAGACTGAAGACCCATTGATTCCTTATTTAACATGAACTGCCCATGACAAAAACGATCACACAAATGGACTATAGGCATACACAATGCCTCATTCTCTCTGTTTCCTTCTCATTTTGCCTCTCTCTCTCTCTCTCTCTCTCTGTCAATTTCAGTTCATTTCACTCATGTTTTATTAGCATGACGGCATAAAACAAAATCGCTGGGGCAAATAACAATGAAACAAATAACAACAGCTCATGAGGTTAATGATTTATTAGTGGAAACGAACTATGAAAAATAAATAGATAAACAAAAGCAAACCTATGGTAATACGTGTGCTCAGAGATTAATATGAATAAGGGCCATAATAATGGCAACAGCTATTATCATTTCAGGCAACAGAGGAGCAACCTTTCAAATTTAATGACTGGAGCCCACATATCTGGCAACCAATGCAATATAGTCTCTTTTCTTCCTCTTTCAGGGCCCCGCATTCCCCATACACGAGTCGCACCCATAAGAGGGGGCTGCACTAGTGCTGGGCAATTGCTTAATGAAATACTGGCTGTTTGAAAGTCCCCGCCCTGCCGTCAAACTGCCGTCCCAGCGATAAGATGAATAGTGCTTTTTAACCGAAGGCAGTTATGGGTTTAGCATTGACCTTATAAAGGGAGACTCAGGGGGTCTGAAGGATAATGGATTGTGTGAAGCATGTGTGCACAGGGTCGGGATGCAGTATTGTGTGTGTGTGTGTGTGTGTGTCTACATAGGGTGTGTATCTATGTTCTTCTGTGTTCTTATTTGTTTGTGTGCATGTATGTGTGTGTATATGCATGTGAGCTACGTAGCATGATGGTGTATTATGTGTATGAATGTGTGGAGGCATTTTCACATATTTGTGCGTGTGCATGTGTGCGATTAGTTTTGTAAGCAGGCATGCATTTTTATAAACACATGAGCATAATGGTTATTTTTGGTCTCCCATGGGCTTCACAGGTGACTAACTGGCTGTATTACTGTTGGGGCCACAGCAAAGCCTGTAGGATATTTTTTTCCTCAACTCCTCTGCCTTATTTCTGCTAATTACAGCTTTATTTATGCACACTTCAGTGGCCTCATAGAGCCATATGTACATTTGTGTGGGTACATGTGTGCACACCTATGCCTGTGTGATTTTATATTTTAATAATAATAATAATAATAATAATAACAATTTATATTTTCAAATGATTAAATCTGCACAATTAAATGTCTTTCTCATTTTTGCAAAGCTAGCAGGCCTATATTACTCTCAGCACTGACCAGACAGTGTTTTTATTACCAGGTTTCCCAAGACCAGTTACACAGGTGGACTGACTGACAAAGAGTGACAGGCAGACAGAAACACAGACACAGGCAAGCTAGCGGATGTTCAGAAAGACAGATGGACAGACTGCTGTTACCTCACCTCTTGCCTCCCACTATCTATTATTGTCATTCAGAACCCCTACACTTCTGTACTGAGCAGGCAGCCCCTCCCCCACTATTGAGCATAGCCAATCAGGCCCCTTTCTTCTCACTCTTCAGTGTGTGCCTATACTGAATACCCGCAGCCAAACCCCCCCCCGCCTCCCATTTTTTTCTCAGACTGCTATCTTGGCCCCAGGGGGCATTTTATTTACCCCCTACCCCCCCACTGACCCAGTTTTGAACAGGGTAAGGAGGGGGCAGTGTGTTAATCAGGGTAGAGATGCTTTATATTGCCTTCTGTCAACATTACCCGGTCAACCTCGCAGCACGTGCTCATCAAGGGCGGTGTGAGCCAAGTCATTCTAAGCACAGCTGAATTTTTAGGGGGGAAACCTGCGGTGCTAATTTGTCAGACCTGGCTGAATGACCTCTGAGGTCTGAAAAGCAGAATTATGACATGAGGGATGGCTGGGTGACACAAAGGAGAGATGAACCTTCTCGTGTTCATGTGAGTATGGCACCGTTTTCTTTGTCTCTTTGTTTCAGACTGGAGTGAGATGTGTACTACAACTGCTTTAATTCTGTCCATTGATGCCTGTAAATTCTTAGAAATTGCAATAAAGGGTGTCTTTTAATTAGCAGAATTTTGCTGGAATATGTTGGAATTAAATATTTATGTTTGAATTTATCCCAGGCCTGCTTATTACTACATCTGCCGGTGAACTATGGAGAGTGCGTATGGGCGAGTGTGTGTGTGCGCTTGTGTCCATATGCCTGCCTGCAGTTATGTGCATGTGTGTGTGTGTGTGTATGTGTTTATAAATGCTTGGTGCTGTGTGACTAAGCTCTCATCTCGGATGTAAGATTTCTTTATTGTTTATGATGTTTTTGTCAAATGGTGATGAGTGTGCCGGTATGCATGGCGTACTGGACAATGTCTAGTTACATCATCAGTGCCTTGTTTCACTCTTTGCCATGGATACTGAAAAACACAAGGCACACGCATGCACACACACACACACACACACACACACACAAAATGGACGTACATTGAATGTTCTGACTGCATCATAAGGGCACGATTGAGACACATACATGGCCTATTCCATATAAGGGCAGGAAGAATCATAACTGCCTTAACTCCCCTTCTGTAGGGGCTCCAGACTATTTATGGCTCTTTTCTGTGAAAAGGATGATGTTTTCTTTAAATAGGCTGCAGTCCTTCGGAAATCACAACTCTTACATGGCCTCAGCCAGTAGATGGTGCTGTGTGGTCTGTATGTGTGTGTTGTTTGTGTGCGTGTGTGTATTTTTATGTGCTTATGTGTTTGTGGATGCAGGCGCATACATACTGTCCTTGCCAGCTTGTGTTTATATGCGCTTGTGTGTGCGTAGGTGTCTGTGGATGCTTTTGTATACACACCATCCTTGCTGGCATGTGTTGGCAGGTGCATGCATGTGTGTGTGTGTGTGTGTGTGTGTGTGTGTGTGTGTGTGCGTGCGCGCGCGTGCGTGTGTGTGTGTGTCTTTGTGTGTGTCTGTGCATATGTGGCAGCAGAAGTGGATTGTGTGTTCATTGTCCTGGAAAGTATATCACTTTCTTATTTACTGCCCGATATGCTCAGTGGGAAGTATATAGAGATGTGATTTTCAAATAGTTCCTCTTGTATGAATAGGTCTCAGGGAGGTCGTGATCACTTACCTTAAAACTATCATAAAGCCTCAGTCAATGCCAGGCCAACCCACACTTACTGTGTGCTAAGTGTGCCAAAAAAAAATGTGTGTTTTAGTCCTCCCTGTATTTACAAGTGTCGTGTCTGTTTACCTGTTAGATCAATTTTATGAATTTATGTTACCTTTTTGTTTGGCTCCCTTGTTGTAGAGTACATCAGAACTCAGCACCTGCAATCCATTGTAAATATGCAACCTTCTTATGGCTGATATTACACAGAAAGAGACATTTATCTCAACATGAAAAGGTTTGTATATTTGCTACCTTAAAATTTTATGTGAATGGTTTACACTGTCTGGAGTAGAAGACTTACCTTCTCGACTTCAGCTATTTTTCCATTTTTAGGCAGCACGCGCACACTAAGTTTAACAGCTTATACTGTGATTTTCACTCGAACATCACCTTACATTCAACATTGAAAAAGTTTCTTTTTCCCCCCATATTTGGGATAGTTCCACTTATGTACTCTGTATCTGCTGGTTATAGCCCTTCACTAAAGCTACATAACACCTATAATAAGTAAAATATTCAAACCCAGGATGCAGTGTTTTTATGATCGCAGCATTACATCAATTAAAAAAACTAGATCTTGTGTACCATTTTACACACATTTCCCTGTCATTGAGGAGGACATACTTGGGATCTTTGGGATCCTTGAGATTTCCACTAGAACTTGACATAGGCCTGAAGTTCCACAGGTTTGAATAAAGCAGCTGCATTTCATGAATCCACATATGGAATCAGCAGAGTTGAAGAGGTTTTAAAAAAAGGAATTTTTGCAAGTTCACATATCAGACAGAATGTGCCTTATACAGGAGTAGTTAATTTGATCTGCTGGTCCACATTACAAGGGGCTAATTAATAACAATTATCTTGCTTTTCTATTAATAGTTTGTGTTTATGGTTGTATGGAGAACCAGCGGATTGCTTGTGGACCCTTTGCATGCTTTGTTAGACTATGTCTGAGTTACTGCTGTATGTTTGAGTCTGTTTTTTTCAGACTGTGTAATGCTGCACTACAAGTATTGCACTGCAACATATTGTACAGGCTGGTTTATGTTGACTATAAAATGCATACAGGTTCCAATAGAACAGATTGGCCTGTCTTGTGATTTTTTTTTTCATTTGATCCTGAGGCTCACCAGAAAATTTAATGCTGTATGTAGATCAAAGTGTGCTTATATTAGTTCATAAGTTATAGAAGTTAATAAGCAAATAGTAAGCATGCTGTAAATGTGTAATATACTTTTAAAAAATTACCCAAATTAATTTTCCTTTATGATATAAATAATGTTATGAACAAATTCTGCATGAGTTAATAACTTGATTTTTAACTAATGTTGAACTCATTACTGTAAAATATTGGCATTATACTCATTTTAACTAAAACATTTTTAGACTTAATTTAGTTTTTATTGCAAAACACAGGTTTTATATCAAAACTGCATTTTTTTTTTTTTTTTTTTTTTTGACAGATGCTTTCCCAACTGGAACATGCAGCTATTTTTCATTTGTGGACATTTTTATTGCACGGTTCGGTAATCTGTCAGTCAACACCACTGGGTCAGGGTCAGGCCAGGTTATTGATTGCTTGCACCTGAAAGCACAGCAAAGCATCACATTTTATATTAAAATGTGTGTCATTCAGTGACAGGGCAATGGGATCAATCATCATGAACAAGGTGTATTTCTGTATAATATAGGTCTCAATTTGCATCAGCATCTCCTGCTGGTTGATCCATAACCCCCAACTTCATTTGTTTAGCTGCATTGAAATGTCTGCGTCTAATTTACCCATAATGCTTTAGGTGACCAACTCTACTCTGAGGAGCCCTTATTTCATGCAGTTGTACCAGTATTTGTTGTATTGTGCCTCTGTCTGATTTTGAGTAAAAGATGTACACAACCCCATTTTCGGAAATGTTGAAACAGAATAGGACGCGTAATTCAAAGAAGGAAACACTAATCATGTGTTAAAAGGTGAGGTTTTTGCCTCTATTAACTGACTGACTGCACCTCATTGATAAGTGCCTTTGGGCTGGAATCTGTGGTCATTTAGCTCACTTGGTTGAGCAGTCAATGGAAAACAATGCATCAGTGTGGTTATTGACACCAGGATGTCACACTACTCTGGGCCAGCAGCTCAATGATGAACATTCAGCAGCCTCTTTATCTGAAACACACTCCACGCACAGGCCAGTCAGTTTTCCCAGGCATGTGTCTGTGAACATACATGATCATCCAGTCCTGCATTCCCTGTTAGAACTGGTAAAGTTCCCCTCCAGTCTTTTTTTTTTTAAAGTGTATGGAAATACTCAGCTATGATTTATATTTTGTTCAACGTGGTTTTCCCACATAAAAAGTAAAAATAAACCTGAAAAGGGCCAGAAGCACATCACCATCTACTTGTTTTAGCTCATTGAGAATATCTATATAATACCTTGCTGAATGTTACCAGTTGGATGGTATTTTTGAAAACTTTCATCTCAGTCAAATATTGGTCACACTTTAGATGAACTGTTACTCATAAAGGCTTTATACAGCATGCATAATGCCTTCATAAATGAGACATAATGACTTCATAAATCATATGTAAGCAAATGTCATGCTTTGTAAAGGGTGAAATATTACATCCTTATTCAGCATGTGATGCCAGATGTGACAATGACAATGTCGCTCAGCAGACAAAGTCACCCTTTATAGTATTTAGCCACTAGCTAAGTGACATTGTCAGTTATATGACATCTGGCATCACATGCTGAATAAGGATGTATTATTTCATCCTTTACAAAGCATGATATTTGCTTATGTATGATCTATGAAGACATCATGTCTCATTTATGAAGGCATTATGCATGCTGTATAAAGCCTTTATGAGCAACACTTCATCTAAAGTGTGAACAAATATGGATTCTGTTTCTTCCAATTTAAGTTCAGACTTTAAGTGGCAGTTTTTGTTTTTTTTGTTTTTTTTTTTGGGGGGGACACAGGTCTTCCTGCCATTAGGGACAGTCTCCCTTCCTGTTAGGGACAGTAGACCCTTACTTTTAACAACATTAAATGTGTTGAAAATGTACCCTTTCTTTAAAAGCTAATCAAATCTGAAGTGAAGATCAAATTCTTTCCAAGTTGATTTTGTATACCAGGAAAGGTATGTCCTAGTCATATTTATAAAAATTGGGCAATTCTCTTTGATATTCTTAATTAAGTCCTTTGGTTAAGTGGAACTTGTTTTAGGAATTTGGTGGTGCTTAACTATTGCCCATACAGTTTAGTTTTACTAATACCGTACAACTAGCAGCAGCTGGCATAAAGCTAACATAGTGCTATTAATTAGTCACTAAGGAAATATGCTACATGCAGAAAGTTTTCCTTTGATTGTTGGTTGAATAAAAGAAATGCATACTGACTCCTGTTTGTGCTCACAGTCCCAGGACAAATAGTCAGGACAGCATCAGACTACAAAGCTAATTTCTTGTGGGATTTTTTTGGTAGACAGTGGAAGGAAGCTCCAGGGTTTTGTTCAATTTGCAGTTTCTTTGCTGGTATTTGCATATTAGACAGTGTTTGGTTCTCAGTTTTGTGATTTATGAAATATAGCTTGCCTGGAATACGTGTCTCTGATTTTAAGGAAGTGCTCTGACATCTCCTTGTTTAGTAGACGATTGTCAAAATTCCTTTCTGGTGATAAACTTTTGAGCGTTGGGGACCTTTAAACGGTCACATAGTATTTGTGCTTGTGTCTGTGACTGATATGCCTTCCGACAGCAGCGGAATGTGCTAATGTCTTAAATGAAAGCATTTGAAAATTGAACCATGTAAAGCAGCCCTCAGCCGTCCAGGATCAGCATGCTGTGCCTCTTTTCTTTACCTGGCAGTATTGAGGAATTTTCTGCCTTTAGCGCTAGCTGAGCAGAACTCAGTTTGACACTACATTATTACCATTTGGTAGACACCATCATCCAGACTGACTTCCATTGAGTAGTTAGAGTCCACAGATTTAGGCCCTGACAGGCAGCAGGGAAAGATGAGAGGAACCACACTTCAGTCTCCTCTCGTATTCCTCATGTGTCTCGCTATGTAGCAACTGTAGCTTTAATTGGCCAGTCTGGGGTGGAGAAATGGCAGCAGTGGAAGGTTTGCTTTTTCACTAATGAGCTGAATGTGTTGTTTGTTTATTACAATTATCAGTGGGGCTATCAGTGGAAGAAGCACTGCGGTCTGAGTCAGAGCACTGATTTATAGTGCTGAAAGCAGCCCTTTAAGAGTACCAGTCTGCGCAGGATTTAGTGCTTGATAATTCAATACAATAATTTGTTGAAGCAATGAAAGATTGTAAAAAGCGCTGCATGAATTCACCTTATTTTGAAGAAAGAATGTTTTTGTCATTACCTTTATTATTATGTTGCTTAATGAGCTTCATAAATTGAAAATTCTGTTTTTTAAAAAAGTTAATTTTATAGTAAAATACAGGGAAGCCTTGAATCCCATACTGAGCTTTTCTGTGGGAAATTTATTTTTTGTTCTCCCCCTTGTCTTCCTCTAGGAACTCTGGTTTCCTCTCTCAGTCCATAGACATGCAGATTAGGCTAATCCGAAATGCTAAATTGCCCATTGGCAGGGGTGTGTGAGTGAATAATGTGTGATCCAAGCCATGACTTACCAATATTTCCTGTGTGTGTCCCTGCCTCTCGCCCATTGGATGCTGG
Organism: Gymnothorax javanicus; assembly: GCA_029692085.1. Taxonomy (NCBI): domain Eukaryota; kingdom Metazoa; phylum Chordata; class Actinopteri; order Anguilliformes; family Muraenidae; genus Gymnothorax; species Gymnothorax javanicus. Next base: position 32,713,219 of record CM056206.1, read on the forward strand.
AATTGGCTTTACCAGGAACAATCGGGGTAGATAATGGACGGATAATCAATGGTTTACTATTAGTCATATATTTGCTCCTCCTAGTGCGGGACTTTGGCCCTGATACCATAATAGAACAGCTTAGTAACCAGATATTCTGAACTTATTATCTTCTTGGTGCATAGAAACCAAGCAGAGGAAACCAAGCAGAACTTTATGTGAGGTCAGATTATGCAGGACTGCCTGTCACAAACTTCATTGAACTGAGTTCCTCTTGGAGGGAGGGGGAGAAGTTTTGGAAAGAAAGATAAGGGGTTGGGGAGTTGCAGGAGCTGTGCAAATGAGAGAGTTGGGCAGAAAACGTGATTTTCACATCTAGTGCTCTATGAATGGGCCAGTGCTCTGGCTCATTTCTGTGATGATCTGATTATATCTACTTCACTGCCTCTCAGTGTTTGCTTAAGGAACAATGCATATAATTTGTTAATGAACTGCTGCTCATATATAGGAGTGGATTTGTTTTGTGACTGTGTTTGTGTGTTTATTTTGGATACATGTGTGTCTGTGCTTGTATATCATGTGTGTGCATGCATGCATGCCTGTATGTGTGTGTGTGTGTGTGTATGAACACCAGTATTCTCCCCTGGCTATCGTGTTCTACCCAGACAGACTGCATTCCTGCCATTGTTTCCCTGCCCCAGCATCAACCATATAAGGACAGTGCAATCAATTCTGCACACTTCACTAAGAACAGCTATTCTGCCCTACTGTGCTTGGCTTTCTCTTATGCACTTGAGTTTAAGCCCCTGGAGCTCAGTATCGCCCCCCTCTGTCTCAATGGACAGAAGGACTCTTCACCCCACTTAATGTTCTGAGCACCTAATCATGCATGTTATTACGCTCATTAAGTGGATAAAAGAGCTATTAATGAGGTACTAAAGCTCATCGTGTTGGACCAGACTGGCCCCCTGGACAGGAGGTAGTGCCAGGGATGGGCAGGATTTCGAATAAATGCATCTGAAATGCCAGCCTGTGGGGCAACTATGAAGCCACAGACCCCTTATTTTAAATGGATATAATGTTAAAGGGAGATAATTGTTGAATTTATTTTGGAGGTGATAATACAATACATTTTAGATTAATTCTATGGCTGGTGATTGGTATTGGTGTGCTGTCAGTATCGCAGGCATATGTCATATGTCAGGGTTAGACAAATAGAGATTTAGATATGGCATTATAGATGCGATTTGGTATATCCGCTGAGTTGTGTTTCAAGAGTATTGATATGCTATAAGAGTGCAGATGTTGTACAAGTGATAAGATGGCTATTATATGAGCCATAAGTTTGCAGATGTGGTATGTGAGCTTAGATGTGCAATAAGAGTGAAGATGTGGTGAGATGTGCTGAAAGAGATTTGATGTGGCGGATGTGCTTCTCCAGGGTTGAAGAGAAAACCAGGATATTGTCCTTGTAGACATACACAAACTGGGAAACCATGTCTCGAAGGACATCAGTGATGAAATTCTGGAACACAGTGGGGACGTTATCAAGCCCAAATGGCATTACTAGATATTCGTTTGCCGAAAGGGGATTTAAACGTTGTTGATTTAAACATTGATTTAATAACTAAGGAGGCAATTATTTTTTCAGGTAGGGTTAAATAGGTTTTTTTCTTCAATAAATGAAATCATTAAAAAAAACTCCATTTTGTGTTCACTCTGATTATCTTTATCTAGTATAAAAATTAGTTTGATGATCTGGTAGATTTAACTGTCACAAATATGCAAAAGGGGCAATATTGGAAAGGGGGCAAATACCTTTTCACACCACTGTAAACATTATTTTAATTTTCTGAATCTATATAAAATGACACTGAACCCTCTGCATTAACTGTGACACACAGGAGGCTGCAAGTATCTGGCTCTGTGCAAGTTGCTCTTTAGCTGTGCTGATACAGACATTCCCCTAGGTGTACAAGCAAATGACTGCGGATTGCAGATATTCTACAGTCTATATGTATGAGAGGATTTTCAATGCCTAACTGTGAAGTAGACAGCAGTCAGTGAAAATTCCAGGTTAAAATGAAAGTAGCTTTAAAATGTGTTAATCACAAAACAACTAACAAAATATGTTATGTGATATGAATAGATGCAAATGTTACACAGGAACCAATGTTAAAGAGGCTACCAGGGTCATTGCACTTTTCCAACTATATACCCAAAGATTAAAGGAAAAAACCAAGTCATCAAATATGGAGACAGTCGTGAGGAAACAGCAATCACACTTGATGTTCTACATGCCTCATTTCCGTTTGTCTGGTGAACTGGTTGGCTTTTGTGGTAAAACACATTGCACATGTCACAGCTTGACATCACCCACTCAAACACAATTGCTACAAAACATTGTAGAAGGGTTTTCATCATACTGTCTGTCCTCAGTTGTTTATGGGGAGTCTGCCACATAGCATGAGCATAGGGACACAAGGGTAACATGACCAAACAATTCACCTTTTTTTAACTTTTTCTTATCAGCTCTGTAAACAGTCTTGTCTCCTTCGAGGAACTGATAGGGACACACTTTTGTAAAACATCTCACAGCTGCTCCTTCAAGGGACTGACAAGGGCACACTTCTGTAAAAAAAAATCTCACAGCTGCTGCAGTTACTCTGGGTATCTGAGTCATTCTCTGCACACTGCTGTGGTCCAGCTGGTGTTCCTGTGTGTCTGTTAACCTTATCTTGTGCCACACTGGCAGGCGCCTATTACCAGCAGGTTGTCAGCTCAGCACTGGAGTTTCTCATATTTGCTCTATATAGATGGTCCTTTACTACCATCTTCTTTAAATAGCAACCATTATCCCAACTCCTGGCCTTGATTCCCTGTTTCTCAGCTCTCATGAACTCAACTTGTAGAATGGTGACAGATGAGCAGATTTGCAGTATCTGATAGCTGAGCATCAGCCTCTACTGAGCCACGGTATGTCCGACAGCTGGTACCCGTGCTCTCTCAGACCAGGAAGCAATAAATGTCTTACCCACTAACTCTGTTGATAGTGGTAGTATTTTGGAAACACTCTTCTCAATCCTTTATAATGCAAGACACAAGGTTCATTGTCAAAATGAATTATAGTAAACAAACTTTCTCTAGGTCTACCCTGTTTGAATGTTGGCACACTGATTCACCTTCTCCCACTGACCTGCTGGCCTCTTGCTATTCCTTATTCAGGCATAAATGAATGAGATTTGGCAGCATACCAAAACTCCGTTCTCTTTTGGATATGATTATATACTTAACTTTAATTTCATTTTGTGCTTGGCTTTGTTAATATTAGACATCCGTCATTTTGCAGTGTGGAGGCTGTCCACTGATCATGTGACTTCGACTATAAGCATTGTTTGTCTGATCCCTGGGAGTGAATATTTCTCCACATAGATGGCAGTAACCCTGCTGGACAGAAGAAGTGGAGGACATAAACATGGATATTTTGTGCCTGAAATGATGAAGAATCAGTTTAAAATTAACATGTTTGAGCGTACGGCCTATGCTCCATACATATAATCCACAGTAGAATTTCTGTCCTTTAATCTGATAGAAGTTAGGAGCTTTCAAAAAAACAATTTCCTTCATGTTAGAGCCAATTTTGTCTCATGCTGGATCAGACGACAATTTTGGCCTGATTTTACCCCGATCTGGAAGTCGTAGGCGTTGGGTGGGATTGGAAAGGATAAATGGTCGTTGTGGGCAAAGATTGATCGTTTTATGCTGTGCAGTGTGCCATAGTGGACGATAACCGTAGTCACCTCATGACGTCCCAACAGAAAGTTTAGCGTGTTGAATTTTTTTCTTCGTCTCCCATGACGGGTTACGTCCCCTCCGTGATGTTGACCAACAGGAGTATAGCAGACAGCGCTCTGCAGAAAGTGATGAAGCTACAGCGTGCGCATTTTTAAATATAGCCTAAGAGAAAGAAGAGTGATACTGCAAACCGGCGAGTACTATCAGTAGCATTAAACTAGCAACTCAGTGATAATGTTTAGGTTCATGCCCACAATATTCCAGTTTCTGACCGGGGTATTGAAGTACACTTGGTAACACTCTGACTCATGAAACCAACATCAACAGATTGAGCCCTTCTTCTGGTTATGAGACGCCATAATAAGATAGCTGGGTTGCGCCATCAAGAACAGGAATATTTCGACATGTTTATACCTTACCCCAGTTAGTACTGTCTATACTCGCTCTGAAAATGCTTAATTTTAAAGGTATTATGGGAAAGATTATACGGCATTCTTTGAAAAATACTGCACACGTCGTGACAGACTGCAAATGACGATTGGACGTGGTGCTTCTTGTAGTATGCCACATCTCTTGGCCACGTCGCAGAAAGAATTTATAACTCTATAATCGCTTAATCTGACATAGCGATCTTTAAAACAGACAAAAACATTGTGCAGTCTGATCCTGGCATTACTTGTGTTGTAGCCTCATACTACATGAGTTAATTTCTAGAACCTGGAGGATTTTACCTTTCAAATGAGGCTTTATGCATGCATTTTGAATGTACAGCTTGTCTGTGATAAGCTTTTCATTTGGGAACATAAAGACAAAATAAAAAAATGATGGGCTTGAAACTGTGAAAACCAATGGTTGGCAATATTTTTTTTGCTCCAATCTATGCCAAACCAGGCTTAAGGGCATCCAGGGGACCTCTATCATACATGAAAAAGGGTCACCAATTTAAAAGGTTTTGTATTTTGGCAAATCTTCCCAATGCCAGTACTTACCAATGTAGCCTGAGCAGGGGCCCCCTTGCAGTACCATCAAGACACCACAATGGATTGAAAATGCAGAATTAAAACTACTGACCCAGTGATGCCTCTGCACCAGCTGTTGTGAATCCAGTAGACCGTCAGAGACATCTGTCAGCGTTTCAAGTAAACAATTGAACCGCACCATTAGAGGATAGATGCTGAACAACGCTAAAACTGAAATGTAGTTGCTCCAAGTGGATACTGAGCATGTAACATTAATGGTCAAACAGGGAGAGTTGTGAAGCAGGTGGGCACTGGAGCATGTTCACTGTCTATGCTGGCAAGCTGCTGTTAGGTTATGCTCCGATGGGGAGCAGGACTCCTTGCTGGTGTTGGTGTGCAGTGGTTCTGCTCCATATCCTGGGTTAATTGAGGTTCTGCAGCCTGCCTGTTTGCGGCTCTTGCCGATAACAGTCTGCCTGCCGATCCCGCTGGCTGGCATGGAAGACAACAACTTGCATTTTGCCCCCTCAAACCTCAAACCCGCTCTTCAAACAACGTACATCAAAATGCACTATCCCTTCATGACTACCCTCTCACACATTGTTTTCCAAAAGTGCTATTTCTCATCCTGTCCCAAAAACTGTGGAGGAAGAAAGCGTTCCTTATTCCCCCCTCATATCTTTACCTGTCTTCCCCCAGTCCCTACTTTGATTGTTATCATTTGAATTTTCCTTTGAAAACCCCCTGTAATTCATTCACTGGTTTTCCCCTCCATTTTTTTCAGTACCAGTGAATATCGACTCTATACTGTAAAGAACGACCCACTTTGTTCTGGTATAAATTTTCAAGTGCCAATTCTGGGGGCCTCTGTAAGGGTTGTGCTTCGCACACTGGTGATGTGCATGGAGGACAGGAAGTTGAGGACTGGACTCAGGTGCATGGATGGACTTGGTTGTATTTATTATGCTTCCTGCACGCAGCAGGAAGGCACATACGATGCAATACAAAACATGGAATCAAGGTTCTGGAACAATCATTGGCACACGCAAATTTGGGAGATAAGCCTAAGCAAGACTAGACACAATACAAATAGACAACACGGAGTCGAGGCATAGGGATAATTAGTAATACACACTATAAGCGGGAAATAAGTCTTGATACAATACACATAGACAACACAGAGTCAAGGCTCCGGGATATTTAGTTATACACGCTATACACGGGGAATAAATCAAGACACAATACACATAGAGAACACAGAGTCGAGGCTTCGGGATAATTATTAATACACACTATACGCCGGGAATACACATAACACTACAAAAACAACAGGCTTGTGAGGCTTATGCAGTTTATGACACTTCGCCCGAATAGGTGCGAGGCTCGGTCTCAAATAGCACAACACTACGACACAGTGGAAATGAACAAAAGGTGCTTACAATGATTGCGGAGCAGAAGAATGCGGTCCAGGTCTTGATAGACCGATAAGTTTGAAGGCTGGAGGTGTGGCCTTACTGCCTCTTTTCTAGTGCCAGGGAGGCCACAGACATCAGCAGTCTCTTTGTTTGTCGCTGTCGCACAATTATTTCCTCACAATTTGAAAACCAAAATAAATTGGATAAAAGACTATTGGCATCATCATTTGATTCAATGGCACCACATATTCCGCAAATCCAACCACACTATCCCTACAAAACACATCTTCTTGCACACCTCTCCAACAAACCAAACCCCAAGGTCCTTTAATAAACAGAATCCAAATTAAAATCCACAAGTCATTAAAAATATATATATATATAAAATATATAAAAAATAAAACATATTTTGTCTCGTCTGACCTACTTTATTTTTTTTTAATTTTTTATCTCTACCTATTGGCTAATGAGGAGGATGTGATAGCTTTGGTAAAAAGCACTAATGAAGCTTGGAAGTATTTTGATAGAATTAACCAAGGCTAGATGTACACTCTTCCAAGTAACAGCAAATTTCTAAGAAAAACAAGAGTTACCTGATTAACCACCTGAGATTGAAACATCCAAATAAGTTATCAGAGACAGGCGAGTGCAAACATTACAAAGTGTTCACTGTCATCCTTTCAGTAAAACTGTGTGAACATTCAGAGGTTTTTTTTTTTTTGCTTTATTAGCAAAGGATTTAATATCTTTTTTATGGGCTGTTGTTTTTTTTTAATTTAATGTAATTGTACTCCAGAATGTATTAATTTTATGGATGGAAATGATTTATTATTAAAATATTCAATGTCCTCCTCACAAGATGTCATTTTCACAATAGATAGATTTTTTGTGAAAATATTTACCATTGATAAGCAAATAATTTGCTAATATTTTCATTAAACAATGTGTTGTTGGCGTCTTTGTTATTGTAATCCTAGGCCAGAATGTATTCATTTAATGGCCAAAATTTATATATAATTGATGCAATTAATGTCCTTAACTTAGGTCAATCCCCAAATTTCCCACCCCTAGTTGACATTGACTTTTCTTGTAGTGATGTTTCCGTATCCTGTATCTATGTTGCTGCTGCTGAGGCCTTGACCTCCTTGTTCTCTCTCGACATCCCCACAGAGTCTGTGAGCTGCAGAGAGAGGGACGCTGACGCTCCCGAGCTCCGACACCATGAGCTGGAGCTTCCTGACCCGGCTGCTTGAGGAGATCCACAACCACTCCACCTTCGTGGGGAAGCTGTGGCTGACGGTGCTCATCGTCTTCCGCATCGTGCTAACGGCGGTCGGCGGCGAGTCCATCTACTACGATGAGCAGAGTAAGTTCGTCTGCAACTCCGGCCAGCCGGGCTGTGAGAACGTCTGCTACGACGCATTCGCCCCGCTCTCCCATGTCCGGTTCTGGGTCTTCCAGATCATTCTGGCCTCCATGCCGTCGCTCATCTACCTGGGCTACGCCATCAACAAGATTGCCCGGCTCGAGGATGTGCAGGGCGGGGCCTGCAGGACTGGGGCGGGACCTCCTGGGTTCACCCACAGGAGACCTCGCAAGATATTTTTTGGTGGGCGTGGCCAGGGGAGGGGCGTATCAGAGGAGGCTGAGGAGGATCAGGAGGACGACCCAATGATATATGAGGTACCCGAAATTGAGGGGCGGGTGGAGTTAGCTCCGCCCCGAAGCAGGAGGACCAAGGCGAGGCACGACGGGCGGCGCCGTATCCGTGCTGACGGGTTGATGCGGGTGTACGTCGCACAGCTGGTGACTCGCACGCTGGTGGAAGCAGGGTTCCTGGCAGGGCAGTACGTGCTGTATGGTTTGGCCGTTCCATCTGTCTTCGTCTGCTCAGACCTGCCCTGCCCCCACCGCGTGGACTGCTTTGTCTCACGGCCCACGGAGAAAACCATTTTCCTTCGGATCATGTACGGCGTCACCATCCTCTGCCTGGCATTGGACCTGTGGGAGATGCTCCACTTGGGGGCCGGGACAGTGTGCGACTTCATTCGCCGAAGGAGGGGCCCGCCCCCAGAGGATGAGTACCAGCTGGGCTCCCTCCGCCCTGGGGTGGCAGTGGGAGTAGGCGGTGCGGTGGGTCCGGCAGGCGACGACGAAAGCCGGGGTGGGGCAGGGGATGGAGATTACCCTGGATACCCCTATTCATGGAACGCCCCCATAGCCCCGCCTGGCTACAACATTGCGGTGAAGCCGGAGCAGCCTCAATACACGGACCTGAGCAACGGTAAGATGGCCTGCCGCCAGAACCGTGCCAACATTGCCCAGGAAGAGCAGCAGCAGTTCGGGAGCAGCGAGGAGAACTTCCCGGCCGGAGAGGCGCATGTCGCCCTGCCCAAGGAGATCCAGGTGGCGCAAGACCAGCTGGAGGCTGCGCTCCAGGCTTACAGCCGGCGCCAAGAGGATGGAGAGAAGCCACAGAGCAAGGTGGAGCTCCCAGACCGCGAGCGAAAGCAGCGCTCAGGATCCAAACACAACAGCGCCAAGAACGGTGAGGGAGCCAGCAACAGCAGCAGCGGCAAATCCGTCGAGAACAAGCCATCTGTGTGGATCTGAGCGCCATCTACTGAGAGGCCCATGAACTGCAACTCTGAGAATCTCACACACACACATATGCACAAATACAAATGCACACACATGGGCAAATATACCCATGCACGCACACACCCTGACATACTGACGCTCATCGCCCGCAAACACAAACACACAGGCACACGCAGACTGAAACACGGGCATTCAATTATGACTCACACAAGCATGCTCACACACAAACACATACACAAGCACACCAGCACAGGAAGGTAATTTCATATTTAAGATCGTATAACTGTCACTGGCTATTTAAACCAGGACTCAAGCATCCAATAAGAAGGACTGAGAGAGAAAGTGTCTCAGATTCATTATAAATACTGAAAAAAGAAAAAGGGAAGGAATTAGAATAATTGGAGAGGAGGAAGGAGAATGTATCGGACTGAATTAGAAAAGCCATCATCAGTGAGATAAGATACATAATTGAATGAGACTGATTCAAATAAACTCTTGCCAGGAAAATTTCTGATTGTACAGTAAAAAAAATAGGGTTAAATCTACATTTACTGACTGAAAAATTCTTTTTCAAAGATATGGCCTATCTTTTCCTCCTAAGGCAAGCCAGTGAAAAGAACTGTGACTGTTTTATCCACACTGAGAGTAAAGATTATCACTGTTGAGGACAGATTAAGATAAAAAGAACATTCATGCAACACATACACACACAAAAGATAAAAACACACATGCGCACTCACACACAGACGCACACGCATTCATATTTGCATGCACAACTGCACACGCACACATAGACACATACACACATACATCTAAGGCACAGTGTACTGCAAAGGACATAATGTAATGATGGGAACACATTAATCAACAAAGCTGAATTCAACAGGAACACTTTGACTAGATGGACATGGCAAAAGGACGATCTTTAAGGAAGTAACTGAGCAGTACACCAGTTCCACAACCAACAGCCAGTGTTATTACAATGTTATTACTGCGACAGGAGAAAACATTCTGTTTTAGCTGGGTAAAGCCCGCCTGTTCTCTGTTTACCTTTGAAGGGGGGTGCAGCAAATCCTGTCGAACACAAAATTCAGTCCTGTACAGTGCTTACTTTAAAAACACTGCTATTAAAGATCACTGCACAGACTGCTAATATGCAGTCACAGCCACGCAGGCCACAAATCCAGTCTGACTAAAGACACAAATGCATTAGGCCCCCCACGGAATTACCTCAGGCCAGCTATATTTCCTTCTTTACCTGATTCTATCCTAAAGACCACCACATATCTGCTGTTTTGGAATAAATTGAGGTTCTGTTTTCTGTTTATGGGTGATGATACCAATGTATTCTTTAGTAAGTTTTTTTTTATTTTTTATTTCACTTGTTGTTTCATCTGTTGTTAAACAGAGAGAATGGAAAGGAAAACTCCTGCTGAATGCCAGTAGTTGTAGTCCTGCAAGGTATTCAACTCTTGTGGAAGGTGATAAGGGTGTAGAGACCCTGAAGGCTGCATTTCTAATAAAATTAAAGTGCCTTAATATGTTCTAACCTGGAGGAAGGTGTACGCCATGGTGCCTGGCTGGACAGACACAGCCCACAGGGAGAACCCCGTATCTGTGCTGTCTGTTCCAAACTGATACAGGCTTCATACTGGCCAGCACTTATGCCTTTGGGAGGTAAGACTTAATGAAAAATTGTTACAACCTTAACAGAACCCAGACAGGTGCACTGAAGCTTATTGTTTAAGAGAGCTCTTTCGTTAACCCTTTGAGCGCCGAATACATTTTCAAGGAATTAAAAATATAGTTATCCTGAGCTGTTGAAAACCTATCATGTGGCAACTTGTTTAAAAGAGCTCACGGGAAACAAGTTGCCACATGATAGGTTTTCAACAGCATCTGACTTTGATATCTTACATCATTGGGCAACTATAGTTGCCCACAGCGCTGAAAGGGTTAAGGGAGGGGGTAGGGGGGGCGGGCGGTCAGAATTAGGCATTTACTGTCTCCATTTTTTCTTCGAGTTCTGTTCAGGCTTCCTCCTCCATCTTTACTGTGACAGTGTTTCCTGGAACAACAAAATGTTATGGAGTTTTGGAGATGGAACTCCAGAGTGAAAGATACCAGCCTGGACTGCCTTCTTCATGAAATAAGAGAGATTCAGCAGCCCCTCCACCTCCCATTGATACTTACAGCTACACCCAGTGATCTAAGAATAATCTTTAGAGATTACTGTGCACCTGTGACTCCACCATGTTGATGAGATGAACAGTTGTATAATGCATTAGACTAGAGGGCAGGACTGCAGATCCTGGATCAGTTTTACCACAAACCTCATAATGGTCAGGATTGGGCTGTGCACCAAGGGAAACTGATCGCAGCTAACCTTCCTTCTCTTTCTCTGAGATGCAAAGACCCTGAGTGAGCAGCTGTGTCTCAGGGAGGACAATTTTCAGAGGGACTGTCAACAGCTCTCTATAGTGAGAAAAGTTACTCTCTCTTCCTTCAGATAATCTTGATTTTACAGTATATGAAGTGATTTCCTAGGTTGCTTGAACATTTAACTACACAAATCACAAATCTCTACCTAGCTCTTGAAGGGCCACCTCTAATGAACGAAGACTGCACTGCCGCTACTGAAAAAAAAACAAGCCATATCCTTTCCTCCTCTCTGCGGCAAATCTGGCATTTTACCACCATCAAGGACGTGTGTTCAGGTATAGTGCAGGTAGATGATTGTTTATTCTACTGCCAGAAGTGTGCATTTGTTGCATAGTGAGTGATTACTTATGGACTGATAAATTATGCGATCAATTGTTGTTGATGAATTTAGAAACCTTTGCGGGTTTCTATTGGGAGGGAATACTTGTGCCATGCTCTTGAAGGTTTTGGGTACCATTTCTGACTGAACAGCCTCAGAGCTACTGGTTGACATATTTTAAGCCATTCGACTATTTATTTATTAGGCAGATGCTTCACTTTCAGTTTTTCGCATTGAAGCATCTATTTGGTTTAAGTTTTGTGATAGAGCAATTATATGTAGGCATATTATTGAAGCCAGCAAACAGTTAAGTTACATGCCTGTTTGAGAAGCTGATCCCTGGTGGCTTGTTTACAGTCCGTACAACAGCCAAGGTGTAGTCAGAATTAAGTATTTCTATGGTTGGAAACAGGTGAGGAGCTATTAACAGGGTGATGATGAGATAATTTAGAATGTGCAATCTTATTTGTTTGATGTCCTGATCATGCCTCTGTGATGTCATGAGACTATCCATGGAATATTGACACTGTCTTATTGGCAAGGAAGCTTCCTATGTGGGTAGCATTTAGAAATTTACTAGGTAGGTAGTATTTTTAGGAAATATAGCTTCTTTCAGTAAAAAGCACAGGAAACTGCCTAATTTGGTTACCTTTATTGGGCAAAATTTCTAGGAAACATCAAGTGGCTCCTACGCAATGGAGGAAATCCCGCAATGCTTTGTGATGAGCTCAGAGTTTGCAGTTTGGATAATAGACACAGCACGACAAAGGTTGTTTTATGTGTATATATATATATATAAATTTCATGTATTATATTATCATTTCATTCACTTCTGATCAGTTGTGAGGCAAGAAATTGCCTGTGTAGATATCAAATATTAGTTGTTTTGTGAGAAACAAGGTTGGAAATTTACATCAACATTTTCAGAGCGCTGAAGCTCCTCAAACTAGACCGACATAATGATAACGTTTCCCATGGAAACTTCTGAAACTGTGCTGCATCATATGCTGCGCTAGTCACATGATGCTTCCTAGCTCCTAGTGTTTTATGTAACCTTTGGAACGACTTGTTGCCATAAAGGGAGGGTCCTAATGAGGTTCCAGGCCGATAGGCAGCTTCCTTGCAAATGAGACAGAGCCATAGAGAACCATACAGTATGTGCGTAGCTCACCATGTGACCACACTATGTGAAACATGTCACACCTTTCCAGAGTATTTAAAATGTCTTCCTTAATTTATGCCTCTGGCAGCAACATCCTGATATTAATGTGACTACAGGTCTTCCATGTGGTGTTTAAACAATACAGTCCTGTGAAGGACTGTGGGCACATGCAATATATGGATCATTGACCTCATTTATTACTCCTAAGTTTTTTTTTGTTTCTTTTTTTTTTAGTATTAAGGGTACTCTAGGGACAGATCCCTATTCACCTTCAAGACCAGGCACTGCTGTTGTGTCCAGTATACCATGCTACCATGCAGCATGGAGTTAATTAGGTTTCCTTAGTTAAAAATGCTGTTGCCAAGCTATTGAGGTGTAAATAAAATAACCATATTTCTGGATATTCTTTTAAATTTTGATAATGTGTGATGTTTTTAGTCTGTGGATTGTGGATTTGAATGTCTGAGAGACAGGAATTTTTAAATATGCATTTTGTGCTTTGTTTTTTTATAAGAATATATGAAGTGAACTGAAATATATCAGAAAGTAAATTGCAATCATGTCTTTTTAAACTTGTAAATATTTCCCGGAAAAATTCAGTTATCACAGGCTTTGACTGAAGTGGGCAGAGTCTGCAAGGTATTATGGGATATGGCTGAGGGGTGATACAGGCCAGTGATGGCACTCAATATAATGAAGGGAGACTTGGATCCTCAAAGAAAAAAGTAATTAAAAATATCTGAGAATTGAGAAAATACACATCAGATTTTCTCAAGGACAAGCCATGCTAATGCTCTGTAGATAGGATCATAGGGCAAAATAATCGAGGAGTTTCTGGTCTGTGGTCCTCAGCTCGGTTATCCTAATTTCTTGTTTCCCTTGAGTCATTTATCAGCATTATGTGATTGGTTAGTATAATCCATGAGATTTGATGGCTATCTTCATGAGCTCCATTTGATCTCACTTGTTTCTTGTCTGCCTTGGCTCCAATTTTTTGGAAGATGGTTTCATTATAATGCCCTCGCTCATTGCAAAAAGCTAAATACAAAGCATCAGGACTAAAAGCTGTTAGTTACATCCTTGGCTAACAGTTAATGAGCAGGAGTGCTTAACCTGGTTGCACAGGAGCAGCACTGACTGTGCCAATGTGGTGAAGGAAACATGTCGAATGTTCCCACTCTGGGAACTACACTCCTGCTTCTGTTTAGGGACTTGCATTTCAAGCTCGGACAAATGCGATTTGTGCACAATTGATAACCTCTTTCAATGTGGATAAAATCCCATATTAGAGGTATGGGACTACAGGGAAGCCAGGTGTAGAACAGCTGGCATTAGGGCTCCACACGTTTTCCTAAAGTGCATTGCCAGGGGACAATATGATCCCAAACATTCCTGAAGTACACCTGAGCTGCAATTAGCAGGCATCCCTCATGGCTCCATTCTAGGGACCCTCTGTGTGTTTTCAAAGGGAATCTGGCTATTATTTAATATGAATTTATAAAAAATAATATTAAAAATACAATTTTATACTATAATATTTGTATAGAATTCTTCACTTGGTTACAGTACGTGTCACCCTGATGTGTGTCCCGGTAGAAAATGCTTTTTCCCTGTACTGCTGAATGCACTGACTCTTTGAAGTGCGTCCCCTTCAGTGCTGAACTGAGCTCAGCCCTCCTTCACATGACCTGTAAAGGTACTTGAATAACACTGTGCAGTAAGTTTCAGCTAAACCGCTGTAGTAAAAGTAAAAACTATTGTAAAACTGTAAGAAATCTAGTGTAGTTACATGAGACAATAATTGAATCCATCAATAATATTCTGAATTACAAACGTTTTTAATAAAATCTTTCATTTTGCTGCATATCTGCACGAAACAGAATTTTATCCAGACAGATTTAAGAGGGCTGATCTTGTGCGTAATTCGTAATATCATTAACCGTTGTTCCATGTCACTTTAGTTGGAGTAGCGCAGTAATAACTTCTCGTTACAAAATATTTGATGCCGTTTAACTACACAGGTATAGCTGAAAATTAATGTAAGGTGTCACTGATATGTTTTTTATGTCTGCGCCAAAACTTTGTACATGTATAGAGATCATGTGTCTGTGTCTCTAAATGGTATGTTTGCTTTTTCAATACTGTGGGGAACGGGGTTGTCTTTTTGCCATTTTTGGATTTGAATTGAGTTCAGGTAAGCTAAAAGGATCTTACCAATGTTGAAAAAAATAATGGAAACTTTTTTATGTATGAAAATAATCTTACAAAATGCATGTTAAGAAATATTTTATTAATAAAATCATAAATAAAAGTATACTTTTGGGTTCAAATCTTTTGTTTTCTTCTGTAATTTCCCTCCTCCTCTGTCAGTTGAGATGACTGATAGGACATAACAGCAATAGAACAGTCTCTCACCCTATCTACAAGATGAATCCAGCAGGCCTGTCCAGAAATGGATGCTACTTTGTAAAAAATTGGAAAAATTTCTAGATGTTATAAATGACAATTTTTGGTGCATTATGTTAATAAACCTACAAGACAGAAGGCAATTTTAGATTTAGTGCTCTGTAATGACCCTGATAGAATTTGCAATGTGGAGGTATTGGAGCCACTTGAGACCATTCTACTGTTGGTTTTGATGTTTCATGGCAAGTTAAAAAGTTATCTTCGAAAACCAAAATTTCCCATTTTAGGCGAGCAAACTTTGACAGGATGCACTCATATCTAAGCGAAATAAAATGGGAGACACTCCTTGACTGTAAGTCTGTAAATGAGATGTAGGATAGATTCAAGGGGGTTTGGCTTGATGCGCAATGCAAATTCATCCCAAAGGTGTCCAAAAGTAAGTTGAAAAAGCAGAATCCTCCGTGGATGATCACTGCTATTCGTGAGAGTTTGAGGGAAAAGAGGAATCTTTATAAGATGTACAAACTACATAAAAGACAGGAAAGAGAATACTTAGGCCGAATACTGTAAAATGTAGGCTATGGTCAAAAAAGAGCTGAGGAATGCTAGAAGACTGTATGAAAGGCAAATTGCGGAAGGGGCAAAAACTAATCCTAAACGCTTTTTTCAGTACTGTAGTAGAAAAAGGAAAGTCAAAGAGGAGGTTGAGTGTATAAAGAATAAAGATGGATTGCTGCTGTATGAGAATAAGGATATTGCTGATTCATTAAGTAGTAACTTTGTTGAGAATTTTACCTCGGGGCGGATTTTAATTATGGCAGAGGGCATTTTCAATGCTCGAGATTATTTAGCAGAAATTGAGGTTAGGGAAAATGAAGAATTGGACAAGTTGCATAAACTAAAGACAGGCAAGGCGGCGTGTCCTGATGGCTTATACCCTAGAGTGCTCAGGGAAGTTAGTCTGATCATCTCTAAACTGCTCTCAGTTATCTTCAGACGGTGTTTAGAAACTAGAGAAATGCCAAATGATTGGAAGCAGGGAAATATACAAAGTAATACTAATATATAAGAAAGGGGGTCGTACTGAGCCAGGAAATTACAGGCCAGTTAGTTTAACTTGCATTGCGTGCAAAATACTGGAATCTATCATAAAAGACGAGCTGGAATCATTTCTTGAATGTAATAATATCTTGAGGGATAGCCAACATGGTTTCCATAAGGGAGGTAATGCCTGACAAACCTTCTGGAATTCTTTGAAGAGGCCACCAAGACTTACGATCAGAGCAGGGCTTATGACATCATATACTTGGATTTTCAGAAAGCATTTGATACTGTACCGCATGAAAGACTAATTTTTTAAAATGAGCTCCATTGGAGTTACAGGAGGTATTCTGGAGTGGATTCAAAACTGGTTACAGGACAGAACACAAAGAGTGGTGGTCAGTGGAATCTCATCTGAAGTAGGTATGGTGGGGAGTGACGTCCCTCAGGGATCGGTGTTGGGACTCCTGCTGTTCCTCATCTACATTAATGACCTTGATAGGAATATTGAAAGCAAATTAGTTAAATTTCCGGATGATTCTAAATTGGGAGGTTTGGCGAACAGTTTAGAGTCCACTAAAGTGATTCAGGATGATTTAGATAGAGTACAGAATTGGGCAGAAATATGGCAAATGAAATTTAATGTAGCTAAAGTTCTACATGAAGGTAGTAAAACCATTAGACAAGATTACTTCATGGGAGGTAAAAAAAAAACTGGATCTGGGAGTGATTATTGACTAAATCCTTACAGGTTCTAGCCATTGTGCCGTAGCAGTAAAAAAAAATTCCAACAGGATGCTGGTATGTATAGCCAAAAGTATTGAGTTCAAATCCAAGGAGGTCATACTTCTCTTGTACAACACATTCATCAGACAACATCTAGAGCAGTGGTTCTCAACTGGTGGGTCGCGACCCAAAAGTAGGTCGCGGACCCGTTCTGAGAGGGTCGCAGACAGCTGGTTAAAAATAAATAAACAAGAGCACTCAGAGAGCGCAGCACCTCCGCCACGCAAAGGCAGCTCTGTGCACGAGTTATTTTTGCTGGCTGATGTACAGTATTGTTGCATTCCACTGCCAGGTGGCAGCAAAACCCAAAATCACAGCAATTGGAAATCTGGCCCATTGGAAAGACTTGAAATCTTGAACTTTAGCGTATATCCCAGCTGTTCTTGGGCCTAGATATGCCATTTAACCTCTTGTTCCTCTTGTGCTACTCTAACATCCTGAAAAAGTTTGGTTAAAATCTATGCGGCCGTTTTTGAGATATCCTGCTAACAGACAAACAAACAAACCAACCAACGCCGGCAAAAACATATAATAATAATGTTTAATATGCGTCTGACTCTGGAGCCATGGTAACCATCATTTGATTGACGTTCACTTAAAGTGTTGTGTTGAGGTTCTGGAGAGTCGAGGGGGAGTTAAGCGGAAGAAGAAAAAGCGAGGAGAGTTGAGCTCTTAAGTGACATTAGGAGTTTGAACTTGAAGCGCAAGTTTGTATGAAATGGAGGGGGTTTTTTTTGTTTTCGTTTTTTTTTTTTTCATTCAAGATGCATCATATGATACATCTGACCTGTGGTGGGCAGTAATACGCAGAGCGATACATAGATGCAAAATATTTAGTTTTGTGACCTTATTTATGTTGTGAAGTTTTGATCATTTTATTTTATTCACTTTTATACATGCAGTTGTCATGTTCCTCCTCAGTTTGCGCTCTGAAAACAGAAATATTTATAGAAGTTCAATATTTTGTTTTGTGGCCTTATTTATTTAGTGCAGTTTTGATATTTAATTGCATTTTATTCACTAATGCAGTTTTCATGTTCCTCATTTTCTTAATAATGTGCTCTGAAATGCACTTTGCACATATAAGTAAATGTGTATGTATGTTTAAAAAGATGACATGTGTTTTCAAAGGCTGTTTTTGAAAAATATATTTGCTTGGTTTGGATTCTCTAAAAGTGGGTCGCGACGTAATGACCATGGGAAAATGTGGGTCCCAACGTGAGACCAGTTGAGAACCCGTGATCTAGAGTATTGCGTACAGTTCCAGGACCATACTTTAAGAAAGATATAGAGGCTGTAGAAAAAGTTCAGAGAAAAGCCACTAAGCTAATTCCAGGTATAAAAGATGAAAGCTAAGAGGCTGAAGATCCTTAATCTCTTTAGTCTTAGGAACAGGAAACTTAGGGGTCACCTGATTGAGACCCCTAATATGTAGAAGGGATTAACAAAGTGAATTATGTGGGATTGTTAGTAGAACTCGGAGTCACAAATGCAAGTTGGCCAAGAGTAAATTTAGCACTGATATTAGGAAATATTTTTTTATTTAAAATAAATGTCAAATAGGCTAAATGAATACAATAAATGCATAATTATACTTGGTTTTATTCTACAATAAGTTAAAATTTAGTAGGAATCACCAAAACTAGAGTTACATTTTCATGTGTTATTTACAAACACTATGAACACACAACATAAACTGAATTTGGCATACTGGGGAGAATATTCATTCATGCCAGACTCCCTGGGGCATGTGATATTTTGGGCAACCTTGTCTCCACCAGTAAATTATGCTGCGTGCATTAACTTTCTAAAGCCCTAGTGTACTGAGCTGGCCTGCTGTGGATTGTGTAAGCATTCCCCAGAGATGCTGACATCCAGCAGACATTATGAGTAGAGATGAACCTGCTAAGGTCATGATGGGGACAAGACTGTAATGGGCAGGGTATTGTGAGCCTTTTTGACCAACGTTTGACTTTGAGCTTGAAAAAATTGGCTGATTTCCCAAGTTTTAGCAGCGCATCACTGATGATTTACTTCAGGCCAGACCCATGGTATATTTTAGTTTAGTTATTTTAAATATCCATTTAACTTGTGCTAATGATGAGTCATTTGTTTTTGTGTTGCTATGTTAGGCCATGGACACTCAAAAGAAACTTAACCTCATGGAACCTCAATTAACTTTACAGTCCAAAATACTGAATTACTTTTGGTACCCTGGAAAATAAAAGATAAGTCAAATGTAAAAATTTGCTGATATTTCAAGGCGTTATATTCTAAGCTATATTTCAAAGAATCTGCAGACAACTGTAGAGTCTCTCTGAACCTATGGGGATTCACAGCAAACACTAGGCCGTGACAATGTTTCTTTAATTACCACATTGCTAATTTTAGACATTCAGGATTTTAATTTTACTAGGGTTTCATTTTCAATAGATTTCTACAGCAACTTAAATAATTTCCATTGGTGTGCTGAAAGGATGACTTCACCTACTTCATGATTCACGTAGTTAAGCAACAGCTCAGTGGGGTTTAAATAGAGTGATTGAGTCAGCCGCTCTATATTTTATAATTTTCTTTCTAGAAAGCCCCTTGAGAGTTTAGATTTATGTTTTGGACAGTTGTCTTGCTACAACAGAAAGTTTCTGTTATGTTTCAGACAAGGATTCAAGTGCGGAGGCAGATTACAATCCAATAGGTAGCTTCGTTGGCAGCTTATACAGTAATTTGGGGACGGAACCCCAAAGGAAGCACTGGGGACGGAACCCCAGAGAAGGATAGCACAGTTCAGTACAGATTTTGAGAGCGAAGCTGAGCTCTCAATCGCTGGCCAGTGGCTTCTGGGATAACAGCAAGGTGGAGTGCACACTTTGCTAGCACTGAACTGTCTCACTGGAGGAAAAAGTAGCTTGAAGGGATCTCAGTTCCATTCCTGATAACCATAGAAGGATTGGGTGCTTGTTCATAAAAAATTGGACGGAGGAACAGAATTGGAAGGGTTAACAAGCGCACGGTCCCAATCCTGGACTCTGGTTAGGCTTGGCAGCTTGTTCCTATTAAACTGGACAGAGGAACTGACTTGAGCTGGGCTAACTTGAATGCAATCCCAATCCTGGACCCCAAATAGGCTTAGAAGCTTGTTCCAGATAACTGACTTAACAGTGCTCATAAAAGATTACGTTATACTTAACGATGACAGAGAGTTTCAACAGTAAATTATAACACCACACTTAATAAAGACAAAGAGTTTCTACAAGGAATACTGACTGGGTTTAAACACAAAAGGCAAATTTACAATCAAGCAACTTCCAAACTCAAGCTGGGCCGTGAATTATACCCCCGCAGCCACCGCAAGGTATGGGGTCCCCGCCATCCAAACCGGTCCAATGGGCCCCGCCAGCAAAATTTTTATTTGCAACCTAGTTCAGCACAGACAACGTTCCTCTTTAGCATACCAGCCAATTACATTGCTCCTGTGATTCCCAAACTATTTTGACGACTCTGATTGGTCACTTTCAACGCGATCACACCCACACATTCTCCTTCAACGTTAACTGAGGAGCAAGCAGACAGTCCGAGCTGCGCATAGTGTGCAACAACGTTGTGAATGCAGTCACGTATTACGTTACTCTTCTGATTATATGGCCATCACGCCAGCTAGCCAACATTGTTTAAGGAAAATCTTTGTGAATAATTGTCATATTGAAGCGATGTCATTTGGTTTTTGCCCTAACTTCAGAAGCTAGCTTGCTGTAACAGCGATAGTTCTTGAGCTAGCCAGCTCGCAAATTAGCTAAAACGTCCAAAAAATCTAAAACTACATTTCGGACATAGGAAAGCGCCGAAAAATAAATCAGAGAAGTTCTTACAGCTAGCTAAGTAAGCAAAGTTAGGTCAAAACCAAATCATATTGCTTACAAAGATTGTCCGCAGTTAGCATTAGTTAGTTCGCTAGATGGCTATATTATCTTATGAGTAGCGTAACTTTCTGTGCAATCCCACACATAGCAGTATAATTAAAGACGGAACTGAATAACTAGTATCTGGCCGTTGTGCCAATGAGGAACATCGTTTTTCAGCCACGTACCAAACGTATGTTTACTGTTGCGATGTAAATACTTTGCCATCGGCTTACTCTGTCAATAGCCGCAAAGATGACTTCTCAGCAGATTTTCCAGAACAAGTACTCTGTACGGCAAAGCTGTAACAACCTTTTGTCAGATATCTACCTTTTTCAAAGAACCAGCAACACACAATTAAAAATTTATCTGGTTCGTCTCTGGGTTGGTTACAGGTTGTGGATTTTGTAGTTTGGTTCTGGTGAAAATGTGTCGATTTCAAAGTGTTGTGGAGCAAAGTTTAGTGGGAATGTGGCATGTTTTCGATTTCCTGATAAAGGAAATCAAGCATGGCTTAATTCAAGCTTTGGCGCACACGCTTTTCATAAAGCACCACTCCATATTGCCAAGTGTACGAAATGTAGCCACGGCTATTAAACTATTTCTTACTCTAGCTGTGACAGTAGCAAATGCAGAAAGATCCTGCTCAAAATGAAGACTAATCAACACATAGCCTATCTGAGAAGCACAATGGCACGGCAGAAACTCCCTGGGCAGGCCGTCCTCAGCATCGAAAGTAAACGAGCACGCAGTCTGGAATTGAAGAGAGGTGAGGGATATTTCTCAAAGATATGCGTTTGTATACACGCCTGCAAGCCCTTGAGAAAACTGAATGCTATTTCAGAAGATGAAGTTTTGTTGGTCCGTATGAGAAGAAAATAATAATAATAATGTAACCCTCGGTTTTCGAATTGGGTAGCGTGCTCGGGGCTGTGGAAATGAGCGGCTACAATTGGTGGTTCATGAATCACTCTTTATCTTCCTTAATCACACCAACACGGCTAATGTACAGCAACATTTTTCAGGGGGATGAGGTGGGACAAGGCACTGGTTGTAGTAAAGACAGATACACATAAATCAATTTCAATGAATATATTGCTCATTATAAGCCATTGACGATCTACCTTAACGGCGGATTAAGTGTCAACGTTAGCCCAGCTACCGGTTATTATTAGCATACTTCAAATTAATTTTAGCTAACCTGACCCATCACGTTAGCCACAAGCTACCTAGATTGATTGATATTGTTAACTTCAGTTCAGCAATGTCACACACCATTATTAAGATATTCCAGTGATAGTGATGTGTAACGCTGCATATAAGACCAGACTAGCTAGCCAACAAAACCACGCTTTGAGTGGTCAAATTATTAAAGCTAATTTAAGCCAGAACTAAACAGGCTAACGTTCTGCTGACACTCAACGGAACTTGACGGAAAAGTTAAAATTTCCCATGTTATCAATGAGGGAGTAACGTTAGAGCTACTTAAATAGATAATGTGATTCACACTATATAATGAATGGCAGGCAGTTTTACATACATCTATCCATGACGCACAATTCACTTCACTTCTCAAGTGAACGCTGATTTAGCGACTTTGATAAGTTTACATTGCGTTCTCTTTAACCCACTTTCGCTTCGTAGGAAAACTAGCATAGAGCTTCATGGCAGCTAATGAGTGGAGACATCTGAAGAAAAAACTCAACACAAGATATCCGTTGGGACTTACATATGCGTTATGCACGATTGCATCTCACACGTAGTGTTTCTAAAATAAATACAAAGGTTGACAAGATGCGAGCTCATGGCAAGTTCATTTTTTCATTAAGCCTCTCCGACAGAAAAATAATATGTGCGAGATAGACATCTTGTCTTCAACAGTCAACAACGTTCGACTTCAATTCCGTTGTACCACTGCCAAACTCAGGCGATATGCAGAAAAATCTGAAAAGATTTCCTATGATCCCCAGCCTCATTGGTCGCACATATTGTCAAATGCTGATGTTGCCCATTGAAAATGTTGAAGGCCCGTACAGCTGCTGCCTACTGAAATTTAACCCGCTGTCGTTGAGCCGTTTTCACACGGTCAGGCCGAACTGAGGAGGTAACGTAAAGTACCGCCTTTTCCGTGTCTGTGAAAAGATATCGTGTCCCTGAATTATATCCTTGGCTGCAACGTGTTCAATATGAGTAATGCTCTGAGAGATTACAGTTGGGCATACCAATATGGCAGCACGGTTACTTCAAAATGATGACGTCATCAGCTATCCAGTTATTCTATATAGATCAGTTATTCAAATATGACAGCGACATAGTATTGTGACATCGCAACTGTTCTTGGTCGTAAGATGTTCTTGCTGCTGTTTTGATGTCAATAACTTTTACTACCATACTAAAACATAAACACTGTGCATTGCTGTGCATCAGAACTTATCAGTGCCGCACTTGAGATTTTACAAAGTGCGTTTACGATTTTATTGAATTTACAATAATATTTTAAAGATGGGGCTTTTCAAGCAATTGCTGGTGAGTAAATATGTTTTCATACCATAGGATTTAAGAGCATGAGAATATTTAGTGTGTTCAGGGTATTCATTTCACCACTCTGCATGTTGAACAGAAAATTTCTTCTGATTTCCCTTAATGGCCTCATATTTTCCCATTTGAGGATGCTGAGTTAAAAAGGTTAGTAAAAAGTCTCTATTACTTTGTTTTTTTTCCATAAAAGAATGAGGATTTTCCTTATTATATCATGATTCATGTATGAAAGTGGTAGCTGGTGAACTGTCGATAGGGGAAGCTCAAACCATCCCTTAAAAATAATGATTGGTCATGACTTGTTTTCAATCATTCATTTAAATTACAATTACGGAAACTCTGTAAACTCTCAACATTATCAGGTGTGGTCAGTTTTTATTAATAACGCATACCTGTCAACTCTAACGCATTCGGCGTGAGTTGAAATGGCATAAAAACGTTCCCCTGCTATAGTGATCAATTTATTCAATCAACGTATATGTAAGAGATTCTCACACGGAATTGAAGTCCTTGTGCATGGAGGTTTATCAGTTTCACGTGCGTTACGGTGGATTTCACCCCTGGTAACTGGAAACCGATTATGACTTCGGACTTCTCACGCTTTTCTTCACTCGGTTTGGAAGCAATGCATGTGTTTCATTCTCGTTTAAATTGTTTAAACAAGGGTTTGAGCTTCCCCTATCGCCAGTTCACCAGCCGCCACTGATGTATGTCGTTTTTTATGCATTGGTGAAAACAGTGAAAAAAAAAATTGTCCGATGAAAAACAAAAGGTCGCAAGTGACATTCCTGATGAAACCTGTTTTTCTGCACCACGAAGTACCGTTTTTTGCTGGAAGCAAATGGGGTCACGCAGTAGCAATGGGAAAACTCCACAAAACGTCCGTTGAAAAACTTTCAAACCATCGTCCAACGCATCGTCCAGTATAATCCAAGTCAGCTTTGTCCACTCGTATCCTCAGAACTCTACAAACGCGGTTATTTTTCGCTAAAAATAATAAAATACCAGTTGCTTCAAGTAAGCTCGCGCATTCAACGGAAGTCCCACCTCCCGGCTCGTTCATTGCCCAGAGACTCTGCTGCCACTCAGATGAATACTCGTATAAACACGAGCCAGGAGGCGGGACTTCCGTTGAATGCAGAACTGTGGTATTTTTATTTATTTTTAAGTCTGTCTAAAGGGGGGAGGGGGGCACCCTTGCGACTGTGAGCCAATCACAGATCTCGTATTGGATTTTGTGCGAATATTTGAAAGTCAAACGCTGGTCTACTGACTGAGGCCAGACGTACAACAGAGTGACCGTTGGGAACGACCAAAGCTTGATACGGATGGATTCCAGGCTAATCTGCATGTGCCAGTTGATCAGTTTAAACATGAATTTTTTTTCCATCAAAATGAATTTTTTTATCCAGATTGGAGGGAACCCTGAGTTTAGCCAGGATGAGACGGGTGAGAAGAGAGAGAGTGCGGAGAAGAAGCTTTCAGAATGCGGATCAGAGCGGGAAGAACAAGCAGCTGTAGGTCAAAGTGAGCTGAAAATTGAGACCACTGCACCATACTGTGAACTGCAGGGGAAGACCGGATCCCACATCTCCAAGGAGAGCTTCGTGTTTCATAAGGTACCGGGCAGAGGTGGATTTGGGAAGGTAGGGCCCGATCATCTACTGGTTCTATGTAATATCTCAGGTCAATGATGATCTTAAAGCACCCATATAAACTTGTCTAACTAATGTGTCCCTCCATCTTTTGTTTCCTGCTTTATTTCTCTCTGCCTCTCCTCTCTCCTTGGTTTCCTCATTACTTAGGTCATGCTGGCAGAATTGAAAGCGAGTGGAGAGTACTATGCCATCAAAACTATGACAAAAGCCAGTTTCCTGGAAAATGACGATGTGGATTCCTTGAGAACTGAAAAAAGAGTGCTGATGTTGGCTACAGAAAGCCCATTCCTCTCCCGTTTGCACTGTACATTCTGTTATGGCCCCAATTTGTTATGGCATCAATTTGTTATGGCCCCAATTTGTTATGGCGTCACGGACAGCAAGGGATGACAGACAAAATCCTTTAAGTTCAACAGATTTAATTAAACAAACACATAGAACTAATCTACACCCTACACTACTGACCAAGATTGAAAAGAAAATTAAAAAAAGAGATATTTACAATTCCCTGTAATGGAGATGGGCTGCTCTGTTGTGATGTCCTGGGACAGGAAAATGCTCCAACACAGGCAAAAATCCACAAAAAGCTTAAAAGGTCTTGAAAAGAGTGACAGGTCTGGTCAAATGTATCCTTCTTGCAATTTCTCCTACTACCCTACTCTCTCAATTTTTCTCCTTATATACTCTTGTCCAGCCCCCTCCCATTCTGGGACTTTCCTCTCTGGGCATGCCCTGGACATGCCCAACCTAGCTTCAGACTGGGCTTCACAAAAAAAAGTCAATACTGCCATCTTGTGGCTTTTTACCACATTACACCTCCATTCCAAAAGGGAAAAATTTTGACTTATAAAGGCAAAATTTTTCTTTTCAATACAAAAATGGTGAAGTAGACACTTGTATATATATATACATATAATACAACATGCTAATAAACGTGATATATATACACATACTCAAACACGGGATAAGCAATCGGCAATTACATTGTCAGCACCCTTTACATGCTTAATTTCCAAGTCAAACTCTTGTAAAATCAAACTCCAATTCAACAATCTCCGATTCTTGTTTTTCATCTTACTCAAAAACATTAACGGATTGTGGTCAGTATATACAATCATTGGCTTTTGCCCGGTACAAACATAAACCTCAAAGTGTTGTAAGGATAGAACCAGAGCCAACAGCTCCTTCTCAATTGTGGAATAGTTCTTTTGGTGGCGATTGAACTTCCTGGAGAAGTATGCCACGGATGCTCAATGTCATCAGAGTCACTTCTCTGTAGGAGCACAGATCCACAAGCTTGGTCGCTAGCATCGACCGCTATGGAGAACGGTTTGTTGAAGTCAGGAGATTTGAGCACGGGAAGTGACACAGCAGAGACTTCAGGCGATCGAAGGCTCTTTGGCATGCTTCATCCCAAGTGAACTTCACGCCTTTCTTCAGTTGGTTGGTGAGACTGAGAGCAATCTCAGCGAAGTTCTTGCAGAACTTCTTGGTAGTACCCGATCATTCCAAGGAAGCGGCGCAAAGCTTTTTGTTGTCAGGAACTGGAAAGTCCATGATGGCTTGGACTTTAGCATTTATGGGTGCCACCTTACCCTGGCCTATGACGTAGCCAAGATACGTGACAGTAGCACAACCAAAGTCACTCTTGTTCAGGTTAACAGTCAGGTTAGCCTGGGTCAAGCGCTGAACAACGCCTCTACATCTTTCAGATGTTCTTCCCAGGAGTCACTCCATGTGATCAGGTCGTCGGCGTATGCGCCCCGTGTGTGGCAATCCGGCGATTGTAGACTTTATCATCCTTTGAAACGTGGCTGGGGCATTTTTCATGCCAAAGGGTAGGACTTCATACTGGTATAACCCAGATGGTGTGGCAAAAGCAGAGATGCTCTTGGCCCTCTCAGTTAAAGGCACACACCAATAACCCTTCAATAAATCAATCTTGGTCAGAAACTTTGCTTGCCCTACTCTATCGATACAATCATCAATCCTAGGTATTGGAAACACATCAGTTCTAGTTACAGCATTGACTTTGCGATAATCTGTACAGAATCTAGTACTTCCATCAGGTTTTGGAACTAGAACACAGGGTGATCTCCAATCTGAGTTAGAGGGTCTGATAATATCATGTTCTAACATGTACTCAACCTCTTTCTCAGTAATCTTTCTCTTTTCAGGGTTCATCCGGTATGGATGCTGTTTTTTGTTGGTTTGGCATCACCAACATCTACATCATGAGAGGCTATAGAAACTCTCTTTGGAACATCAGGAAATAGATCTTTATATTTCTTGATCAACCTCTCAAACTGATCTTTCTGTGAGGGTTCTAAGTGCTGGAGTTTTTACATCAAGATTTTGCAACACTTCAGAATTTGACAATTTAGATGAAAGAACTTCAGCTTTAATTCTAGGTTCATCATCTTGAAACTCCCCCATCATCTTCACAAGTCTCAGCCCTAGGAGGATCTGAAGTGACAGCTGCAACCCTAGCATTTCTATCATGATAAGGCTTCAGCATGTTAATGTGACACAACTGTTTTGGCTTTCTCCTATCTGGAGTCTTCACAATGTAATTTAGATCATTGAGTTTTGTCAGAATTTCATAAGGACCATGAAATCTAGCCTGCAATGGATTGGATTGCAAGGGGAAAAAAACAAGGACCTTGTCTCCTGGTTTAAACTCACGGCTTCTAGCCTTATGATCATACCAAGTTTTCATTTTTCCCTGACTTGATTTCAAGTTCTCTTTGGCTAGGTCACAAGCTGCACGCAGTCTTTCCTTGAACTTGCTAACATAGTCTAACAGACTGATATCGGCTCTTTCTCTTGCCATTGTTCACTCAACAATAGCAAAGGTCCTCTCACTTCATGGCCAAACACTAGCTCAAACGGACTGAATCCAGTAGACTCCTGCACTGCTTCCCTAGCTGCAAACAACAGCAAATGAACACCTTCATCCCAGTCTTTCTCATGGTCATAACAATAAGTCCTCATCATTGTCTTAAGAGTGGAATGAAACCGCTCTAAGGCACCCTGACTCTCTGGATGATAGGCACTGGAAAGAATCTGCTTCGCTCCTAGTTCATACACAACCTGCTGAAACAATCCAGAAGTGAAATTGCTACCTTGATCTGACTGAATTTCCTGGGAAGGCCAAACAACGTGAAGAACTTTATCAAAGCCTTCAAATTGCAGTTGCCTTGATGTTGCTGGCTTCAGGGAATCTGGTAGATGCACACATGATTGTCAACAAGTACTGATTTCCAGATCTAGTCTTGGGTAATGGACCAACACAATCAACAATGACCTTGGAGAAGGGCTCCCCAAATGCTGGGATAGGCTGCAATGGAGCTACAGGTGGGTCTAACTGGTGTTTTCCAACTACCTGACAAGTGTGACAGGTTTTGCAAAAGTTGGAAACATCTTTCCGAAGTCCAGGCCAGAAGAAGTGTTTCATGATCTTGTCAACAGTCTTGTTAACACCAAGATGACCTCCTAAAGGCAAACTATGAGCCATTGTTAAGATCTCATTCCTGTAGACCTTCGGAACAACAATTTGCTTGACCACTGCCCAATCTGCATTAGCAGGGATATCAGGAGGGCGCCACTTCCGCATCAACACTCCATCCTTGAGATAATACCCAACTGGAACTGTGTCTATTCCTTCATTAGGAAGGGCTCTCTTCTTTAGTACACAAATTTCAGGATCATTGGTTTTGCTCCTGAATCAACCCGCTTTCTGGACAGAGACAAGTCTCCAGACACATCAGAATCACCAGACCCATCTGGCTGGCTGAATAGAGAACTGATAAAAGTGTCTGATAAGTCCTCAAACGGAGAAACCATAGTAGGCTGAACAGAGTCATGAGGCGAACCACCTGAGTCATGACTATTCAAGGTGCTGGACGGCACCACATCATCTTCTTCTTGAGCCTTCTTGGCCATAGCACGAGTCACTGCACAGGAAGGATACAGAGATGGGTCTTCATCGCCATCTTCAGTGCTCGGCTGTGAAGTAAGATGAACAGGGGAACTACATTGCCCCCAGCCAGGTCATTGCCTAGCAACAGAGAAACACCCTTGATAGGTAGACTTGACATAAGTCCCACCTTTACCTGTCCTGTAACTAAATCTGACTTCAAGAATACAGAGCGCAGGGGTACAGATACAGTCCTCCCTTCAATACCTTGTACAAGTATGAAATCCCCAGAAGCAGTCTCATCACGTAACTCCAAGGAGTCCATCAACAAAAGTGACTGAGAAGCTCCGGTATCCCTTAGGATATATATGGGGACAGGAGGAGAATGCTCATTCAGAGCCACAAATCCCTCTGACACAAATGGAAGGAATTCCTCCCTCACAAAGTCAGCAGTATCAGGCTTCTTAGCCTCACAAGGAGCAGGCAATTTAGCAGATCGGTCATCTACTACAGGGGTTTCTAACCTTGTCTTCACAAAGGCATTGGGTTTGGTATCCTTTTTTTTTTTTTTCTTAGCTTTAAGGAACCAACAGTTAGTTGTAACATGACCAGATTTCTTGCAATAATTGCAAACTAGACCACTTTTGTCACTGTCAGCTTTCACACTTTGATCAGACCTTTTACTGGATTTCTGAGCACCATCACTAGATTTGTCTTTTTCTTTGGGTGAGGAATCTTGGGTATCACCGTTACCCTTTTTCTGAAATTGGGACCATCTATTGTTACTGCTAGACTGAAATTTTGACTTATGTGTGAGAACATATTCGTCTGCAAACTTGGCAGCTGATTGCAAATTCAGTGCTTGCTTCCCATTAAGGTAGGTCTTAATATCATCCTTGACACAGTTCTTGAATTCTTCAACTAACACCATCTCTTTTAGTGAGTTGAAATCATCCTTGACCTCCATAGAAGTACACCAGCGCTCAAAGCAAACCTTCTTCTCGTTAGCAAATTCAACATAAGTCTGATTGTCAGATTTCTTCAGACCTCTGAATTTCTGTCGGTAAGCCTCTGGAACCAACTCATAAGCTGTCAAAATAACCTTTCTGACAACCTCATAATCAGAGGAATCATCTGCAGACAAAGCCGAATAGGCTTGTTGAGCTTTACCCTTGAGGACAGTTTGCAACATCAGAGGCCAGTGTTCCTTTGGCCACTGACAACTCTTAGCTACCTTCTCGAAGCACTGGAAATACTTATCAACCTCCTTCTCTGAAAATGGAGGCACCAGCTTTACCTCCTGGCTAGCCCGAAATTTGTTTTCGGCTTCTATTTTAATTTTTAGCTGCTCCATTTGGAGCCTTTCTTCTCTGTCTAATTTTTCTAAATCGAAATTTCTCTGTCTCTGTCTCTCTCTTTCTGCTCTTTCCTCTTCTCTTGCTAATTTTTCTAACTCAAACTGCCTTTCTTTCTCTCTTTCTGCTCTCTCGAACTCTCTTTGTTTTTCTTTTTCCTCAATTTCTTTCCTCTCCTTCTCTCTCTCGAACTCTCTTTGTTTTTCTTTTTCTTCAATTTCTAGCATTTTTAATTTAAGTTCCAATTCTACATTTGGATTTTCCACTGGAAACTGTTCCAGATCTCCTGGTGCAAACACATTTTCATCAATGTAATATTCAACAATCTCTCTCGCCAGTCTTGCTTTTCGCATGGCTGGTTTTACATCTGTCAGCTCTAATTGTCTGCATATTTCTAGCAGTTCTGTCTTTTTAAAAGACTTCAAAACCTCTACGGTTGGTGATGCCAAGAAATCATCCATTGCTGTTGATCTGCCAATATATATCTAGGAAAATTCAAAAAACAGTTTCACTATTTGAAATTTTAGATTTTCAATAAATGACTCGCACAATGGTCTACCCCGGACCCAAGCCCCCAATTTGTTATGGCCCCAATTTGTTATGGCCCCAATTTGTTATGGCGTCACGGACAGCAAGGGATGACAGACAAAATCCTTTAAGTTCAACAGATTTAATTAAACAAACACATAGAACTAATCTACACCCTACACTACTGACCAAGATTGAAAAGAAAATTAAAAAAAGAGATATTTACAATTCCCTGTAATGGAGATGGGCTGCTCTGTTGTGATGTCCTGGGACAGGAAAATGCTCCAACACAGGCAAAAAATCCACAAAAAAGCTTAAAAGGTCTTGAAAAAGAGTGACAGGTCTGGTCAAATGTATCCTTCTTGCAATTTCTCCTACTACCCTACTCTCTCAATTTTTCTCCTTATATACTCTTGTCCAGCCCCCTCCCATTCTGGGACTTTCCTCTCTGGGCATGCCCTGGACATGCCCAACCTAGCTTCAGACTGGGCTTCACAAAAAAAAGTCAATACTGCCATTTAGTGGCTTTTTACCACATTACAATTCCAAACGAAGGTAAAATCACCTCCAGTTCTACTCTTCCTCTTCTCAAAAACAGATCATCACAAACATATGCAACACTGAGGCTATGGAAAATCCACCTACTTTTCAAACAACTATATTCATTTTACAGACCGTAGTAGCTACTTGCCTGTTTACAGATTTATACTGCTCATTATGCTTCACTTCAGATCCACCAACTGCACTGTGCATATCATCATGATACCCCAAGTGCAGGAAAGTCTTTCGATTCTGTGACTGACAATGCCATTTGCTTCTTTAGGACAAATTATTCTTGGTAATGGAGTACATTAACGGGGGAAACCTGCATTTCCACTTACAACAGCAGGGATACTTTGATCTGGCCAGTGTTCAGTGAGTACTAAACAAGTTGCCTTTGCCCCTAAACCTGGGGACTGTTCATTGCCTTGAGTTAGATACAGATGTTTGGTTTATGGACAGTGCTATTCTTGGTTGTAATGGTAACTTCTCATTTGTGCATTCAACTCCCAGATGATATTTAATGAGAAATCTAATCGGATGCATGTGGTGCAGGGCTTGGTGGAACAACTCCTCTCCTGGATTGTATTTTTTTTTTTTATTCAATGGCCAGGCTTGTTTCAGGGAGCTTTTTGTTCAGAAGTGACCAGTTTGTCTATTCCTATTGCTTAGGTCATTATAATCAAATGGAAAAAATTTCTCCACTTTCTTTTCTTTATATCATGTCAATTTCATTTTCCTTGCTCTCCCTTAGATTTCGCTGCAGAGATCATTTGTGGACTTCAGTTCCTCCACAGAAATGGAGTCATATACCGGTATGACACTTCTTTTCCTTCATCTACCGGAAGTTGTTGCTTCTAGTTTGCTCAGGCTCGGGTCTGCTAAAGTGCTGACGAACAAGTCATGTTTCACTGTGCTGATGTCAGCAACTCAATTATCCCGACGGCAGTGTTAGAACCACGTTTTAGCTAAGTTTTTATTTGATTATCAGCTTTTTCTGTTGCAGTGACATTCTTACTCCCATCTTTGCGAGCACTTCTGTCTGTACCAGGCCTCAAATTAAGTTGTTTTTAGGGCTAGGCCACTTGGCCTTTTAAAATTGGGGAATCTCAGCCAAAATTTAGGGCAGCAAAGGCCAAAACCAAATGAATCAATTTTGCAAGAAAAATAAGTGATAAGTCCATTGTATGAAGATAAAACCGCATAAATCAATAATTAGGAGTTAGACAGTGTATTGAAAACTAATATTTTATTAACTTTTTTAAATTGTTACATTTTTTTGAAATCTTGAACAATCAAGACCACTACATGACCCATAATAAGCAGAGGCAGCACCAGAACTGGAAATCTGGGGGCTACAAAACATCCCTCTAAAAAATTATTAGTCCTGACTTGTTCACAATCATTTTAATAATTAACTATAGATTCACTCCGAGAGCACTCCACATTATCAGGTGCTGCTAATTCTCCCCCTTTAGGTGTGACGAAAATCATTCATTTGGATGCATAATTTGGCACATTTTAATCGGTGTTATTCAAAACTGCATACCCGTGAACTCTCACGCAGATGGCATGAGTCTGATGCTTTTTAGTGGCATAACACTTTCTCACACCGTAGTCTGCAATCTTACACTTAATAACAAAAGTGAAGACTGAAAAAAAAAATTAATTCGGCAAACATATTTAACTGCCCAGTCCCACTTTTCAATCAACCCACTCTGTACCGAGAGTGAAAGGCGATATTTCAATTGGAACGCGGATCAGTCATTATTCAATCAATGCCTACTTGAGAGATTCTCACACGGAATTGAAGTCTTTATGCATGGAAGTTTTTAGGTTTTTTAAATGATGAATTAAAACGATCATGAAGCACAAGTTAAATCGCTTGATGTGCGGAAAAGGTCGCGCGGAAGTTTCAGAGCAGTTTGTCTTTCATAAAGCATAGGCCTATTTATAAGTAAATTTTTTTTTCTGCACTGAATTTTGCCCATTATTTTCTTGCTGTTAGATTGCATGGGGACAGAAGCTGTGCCTTCAATTGCCAATGGATTATTACTTTAATTGGAAAACGTGTCAATACAGGAAAATGATTGAGAACTAGCCAGGACTAACATGATAATGAAAAAGTGAATGCCTACTGCCTACATTTATATAATTGGTATGGCATTGTAAGGATGGCATGGCAATATAAATGCAAAAATCGAAAACTTTCGCTGACTTCGCAACATTTATTGTCGCCATCCTTACAATTGTCATTCAGTTGTGCACAGCGCCTAACAACGTCTTTTAGCCATGACTACATTCAGAATATAGAACAGATTCTCGTGGTTTATTGCTTAATGAGCCTCGCAGACTAATTTACGCAAATCTGTGCTGTTTCACAGGCTACACGAGAACAGATATTATCAAGACATATTGATATTT
The DNA here is from genome assembly GCA_029692085.1 of Gymnothorax javanicus. Taxonomy (NCBI): domain Eukaryota; kingdom Metazoa; phylum Chordata; class Actinopteri; order Anguilliformes; family Muraenidae; genus Gymnothorax; species Gymnothorax javanicus. The sequence goes on from CM056206.1 coordinate 32,746,982, forward strand.
TACGTTGTCATTTATGCACAGAAGAAAACGCCTCAATTTTGTGGTGCAATTTCTATCAATGCTATCGAAAGTAAAGTAGACTCTTGTCGGTTCTACCAATTAGTCTGAGCAAATGTTGCTAACCAAGAAAAGTAAACTGCGAGAGGTTTAGGTTATTAAGCACTGATAGGTAAGGTTTCCGAAAGCCTTTGTTACTGCCGACGGACCACTACTGCTGAGCATTCACTGGCACGGCATTGGACGCATTGTGCCGGCTAACGTTGTTTGCAAATGCTCTATCCAGCTTGCTCTCAAAGTTTATGGCCTGTTTAGACCGAACCGTGACCCTGTTACAACCCCAATACGGCCCCGATATGACCAGCGCGATCGTGAACTTTTGGTCACGCGCACAAGTCGCGGCCATTCCCTACTTTGATCGCTTATTTGCGGTTACACCAAACCTCTATTGCGACCGAATTGTGACTTTCTTTACACCTTGAACCATGATGCGGTTGCAATACTCGTACTTGTTGCGTGTACTCGTAAAAAGCGTGTTGGCGAGTAATGGGGAGAGCGGTGGCCTGTGTTTCTATAGACAACATGTGGTCGTAAGGTGCGTCGCCACCGGTCGCTGGAAGCCTTGCCATTGGTCGGATTTTGATCCCTTTAATCGCACATGTGTTCTCAGCGCGGTCACAAATTCGGCCGCATTTAAAACGTGTACATTTGTCGGTCGTTATGGGGTCGCAATAGGCTCGCATTAAGTTCGCCATAATGCTCGCAATTGTCTGAGAGTGAAAAATTCCTAAAAATTTACGATCATTCATGCAACCGCATGCCGAGCCGCTTGCGAGCCTATTACGATCTGTGATACCGAGTTGAGAGTGAGTTGAGACTTGTGCGAGCTTATTACGGCCAATTATGATACCCTCTTGTGTTTTGCACTGGTCGCACAACTTTTGCGAGTGTTCTGAGCAGTTCCATACAGTCGCAAACCTCTATGAGCCTGATGGAGAGTGATGGAGACCAAGAGAGATGGTTTTGGAGACCATGGAGACCGCTTAGAGACCAGCTTGCAACCCCAGTGCAAGTCAGTCCGAGTGAGGGCGAGCAGAGGCCATTTTTCGGTCACAACTCGGTCGTAAGCCCGATGTAAATGTGGTGTTAGTTTCTATCGAGGAAAGTTATACGACCCTCGTTTTCACCCAGCCCTAAAACACATCTATTCTTACTCCTATAGTATTTAATTGCTTGTGCTTAAAACATAATGTGAGCTGATGTTTCTCAAGCCGGAAGGATGTATGGTTGTAGGGTACGAACCTCACACAATGTTGTCATATTCTTGAATGAGTGGGCATGTCGTTGGTCGCACAAAGTGCAGAAAAGTCCAGCGCAGCGGGATGACGAAAGCTGTACAGCTCAGTGGCTGTGTCGCCATGTTGAAAATCGCCACTTTGGGTAATTTTGGGCACCACGGCCACTTAAAAAGGGGGCAAGCCAAACTGGCCATTTGAGAAGCAGGGCATTACGGCCACACAGGGGGGCAACCACGGCAATTGCCGCTAGGCCGTGGTATAATTCATGCGCTGCTGTACTCTTTTGTGATTGAGAATGTTTTTGTGGTTACCCATAAAACCCAAAATTTAAACTGTTCCCTTTTCTCATCCTTTCCTCCCTCAGAGATCTCAAACTTGAAAATGTTATGCTGGATCGAGCATCAAATCAAAATCGTGGACTTTGGCCTTAGCAAGGACAACATGTTCAGAGATAGCCGTACCGAAACCTCCTGTGGCTCGCCGCTTTATATGGCACCCGAGGTACGGGACCTGCTCCTTTCAATCAAGTGTAATCATACCAATCAATCAATGTTCATCTGAGCTTATGAGCACCCTGTTTCTCAGAGCACCGATATTTCAAATTAATCAAACAATTATGAGGATTTATTTTCATTTTTTGACAGGACAAGAAACTGTATTAGCTCTATTTCTGTATCTTGCATGTCCCTAAACTGTGTGAGTGCAACATGTCTGAGCATGCGTGTATTTCCAATACAGTAAGGAATGGTAGATGAAATGTTTTATTTTAGACTATTTGTCATACAATTGGTCTCTGGGCTTATATGAGCCAATGGGTCGACCATAATGTGACACAGTAAATTTCATTGTCCGAGTCATTATCTTTGTGATCATGTCAATGGCACTTAGTAGGTCTCATTCATGAAACGTGAGCAGAACAAATTTGTGTGCACACTGTTCGCAGACGGAAATTTACATGCATCTCCGCATTCATCAATATTTCAGTAGCTCCGATCTTTTCGTAGCTACTAACAAAATCTACACATGCTGCTGACCACGCGTAGTGCTTGTGTAAATTTAAGAATGCACAGAAATAATGCTTGTCACTATTGGAAATTACAATTTTAATTCATATTGTGCTCTGTTATGTACACAATATGCAGATGCCTTTGAAACACGTGATATATCCTAAACATGACAAACGATTAAAAATATAACACATTTAGTTAAATTAATTGGCAATTGGCAGGTATAAGATCCAGATTAGGTTCATGATTGTGAATTATCTATGTGAATCGACTCAATAGATTACACGTTCTTTCTACATGTTGAATGATGATAATTAAAAAAAAAAAAAGTGGAAGCATGTCGCTGTCTCTGTCAGGTATAATTCCTGACAGAGAGGTCTCCCCAATTATGCCAGTGATGTGCTTGTCTGTAGTTGACAGTTCATCCCATGAATAACAAAAGGTCGCAAGTGACATTCCTGATGAAACCTGTTTTTCTGCACCATGAAGCACTTCGTAGTGCAGAAAAACAGGTTTCATCAGGAATGTCGCTTGTGACCTTTTGTTATTCATGGGACGAGTTGTAACTGTGAGCCTCCTCCTCCTGTGGCTAATGTATTTTTTTGTGTGCGCTTATGTGTTTCTTTGCCTCCAGTTTCATGTCAAACCATTTACTCTTCACCTCGGACATGGTTCTTTGGACTACAGAGACAACATTACCGGCATCTGTCACCTCCCTCCAGGCCTTTGCTTTGCCTGTCCCTGTCACACCACTGCTAACAGATGAAAATAAAATGTTTTTTCTCATCTCCACTTCACCCAAAATTATTTCTATCTCCGCTTCGGAATAATTCTTTTTTCTTTCTCTCTCTTTCTATGTTTTCGCCATGACTGACAGGTCGACTGGATGCATCTATACCTCCTTATGTGGTGGTCATTGGCAATTCATGGGCGGGGATTAATGCTAATAGCTGATTACCGGGAGCGCGCTGTCACTTTACAATGGATTGGCATTCATGATCATACACACTTCTTTACAATCAGATCTGAGTTTCCCGCGGTGTTCATGAATCCGGAGTAAGTTTTTCGTAGCGTAGGCTTTCATGTGCAAATCTACGCACAAATTTACTAACGTTTCATGAATGAGACCCAATGTTTCCATTTCTTACACAGATATACCAGGAACAGGAATATTCTACCCCTGTGGATTGGTGGGCATTTGGGGTACTGCTATTTCAACTGCTAACTGGCAATACTCCCTTTCTTGGGGATGATGAAGTTGAGCTCTGCGAGTCTGTGTGTTGGCATACTCCTGAATATCCTGTCTGGGTCAACCGGTGCACAAGGGACCTTCTGGGAAAGGTCAGTGTGAGTGAGAACCCATCTTTCCAGCTGTGTCAATGTAGGGTGCATCTCCCAATGTGAGCTCAGAATTCAGCTGCATCTCCCAACAAGAGCTCAGAATTCAGCTGCATCTCCCAATGAGAGCTCAGAATTCAGCTGCATCTCCCAATGAGAGCTCAGAATTCAGCGATCAGTTGAGGCCAGGATGGCGATGCAAACATTACCCCACCCAAAGCATCAGCAGTATTGTTTCCAGTGGTTCAATCAGTTTGCGCATTTATCTGTCAACAGAATTGCACAAAAATGGCTCAAAATTTCACAAAATTTTAAGGAAAGGTGTGCAATGGCCCAAAGATCAAATTTTAGTTGTATCAGCAATTTCATGTCACTTGTCTCTGCTTTACTTAACAGCTGTTGCAGAAGGACCCGGACTGCAGGCTGCGGACATGTGGCAATATCAGGGCGCACCCATTCTTCAAACCCATCGATTGGGCTAGAATTGAAAGGAGAGAGGTCGAGCCTCCATACAAACCTAAACTGGTACTTCCTGTTTGCTCATTGGTTTATGTGCTGATCATGGAGCTACGGATATGCCTACCAGTATCAGATAAGTCTAATTTTTTATGACAACACCTTCAGTCATGCTCAAGAGTGACAATGCTTTTACAATTTGTATGGTAGATCCTTTGAAACATTGCAATTTCAAAGATTTTCAGATTATAGAAAAGATGATGTATGAGAGAAATGAAATTCTTGTGTCAGTCCAGTATATGGATGTAGATTTTAATGAAAATTGTTGAAAAAAAGTCCTGCACTTTGAATGTACAATTAGTGAAAATGGAAAATGAATCTATGAATCAGATGATGAGTTTGCCATTTGCAAACCTAAAAAAATTTGAAAGGGATAAAATTCTAGCAGATAGGGCATCCTGACTTTCTCCATACCCACACAGCTTCATTAATATGTCTCCAACACTGCTTCTGAACTCTGACTGATTTCTCTTTTCTTTCTATCACAGAAGAACCCCCATGACTGCAGCAATTATGAAGAGGAGTTCCTAAATGAGACTCCAGAGCTGTCCCAAGGTGGCAGCATCGGTAGTGGCCCCATGGATCAATCTGCATTTTTAGGTTTCTCGTTCGTGAATTCAAAGTTTGCAGCTCACATTGAACATTAAAGGGGACATATTATGAAAAATGAACTTTTCAATGCTTTTTCTTGTATATAATAACTCTCTGGTGTGCCTACTGACACATAAAGTGTGCAATATGACAACCAGGTCAATCTGGAGTAAGCTGGCCTTTCCTTTACATCTGTGCTGGAGCTAGCCAGTTAGATTTTGTCCTTTCTTCTACGTAGAAAGTAGGGCATGGCAACGCCCCTGTGCATTTTTTTCTTATTGTGGGCGGGGTCTACCGCAGCGTCCTAGGAAAAAAGAAAGGACCGAAAGCCATTTCCCCCCGCAAGCGACAGGTCGAGAAAGGAAGTGATGGCAACGAAAGGCAAAAGCAGCTGTTCTATGGTGGGCAGCCAAAATCAGCATCAGTGCTTGCACAAACTCCCAGCTTCAGAAGAAAACGGGTGGAGTGGTTACACTTTATTTTTGATGGTAACGTCCCAATCCACGTCCGCAAGAGGGACTTTCTAAAATGCTTAACAGAAAAAGCTTAACGTGGCTTAATGCTCCAAAACGGCGACCAATAAGCACCAAATTCCTCTCGGACATTTTTTGTCTGGAGCACCTCCTCCAATCAAAAAAATAAAACCAAAGACTAAGGGATATGATAGTTATATCAAGTTGAGCGTTTTCCCCTGTGTTTACATACATTTAGGAAAAAGCTTAAAGGGATAGTTTGCTTTTTTTAAGTGGAGTTTGTATGAGCTACAAATTGCCTCTACATACATTAGATGCAGTAGAAAGCTCCCTGCTCTCCCCCAGTTAGCCACACCAGTGCATAGTGCTGGATGGAGATTTACGCATTTAATGTTGTGAATGGTACCAAAGTAACAGCGTATTTTCGCGGCCTAAAAGAGGTCCTACCTGAAAATAATACAGCACTTTAATTGTACGCTATATTACAACAATTTACAGCGCTTCAGCTGCTCGGAAAAAACACAGTTGCCCTTGAACTAACCAAATGACGTATTCCATCGGAGTAAACTGGGCGCTGTGTAGCGATCAGCTGTTTGGGGCACAGTCACTGCGGTTGCGAAGTCGGACGGTCATTAAACTTCTGCAAACATTTCCAAAATGGTCCGTGCGTGTTGCTTTCCTGGACATGAAAGCAAAGCTGTATCCTGGTGCAGTTACAGCTTCCACCGCATTCCTTTGCGGGATATTGGACTTCGGCAGCTGTGGCTAGTTGCGCTCAACATGGATATTGATACGCCACCCGTATCCCTAAAAAGAGCTCCGTGTTTGCAGTATTCATTTTTCCAAAGAGGATTTTGTGAGGTTGCATTCAGGGAAATCTCAACAATGCACACTGAGGAGCACTGCTGTACCCATGCATCATGGAAGAGAGTGAAACACCTGAAGTCTAATGTAACATTGCAGCACAAATTGGTATCACATAGGGTCTACGCAGCCACAGACTGTGTATCTGCTATGCTGGTTATAATAGGGATTTTTTTTTTTTTTTTTTTAATTTGAGACGTAATTCTATGCAATTGAAATGCAGTCTCTGCCACAAACCGCTCAGGGTCTGACCCAAACAGCTGATCGCTACAGCGCTCAGTTTACTCCGATAGAATACTCAGTTGGTTAGTTCAAGAGCGACTGTTTTTTTCCGAGCAGCTGAAGCGCTGTACATTTTTGTAATATAGCATACAATTAAAGTGGTGTATTCAGGTAGAACCTCTTTTAGGCCGCGAAAATACACTGTTACTTTTGGACCGTTCACAACAGTGTATCGCGTAAATCTCCATCCATATGTGCTGGTGCGGCTAACTGGGGGAGAGCAAGGAGCTTTCTACTGCATATAAAGTACGTAGAGGCTATTTGTAGCTCTTACAACCCCACTTAAAAAAAAAGTGAACTATCCCTTAACATAGTTTAATATACCTAAACAGCGACCACTAATCGCCTAATTCCTCGCCGACATTTCTTGTCCAGAGCTCTTTCTCCAATTAAATAATTAAAACCGAAGTCCTAAGAAAACAGACGTCTTATCCACCTTATTCCCACGTCCCATGATCCCTTGTGCAAACAGTGGGCATAACTTCCGCTGCATCCTGTCACTGAGCTGTTTACTATAGTAGCGGCTCACGCGAATCCTCTTTTTTTAAGCAATTGGAAAATAATATATGAGGGAACATCACCTTTTAGCCCTCAGATGGGATAAAGTTACGGTACAGCTGCCTTCTACTATAGACGAATGGGAGAACAACCTGAAGCAGTGGCCACACTAGCGCATTTGGCTACATTAGCCACTCCGTTGCCACAGACTGCGAAGCTATGAACAATCTACAAAGCTCCGAAGCGTATGCAGTACTTCCACAGCGACAAGGTCAGTCGCGTTTTGTTAAAGGAGGTAGTATACGAATTTATGTACCTTAAAACAGATATACAAGTACTTTCTGAGAATATTTATGAAGGAAACACTATATTTCAGTGGTAAATATTGCTCTACATATGAAACGTAATGGATTGTCATACAGAGTAAATTAAGCCATCCGACAGTATGAGTCAAATTAGCTCTACTCCAGCCAACTACATTATACGGTATTAAGTTGCTAGCTAATCCAATACTATAACATGTAAAACACAGTGAATCCATTTTTCCCGTACTTTTAATTTTAGTGAAATGAGGTTTGGAGTGCAAGACTATTGTTTGGAACAGAGTAGGCTATTTTCAAATTGTAGTAGACTATTGCTACTTCTACAGCCTCATCTTAAACTGTACAGGATGAAACGTTAGTTACACTGACTCGCATTATCAGACGAATACAACAATTTTCTGTCCTCCACTCACGTGAAATCATACCTTGTGCTCCTGTGGCACTGCTGTCAAAATGCTTGTGAGGACCCGGCGTCTCCTCTGCGGCGGTCTGTCTGAGCCTAGCCATAAAGTAGGAATCGTTGTTTGACGACATTATGAAATGATGTCGGGGGTCTTTTCAAATTCAGGTTTTCAGCCAAATTCTGATTTCCTCTTCTGTAGGTAGACGATGGAAACCATTATGCTGAACACAAGGACAATCCCCTATGTTCTGGGTGCGTGTTCAAAATACTGTTGATCAAACCATAAATTTAGCTTCCTCTGGTTGTTAGCTCAGACTCGAACAGCACAATAGGTGCCGGAGCTCTGGGACATTTTAAGAAAAGCAAGTTAATTTGTTAACTTAGCGATTACAGCTCGTTTTTTTTAACTGAAAGAAACGCCGCTGTTCTTGACTAAAACTAATGATAAAAACTACTTCCACCGGAAGTTGCACCCCTCTTCATGTCTACAGTAGCGCCCTAAGGAATAAGGTGGATAGCATATCATTTTCCCCTACATTGGCGCACACTAATAAGGAAAAGGCTTAATGTGGCTTAATGCTTGATTAAAATAAAGGTAAACAAATACTGAGGCACATTAAATGAGAAATTTCAATTCATGTCACATTTTATCCAGAATTATTGGCATCCCTTATGAATATGAGCAAAACTGGCCGTGAAAAAATGTCTTGCTGTTTATCCTTTTGGTCTTCAACTCAAAATATTTTTAAAAAGGCAAAACCGCTTAATGTGATATAACGTCTGTTTTCTTAGGACTTCGGCTTTGATTTTTTTAACTGGAGAAAGTGCTCCTGACAAGAAATGTCCGAGAGGAATTTGGTGCTTATCGGTTGCTGTTTTGGTACATTAACTCATTCCCTACGGAACACTTTTATATAAGATTGTCGTGTTTGTACGGAATACTTTTTCCGAAAATTACACAATATAAAGTATTGAAGTGCAGGTGGCCCATGACCGAGATCGTCAACTGATTTCGTGTTTTCATCGGACTGCGAGTGGTCATCCACGCCGTTGGCAGCGGCTTGCCGTAGGGAATGAGTTAAGCCTCGTTAAACTTTTTTCACGTTAAACGTTTTAGAATGTCCCTCGCCAAGAACCTCCTTGTTTGTGCGAACCACAGCTACATCCAACAAACAGGAGCGCAACATTCTTGACTCGCTACTACTTCCTTTTCTTTCCGTCCGGTCCCTCCTTCCTCAGTGAAACAACCACAAGTAGGAACCAACATTTTCTTCACTCATTGTATACAAAATCAGTGCAGCAACTAAGGTTACAAAATACTCAAACGGAATATAATGCATACAGTAACTACAATTACAATAATAATAATAATAATAATTATTGTTATTATTATTATTATTGTGCCTTAAGGAACGACTTGTTCTGTCTGTCTTTATGGTGTAGTTGTGTAACAGTCTGACTTGAGTGGGCAGGTGGGCTTTTTACAATAGCTTTGACAATGAAATCCGGCACTCTGCGATAAAGGGTAGTAATGAGGAGGAGTCCGGCTACCTTAGACAAATCCCGCAATTATGGCCATCGCAGGATCTGCACATTGACAACGGTTATGACATTTTATTGTGTGTTGCCTTTAAACGCCCCAACCGTGTAAAATTTAAGCTGCATAAAACAGTTAACTCTTCAATCTTTGTCCAGTGTTCAAAAGTGGTCTTTTTGTGCTTCTAAAACATTAAAATTCAAAAATTCGCCCGCTCCCTGCTGCAGCAAGGGGGCCCACAAAGGGTAAGCTGCGGGGGGGGGGGCCCACGTGTTCGCGTTACGGTGCTGAACTCAAGCAAGGGGTTTAAATATACATTACATAGTTATTAAGAAATAACCATGAAACGAGACGCTGCCAAACAAATGAAGACCTGGGTGCAAGAAGTACTTTAGTCACAAAATAACACTTTTGAGATATTAAGGGTCAAAGTTTTGAAAACATGCTGCAGATACTTTTTTTTAAAAGATAACATTCAGTGGCGCCTGCTGCTGCTGGTCCCAGGGTTATACAAAGTAGACAGACACGTTTTTTGTGGAAAAATAATGCTTTATTACTAAAAAAAACAAGAAAATCAGTTTCGGACTTTGGTACTTCTTACCATAAAATGCCTGGACTTCGGTACTTATTGCCATAAAATGCAAGGACTTCGGTACTTTTACCACACAAATGCCGTTTCAATCATTTTCTGATTGCCAAACAGTCATTTTTGCTACGCTTGTCACATGACACATACTAGCAGCTGATTGGACAGTCATGGACTTAGGCACTTGTTCCTGGTGACGTCAAGGACTTGAGTACTTCTTGCACAAAAATTCAGTAGATTCAGGGAAGGCCGTATATCAGTATTGAGGACTTGAGTACTTATATTTGGAATTTTTTGGCTTTAAATGATGCACATGACACTCTACTTTATGGTAGTAGTGTCAGCTCATTTTTTGGAAAATGTGACTTAAGTACTTCTTGCACCCAGGTCTTCAAATACTCAAGTCATGAACCAATCAAAAGTGGCATACTTCTAAAAGCCACACAAGTTGCTGAATTGGAAGGGAAACGGAAGGAATTCATTCAGGGTTGTGACAGTTTCTTCCGTTTAATTTAGTGTAAACTATTAGTGATTCCAAACTTTTGAATGGCAGTGCATGTAGAGAAACTGAGACCGTCTCACTCAAGCTCAGTGCTATGGAAAGGTATCAGCCCCCTTCCCAATTTCTTCTGTTTCCATATTTTTCACACTTAAATGTTTCAGCTCATCGGGCGCCCCGGTGGCTCATCGGTCTGGGTGCACGTACCGTGGGGGCTGTGTCCTTCCCGCAGCGACCTGGGGCCAGGTCCGGCTCGGGTCGTTTGCTGCATGTCAGCCCCCATTCTCCTTCCCAACTTACCTGTCTCTCTACACTGTATAACTGTCAAATAAAGGAAAAAAAAAAAAATCCCCCAAAAAAAAAAAAATCTTTAAATGTTTCAGCTCATCTAACTAATTTTAATATTAAACAAAGATTGCCCAAGTTAACGCAAAATTCAGCTTTTAAATTATGATTTTATATATTGAAAGAAAAAAGCTATCCAACCCAACCTGGTCCTCTGCAAAAAAGTAATTGCCCTCTTAGTCACTAAATCAACACATTTTGAAAATTTCATTGATAATTGGGTTCAGTTTCACTGGACACAGCCAGGCATGATTACTGCCAGCCCTGTTGAATCTAAACATCACTTAAACAGAACCTGTTTGACAATGTGAGGTCTGCCAAAAGCAGTGTGTGGTGCTGCAGTCTAAAGAAATTCAGAAAGAGATGAGATACAAAGTTGTTTCCATCAGTCTGGAAAGTGTTACAAAGCCATGTCTAAGGCTCCAGGACCTTAGCACACCACGGTGAGAGCCATTATCCACAAATGAACAAAACTCGGAACAGTGGTTAATCTTCCCAGGGTCACAGTGGGCTCAGGAACAAAGAACTGAACTGGAATGGGGAACTCTTCACAAGAGTTTATTACTGGAATATAACACCACAAAGGATAAATATTTCAAACAGAAGACACAGGTTGAAAGCAGGCTGGAAAGACAGAAGAAACAAATGAATTATCACAATACAGAGTTAGAGGGAACGCAGCATGAATAAGGTCTGTTTAATACAAAGCCACAGAGACAGAAGCCAGACAAAAACTGAGGGGAGAGTGGTGGCTTAAATAGGCAAATCTTATTGGGTACAGGTGCAGGAGCTAAGAAATCAGATGGGATGAATTGAAAACCCGGAATGGAATTCTGGGTCTGAAGGGCGCATTGTACCTGGCAAACCCTGTCCAGACGTGACACCCAGGAGTGGCCGTCCCACCAAAATTCCTCCAGGAGCTCATTAATGGCTTGTCCGGGAAGTTACAAAAGATTCCAGATTCATGACTAAAGATCTGCAGACCCCACTTCCCTCACTAAAGGTCAGTGTTCACAATTCCACACTAAAAAACAGACTTGATAAAGATCACATCCATGGGAGAGCTGCAAGGCAAAGGATTGTCTCACATTTGCCAAAAACATCGTGATGACTCCCCAGACATTTGGGATAATATTCTGTGGAATGATGAGTCAAAATTAGCACTTTTTGGAGGACATGGGTTCCACAACACTTAATAAAAAGTTTACATAGCATTCCACAACAAGAACATCATACCAACAGGCAAATACGATGGTGGAAGAGTGATGGTTTGGGGCTGCTTAGCTGCTTCAGGACCTGGGTGATTTGCTATAACTGATGGAAACATGAATTCTGCTCTCAGACAGAACATCCTGAGGGAGAATGTCAAGTTATCAGTTTTTGATTTGAAGCTCAGGCGCAGTAAGATTATACAGCAGGACAGTAATCTGAAGCACACAAGCAAGCACACCTCTGAATGGCTCAATAAAAAAGAAAATGAAGGTTTTGGAATGTCCAAGTCAAAAGCCCTGACTTCAATCCATTTGAGACGCTGTGGCATGACCTTAAAGCTGCTGAAAGTGATATATTTTTTGTTAAAATCAGTGTTAAATAGCTCCGCATTCCGACAGAAATCATTGATTTATAGTGTTTAATCCGTGACACAGGTCCCTCAGTCACTGTCCTCTGCACTAGAGCAGCATATAAAATCCTGGAGTCACCCACTGCCTCAATCAAATTAGGAGAGAAAACGCCATAAAGAGGCGGTCCTTTCTGCTCGTGAACGCGCAGAGAGCTGTATCTGTGTCGTTGACACTGATCTGTATAGAAAAACTGGACAGCCGATGACGTAATAATTTTGAAGTAACTGTGCCGCCATATTGGTATGCCCAACAATAGTCTCCAGGGACATAGCTAGCCTCAGGTATCTCATTCTGGGCGGAAACATCCCTTCACAGACACGGAAAATTAAAAAAAAAAAAAACAAGAGACATATCAACCGCTGCCTTTATTTTAGAAACACTAGATGTGACATGCAATCGTGTACAAAGTACGTCCCAAAGAATGTCTTGTATTAGTCATGCGTAGTTCTGGTGGTAGTTCTTAATCCTGCTAATGTTAGTTTATAAAAGTACAGTCGTCGTTTGACAGACCACAGCTCGATTAGCTGTGCAACGATAGCAGCAAAACTTGGTGGCTATTGTTATTTGTTCTAAAATGCACTCTGTTATATAGTAGATACTGAATGCATTCATGTGCGGCTTGGGGATGGGGGGCGGGGACTGCTAACTTCGGCAACGGATGGGAAGCTAGCTAAAATGACCAAACTAGTTACAGCAGCTTTAAAAATTGTGGCTGAAGTAAAATCCTCCAATGTGGCTGAATTAAGACAATTCTGCAAATAAGAAAAGGCCAAAATTTCTCCACTATAATGTAAGAGACTCATTGCCAGTTATTGCAAACATGGGTTGTTGCCATCAAGGGTGACACAACCAGTTAATAGCTTGGGGGGCGCAACTATTTTTGCACATGGGTGATATACAGGTACGGTAGGTTTTGATTAAATCTTTACCTTCAATAAATGAAATTATCATTTAAAAGCTGCATTTTGTGTTTATTCACATTGTTGTTGTCTCTAATTAAATTTAATTGGATGACCTGAAACATTTGCACGAGAAATACACAAAAATAGAAGATATTGGGAAGGGGGCAAATACTTTTTCACAGCATTGTATAGCACCATCTACAGCACCGTACTCTCATAATTTGGTCCATACTGTGTCCTATTGACCTACCAATACATTCTGCGGCAGTTTCTGGGGGAAACCATGTGTGAATAGATAACATAGAAATTTTGTATTTTACAAAGAACTAATACCGAACTGATAAGATCAATTGAGAATTATATTGACTTTGTGCTTTTGAATCTATCACATATTATGCTCCTTATTTGAGTCTGGACCTTCTGAAAATTCAATAGTTTTTTCTTACCAGTATGATCTTTGACTTAATTTGGGTTTTTTGTAGCCATGGATATATTGTGAAGAGAACTGAGAAAACATTTGCATGATAAGCTATACAACACTCAATATATTGTGATTTCATTAGACTTGGATTTTATTCATTAGCTGAACATGAACACATTGGGATTTCAGTTGGAGATGAACTTGAATATCCACAGACAGAACGGACCAACTCTTGTGACAGACCTTGCGGAGCCATCTCGGGAAAAAAAAACGCTATGTAAATGGGAGGAAAATGCATTCTTGTCCTGCTCTGATATTTGTGAAAGGTTAATCAAGTTAAATCTTGTGGCATTATATATTCTTGAAATGGCAATAATCACAGATGTTACTCAGTCTTTTAACTTCGAGAAACAAATGTTATCTTGAAAGGTGAAAGACGATAATATACTGACCTCTGCTGGCAATTTATTTATACGGCAGCTGTACATTCATCACGCGGAAAAATGCATTGGGGAAAACTACCTTGGCGCCACCCGGTGTGAATAGGTGCTGCATTTGTGGAAGGATCAACTGAATTTGGAATAAATTCGTCTGCATGGGCTAATAGGATAAACTATCAGCTTTTATTTTAGGGTATGTTCATGCATTTCTGCTCCTGGATTGGGTTATTTTCACTATCACCAATACGCAAAAAATACCCGCATGTTGCAATCAAGCCTAATTTCCGGTGCTTTATTGGATAGTTTGGTAGCCAAGTTGTTTCTGGTCTCGCGCAGCTCCTAGGCAAGGAATCCCACTTTCCATTTAAGAAGGTTTCAGCTGCGCAATGGTCATTTTCTCGAAGTTTCGAGAAGGGCCTTCCAAAGCGATATTCAGGTGATTGATGTAAGTACTAGAACCATTTTTGGTGTTGCCATCAAGAATCACAGATGAGCAGGGGTGTAAAGTCCGGGTACAGAATGTAAAAATCCTCCCCAGAACTTTATTCCAACCACCTGGATTTACTTCGGACAGGAGATAGAACCAATATCAGTGATCAGCTCATTCTGTGGGAGGGACAAAAACTTGGCAGGACTTTTACTTTCTGACCCCTAGATTTTACACCTCTGCAGATGAGGTAGATTAGTGCTTCTTAAACCTCTCCTAGAGTATCACTTGTCCTGCATGTTTTAGATCTCTCCCTGCTTCTGCACAGGTGATTCAAATGATTCGCTCATTGTCAAGCATCCTCACTGGTTTATAACGAACTGATCATTTGGCTCTCCTGTGCTGGAGCAGGGAGAGATCTACAACATGCAGGACAAGTGGTACTCCAGGAGAGGTTTGAGAAGCGCTGATGTAGATGATAAGATCACCATCGTTCAGTGTTATTATGTGCATGCAATAGACCTAAGCACTATAGCACAAAGCACGCCGCTATGCAGGCTGCGCAATGGGACTGTATGGCAGTCCTATAAGTATAAGAAACTTCAGCAGAAAAGCCACACCCAGATATTTTTTGTGTATTGGCGATAGCGAGATTTCAGTAAGCGACATTATGCTGAACTTTAGGAAGTAAAATATAAATGGGAACATGCTTCTATTAGATTTTTCTTAAAATATCTTTTCAGGGTGCCGGTGATTGTGGCTGGCGTTCTTGGGGGAAAATAATTATTTTAAGATGATTATTTGTTTTTTCAGCCACAAACATTTTCTTTAAATTCAGGGTAAGATTTTTGTTCATTTTTGAACAAAAGATTGGGAGGATTAACAGCCACCACATCCTCCATTTTTATTGTATCTAATATTTACCAATGGTAATATTAGTGAAAGGCAGTGTAGCTTCAGTTTATTTATAAAGGGCCTAGTTAATCAAGTAAGATGAAGGCTTCAGCCTGATTCTGTCATCAACAACTAGAGTATTTGCACAAAATATGATAAGTAGAATCAGGTGTGTACCTGCTCAGTTGAAATGAAAGCCTGCACCCACACATGACCTTTCTGGATAAAATTATGTAACCCTGCTTTCAACCACTCTTTTCCCTCAAGTTCTAGATGCGCTTTACTGACAGAGCAAAAGTCAGTCAATTCTTCTGATGACTCCTCAATTTGAACATACAGAACTGTGGAGGAGAACATCACACTCTCTAAAAACATTCCAGCACCAATCACATCGCAGTCTCAAACTGCAATTTCCTTTGGAAGAATGAAGAGATCGAACACCAGGGGGGAGAATGCACAAAAGGCTGTTCGTATAGCTGTAATGAGTCAGCAGTACCAAAAGAGGGCGCCATACTGTGTCACAAGAGATGTTGCACTAAGTTTTCCAGTGTGTGCAAAATTGTTTTATCAAGTATTTCATGACATAACATTACATTTTCTTTTTTAATGATGTTTTTTGAGACAGCTGAGTGAGTATTGAGGAACTGAGCGTCATATTTCAATTATTTTTGTTAATAGGAATTAAATATTATCAAGAGGGTAATTCACAATCACTATCCAGCATATTTACCCAATATGCCAATATTAGCAGTCAGCACTATATATCTAAGCACGAGAGCATCACCTGTTCAATACACCTTTTCACCTGCTCCTCAGCAGTCTTTCACACTTTCCGAGTCTTACATTGCCCCTGTACCTACATTTTTCTAACATTTAACAGCTATCAAATTCAAAATAGTATGTATTACAAAATAAATTAATTAATTAATTAATTAAATTTGCAAAGGTTAATGATTTACTAATTTGTGGTTTTTATCAAAGATGAAGAACAAATCACTGCATTTGTTTTTTACATTCATTTTCCATGCCATTTGCATTTCTTGAACAGGGGTTTGTAAAAAAAAAAAAAAAAACTAGAGCATTATATTTGATATATATCATATGATTTAAAATCCGTCATTATGTGGGAATGATATTGAGAAAACAATTTCTTATTTGAATTATATGCTAATGAGGAGCAGTGGTGTTAAATTCCCAGAGTGAAAAATCTTGGCTATCATTTACATTTTTATACAGTAGAAGGCATATTGATTTCAGGTAGATATGTTTTAGAAAATGTCTGGTCTGGAATATATCAAGTTCTCGCTTAATGGTTCTTGTTGCAAATATTATTAAGATAAGCTGTCTAAAGTCAAGTGGGAAAGAAAAGGCTAATACCATTTTATACTATTCATAGTCTGGTCCCTTCTCAGAATGTAAGAAGGCATACTTTTGCCAGTGTGTCCTCCATAGCTGCTCTCTAAAGCTTTGTTGACAGGACTCTGCCCAGTCAGCCAAAAGTATGAAACAAAAAATTTGCACCCAGCTTACAGCCACAAGTAACATGATCTGATAGTCAGCACAGGTGTATTTAGAAACTGATCCTGTGGTCTCCCTTTGGTGGTTTTTTGTTCCTACAACTGTTGGAATCCTAAAATTCAAGCAAACTGTACCTCTGCACCTTAAAGTCCCCAAGAACGCAGAATCAATTTTGAAATTTAAGTCATATTTCAAAATTAACTTTGTTCTGAGGTATCCACCAAAGTTTGAAGTGGAAAAAATAACATGCATATGACAAAATTCAAAAGAATAATACCTGAACAGACTCATCAGAACTTTCTCATAGACTGTATGAGTATTTCAGGGAGAGAGGGTGATTTATATTAACTCTGTGATTGGTTGAGCTCCTAACCAGTGAAATTAGGTGGATTACTTGAGCACAACATAACATCACCTGGGGATGAAAATGTTAGTGCCTTAATCCACCCACTGGGCAAGGAACATATAGAAAATATTAAGATTTGTAAATTTATTTAGGGAAAAGTAGTCATCTTCTCAAATTTTGTATCTCTCTCTCTCTCTCTCTCTCTCTCTCTCTCTCTCTCTCAGAAATCCTGTTCTACATTGTGATTTATTTTCACTTCTAACAAATAACTTGATATCCACATATTCCTGTCTCATCTGTATAGTAGGTCACACTGATACAACAAAACACACAAACACAGATTTACACACATCCCTGTCACACCTGCATAGTTTGTTTTAATGATACAACAATACTCCCAAACACAGATTCTCATGAGTTCTGTTACAAACTGGGCGGTTGGGGAGCCAACTGCAGGATCGAAAATGAGCCGCGAGAGCGCATATATAATGAGGATGAGGAGAAATGGAAGACGGAATGGAGAAACAGTTGTACCTAATGATTAAGCTCCTAGGATGAGATACCAGGGAGGAAAACTGAAATTTAGACTAAGAGGTTGAAGTAACTCCTTCTAGTAAGATGATCCAGCCCCGACTGAGCCAAAACCCACAACTTAGATACACAGCACAATCAGTGGCTACAGCTGATTTCACTGGGCGAATAACAAGACAAACAACCCCTTACCAGGAACAACCCACAATACTGCTGGAACAGGAGAAGAACCAGTTAATCAGAACCATGGGTTGTAACAGAGTTCTGGCGTCACCTGAAAATAGAACATCCTGATTGTCCTACCAGAACTGCACAGAGCCCTCTACTGGCAACATTGTAAACTTGTGTCGGATTCTGTGGTGTAAATACACAGAATGATATACGCTTATGATCTGAAGTTGTGTGTAATGCTGCTGCCTGTAATATTCATATTTCTAGTTCTTTTGCAAATAAACTCTGATTTTCTTTTGTTAAGGCCTCCTAAGTCAGGTTGCTTCTTACTAGCAATACATTGAATTGTCAGGCCTATAGTTCTTCCACAAACAAAACCAAATATGAAAAATAATAAGAAAGAATTAATTATCTTCAGCTTGACGTCTGTTTTTTTTATTGTGACACATTGGAAAGGGTGCATGTGTGTGTCTACACACGCAAATTTTGTTCGGTCAATTTTTCATGTTTTATTTTATGAATTAATGCATGCCCTTCCTGTATGGAGCCATCATACAATGCAGTGAGATCCACTATTTTTCATAAAAATACATTTTTGATTTGGCCTTAAACTCTAGAATTTAATGTTAACAAATGATTCATTGGATAAAGTCAAGATTTTCATTACATGTAAATTGTAGTGTTTTTTTAATACACATTTGTTGCACTATTCAGATAATGAGATGATATGTATAATATGCAGTAAATTCTACATGACACCATAATGTGCAAGCGTAGCCTTCAGGGCTCTATTCACACTTTCTCAGTTTTGATAGATTTTGCCACAGTGGTGGATAGAAGTTTATTTCTTGACTAAAAATCCCAGAATTCCTCTTGAAACGAAGGTACCGAGCAGGTACAGATTGAGAGCTTTATTTGTGTTTGAACATAAATCAATTGTTGCACATTTGGAGATTGATCAACCTGGTGTGATAAATGTCTTGTGGGGTTTAGATGCTTGCTCTTTCTGTATTCATCATGTGACCTCCTGTGCAAGCATCAAACCTCTGCAAATCATTCGCTTGCAAAGCTGGATACACGTTTGATTTTAGTATGCAGCGAAAGTGCAGATACTGACACTTTATTACAACACGTAAGAAGAAAATATGAATAATCTTACACAAACGCATGGGATAGAATATTTACCAACAACCCCAATGTCCAGCGAGCGTATGTTGTGGTCTGCTTGTCCGTCATTCTTCAGGCGTCGTACATCGTGTCGTCTTCATTTGTGTGTAAACATCTTTTCTGAAACCACTGGAACTGTGAACCAGAGACTTTGCTGTCTTCTCCCTGCAAATGAGGAGATTTGAGTTTATGCAAAAAGTCTACATCTCACCTCAAATATGGTGGCTATGTAGGAAATGCAATTTTGACTGATTTCTCAATCATTCCTACAGCAATTCCTCTTAAATTTGCTATGTACATACAAAGCTGCAAAACGCAACCCCCCAGGTTTTGATGTACATTCCATTCTGATCTTGATTTGACCTCTGTCATAAGGCCACTCCACTTATTTTCATGAATATGTTTAAAATCTTGCTGTTCAAAATGACATGACCATGGAAGCTGAAATTTGGCATGTTTGTTCCTTTATACATATTATATATACGTTGTATATACAACCCCAATTCCAAAAAAGTTGGGAAGCTGTGTGAAATGTAAATAAAAACAGAATGCAATGATTTGCAAATCTCATAGACTGACATTTTATTCACAATAAAACATAAACAACATATCAGATGTTGAAAGTGAGACATTTTACCATTTCATGAAAAATATTAGCTCGTTTTGAATTTGATGGCGGCAACACATCTCAAAAAAGTTGGGATAGGGCCATGTTTACCATTGTTTAGTATCCCCTCTTCTTTTAACCACAGTCTGTAAACGTCTGGGAAGTGAGGAGACCAAATTCTGAAGTTTTGGGAGAGGAATGTTGTCCCACTCTTGTCAGATGTAGGATTCTAGCTGCTAAACGGTCCTGGGTCTTCTTTGCCAGATTTTTCATTTTATGATGCACCAAATTTTTTCTATTAGTGAATGGTCTGGACTGCAGGTAGGCCAGTTCAGCACATGGACTCTTCAACTGCGAAGCCATGCTGTTGTGATGGATGCAGTATGTGGTTTGGCATTGTTTTGGTGAAATATGCAAGGCCTTCCCTGAAAGAGACATTGTCTGGATGGGAGCATATGTTGTTGTAAAACCTCTATATACATTTCAGCATTGATAATGCATTAAGCATTGTAAGCTCCCCATGCCAGAGGCACTAATGCAACCTGATACCATCAGAGATGTAGGCTTTTGAACTGTGCGCTGAAAACAAGTTGGATGGTCCCTCTCCTCTTTAGACTGCACGACACGGCATCCACGGTTTCCAAAAAGAATTAAAAAATTTTGATTCATCTGACCACAGAACAGTTTTCCATTCTGCCTCAGTCCATTTTAAATTAACATTTTAAATGAACTGTGTTCACAGACAATGATTTCTGGAAGTATTACTGAGCCCATGCAGTGAATTCCAGTGCAGAATCATGCCTGTTGTTAATGCAGTGCCGCCTGAGGCCCCAAAGATCATGAGCATCCAGTATTGACCTTTGCATTTGTCCCTTGCGCACAGAGATTTCTCCAGATTCTCTGAATCTTTTGATGTTATTATGTACTGTAGATTCAAGGACTCACAATTTTACATTGAGGAACATTTTTCTGAAATTGTTCCACAATATCTAGACACAGTTTTTTGCAGATTGGTGAATTGCTGTCCATCTTTACTTCTGAGAAACTCTGCCTCTCTAAAATGCTTTTTATACCCAGTCATGTTACTGACCTGATGCCAATTAACCTAATTAGTTGCAAAATGGTTCTCCAGCTGTTATTAGCTGTAATTATTCTTATTAGTACAACGTACTTTTCCAGCCTTTTGTTGCCCCTCTCCCAACTTTTTTGAGATGTGTTGCTGCCGTCAAATTCAAAATGAGCTAATGTTTATCATGAAATGGTAAAATGTCTCACGTTCAACATCTGATATGTTTTTTATGTTCTATTGCAAATAAAATGTGAGTTAATAATATTTGCAAATCATTGCATTCTGTTTTTATTTACAATTTACACAGCATCCCAACTTTTTTGGAATTGGGGTCGTATATTTCAATATAAAATGTAAAAGCTGAGAATTCTGAGAACTGTGGTCACAAATTAAACGTTTGAAAACAAATCCAAAATTTGGAGTAGCAACCCAAATCAAGGAAATATCAGAGCAATATCACCAGTTATGTGTGATATGCAGCTACAGCCAATGACTTTATCTAGTAATTTTTTGATTCAGTCTATGTTACTAGAAGAGAAATGACGGGGAGCAGGAATTAGCTTTAAATAGTCCGGTCCGAGTCGTGTGCGCCAATGTGACAGAGATGGGGCTCAAATAGCACAGTTGGAGTCTTGGAGCTCTCCTGGGTTCTCTCACTCACCACCCTGCCCTCCCCACCTGGAGTAGGACACTTGACACTGTGGATCTTTATAGCAGTGAGGGAGAACTTTAGTGAAGGACACATCCACTTCACTTGCTCTTCTCTTGTTCTTTCTCTCCCTCCTACAATCTCTCCCACACCCTGTTCTCCATACAAAATATATACAAGAAATATTAGAAGTCTACTTGTCATATTGCCTCCAACATTGCTGTAGAACAAACAACAGAATATTAGGAGCCAGATGATCAAGTGAACCTGAAACTCAGCTGGTCTGCCACCCTGCCACACAAGGCAGAAGGTTGGCCTTGAAGCTGAAGAAGGTGGCCTTTTGGGGTTAGGTGGCCCAGGGCACACTGTACTCGGTTGACCGGTATTAACAGTCTAGAGGGACCGCAGCCTTGGTGGTCGCAGAAGCAAAAACTTGGATTTGGAAGGAGTTCAGGAAGGTTACGAGAAAGGACATTCAGGTGGCCTGAGATGGTTGAAAAGCTTTGCAGTGGCAAGTCACCGGGAATGGACGAGATTTGTTCTGAGATGCTGACGGCTCTGGATGTTGCTTGACTGTCATGGTTGACATGCCTTTTGAACACTGGGCAGATGTTGGGTCCAGTACCCTTGGACTGGCAGACGGGGGTGGTGGTTCCCAATTTTAAAATGGGGTGCTCCAACTACAGGGGGATCATACTGCTCAGCCTACCAGGAAATTCTCATGCCAGAGCGCTGTAAAAGAGACTTTGCCCAATTGTTGAACCTGGGATCCAGAAGGTGCAATGCAGGTTTGGTTCTGGCCATGGAACAATGGAATAACTTTTTACCCTTGCACGGATACTGGCAGATACTGGAAGGGTCGTGGGAGTTTGCCCATCCAGTCTGCATGTGTTTTGTGGACTTGGAGAAGGCTTATGACTATGTCCAACGAGTGTGGGGGGTGCCGCGGGAGTAAGGGACTCCAGGGCCGTTAGTGCAAGCCATCCAATCCCTGAATATGCATATACATACAGGAATCGTGAACGGATGATTGTGTAGTACAAGACAAAGTTCTTGTCACATCCGGGCTAATACATTGCATAATACCATGAAGAGTAGCATATCATAACCACTTTATACTGGTGCAGTGTGGAGTATCTAGTCAACAAGTATGCAAATTCAAATACAGTTGTTGTTCCCTTGGTGAACACCCTGCATGCATTTATTCTTCTTTTTAACAGCTCTAATGCTCCAAAATAAGTTATTTAATATATTTAATACTAAGATAAACAAAATGGTTTATTAATGTCCATAAAATAAAGGCAAGTGCCTCAGCAAAACAAACTAAAAAAGTTAATTATGTGCGCTGTAATAGGATGGAACAGCTTGATCTGTGAGAATGAATACATTGTTCAGGAGCCTTACTAATTGAAGACTTGGGTGCAAGAAGTACTTTAGTCACAAAATAACTCTTTTGAGATATTAAGGGTCAAAGTTTTGAAAACATGCTGCAGATACTTTTTTTAAAAAAAACATTCAGTCGCGCCTGCTGCTAGTCCCAGGGGTTATACAAAGTAGACAGACACTTTTTAGTGGAAAAATAATGCTTTATTACGAAAAAAACAAGAAAATCAGTTTCGGACTTTGGTACTTCTTATCATAAAATGCCTGGACTTCGGTACTTATTGCCATAAAATGCATGGACTTTGGTACTTTTACCACACAAATGCCGTTTCAATCATTTTCTGATTGCCAAACAGTCATTTTTGCTACGCTTGTCAGATGACACATACTAGCAGCTGATTGGACAGTCATGAACTTAGGCACTTGTTCCTGATGACGTCAAGGACTTGAGTACTTCTGCAAAGACTAGAGTATTTCTTGCACAAAAATTCAGTAGATTCAGGGAGGGCCGTATATCAGTATTGAGGACTTGAGTACTTACATTTGGAATTTTTTGGCTTTAAACGATGCACATGACACTCTACTTTATGGTAGTAGTGTCAGCTCATTTTTTGGAAAATGTGACTTAAGTTCTTCTTGCACCCAGGTCTTCAATTGTAGAGGGGCGAATAGGCCCAAAAAAGGAGAACACACCTGTCTGCACCTGCCTTTCCTGTGTAATAAAGGCCATTATAAAAACAATATTTAATCCTTCAGCTCTTACTGATTGCAGCACTAGCGAGACTTTTATTTCCACGCTAGCATTGGCAGGCTGCAGGAGTTTTATACTCCATATAAAATATTCAGTGAGGATTGCCAGTTTGGACTCCATTAGTGCAAAGTGCTGCTTTCTTGTAATGACCCCCAATGGAGGGTTTCCCTCAACAACTAGAACAAACCAAGCCACTATTGGATTTCAAAGTGCAGCACAGAATCAAGGAAGACCAAATATGCATTCTGTTTTATTTAACAAAAACTGGAAACTAAAATTATTACTGTCAAGGAAAATACTATATACTGGTAGGTCCATACATATTTAGAGATTTACAGCATTATCGATATTTTCTACCTCACCACATAGGATATGAAAGTAAATAATGATTATGAGTTCAAACTATGGATGTTAATTTGAGGGTATTTACCTCCAAAACTGGTGAACAGTGTATGAATTATAGCGCTTTTTATTCATGCCCCCCACATTTTTTGAGGGAAAGGAAGTAACTGGAGATGTTTCTGGGATGTTAAATGATGAAGCCTGTATTAGTCCCTCAATATTTCTTGAGTTTTTCATTTAAAGTTTTAAATTTGAATTTGGAATATGCAGCTGTTAATTATCAATATGAATTCTAAAGAGCTGTCATGGCCAGTGATGCAAGCCATCATTAGGGTAAAAAAAAAAAAAAATCAAAATTAATGCTTCAAAAAAGTAACAAAAATATCAGGTGTGGCCAAATCTTAAAGAAGAGAAACTCTCCAGTGACCTCAAGAACACGGAAAGGCCTGGAAGACCACAGATGACAAATGAAGGATTCCCTGGTGAAGCAAAATCCCTTCACAGCAGTTGAACAGATCTGGAGCACTCTCCAGGAGGTAAGCAAATCTATGTCAGTATAAACAATTAAGTAAAGACTTCATCAGAGTAAATACTGAGGGTTTACCTCATGATTTACATTGTAATACAGTAATCAGGCTCAAAATCAGGATGTTTGCCCAAAAACATCAAAACAGTGCAGTTTTGGAACAATATCCCATTGAGCAGGTTAAAAAAGACCAACTTGTACCAAAATTATGGGAAGAGAAGAGTAGAGACAAGGGTAGGAACTACTTATGATTCAAAACATACCACCTCATCTGTGAAGCATGGTCATATGTGTATGGCTGCCAGTGAAACCAGTTCTGTTGTACCGGTACTTGATGATATGACTGCTGACTGAAGCAGATGGATGGATTCTGAATTCTACGTACTTCCATATTATCTGCTCAATTTCAGCTAAATACTTCAGAACTCATTCAGTGGTGCTCACAGTGCAGACGGACAATAACTCGAAGCACACAGGAAAAGTAACCTTAAAATTTTTTGTAAGAAAAAGAATTTTCTAAAATGGCCAGGTCAATTGACTGAATCCATATAAGCATGTTTTTTTTTTTTTCTTGTTGAAAGTTAAACTGTGGACAAAATGACACAAGAACATGCAGGAACTATAAACAGATGCAGTAAAGGCCTGGCAGAGCATCACCAGGGAAGAAACCCACCATCTGGTGACTTCCATGTGTCCCAGACTTCAGCCATACATTGACTGCAAAGGATTAGCAATCAAGTATTAAAAATGAAAATTTTGATTGTGTTAGTTTGCCGAAGTACCTTTTAGCCCTTAAAATTTGGATGGGTGGGGGGTCTAGAAAAATGGTTGAATGGTCGTAATTGTAATTCCTACTCTATAAATACAATATATTTTGGAAAAAAACTGCAATTAAAGTTAAAAGTCCACCCTGTTCGCACATCTTGATATTCATTTGACACACATTTTGTTGCATACAAAGCCAAAATTATGAACATTTTGTCACTTTGCAAATGCTTATGGACTGAACTATAGGCTTTTTTGCTGGTTGCAAAGCCAAGAAATGATACATGGAATTCAATTGTATTAAATATGAATTACTTACATTCAAATGCTGATGTAAAATTATCCCTGGGTGAATTTGTGTCAAATACCAGTCTTGGATGACTGCAATACCTGCAAGTAATGCTTATATGCTCTTTTTTTTTCCAATAAGCAATAAGAGGAAGGTCTGAGTACTTATCAGCATAAACAGACTGAAAACCAGTAGACACTGCAGCCCTCCTGGACTGGAGTTCGACACAGCATTACTGAAGGTGATAGCAAGAACTGAGGGATAGGGTTAGGCTGGGTAAGGCATGGATCATGGGCAGGACGTTATGTAGCTGTGAGAGACTTTTTTTTCCCCATAGTAACAATTAGCCTGGATTCTGCCGCGTCGCCCATTAGGGCTGAGAGACCCAGCATTTGCCTGCTGCACTGGACCTGTGATTTAATGTTCATATCCTCCCTAAGCTTTGAGAGACAGTTATCATATTGATGTACTAATGTATTAGTTTATATATCATCCTCTTTTTTGACTAATTTCCTTAGAAATGCAATGACTTTCCATTTAGTAAAATCGGAATGCTACCACTTGAATTTTCAATTCCATTCTCCAGGATATCAAACACTGCTTCCTCAAATTGTTCTGCTTTCCAGTATTCCAGAGTGATTTTGTAGTGTTCAAGTAGAGGGAGGTTTCCAAGTATTGTGCGGTTAATGTAGAAGCAGGTTCTTGTGTGATTCTCTGGTGTCCGAGTTTAGTTTTGCTGTATAGAGGAGGAAAGGTTTTTAGTTTAATTTAGTTGGTTAGGAGCAGGAGCAGGTATTTCAATCTAATTTTATAGAGCTGAAGTATCAGGTCCTTGTGGTACTCTTGACATCACCACATTGGATTAATCAAATTGGCAATCGCACTTAATTAATCTGCAGTACGAAATGTTGCCAGCTCATTGTCTTAATGGAACGGGTTTTCCTGAATTATTCTCCACTCGCACTACTGGTTCAGCTGTGACCCTGCCCATTTTCCCAGCATTTCAGCACATGCCCGTATGAGGGTTCAGGGAAGAGGAGAGGGGCTGACATCATAATCCAGTTAGTGGATGCACTCAACAGCATCTTTGCTGGGCTTAAGTTTAGCCTCATTGCCTGGTGAGACAACTTGGATAAGGTGTAGGTTTTGTGTTAAGCTCATGCACAGTGTGCTCCATTGTTATGCAGAAAGAAAAGCATTTGTAAAACAAACCAACAGGTCACCTAAAATGGCTGCTCACTTGCCATCAGCATTTTGCACACATGTTAAGGGAAAATATTTTAAATGACTCCCAGGACCATCATATTTTAAAGGCCTTCCTGGGATCACCCCTCTATACCTTCAATGAGTGTCTCAAAAAAATTCAACACAATTAAAATGACTCTTTTGACATCGGGCAAATCTACGACATTCAATTTTCCCTGATAATAAAAGGATCTCATTTGAAACAGTTAAAAGCTGTGATTGTTTTTAATGATTTGGAGCTGCACCATTTGTGCATGATTCATCCTTTATTGAGTGCATTATCTGCCAAGAGTGGTGTGAATTAGCTGATCATCTTCCAGGACCCAGCTCCATCTATTTGCCTCACTCTGTGTGACCCACACTCTGGCTCAAACTGTCACCATGTACATGAGCATTTGGTATAGTAGCCATGCACTTAATACAGTGCTGATGCAGCTCATAGTGACAGTATGTAGGCCTCAATTAGGTTGCATTGCCTTCGACACTCGAGATGGCACAAGCGCAAGCAGCTAGCGCTGTCTTAACTCGAAAGCAAATATTTTTCTTGTTAAAAGAATTTGACATACAGTACTGTGCAAAAGTCTCAGGCGCCCTACATTTTTTTTTTATTTAAATCTGGATTTACATGTTACCTTTTTGTTTTCCACATTGGTGCTGCTGAAGATAAGAAGCACATTTGGAATTGAGCCCCCAAGTGCTATAGTGGTCTATCTCAATTTTTTTGATTTTTGAGTTAGGCCCAGATATAACTACTTAAATGTTAAATTTATTTATTGCATAGATTATCTCAAAACTATGAAAAACGGAGTTAGACCACTTTTGTTCTTAGGGGTTCAATTCTAAATGCTAATTTAAAAATAGTTTTATAAATAAATGTTTATATTTCATTAAAAACAGTAGATACAGATAATAGTCTCAACAGAGCCCTGATGTCAACATTATCATGGCTGTCTGCAATTACTTGGAGGGATAGATGCAAGTGAGAGAGTCAGTCTGCAGAAGAACGGTGGCAAGTTTTCCACTCTGCTTTGAACAAGCTAAAAGCCAATCATTTTATAAAACTGTAGCGCAACAGGGCAGTGTCCCAAATTTTTAGGCAAAGCGTAGTCACATCAAATATTGGTTTGATTTGGTTTTTAACAGTTTACAGCTCTGTGTAGTACATTCCTCAGTTATTAGAAACTTCTGATTCCATTATTTTTGCAAGCATAGTTGCCCTGCAAAATTGCTCTAAAAGTGCCTGAGACTTTTGCACGGTACTGTACCTTCAAGGCACAATATTTTGCAAGGTAATTTATCTCTCCTCCATTCAATATTAATAATGGAATATTATATTAATCACGGAATTGATTGATTAACTCAAGAAGTTTTCAATCATAAGATTTTCTGCAATGAAAATCAGCAAATGCTGGATTGTGTCAATGGACATCAGGATTTGCCAGCATCTCCAAACATACATTTTGGCCCCTCCCACATCATTTCATTCCAAATTCCTCCAGCAGAGCTACACACTGATGTTGTGGCACAGTGATGACCAACCCTTTTCCAGGAAATACTATCCTGTTGGTTTTCCCTTCAAGCCCTTTTGACTCCTCTAACTCTTCCTAGCAGCTGAACAAGATCTCTAAATGTTTAATGCGGTGAACTTTGGTAAGGTTAGAGTGAATGAGTGAAAACCTGCAAGAAGGCACATCTCCAGGAACACTTGTCATGGGATAGTGCCCCTAAAGTAGCAGACACTGGACCTTATCGGCCTGAATGGACACAGATAACATGGGCTCACCTCTCTTCCCCTGAACTTAGATGGTCAGATCTAAAGGGATCTGGGGATAATATGGAACTTACAGTTGCAGGCATAGGATGAACCAAACGTGGGTCAGGTTCTCAAACAAACACAAATCACATATAGTTGAACCATTAGCACAATAAAATAAATACATTACCATTATCAGATTTTTTTTGGGCAGTAAGTGATTGCACGTCTATTTTCTCATCAAATTGCTGTATGACAATTGCCTCTTCTTCATATTCATCGGTGCCCATCTTCATGCATGACATGCTATATTTCGTGTTTGAGTAGGTGAATTGGCAAAATTTTTCTGGAAACCAAAACATGGAGGGGCAGGGAGAATAAGCCTTCCTTAAAAGCAATGTACAGTGCATTTTCTGTCCAAGTGTAATATATTTAGGCTTGAGTTTGCCATGTACAAAATGCTGACGCAAAAAGCAACATATGGTTAGAGATAGTTAACCGACGCAGTGACAAATTTACTGAAAATCATGTAAAAAAAACATCTTATCATTATCAGGGTAAGATTTCCCCTGACTCTGGGAAAGAGGCAAGGCACTGAAAAAAAAAAAAATACTGCTTTTGGGTGGTCCTCTGTACGTCTCCAGGGTAGTTGGTACACGTGGCCAATAGCCTACTAATACTAGCTTCAACCAGGCTTTTTTCAAGGTCAGAAAAAAGTGTGTAAGTACTGAAAAAGATAGTGACTAGCCAAGCAGAAACAGGTGCTTTAAGGTTTGTATATATGGTCTTTGCTTTATGGTGAACTGAATATTTTAATAAATTTATTGAGGTTGTTACTTTCTTTTGGTTGGCACAAGCTAATAGCCTTCAGCTGTTCCTACAAGTAAATGTTTGGCCAGTCACCATGGCAACCCCATGAGGCAGCCACAATGTTAAGTTAATACATGAATGAAATAGTTTTTGTGATTAGTGATGAAAGACTGAATTTTTGTG
This sequence comes from Gymnothorax javanicus, assembly GCA_029692085.1. Taxonomy (NCBI): domain Eukaryota; kingdom Metazoa; phylum Chordata; class Actinopteri; order Anguilliformes; family Muraenidae; genus Gymnothorax; species Gymnothorax javanicus. Next base: position 32,776,350 of record CM056206.1, read on the forward strand.
ATGCATTTTCAGGTGCAATTGTTTCCATACATGCAGCTGCTGCCAATATGCGGACTTAGTTCAGGCAGGAAACTTGAGTCAGACTCTTCATCAGCTGACACAGCCGAGTCTACATCAGCAAGAATACACCATTCAGAGAGAGGTAACACGAAATGTAATATGCCGGTCGATTTGAGGACAGTCAAGCTCACTCACCTCTACTGCTTTATCTACTGCCTTTTGTGCAAGGTGAGAAATGTTTTTTGCTCGCTACCTCCACCTCAGCCTCCACCTGCTTGGTTTTGCTCTCTCTGACATTGGGGGGATTCAGAAGTTCAGCTCACCACCAAATTTTTTCGTTGTTTGGTGTGTAATTGCTATGCCATGATAGGGAGCACCTCCAGAGCAGAACCTTTGGCCAAAGTAAATGTTAGTAGCCTACATCTTCATTTCAATAACATTTTTAATGCAAATACTTGAGTTTACCAGACTGAACTGCTATTACAGTGTAGTAGCGATAGCAGCAGTGTGTGTCTGTGATGATGACTGTAGCTGGCCTGCAGCACAGTTCCATGTAAGTTGGTGACTCTCTCAGAACATTCCGCTTTTGTTGAGCAATGCCTCTTTGGAGAACTGCTGGTCAGATATTTTAAATAGCATGAATCAGGTAAAACATCTAGTTCCCAAGTATGAATTTTGATCAGTGTTTCCAGTGCAAATTATGTGGGAGGAGATGGCGCTCATGTTTTAGGGATATAAATGAATATGAATGAAAACAATTATGGAAATTATGATGGAGGGCTAACTTCCTGAAATAAAAATATAAATAAATCATCCAAAACAGATTCATTAGGCACATATCTGTAAACTTCATATGATTGGGGATATACAGCCATGCATTTGTTGGCCAAAGATTCCCTAAAAAAGAATATCAGTGTCTTGTGTGACCACCTTTTGCCTCATGCAAAATGACACATCTCCTTTCCGTAGAATTGACCATAATGATGATTTTTGCCCGTGGAATGTTGCTCCACTGTTCTTCAATAGCTGCATAAAGTTGTTGGGCAATGGTTTGTACTGGAACATGCTGTCATATGCGTCGCGAACTGGGACATATTTCAGCTTGCAGGAATTGTGTCGACATCCTTGCGACACGGGTGATACACTGTGATTATGAAACATGAGGTGATGGTAGTGGCTGAATGGCATGTCAATGGGCCTCAGGATCTCATCGCAGAAACTATGCATTCAACTTGTGTTGGATAAAATGCACTTAAGCTCACTGCCTGCAGGATTCACCTGCCCATACCAGCACATCACCACCACCACCACCAAAAGCCACTCTCTTCACAACACTGGTATCAGTGAACTGCTCACCCATGTGAACCCATACACGCTGCGCACCATCTGCCCTTTATAGCTGAAACTGTGATTCATCAGTGAAGCGGACCAATCTTCTCCAACGTGTCGCTGACCTTTGAAAGTGAGATCCTGTCCACTCATGTTGATTGTGACATTGAACTGTAGTCTAACTGAAACCAGGGTGAGGATGTGGAGCACGCAGATAGGCCTCCCAGGAACCATTTCAGTTTGTGTATTTATTCTTTGTGTAAAGTAACTGCTCCATCAGCTGTCAGTGTGACTGGTCTAACAGAATTCAGCAGGTGAAGAATTGGATGCCATGATCCTGCGCTGGCATGGTTTCATGTGGTCAGTGGTTTTGAGGCAGGTTGAACAAAATTCTCTATAATGACCGAAGAGACTTCTTAGGCTGGAGAAGTCAACATTTTCTTACTCTAGCAAAAGCCCTGCAGGACATTCCTGCAGTCAGCATTGCCAACTGCACAATCTCTTAAACCTTGAGGCATGTTAAGGCAGCTGAATTCGAAAATGGCACCTACTGTATTTGAATTAAACTTCATTCCCTGACAGTGGCATGGTTTTGCACAGCAAAAGCTCAACTTCTTCTGGCTGCATTTTATTGAAACCCATCATAAGGAAAATCTGTGTAGTGATTGTGGATTTTAATCACCTTGGTAAGCCAGACTTTTGCAGGCAATCTTGCTAAAAGAGAAAAACTATCTGACAGTCATGTAAACAAATGTGTGGACAGAATTTATGACGAACAGATCTTTGTGTGCATAGAAAAAAACTATTTAACTCAACTAAAAACTAGTTAATCTCAATAAAATATTTTGAATACAAAATCAGAGTATAGAACACACATTTAAAATTTGAATTCATTCATTCACTACATTTTCTATAATGCACATTTAATTATTAAATTTGATGGTGATAACTGTAACAGGTATGTAACAGGTACAGGTTCAGTGCACTCCATCAACCCCTTACTCTGCCTCCCCACAGCCCACCCCATCCCAAGCACTCTACATCACCCCCCCCACACACACACACATGCATGCACTCACGCACGCACACACCCACACACACACACACACGCGCGCGCACACACACACACGCACACAAGCACATACGCACGCACGCATGCACCCACACACACACGCGCGCGCGCGCGCACGCACGCACCCACACACACATATATGCAGCGCACTGCATTAATGTTCCTAGCTCTCATGCAAATGGACAATAGAGCTGTGTACACACACAAGTAAAGGATTGGTTGCTGTGCAAGTGAGATGACAGTTGAGATGATGAGAATAGTTTAAGGACAAAAAGGCAAACGAAGGCCAAAGCCTCTTGTGTTATGCAACTGTGATATGCCCCTGCGTAGAGGAGTGAGGAGGACAAAAAAATCACATGAATTTCAGTCTGAACAGTCAGACAGTGTTAGCATTGCCAGAGATCACATATGAACCAGATGTAGGATGGCATAACCTGGTGGCCTCAGTCTGATAAGAAAGAATCAAGCATATGCTAGAATTAGTATTGTGTAAGTAGTCAGTTAGCCTACCATGTGTATCACTATGAAGCTAATAGTCAAGGCATAACAATGGACAAATGTGTTTTCATGACTGAAGACTATTGTGTAAACTTGTGGCATTATATAAACAACGATAACTTTTCTGTGTGTCCTTGTCCAGTATAAGTAGAAATCTGCTTTATATAGTCAAACTTCACCACAGCTATTTATCCAAGTGATTCAGTTTTTTCTATTTGCTTAATTCAAAAAATATGTAAACATTTGAGTAAATATTTTAATCCACAAAAAATACAGTAATTGCTTTCATTGTGATTATCAACCACGACAATTCTAGGATTTTCCTAGTAATTAAATTTCAACCAAAAATAGGTTGGGAATTTGGGAGTGGAATTGTCACAACTGACCCCAGCTACAAGACTAGTTTCAATGGCCCTGGGGCATGGTGAAATGTAAAAATACAGGCTGGTGATAGCTTTGTTTAGGTGTGTAATGCAACATCTGATTGGTAAGCATGTGTCTGATGGGGAAGCAAAATATAGCAAACCACAGTGAGTGACTATAAAAAATGTGGCACCATGCTGGGCTTAGCATCAGCATCTTGAGGTGAAGAGCCAGACAACAGATAATGTTCTCACTAAAATGAATGGCCTCGGCTCTCTCATCGCAGATGTTCAAAAACTCAGATTAAACAAAGGTTTTATCAAAACGGGGATACTCCCTTTTTTCTAGAATGAGCTGGTGTGGGTGCAGGCTTTCATTCTAACCATCCAGTTTCACACCTGATTCTGCTGATCAAGGGTCTATGGCAAAAGCTTTTAGGGTTGATTAGTGGAATCAAGAGTGTGACTGGTTGGTTATAATGAAAGAGTGCACCCACAGCGGCTCATTCTGGATAAGTGTGAGCATCCCTGGATCAAACCAAAAGAATGATCTTCAAACAATGAAAATAATACCAGAGAAAGGAAAGGACCAATATCATGCACTAACTAAGCCTTCCCTACCTGCTTATCCCCCAGGGCTGGAGATTGGGCCTTTATTTGGTCCCTAATGAAGGCGGTGAACCGCAGCTGCTGTGATTATAACTCATAACAGCTGTGGCCCAACCTGTCTGTAAGATGGTTTCTGCCCCCTGGTGGGCAGCAACCCAAACTGCTCCCTTGCAGCCCCCACACAAAATACAGTAAAATGATCAACCATCTTTTCTTATAACATGCATACTGAATGAGCGCACACCAGCGTCTAACCTTCACTGTTCCAAACAACCTTTTGGAATCATGAACAATTATTTAATGTAGTCTTGTATAGCGAATGCTTCTATGAATCCAGAATATAGAGAATATCATATCGTTAGCCTCATAGCATAATTGCCTAAGTCATTTTTTGGCTTACTGTTGCAATATCAAAAAAAAAATACCAATGTGCCTGCAAAAATTGTGTTTTTTCTTGTTTTCCGAAAATGTTCAAATATGACTTAGGCTACTGTGCTATTCGGCAAACGATATGGGCATTTTCAGATCACACCCTGTATCAGCCCGAGACCCCTGATTCTGGTCAAGGGTTGATAGACGGTGTGATATGAAAATGTCCATATCATGTTCCATCTCTCATATATTCTGATATGGAATTTTGCCTGCGGGCAGTTACGGGTGATACAGGATTTTGCCCGCAGGCTGATACAGCCTCTTGCCTCGCGCTTGTATCACAGGTGCAGATTCCCTGTGTTTATAAGGATGTATATGATAAACTGGGATATTGCCCCCAGGTCAGAATGTCACTGCAGGATAGCATGCGGGATGCGAGCACAGGGCCCTGTAATCAGACAAGCCAATAGGTTGTTTGCAGATGACATCACGTCACAGCAGCAATTGCAGATGGGGGGAAGGAAGCGATTTCTCCACAGAGACGCGCTATCAAAATGCCAAAGTTTTGTGCGGTCTATGGCTGTGCCAACCGATTAAATTTGGGGAAAAAAAACAAGAGCTACTTTCGAGTCCCAAAAATTGTGACACATAAAGGCGATAAATTTAAAAAGCTCATGAAGAAAGGGCAGCAGACATGGATTAAATACCTCTGATTAAAGTCTGGAGGAGCAAACAATGCTTGTGTATACTGTGGTAACTTCGTGAAAGGTAAGGCTACAATCATTTAGCCTCTTAACTTTACATACCTGGCTGAAATCTGCAAACCCCAATTCCAATGAAGTTGGGATGTTGTGTAAAACCTGAAAAAAAACAGAATAAAATGATTTGCAAATCCTTCTTGACCTATATTCAATTGAGTACACCACAAGGACAAGATATTTAATGTTCAACCTGATAAACTTTATTGTTTTCGGAAATATTCACTAATTTTGAATTTGATGGCTGCAACACGTTCCAAAAAAGCTGGAACCGGGGCAACAAAAGACTGGGAAAGTTGAGGAATGCTCAAAAAACACCTGTTTGGAACATTCCGCAGGTGAACAAGTGAATTGGATACAGGTGAGTGTCATGATCAGGTAGAAAAGGAGCATCCCCGAAAGGCTCAGTCGTTCACAAGCCAGGATGGGGCGAGGTTCACCACTGAACAACTGCGTGAGCAAATAGTCCAACAGTTTAAGAACAACGTTTCTCAGTGTGTAATTACAAGGAATTTACGGATTTCATCATCTACAGTCCATAATATCATCAAAAGATACAGAGAATCTGGAGAAATCTCTACATGTAAGCGGCAAGGCCAAAAATCAACATTGAATGCCCGTGACCGTCGGTCCCAAAGGCAGGACTGCATTAAAAACCGACATCATTCTGTAAAGGATATTACCATGTGGGCTCAGAAACACTTCGGAAAACCATTGTCAGTTAAGACAGTTTGCCGCTACGTCTACAAGTGCAAGTTAAAACTCTACCATGCAAAGCGAGAGCCATACATCAACAACACCCGGAAATGCCGCCGTCTTCTCTGGGCCTGAGCTCAGCTGAGATGGACTGACGCAAAGTGGAAAAGTGTGCTGTAGTCTGACGAGTCCACATTTCAAATTGTTTTTGGAAATCATGTACGTCATGTCCTCCAGGCTAAAGAGGAAAAGGACCATCCAGATTGTTATCAGCGCAAAGTCCAAAAGCCAGCATCTGTGATGGTATGGGGATGTGTTAGTGCCCATGGCATGGGTAACTTGCACATCTGTGAGGGCATCATTAATGCTGAAAGGTACATACAGGTTTCGGAGCAACATATGCTGCCTTCCAAGCGACGTCTTTTTCAGGGACATCCCTACTCATTTCAGCAAGACAATGCCAAGCCACATTCTGCATGTGTTACAATGTGGCTTCGTAGTAAAAGAAACCGGGTAATAGACCGGCCTGCCTGCAGTCCAGACCCGTCTCTGACGCGCAAAATATGACAATGAAGGCCCCGAACTGTTGAATAACTGAAGTCGTACATCAAGCAAGAATGAGAAAGAATTCCACCAACAAAGCTTCTACAATTAGTGTCCTCAGTTCCCAAATGCTTATTGAGTGTTGTTAAAAGGAGGGGTGATGTAACACAGTGGTACACATGCCCCTGTCCCAGCTTTTTCGGAACATGTTTCAGGCATCAAATTCAAAATGAATGAATATTTCCAAAGAAAACAAAGTTTATCTTGTCTTTGAAGTGTACTCAATTGAATACAGGTCGAAAACGATTTGCAAATCATTGTATTCTGTTTTTATTCATGTTTTACACAACGTCCCAACTTCATTGGAATTGGGGTTTGTAATTGAATTATTGTTGTTCCATTTAGTAATTATAGCCCCTGGACGAAGTCGGGACGCTACTATGGATTATCACGGGGTAGGCTATGTAAAAAAAAAAAAAAAAAAAATACAGACCAACGATTCCCAACTGGCATTCTTCACTTCCTGCCCCCTATCTCGCTTTTGCATGTCATTGGGATCACATGATTGTAAATAAGCTATAGACCAGGCACACACCAGCATGCAACATATCAAGCTTCTTATAAATGGGAGACTAAATATAAAGAGGACAGGTTTCATACAATTATGACAACATATCATTACTACTGGTATGAGTATAAACACATAACAAAATACTCTCATCACTTCAATCTCCGATATACACGCACAACGTCGTCAAGTTTATCATCATCCATCTCGTCAACGGCCACACAGAAGCATGAGAGGGCCCTTCACTGTTGGAAGCACAGAATCATATGGAATGTCATTATGTGCTGGTGTCATGATTTTTTCTATAGTAGAATAAAGAGGTCAATCTGAAACTATGGAAAACCACACCACACCAAGCTATATCCGCATACTTTTGGCCACATCGTATAGCACACAAATGCCACGACATTTACAAGATCCTGGATATTATTTCTCCCATTAATACCTGCATAAAATGTTTTTATAAGTGACACATTTTGAAAAGAAACTTTAAAAAATTTTTCTTTTAGTTTTACTTTGAATCAAACTAATTGACACTGGAAAGGCAGCAGTGTCCCTTATTAATGCATTCCTCAATACTGAACTGCGTGGAAACCTCATTATTTAAACAAATATCTCCGTTACTGTATTGTGGGTCAAGTTGAGGAGGTTGTTGTGTCATTCAGAAACTTGCTGTCCTATTTTCCACGATTAATTTGCAGCTTTGTGCTCTGAGATGACAGTGGGGTTGCTGCGCATCGATGGTCCAAGCCCAGTCTTCCAGAAATTGACCACGCTGATGCGTCCATTTTTGCCTATAGGAAGAAGACTTCATAGGCCTTAACCGGTGTCAGCGAGCTGGGTTTCCCCTGTTACCGGGGGTTGTCGAAAGTACAATATTTCCACGGGTACTCTCTCGCGCAGAGGACCGTGGAGGGTTATCAGATGCGTATGTGGTCCCACGTGCTCTTCCCACCGCAGACTCGTCTTTTTCTATCCTCCGTTTCCATCACTGAAGGGGCAGCGAAGACGGACAGCATAGACGCACGCATACGCATCGCCGGGAAAATAAACCTGTACACAATCCAGCCCCCTACTCTAGTTTTCCGCATATGTTTACTCTTTATATATTTATTTATTGACGAATACACCTTTTCATTTATAACGAGGATCATCAGCAAGCATCTGCATGGCTGAACGCGCAGTCGGGGATACAGGACCAGTTACGGTTTAATAGCGGCTTTGATCGCGAGCTGCTGTTTATCCCAGGTTTTTATCATTTCGCGTTGTTAATCCGCTTTAGTGGTACAAATCCTGGGGACTATGTGAGCACAATGCTCGCGGTTCGGTGCCTGTTTTTTGCTGCAGTGAGCGCGAGGTTTGCCGTGACAGGTAAGGGCGGGAGAACGGATGAAACCGCATTGCCTCTTCATTTGCTACTGCTTCCCCACTGAATTCGTATTTTTGTTTTGCACCTCTAATCACTTTTCCTGCTTCAATAGTGTCGTGTAGGTGATTCACAGCTGGGTGTTTGCCCCTGTGCCAATTCAGTCCGGTCGTGTTCGAGCGCTCCCTTCACCCGTCAGCAGAACCGATGCGGTAGATTTGCTGCATCAACAGAATTTTGCCCGCATCGCGGCTGTCGAGCAGAACAACCGGTGCTTGGATGCAGCAATTTATGATTTTGGGGGTCGCTTGTTGAAAAAAAAGAAAATTTTTGCCAAAATCAATGTAGATTTTATTGCGCGTAGGCTGTTTCACTGCAGTAACTGCGACATTCGCGCTCATAAAATTTGATAAGTTGCCCTGTTTTCCTGCGTTGCAGGCTGGAAGCGCTCCGGGAGGCGAGATGCGAGTGTGTGGGATTGGGATGCTTTGGAGGACCGGATCGCCAAACCCAAGCGGCTTTTGCAGCAGATGGACTCAGATGGGGAGATTATTCACGGGCAACTGGATACCAGAGTGAAGAATAACACCGAAGGCGCACCGGTGAGTCTATTGCTACATGAATGTACGAGCCACTCGACTGAGAAATATATTTAAAACCGATTTGTCCGGACGTCATACACATATCGCTTAAAGCGATAACTGGTATTGAAAATAGTGATTCGTTTGTTTTTCAAATGTATAATTTAGAAAATAAAATGAAATCTCTGTAATTTTGAGACACTCGTCTGCCTGGTACCGGCTGTTGCTGGCACACTTCTCCGCGCAATTAGTCTAATAACACATACCTCACCTAGTGCTGTCCTCAGAAGTTCCCATATCAAGTTCCCTTCTCAAAGCATTATGGGTACAGGCCTTCACTTACCATGTATGCACTTGTCCCTTTCCTGACCCTCGCTAAATACTGAGACGCTAACATCTCAAAAAAAAAAAAAAAAAAGGACACCCTCACTCATTAATGTGAGATTGTCCCAATCTGGGAGTTCCTTGTTCACATTTCTCGACTGGAATTTACAGGTTAATAATTATTTGTAGGCCTACATGTCTAGTTCATGGGCCCAACAATGTAATATCCAGTCAGAAGATATACCAGTAGTGTGGTATGAATTATTGGGCCGTTGATTCTCTGATTTTCCCACAAAATTTAAATCTGGCACCCCTATCCAAGGTGCAATTTAGTTAGTTAGTAAGACTTTATTGTTCCTGGAGGGAAATTCTTTTTCACAGCATCGCACATTACAGGACTGACAGAGAAAAACATTACACTTTACACGCATCATCTAGTGAAAATGACAACATGAGTACAACGGCATACAACACTTACAGCAAAAACAACATTGGGAAAAAAGCACATCCCACATCAAGTTTCCCTAATCTGGGAGGAAATGGAAACTTTTCATGGTTCATCAAACATGACACCAAAGTTCGTTTGGTTCTTGTGTGGGCTAATACTTACAATTTCAATATTGGTTCTTTGTGAATAGGTTTTTATTCATCATCACACTTGGATTTTTTCTGAGTAAAGGCAGTTAATATTGTCAGCAACCAGGTTTATTTGTGATTTTATTACAGCTTTAATTCCACAGCTTGTTGACTGTTCCCAGTGTTTAGAGAAATATTGCGTTGGGGTCTTACCTGAAATGCTGTTAATTGTGTGAACTGAAATTCAGTAATTTTTTGGGCTATAATACAGTTATTTACGCGGGTTCAAATATAGTGATTAGTGTGGACTGAAATGAAGTAATTTATGTTGGCTGGAATACAGTACTTAATGTGGGCTGAAACAGTAATTTGTGTTGACTAAAATACAGTAATTTATGTTGGCTGGAGTAAAGTAATTTATGTGGGCTGAAATACCTTAATTATACATTAACTTGTTGTGCGCTGAAATACAGTGATCTGTGTGGGCTGAAATGTAGTAATTTGTGTGGGCTGAAGTACAGAGATTTGTGTGGGATGAAATATGGTCATTTGTGTGGACTAAAATACAGTAATTTATATTGGCTGAAATACAGCAATTTGTGTGGACTGAAATACGGTCATTTATGAGGGCTGGAATATAGTAATTTATTTGGGCTGAAGTACAGTATTTGTGTGGACTCAAATATAGTAATTTGTGTGGGCTGAAATACAGTGATTTGTGTGGACTGAAATACAGTCTTTTATGTGGGCTAGACTATAGTAATTTATTTGGGCTGAAGTACAGTATTTGTTTGGACTGAAATGCAGTAATTTGTATGGGCTAAAATACAGTAATTTGTGTGGGCTGGAATACAGAAATTTGTGTGGGCTGAGATACAGAAATTTGTATGAACTGTGAGTAATGCAGCAATTAAATTAATGGTTATGAGGTAGGATTGCCAGCAGGTACTGGGGGCATCATGAGACATCCGATATACCGCCTTCGTCTGCAACATGTTTGCGCTTGGCTGAGGAGGACTGAATGTCAGTACTTGCTGACATTTTAGAAACTTTTATGTGGATTAACCTATACTCTCAACAAGGCCTCAAGGATAACAGGAATTTCTGGGCCTCTAAAAAGACACCGCTGGGCTTCACTTTTGATAAAACACATCAATTTGGCTGGCCCTGTCCAGCACAAGACTCTTCATCACAGTTCCCTCCCCAAGCAGCAAGCCTACTCTACACAAGAGTCACTTTAAAATATCATTTATGTAAATATGTAATGATCCAATATATTTGCAATCACGATTTTGCGTTTCCACGTTCACGTAAGCCATTCACATTTGTAGCATGCGTTTTACAGAAAAGACTCAAAACTGTCTCTGGAGTGAATTGGACTGGACTCTGTTTATAAAGCCATTTTCAGAAATGATGGATTTTTGTGCAATTCTGAAGCTACGCATCGTTTTGTGATGATTTAAAAGTACCCAACCCTTTGTGAAGAGCTGCTGGGCAAATAAAGTTGTGCTGTGCTGTTTCGTTTCACTGGGCCTTCATTAATGCAAAGTGGAGCACTTAAACTAACGCTACTGCAGAGAGAGCCCTTCTCCCAGTGTGGGAGTTTGTTGATGCCATTCTCGTGAGGTTCAGGAATAGGCTGCCAACCTTCATGAATCATATTTAAAGTCCAGAGGCTGTGGAGATGAGGTGTGGTCATGGTTTGAGAGAGATTGTACTGGAGCTGGCGAGGGAGGGAGAGGAACTGAAGAAGCAGCGGTCTGGAGTCCTCATCATCAGAATCTAATGAAATATTCAAAAATCACATCCAGCTTTCCCACCACGTGATTGGACTCCTACCTCCTTCATTATTCAGAAGCAAGTTGCAGAATTTTCCTATCAATGATTTAAGCTTGGTGGACGGGGATAGGGCCAGAGAAAATGGGGGATTCTTGAATGTTATGGCGTCAAAGGGGGCAGGAGACCCTTGTGGCTACAGTAGACTCTGATGATTTGGTAATTGGCTGAAACAGTTGATTAGAGCCCATGTATGAGACCTTGGGATGACCCGATTGTTCCTTAATCCTTTTTGGACTAAACTGTATCAGCTGCTGGAGGCCATGTGAATAATTCAGGTGTGGCGGTATGTGCAGGTAATGTGTACAAAGTGCTGGAAACAGGATCAAGCCCTGCTACGGTCTAAACCGTGTGATTTCATGGATATAGTTTCTTGCCCCAGCTTGTACACGAGAGTCAAGGTGAAAGCTGCACCCTGGGCTGGCTATAGATTACAGGGCTCTCTGCTAATTAAAAAGTGCAAGCCTAGTTCTGAAATGAATGCCAGTCTTATAATGGACTGTCCTGGCAGTGACCATCACACTGCTGTGTCCAGGACTCAAATAAAGGGGTATTGGGACAAGGCTTTAAACAGGGTTCCCCTAGGGTTTTGAAAAATAGTCTTCACTTTTTTCCTTGAAAAATAAAGTCAATGAAGTATTCTTCTCTTAATTTTGGTCTTTATTTTTTCTTAGTAACTCATGGACTTTGAAACACCTTTAAAGCACACAAAGTGCCTACAGCACGTACAAGGAAAAGGTCAAACCTCAAATATTTGTGCACAAACAGATTCTTATACATTTAATTTTACTCAAGTGGAAATTTGAAAAGAGTTGGGAGCTTTTACTGATGCTATCAGTATTTTGTCAGGGTATCTGAGTGCAACATAGTGTAATTTTATGAGATGGCATAAGGGCAGGGTTGTCAGAAAGAAAAAGAGTCAAAGTCTCAGCTGGAATAGTAGGCGTTTTCATTGCCGCGGGCATGAATCGTGCTCCAGAGGAGCGCGTGGGGGAGAGTATGAGACTGGGGAACCCCTCCTGACATTGAGGGTCTGACGGACCTCCCTTAAAAAGTTTTTGCTATTTTAAGGTGCTCAGGGTGCTCTCTTAACGGCTTTTTTGAGTAAAATTAGTGCTCAGTCTTGTGTCAATTATCATCCGTTCAGTGCTCAAGTGTTGAAAAATAATCAAAATCCTCTGTAGTATGATACTGAACTGAAACTAGATGTTGGACTATCAAAAGTTTGTGAGACGTACATCCAAACTACAAGGAGATACAGCTTAGACGTAGCACAAGAAGCAGAAGCAGTTGATTTCAGTCAAATTCTAAAGTACAAGGTATCTTGTCAAACTTTTTAATCTTCATGACAAGGCCTACGCTGTCGCTGCTAACAGCAGAGGGTATCTCGGCGAAAGCCTTGCTACAATATAGGGTTATGGCGATTCGATAACGTAGCTAACCAGAGCGTCTTTTAAAGAAACGATTTATGAGATCATTCGCACTTGCAACTCGGGCTCAACCACAGAAGCAGATTCTAGGCCGCGCACCTCTCTGTAGCTTGTGACAAGCGTTACAATGTTCTTGCAAGTAGGGCCCCTCAGGTGACCAGTGATTTAAGTCTTTGTTATCATTCTGCCTGGGATGGGAGTAAGTTCCTGGTAGGAACAGACCAGCTTATCAGAAAACAACTCGTCTGCAAATACTGTATAACGCTTTAAGCCTTCACCCGGGCAAGGTCATCCTTGCATTCCTCCTTCTCATGACAACCTATCTTCCCATAGAAAAGGCCTCATTGTACAATTCATATGTGGTTCAAAATCTATGTTAGGACACTTATACAACACTTACCTGCATTTCCAATAAATGGTCATCTACTGGATATATGAATTGTCAGAACAATTTAACCATCATGATTACATATTTGATATATAAGGCAGTTTATGTTGATTATTACATTGTGATATGTAATAAATTTAGCTGCATATATGGTTACACATTTGATCAGGAGATGATTAACATTTATGTACAAGATTATAAGTGAGATTATAATTGCAATTTTGGTGATCATAAATGTATTTTCCATCACAGTAGCTCCAAACAGCCTTATGAAATCATCACAAACATTTTATACATGCTCAGACTGCCTATATTTACTCATTAATAATGAAAAACACTCTAAACTATTTTTCATGTGGTCAGTAATAAATGTAACTATTTAACTTATGATTTAATCTATTGATATTTTTGGTGTTGTATTCAGCAATAATTAGTAATGACTGAATAAAATCAAATGGTAAAATTTCAAGATGATATTGCTTTCATATCAGGTAATATGATGTGACTCAGGTGTTCCATGAAATTAATCAGTAAATTTATTATGATCAATAACCGTTTCAATAATGAAACCGTTTCGCAAATATAACTAGAAAGTCTGGTCGGCTGCGACTGCATGGGTGTAGCCCCCGAAAGCCCGCTTCCTCCCTTTTTTGCGCATTATTTGGCCAATATTGTCGCCAAGGCAACCAAAATCGATAGGTGTCATAAGTGAACTATAACAGACGCAGTCACTGGCTTTTAAGGTGTGCTTTCCCGCGCTCGCACCATAGCGCGCCTTAAAAAAATTGAGGTGAGGAAAAAAGCGCGCACCTCACAAAAACAAAGCTTGTAAAAAAACGCATGCCATGTGGAAACAAGACTGCTTCCGTCTCCATCGTTGCACTCAGCTGGTAGACATTCCGTATGATAGAGAACGGTAACGCCAACAGTGTTTTGTAGCAGCGAAGATGGGAACAAGTTCTCATGGAGACTGGGAAACCAAAAGCGAGAGATACCCTTTCCGTGTTTGGGCAACCCATACCAAGCAGTGGCGGTTCGTCGGTCGTAACAAAGGGAAGCCAAAACCTCGCCCTTCAAAGCTTAATGATTTAAACTTTTCACAGTTTACTTTTCTTGATCAGCAGTTGCTCATATGATTCGGTAGAAGGACAGTCAAATTTATTTTCGATAGCAAATGACGACGCAAATTATCAATACGTCTTTATAAATTAGTTTGCGAGGCTTCTTTCATAAGAAGCCACGAGGATTTGTTTTCTGCAATCTTAATATAGAAGTAAAGAATGCGATGTTGCACAGCTTATTGCCTAATGAGCCTCACAAATCAATTTGCCAATCTATGCCGTTTCACGAGCTACTTGAGCGTGGAATTTATAAAGACGTAGGCCTATGGTAATTTACGTCGTAATTTATGTGTGAAAGAAAATCCCTCATAATTTAGTGGTGCAATGTATAACAATGCTATCGAAAATAAATTTGACTGTCCTTCTACCAATTCGTATGAGCAACTGCTGATCAAGAAAAGTAAACTGTGAAAGGTTTAAGTCATTAAGCTTTGAAGGGCGCGGTTTTGGCTTCCCTTTGTTACGGCCGACAAACCGCCAGTGGTACCAAGTGACCCTTTTTGAACCAATCACCTATGTTTCATTTTCGTCTTCGGAGAGGCTGTAGATGGCGAACATAGCCGCGGGACATGCCGTGAGGGAAGAAACTTTTGTAAAATGGGACATTCCGAAAGGGATTATGTCCCCTGAGTGAAGAATGTAAATAGCAAGCCCATGGTGACGGAAGTAAGTGAACGTTTGACGTCGGGTTAAGAGACTTTAGCAACAAAATGCGAGGTGAATCACGGCATTTGAGAATGCTTGTTTACTGCAGATATGTGCATAAATCAACGATTCTCGTTCCCAGAAATTCATTTGCTACGGACACGCGTAGTGTTACATAAGCGTCCATGGGTACTATGAACAAGGTTTAGACAATGACATTTGTTTTGGTTTCCAAAAGTGGTCAGGTTACGATACAGAGTCCACGTGCATGGTTTGTGAATGTAGCCAACTAGCAACTACCATTTCTGATAATTATTCTGTGATTCTTTTGAGCCATGTTAGGTTAAGCAGGTATTGAGGTAAGCCCCTGTAATGCAACTGACAATTTCATAATGCTGACCATTTTGTTTTCATTTTATTACTTCTTTAATTTTAGATAAAAAAGTTTTAATAAAAAATGTCAATATTTTTGGTAAATCTGCACTTTGTTTCTTTATTCTTGGGATAAATTTCTATTTGGCCCATACAATTGCATTAAGAGGTTTAAGCTTATATTAGAGGGCAGGTTCAGGATGCTTGTCAAAATCTCAGCATGTTTTGTGTAAGAGGTAAACTAAGTTTAAACTTGTTATGCATCTGCATGGGCCCTGTACCTCAGAATGAACCTATCTTGGAGTAACACGCCCATCACAGCAAAGACGTTCCTTGTGAAAAACGCAGTGGACATCCAATCTTTTCATTCTTCCGGTTGCCCCAGCCTTGGGACGAGCCACAAGGGCTGCAAAAAAGCTTGCTTTGAATTCCTAGGCGAGCTTTTAGCCACTCGCCTGGAAATTTTAAAAGACAGTGACGGCATATGTCCATACCAAATATGAAAGCAATCGGTGAAAATTTGCACTATTTTGCCAAAATTTGCCACTAATTTGTGTATTATTCGGCCAATACTGTCGCCATGGCAACCAAAATCGATAGGTGTCATAAGTGAAGTGTAACATGTCCATACTAAATACGAAAGTAATCAGTCAAAAATTGCAGCCTGTACAGCGTCCACAAGGAAGTGTGTATGTTTCACCACAAATCTGCGCATTATTTGGCCAATACTATCGCCACGGCCAGTGGTTCTCAACGTCGGTCCTGGGGACCCCATGTGTGTGCTGGCTTTTGTTCCTACCACAATTGCAATTTTAGAACTTTAACAAGCTGTGACTGTCTTAATTAGGTGCTTTCCATGTTCAGAGTTGTTAATATATCTCTTTAGTCAAATGTTACATAGGAACATCCGTACATGCAATGAAGAATAAAACACCCTTGAAGATAGTGTGTTTATTGCAATACTGCAAGTAATCTCAAGTAACATAACATGTCAAATAGATCAAATTATACACTGAGGAAATCAATAAACCCCAGATTAGGCTGCTTGGACACAACTGTTTCAAGTTCTTTCAAAAAGCTTCAGGTGAACTTAATCAGATCAACATAACACAAAACTGGTTTGTTTGAGGACTACATTTGTCATGATGAGCCAAGTAGTTTTCACTAATTAGGAGCCAACTACATCATTAATTTGATTGTTTACATTGTTTTCTCTCATTTTATGCTGTTATTTCCGATATACTGCAATGTGCGAATGGTATTTTTGAAATTCTTGATGGCAAATAGATATTTCTGTTAAGTTGTGAGTTAAGAGGGCAAATAACTGCCTTAAACATTAAATGCACATAATTAAGACAAATTAGCAGCTTGTTAAAATCCTACGATTGCAACTGTGGTTGGAACGAAAGCCAGCACACACATGGGGTCCCCAGGACTGACGTTGAGAACCACTGGCCACGGCAACCAAAATTGGTAGGTGTCACAAGTGAAGCGTGTAATGACCGTACCAAAGATGGAATTAATCGGTCAAAAATTACAGCCTGTACTGCATCCACATGGAAATCTGGATGTTTCGCCACTAATTTGCATATTGTTTAGCCAATACTGTCGCCATGGCAACCAAAATCGATAGGTGTCATAAGTGAAGCATAACACGTCCATACCAACTATGAAAGTAATCAGTCAAAAATTACAGCCTGTAGAGCGTCCACAAGGAAGTGTCTATGGACGCGGACGTGGCGGCGACGACGCGATAATCCATAGTAGTGTCCCGACTTTGTCTGGGTCTATAATTACTAAATGGACCACAATAGTACAATTACAAACCCCAATTTCAATGAAGTTGGGACGTTGTGTAAAACAAGAATAAGAACAGAATACTATGATTTGCAAATCCTTTTCGACCTGTATTCAATTGAGTACTCTACAAAGACAAGATATTTAAAGTTAAAACTGAAAAACTTTATTGTTTTTTTGGATGTATTAACTCATTTTGAATTTGATGCCTGCAACACATTCCAATTTCTTTATGAATTAAGTAAACATTGCCTTGCCCTAAGTAGGTGTTGCAAGTGACTGTTGACAGCTGGTTTGGGGTGGCAACTGTCAGCTGTTTGTGTTATTTTTTGAAGTTGTGTTAATCAGTTCAATCAAGTGGAGTGTAATGAACAATGCCGAATATTACAGCTCAAATTCAGATGATATTAGTATCCATTTCGGATGCATTATCTGTACCACTCTGAATCCTGCATTCGTTTGTTTACATCCCTACTGGATATTGTAAAGCAGTTTTTCAGGGTTTCGTGGTTTTCACTCTTAATTGGGAGAGAATCATGTTATGGAGAGGGAGAGGGTCTCATAAACAAAAGAAAGTAGGCCTGCATGAAACCGTTGTTCTCTGTTGGTAAAAAAGTTTATAGCCATTCTTTGAATTCAACACTAAACAAGGCACTGATAGTGGCTATTGATGCAACAACTGCCTGCACAGATGTCTGAACGTAACTAGAGGCGAGAATTGGGAGGAGTCTTGCTGTCAGTGGCCAAAGCATACAAATTACACATTGCGCGCTGCTTCAGTATTCACATGACATTCACTATGGCAAGTCATGCTGGGTTTATCATTCTATGATTGTTCTATGAAATTTTCATAAGGGCGCAAATACATAAGAAATTTGTGTCGCTGCTTATTTTCTTGCGTGCAGCAGGCGCAGGGCTGTTTATTTTTTGCAGCTAGCTATTTTTTTTTTTTGCGCTAATAATGCGACTTAAGGGTGTGTTGCAGAATGAGCCCGGATGCAGTACCTTATACCTAACCACTTGGTTTACTATGGCCTCCCGTAATAACCAACTGCCTGTCCTTGTAGTTTGTCCTGGTGCCAACTCTGATGTCATTTAAGGAGGTAGTATCTAGGCCACAGCTGGAAAGCGAGGTTCAAGGTTCTGCAGGACAACTAAGCTGAGCTTACACTGTTTGACAAACAGAGTTCTTACCCGACAGGACTCCACACACAGTGCGATTGATTCACCAGATGATTCCTGTGACAAAGTACTCCCACTGTAGGAGCATTTAACGACAATTGTGCTTACTTTGTGCGACCATGGATAGAACCTTAAATGGCCGATAAGCGAGATATGTTTCGAACCACTGGCATTGCTTGGGATGATATATTTATACTCTGTTTGGGGTCATAGCTGTGCTTTTCTACTGGAATTGTGTTCTGGCTCTCACTATAGGATCCAAGCCAAATTTTCTCTTATCAGAAATCAATTAGAATGTTCTATTGCTCATTGGACGCACATTTCAGGAATCTTTCACCTGTGCACACTGTATGACAAATAAAATCCAAGAAATGCCCAATTTAGACCTGATTTTGGGAGTTTGTTGATGAAAAATTGGACGCGACTCCTTTCAAAATCTTCTCGTATAAGCTCATTCTTACTAGAAATGATTCCTCCCAGACCATCCTCGAAAAAGAGACACGTTCCCTGGTTAACAAGCATGAAATACTTAGATCCCCACTACGGTTTTTCCCTTCTGGCCTGGAAACGAAATGCGACGGAGGGACGGACAGGAGGATGGATGGAAGTATGAAAGGCACATCTGCAATATAAGATGTATTGACATATTAGATTTTGTGGAAAAATGTCGTCAAGTTCTGGCCAGGAAAAGAAGTGAGATAGATGGACATGTTTGGCCATTTTCACACATAAAGAGACCACTCCCATCATAGTAGGAATGCATCATCATAGAACATAAAGCTAATCACAGGTAATAACTCTGCATTGATTTGCAGTGACCTTTCTGCCTTGAAGGGGATGAGTGGACCCAAACCAAATGAACAAAAGCATCTGCCTTTGTTATGCTTGTCCACACTTTTATTCAGGTTTTTTCTTTTAATGTCTCACCTGTCTGTGTATGAAAATACACCAAACTGATCCAGGAAACTTAAGGCTTTAACTATTACGAATTATCAGAATGTTATGTCATGTCAAGAATGTCACGATCCAGACCAGGAACCAAATGCAGAGTCTGAGTGCAATCCAATAGTAGGGTTTATTGATGGTATTGTAGTATAGTACAGTAGAGTGACGGAGCCCAGAGCAGAATGGTAGTGTTCAGTTCAGATGATACAGTCTTAGGTTCAAGGGGCATATCCATGCCCAGCCAGTGGAGATCCAGGACCGCTGCCTGATGGAGAGCACACTTCACCGCACCAGAACTGTCAGATGGCAGATCCGAGCAGTTTAGCAGGAGAGCAGATCCAATCCTGATGACTGTATTTGATAAGATATCACATGAGAGACTCATTATTAAAATTATGATGGTAGGAATTACAGGAGGTATTTTGGAATGGATTTAACTGGTTACAGGATAGAATACAGCCAGTAATAGTTAGAGGGATGTCATCTGACCAGAGCTCTGTGGGAAATGGAACCCTACAGGGATCAGTGCTAAGCCCACTGCTCTTGTGTATGAAAGACCTTGACAGGAATGTTGAAATTGGTTGAATTTCCAAGTGATTTAAAATTTTAAGGGTTAGCGGTACCACTTTATTTTAAAGTAGACATGTATTGAAACTTTATTTTAAAAAGTTGTATTTGGTATCATCCAAAAGGGCATACAATACTCTCTCTAACAATCAACAATTTCCACCCGGGGATGATAATGGAATAGAGTAATCATGGATGTAAAACAAGCTTTTAGCAACCCCTAATATTGTCCTTGAACAGCTCTGTGAATCGGGCCAAGAGCTGCGACGTCATTCGTGGGAGCAATTGTGACACAGACTATTGTATGTGCATTTTACATTGGCTGTATTTGACTGGTAGTTGCTGAGAAGTAAAAGATGTTCTCCGCCCACCTGCCCAGTGACAGATTGTTAATGTTAGCAAGTCTGCCAGTCGAATGGGTCTTTGAGATCTAGACAGTGGCGCTCCTACAATGGAGGGATCTGCCAAGAAAGAAGAAGTAGAGAAAACAAGTTGTCATGCATAACAGAAAAAGAAACAAAGAAAAGGGGATGGTTTGTGTATTTTTCCTGGTTTGCCACAGTTTGTGGTAATTCCAAATGCGAATCACACACGTTATTGCTCAGCATAAAACTTTAATCTACTTGGAAAATCTTTTGAAGCAGCACAATAACCTAACCAGGGCACAGGTACTTGAATTTATTTTCTTCCCCATGCTACCCACGATACCATCCAATAGCAACTGGCCATTCATGTGCTTCCGCAATGTTTTCTGCCAATTCATGAAGTTCATGGGGGTTTCTCGGTAGTGCATATAGTAATCACATTTCTGCGCTTCTGATACCAATCGAATCATTCAGAAACATTTACAGAAAACAATTACTTCCTGAAAGCACCAGTCAAATGTGGCCAATGCAAGTAACACATCAAAATCCACTAAAAATGTCTGAATTTTTTAAACCCCTGCTTGACTTGGACATCGAATATACATCGCGATACTTTGAGCAGTTAGCAAGCCCAAATTCAGACAATTGTGATGCAAAATAGTCGCCCACCAGTTCCACCGTCCAAGTTTGGGATTCTAATTAAGTACTCTGGAAATCGTCCAATGTACATAAAACTTCGGATATATGTTGATAATTATATGAACTACCACTTTATTATAGGTTTTAAGGACTGTTTCTTTTCCATGAGGTAAAGTAAGGCAGACTTTTACGATCTCGAACTTCATCAAGGAAAGTTTTACACCTCTGCTCACTGCACGGAAAAAATTCTAAAATGAGATATCACAGGGATGTGTGCGCTGCGTCATCAACAGTAACATACTTTTTGACGAACATAAATCTAATCCGCTAGAAATATAAGATGAAACTAGACCAAGAAATGATCAAATTACGACAGGCAGATGATAGTCGATGCCCTTGACTTCCTTACTGTGTGTCCCTGGCTCCCACAAATTACGTTTTGTACGTCATCAGAAAGGTGCTATTTTCGTTCAGTCTTTATATGGATGTGCGCGATTTGAAAGGTGTTCAAAATTCCTCTTTTATTCTCTTCCTATTGGAGTGAGTGTCCAGAAAATATTTTATTCATCATGATCTTAAGATTAGCTTTCCGTAAAGGTATAATTTGTTCATTTTCTGATTTCTCAATGCATGTGTACTTCAAGGGGTTTGCATTAGACTTACAGGACATTGTCGTAACCACAAGATGATATAGGAAATGAATATGAAGGAGTCTTTATGAATGTTTATGACTGTGGTCATTGAATGTAATTAAGTGTCATTCAGCTCAAGTATGTAATTTTAATGTGGGTTAGGTGTGTAGTTAAATGACGGAATGAAACTTTAAATGACAACAACCATTGACATTCATAAGTGGCACCGTAGTAGCCCAAACAGGTATTGAACAGCACTTTTGCGTTGTAATTAGGAATATCAGTCAGTCAGTTGGCCAGTCAGTTACTCTGTCTATCAGTCAATCAGAAATGGACGAAGGCTTTCACTTGAATATTCCTTAGTATCAAAAAGTTGGATTGTGTTAAACTTGAAGGCCTGGGAGCAAGGGCATAGGCTTGGTTGCAAATTTTAGTGGGATGGAAAGTGAAGTATTGGGTCTGGTTGTCCTCCCCTAGGAAATGTTTGTGTCCAACGCTTCATTTTCTATATATTAGTGAATATTTATGCACAAATTTCTGCTTTTTCTGCATGAACTTTCAGTGGAATGGCCTACATTTATGTGAAGGATGACACACAATTCAAGTGCCCGGTGACTCAAAACATAATGGAACATAATGAAGTAAGGCTCTTAGGGCTACCTCGTGAAGAATGATAAATATGGTCTCTGACAGCAGGGTTAATCTCCACCCTCATTTGTATTTATGTTTGCCAGCATAACTCACTCATTCACTCATTCTCACAGTTTCAGACCTGTTCCCAATCATCCTGCCAACTGCTTCACTCACATAGAAATCTACTGCACTCAATAGCCTTCTGCAATTTCACTGCCTCCTGTGTCTGGGACATCAGACAGTAAGCACATCATTTGTGGTACGCTTGTGTCACAGGGACCGTGTGACCTGCTTCATAGAATCATCTTCAGTATATAGCATTCCCACATACATACTTCAAAACACATCCATCCTTTCTCATCCAGCTTACATTGTTTTCAGAGCACAGTGAGTAGGTAGAGGGAGGTTAATTTTATGTTTGAAAAAAGCAACTGCAATTGATAATTAATTTTTCATTTTGAGTTGATGCACTGTGCAGTAGTGTACCTTTTGTCATAAACACCATCTCCAAGCGTGGAAAACACTTTTTAAAAATGTCAAGCTATTGCCATTATTTATATGGTAATTTTGCCATCGAGTAGTTTAATGTTACCCATGAACAAATCAAATGAGGTGTCTAGTGTCTCATCACTGTTTTTGTTCACATTGAATTTAATAAATGCATTACATAGTTGTAGACTTAATACGTGTGCTGCATGCCTGACTGGAACACTTGCTTTGATCCATTATCAAGTGGACCATAAATGAGTTAAAAATGACTTGCATTGCACTAACACTCTTCAAGATCCTTTTGAAAACATAATTATAACACTGGCATATAAATTTGCGGGATAATATTACATCCATTTCATGGTGTTCAAATTCAAACGTTCCATGGTGTTAACAAATCATTGCAACCTTGTTAGGTAGCTAGCTAGCATGCATTAATTATTGGCAACCTTACAAAGATCCATGTTAAAAAAAAAAAAAAATACAATGTCAGACGTCCTCCTCAACCATTGCTTTTAAGATGTAACCACCACCAAATTTATTGATGCCATTTATGCATTAATGAGTTTTCTTTGTCAAAACAAAGAGATGTTATCAAAATAAGTCCTCTGTGACTTTCATGGTTTTATTGGGGGGAGTGCCCTTTTCCTAACTATTTTGAGGGACTTGTGTCCCTTTTCCCTTCAAAAACCTACGCTTATGCCTTTCAGATTTCCGTCACTGTACAGTAGCATTACTAAAGGCCACCAGGATGTTGGGATATAAAGCCAGAGATATTGAATATATATATATTGAAGGTGGTTACATGTTCACCTTTGTCAGACCACACTTTTGAGTATTTTGTGGACTTCCACGCAACGTTGATGACCTTAGTATTCATTTCATAGGTGCGGTTTCAATTTGCCTCCGATTTCGCAAACAAAACAAGTATTGAGTTTTTGAGTGATACTTCAAGCACAAACAGATTATCTCGTCACTAATATCAGCAGTTTAGAATTGCCTACAGGGATACTCTCTGCTAGCCTGACTCCGCCAGCCTTCGTACTTCCGCTTAATTTCATTTCACGGAGCTCTGCCCCGTTTACCTCGGCAGAAAGTATTGGACAGTTCATACCATAATTCAGTGAATTCAGTGAACTCCGTTTTTTTTTCTTTGCTTGATGCAGGCCAATAATTTGCCCCCCTTGAAACACTACAACATCTTTTCCTAAACACATCCTCCGACTTGGTTGTTATAACTCCGCCAGATGGTAATTTCTTGCCGACATTTGTTTGTTAGTTCGTCCTTAGCATTTGTTACCTACGCCAAGGAGGTTATGTTTTTACCCGTTTGTTACTTGCCAAAATTGCACAATTTCGCAAGTATATCAGTCAGTTGCTTTAGCATTTGTTTGTCAGTCAGTTTGTTAGTTACGCACCCTTTTACCATTTATCCTTCACCAATCTTAACAAAACATTAAGACATGTTAGCATTGGTTACTCGCTACAGACCTATACTTTTTTAAGTGTCTATGACAAAGGTCAAGGACAAACAAAAGGTCAAAAACACATTTTGATCCAAAACTTTGTTTCTAATTAACCTCTTTCACACCAAACTTGCCATCGAAGGGACTTTGGTACTGCTCTCACCTCGCCTTAAAGTGCATTACATCTTCAAACCCATTCCCATTTAGGTTCCCAAATTAGCTTGCACTATTGGTCATTGCAATAATTATCAAGCATTTTCCGATCCACATTAATAGTAACATAAAACGTCAATGTCTTAGGAAACTTCTAAATTCCTGCAGCTCACAAAACAGGATTTTTTCCCCCTGCGTTCGCGTCTGATTGGCTTGATACGCCTAAGCAAACGTTTCTAAAAATACAGTGTTGTCGACTCAACATCCGCGTGTTAAGTTTGCTTATGTAAAAATAAAACTCCGTCTTCAACCAGTGACATTACCATAATGTTAACACTCAGCCGGTTTGTGAGTAGAATCGGATAATTAATTGAAATAATTTGCTGAGCAATTAGGCTTCCAACAGCTTAAGCTGCATTGCCACTAAAGATTAAGACATACAGCTTTGTGCCAAAAGAGGAAGGCTACAGTATGAGATTGCATGGACAGCAATTAACTGAAATTTTTTCAAAATTCCATCTTGAAGTAGAATAATATGTTAAAAAAAAAAAAAAAAAGTTGGTGTAGATGGTATTTAGATGAGGTTTAGATTTTGTTTCTAATTAATCAATTAGATAATTGCCATTCATACAATCTCATATTATAGCCTTCCTACAACTTTTCCAGAAGCTGGAGTACAAAGACCTCATGAATGACTTTGCTACCTTGAATGTTCAAATGATTTTAAGAGCCAGTTTTTATAAGAGTCAGGCAGATTTCTATTAGAGGGTGATTCATGACCCCTTCGGATTTGTCCGAAATTTTTTTATTGATAGATATATGTTGGAAATGAACAAAAATCACATTTTCTATCCTTAATAGGGTCTGCTTTTTTTTTTAGGGGGTCCTGGAATATCGGGGTCAAAATCAGCCAAAATGGGAAAATCACTAAAATTAGGTTTTTGAATGCTTGTATTTCTGTGCGCCCTACGTGAGCCAAATTGATTTCCATTTGTGCAAGTCTATCGGGTATGGACTCTCCAAAAATGTGAAAATTTTGGCGGCTGACTTAGGGCGCAGCCCATAGGTGGCGCTGCAAATCACAACTTTTTGTAATTATGCACACTTTCCCAGGGGTTGTGTGCCTTGCGCCCTTAGTCAGCCAAGGTATTTTATGCATGTCATGATAGATCAGCACCTCTTATTTGGATTTGGATGAAAATTACAGCGGCTGACTTAGGGCGCACAAGTATAGGGGCCACTTTTTGTCGCCGAAAGGTGAAATTACCACATTTCCGCACAGCGATTTCTCCGTGCGCCCTGAGTCAAAATTAATGAAATATGGCTCACGTTGTCACTCAGCATCTCTAGTGTCAGTGGTAAAGAGAGTTCCGTGGCTGGTTTCAGTATTAACCCTTTTTGCACCATTTTTATTAGGCCAGTTCATGAAAAAGCCAAATATGGTAAACTGGGAACTTTCTCTGATTTTCATGAAACTTGCAGGATTTGCTTCCTTTACTTTATTTATGAGATATAAGGTTATTTGAAAGTGCTACTTTTTGCAGTTCAGTTCAAATTTTGCCACCAAGTGGCGGCCTATAAACAAAGTGGCTTGCCACACTGCACTCATACTTACAGAACACCTTTCTCCCAGTTAAGGAAGCAAATCCTGCAAGTTTCATGACAATCGGAGAAAGTTCCCAGTTTACCAAAATCGGCTTTTTCGTGAAGTGGCCCAAGAAAAACGGTGCAAAAAGGGTTAATACCGAAACCAGCCACAAAACTCTCTTTACCACTGACACTAGAGATGCTGAGTGACAACATGAGCCATATTTCATCACTTTTGACTTAGGGGGCATGGAGAAATTGCAGTGTGCAAATGTGGTAATTTCACCTTTCGGCGGCAAAAAGCGCCTCCTGTACTTGTGCGCCTTAAGTCAGCCGCCAAAATTTTCATCCAGATCAAAGTAAGAGGTCCTAAGCTATAATGACATGCATAAAATACCTTGGCTGACTTAGGGCGCAAGGCACACAACCCCTGGGAAAGTGTACATAATTACAAAAAGTAGTGATTTGCAGCGCCATCTATGGGCTGCGCCCTAAGTCAGCCGCCAAAATTTTCACATTTTTGGAGAGTCCATACCCGATAGACTTGCACAAATGGAAATCAATTTGGCTCACTCAGTGCGCACAGAAATACAAGCATTCAAAAACCTAATTTTAGTGATTTTGCCATTTTGGCTGATTTTGACCCCGATATTCCAGGACCCCCTAAAAAAAAGCAGACCCTATTAAGGATAGAAAATGTGATTTTTGTTTGTTTCTAACATATATCTATCAATAAAAAAAATTTCGGACAAATCTGAAGGGGTCATGAATCACCTTCTGCCTGACTCTTATAAAAACTGGCTCTTAAATGCATGCCATTTTTAGACTTTCACCAGGCACTGATAACCAATTTACTCAATTATTCAATTGCCAACTCTTCAACGTAAGAAGCATTAATAATTTAATAAATTATCATGGCTTTGCGCGGCAACCAGCGTGCATCTACGCTTCCCCACAAATGCAGCCTATTCTTTTGAACGCTGAAAACATTTTGATTTAGTGCAAACTTAAAATAATTAGGTTGCACTGCTGACAAAAGTCTAGAACGGGAGATGGAATCGTGGAAAAGCACTGGGTTAATTAATTATTATTAGAATAATTTTTTTTCCATTCATATAATATCACTCTTAAGTGTGTTGCCAATGTTAGCCCGTTATTGATCTGTCAATTCTTAACCACTTTGCGCAGAGGCCAAATCTGGCTAATTATGTGTTACCTTATTTAAGCCTTTATAATTCAAGATTGCAGCTTCATAGGGAGGGAGGGAATGGCTCAACTTAGACACTTGTAGCATTTGTCAAAACATTGTATTTTAGTTTATTTTCATGATTTTGGTAGAGAAAAAGGGCTGCAAACATTAAAAATCTTCATGAAAATTCAGCTTTGAAATTGTAAAAAAAATAATACTGAGCATTGAAAAATGGCTGGGGGGGGGGGGGGGGGGCATTAAAGCTATAAATTTTTGGGATCATAAACTCCTTGACCACAAGTATACTTCATCTGAGCATGAAATTCTAAATTATCTACTCTTTCAGAGCCAAATAAGTCAGCTCTCCTGTTGGCTCCCCAAACTCCAAGATCCCTCAAAATGGTGCACTGTCAAATCATAAAATAATCATATATTTAACACAAATAAACTTTTGAGGCATGAAATTCAATTTGAATTAATGATTTTCTGTTTGAATTTACCATGAGTTTATCAATATAGGCGCAGTTGGACATCAATGGTCACCAGTAACCTCTCCAAACACAAAACATGCCTTTTCTCCATGATAAAGTTTAGAATTTTGTCAATTTTCCCATAAGCCAGCACACATACTCATGAAAAGAACTGTTTATTTAACGGTCAGAACATTCACGCTGCAATGAAAAGCAAGCATTTTCCAATTCCGAGCTCACAACTTTATATAAACACTCTCCACACCTTATAAGGAACAAGTATAACTCACTAACTCGGTAATATCTGAAATATACCTTATTTTAACTGAACAGACATTCTACTATCAGGAAAAAAAGCAGGTAATATGCTACCCTAGATTGAACAGAATGGTGCAATGAATGTACCAAGGAGTCCATCGAAGTGCTTGAGCTGTTCGCATTTTAAACGAGCCTGAACCTGCTGTTACGCAGAGGTTTAAATACTTTTCTGATGGTCCAATCAGTGTCTTTCAGTTACTGTGGAGAGTTTATACTCACTGGAATTAGATAAGAAACGTGTCAATCAATAGATCATTACCGGGGAAGTTTCATGTGGGCGTGAACTATTACTGTGCATTACGCAGATGAGCCTAAGTACATAATTGAGTGACTGGCTACCAACAAGAGTACTTAGGAGGATATAAGGGTGCGCTGAATTCGTCAACGGAGGAATCTACCCATAAATCCACAGTGGGGAATTACGCGTTTTTTATATTTACGACTATAATTGATGGCAGAATGACATAGTATCAATACCATGTCAAATTTTAGCTTCAAAAAACTAATTTTTCTTAACTACTAATTAGGATACCATTGTCTCACTATAGCTGAAGTGGTTGCTATAAAAGGGCAACATTTTTCTCTGTCGCAAGAGGTCTTTTTTTTAACTGCTGAGTAGATACTATGGGCAAATATATTGAGTAGTTTGCACATCAGGCTTAGCTGAGGAGTTCAACTCATGCGACTCGTGAAAACCAGAGATGAGACTGAACTTGTCCATATTCTAAACTCTATTCAAGCTTGGCTTGCCAGTGAATATTCAATAACTGATCCAGATGTGCCATCTATTGATAGAGTAGTGTAACTGCATGAATAAATAGAGCAGCTCCATGTCCACTGACATCTACATCTGCGCAGAGGGGTTAATATTTTCTTAATAGCCTAATTTCAGGCTTATAGTGGTCTTGATTATTGGGTAAATAAATTGTGTGATTATTAATCAAGCGATCTTGAACAGGAAAACCTTGAAAGCAATTGTGTGTTTAAAGGTCAGAGGCTCACTGCATGTCAATTGGAAATACCGTAATGCCGGCGTTACCGCCAGGGGGACGTTGGGCTTCAAAAAGTTAAGCTTGAGACTTAGAAATAACGCCATTCCTTTCGTCTGTGCAATGCGGATCTGGCCTTTTAGGGAGTCGCAATGACTTCACTCTGACGTAAGTACATGAGAAAGACATCACAACATGACGTCATTTTTTCGATTTTTGCCGAAATTAATTTTTTTTGATTTTGTTTTTTAGACAATATGATATTTCTTTTCACCATTTTAAATTTTGATCTTGGCAAGTTGTCATTCTAAGAACGACGTTTCATTTTTTTGTCTGTCCGTCTTTCTGTCTGTTTGTGGACAGGATCGCTTAAAAAGTCACAAACGGTTTGGCATGAAATTTTGTTGGATGATAGGTGGTAGTCCAAGAATGAGTTGATTCAGTTTTGGAAGTGATCTGGAACATATTCTAGATTCTGGATCTGGAAGAATTTAAATATATCTGTCAAATACGGGTCTGTGTGATACTTCTGACCGGATAACTCAAAAAGTTATAAACGGTTTGGCACAAATTTGGCAGGATGATAGGTGGCAGTCCAAGCATGCGTTGACTTCATTTTGGAAGTGATCCAGAGCATATTCTTTCACCAAAAGAACAGATATATGGCGTGGCAGAGGTATACCGAGTGCCCTCTATTTTGTTCATCTGTTTGTTTGTCAGTTAACAAGGTATTTCATGAGTTCATGGATGGAAGTCAATTAAATTTTGTGTGTTGATAGATACTGTGCTAATGAGGACCTGATCCAACTTTGATTAAAATCCAACTCGTATTCTTGATCCAGGATCCGAAAGAATTGTTATGCGCGTTATGACAGCACTGTTGAGCACCAACATCAGCTATCAGATTATTTCTTTGAACAAGTGTTGCCAGGCAAAATAAACCTCGCCCGGTAACACTTATTTTAGTGCTTTATCTTCTGATTCGATCCTATCAATGTGGTCTTTTTTGGATATAATTGAAAATTTGTGACCTTCAATTTGACCTTTCAAGGTCACTCAAGGTTAAAGGTTAAAGTGCCAAATGAAAGTCCATATGTACCTTCCCATATGTTGATAATAATAAACCATTTTTGATCATAATTGACCATTTGTGTTATTATGGAAGATAAACAAATTTAAGCAATGACCCCCTACTATTTAACCCCCAGCCGCTAGGAAAGCTATGAGAGATACCCTATCATGTAGTGCATGACTGGAAGCAGAAATGAAAGATGCACATTCTGGATTTAGTTTGAAGTTGATATGATCGACTTTACTAAAGTTATTGCAGGAAAACGAATTTGACCTATCCAGTGACCTTGACCATGACCCTGACCCGATAACCTCCAAAATAAATTGGGCTTTATTCTGGACTAATGTCCTCCTATCCTGAAAGTTTCAGGAAGATCAGTCAAGCTGTTTTGCCGTAATGTTGCTGACAAACAAACAAAGAAAGAAACTTGAAGCACTCGGAGAGTGCAAACCTCTACCAAGCCTATCCCACAATGTAAAAGAATCCTTTAAAAAGTTCCTGGATCCAGATGGTGATCCCAGTCACCACTAAAATTTAATAGATTGTACCTTGTACCATCCAGACTCCTCCAGAAAATTTCATCGAAATCCACTCAACTTTTTGAGTAATCCTGCGAACCAACAAACAAATAAACAAACCAACTGTAATGGCCGATAGAATAAGGAGGCCAAGCGCAACGACCAGAGAGAAAGTGAGCAGCGCGGACACAGTACAAACACAGAGAATAATATAGACCAAACGAAAGTACTCGCGCTTCCAAAGGACGTCTAATAGTCCGAAACACAGAAGCAAAGCGAGATAGAAAAAAGGGAGAATAAACTCCAAAAATGACGAGAAGATAGAAAGTCAAACAAATCCTGACTACAGATATCTTTGGCTATAGCGCGTAGCTACAGACACTCTAGCAAAGAGGCGTGGCGAACATCCGGCTTATATAGAGTCCGGGGAAGCGCCGTCCCAGTTCAATCACCCAGCTGGGTAAAGAATCCGATTGAACAGGAATACAATATTGTCCCGGGACGAGAGCCACAAAGAAGAGTCCAAAACACACGCACAAACATCCAGAACCATGACACCAACGGCAACGAAAACATAGCCTCCTTGGCGGAGGTAACAAAGAAACCCCACCAAAAACTATACATCGCCCTCTGGACTCCATCCCGGGCGAGGTAAAAATAAAAAATACGTATATTTATAGAGGAACTGTAAGGACACGCCTCCAGCCATCCAGCTCACCAGTCTACTAAATCCCGGATCGCACTTATTATTCTATTATCATTCGCACCTGTTTCTCATTGCCACTAGGTGGTAGCAGTGTGTTTTAAGACCGAGCTTCCCTCACTCTCATTGTGAAGTCTGTGTAATCTCATGCCTGTTTGACATAGTAGTCTTGTATAGGCTTAATATCCGTATTCGCAAATTTATACTGAAACCTAGAAACTCGTGCTGTTTATTGTTTTACCAGCACGTTATTATTTCAGGAACCTCGCTTCCTTTTCTTTTCCTATTTGTAATACAATGTTACTGTAGCTGTAGCCCAGACTTTGTATTACTCATAGTGCTTATTTTTTAGGAACCTCTGTTCCTTGTTGTTTTGCATTTCTATGTTTGTACCTTCTGCTGTACAGTTGGCTTAAATAAATACAACCAAGTCCATCCTTGCACCTGAGTCCAGTCCTCAACTTCCTGTCCTCTGTGCACCTGCACTTGCACGAACCACAAAACGTATAGAAACTCTAAATAATAATGTGTGAAATACTGTAGGATATTAATATTCCAGTGAAACCAACCAAAATCATTTACTGATTTAATTAAAAATCAATTTCTTCCAAATCTAGGTTTCATAATTAATGGCACCTTGAAAAATTATTGTAAATAACATCTACCAATATTAAACCAGGTAGTAAATTCCACTAACTTAAGTTTTATTGAAGTGTTAAGGAACTATATTGAGCCATTACATCACTTCCTGTTTCACTAGGGTATGAAAATGAGGTAACACACATGCAATATGCCTTTCTCATCCAACACCATAAAGAAAACACATCAACTGTCAGTTCAAATGAAGCAGATAGGCATAGACCTTCATAAATCTGGTAATGGCTACAAGAAACACAAACGATTGAATATGCCACTGAGCACCGTCAGGGCAATTATCAAAAAATTCCAAAGATATGGAACTGTTGAAAACCTCAAGCATAGAGGACGCAACTGCATTTTGCCCCCCAGGATATTGAGGAGGACGGTGAGAGAAGCAACAAAATCCTTAAGAAACACTGTGAAGGAATTGCAGCCCTTGGTGGCATCTTGGGGTCACCATGTTTCAAAATGCATCATCAGGCGCCACGTCCACAACCACAGCCTCTTTGGGAGGGCTGCCATAAGAAAGCCTTTTCTGACCAGAAGACACAGAAGCGAGGAGTTTGCTAAACGTCATTTAAATTATGACTGGAACAAGGTGCTTTGGTCAGATTAGGCCAAAATAGCATGTTGCGGGCAGATACAGCATCGGGACATTTGGTGTCGAAACAGAGATGCATACAAAGAGAAGCACCTCATGCCCACGGTAAAACATGATGGTGGGTCAGCCATGTTTTGGGGCTGTTTTAATTCAAGAGGTCCACAAGCACTGGTGAAGATTTTGGGCATAGTGATTTCCGCCAACTATCAGGATATTTTGTCTGACAATTGACTCCGCCAGAGGCCTGGGGCTTGGCAGTTAGTGGACTTTCCGACAAGACAATGACCCAAACCATACCTCAAGATCCACTTAGAAATGGTTCTGTGACGACAAAATCAATGTTCAGTAATTGGCCATCTCAGTCGCCAGACCTCAATTCAATTGAAAACCTTTGGGCTGAGTTGAAGATGGCAGTTGATGAAGGCAAACCCAACAATGTGAAGGATCTTGAAAGGATCTGCTCAGAGGAATGGTCCAAAACCTCCCCGAATGTGTACCTTAACCTTGTCAAAAATGACAGGAAACGACTCCATGCTGTTATCTTTGCCAGAGGTGGTTGCACCAAGTACTAAATGAAGGGTGGCACTAATCATGAAGCCTTGATTTTATTTAAATTTTTTTTTTTTTTTATTATATGATTGCAATGACTTTGGTTATATCCATCGAAATATTAATAAAGTATTTCACACTTGTTGGTAACCTCAGCTATCTAGAGGCTAGAATATTCTCTATGCAAGTGAGATTCTTTGTTGTTGTTGACTTATAGCTGACCAATTTACTTTTTAAAGTATTATATAGTCATGTGTTGGTTGTGCATGTGTGTACCAGGAATATCCTGGGAATTTAATCAGTGACAGCTTTGATTCTTAAATACAATCAAAGACAGAGACTAGGGCTGAGAATGATTTCTAAATTCATTATATAATGCTTCAATATGACCTGAGTTCAGAATCTCTTAGAGTTCCTGTAACTTAAAGGATAATTGAAGGAAAATATTGGAAAAGATGTGAGATAGATTGACATGATACATGAATGATAGGTCCACGGGGCTAGTACATTTAACTTCTCAAGCAAACAGTAACCTACAACCAGTATAACTATTTTTACTTGAAATTAAAATAGTAAGATTTAAACTCTCATTGTTAGAGTAAAACATCAAGACATACTTTTATTCTGCTTTTTATTCCAGCTATAATTGCGACTTCTGAATTGTACTGAGCTGTAAATGGTTCCTAATTAGGTGCTTTTAATATCTGTAAAACCATTTTCTCTCTTATGGCATAATGTCAGTAGTAACTATGCATGTGAGGTAGAGTGGGTTAGACTGTTTCATTTATAACTGCTAATGCTTCCATTCCTATAGTGTGCTCTCTGTCAAATGTTTGGCTTTGAACAATGAATATACAAAAAATGTGCACTGGTGAAATCATCATAGTTCTGCTAAATGTGTGGACAACTGGTTACTGTAGGTAAACCTTTGATGAATATAGAAGGGACAAAACACATGTCAGTGAGGCAGAAAAAAGTTATTAAAAGTAACTACTGTATTACATTAACAGATTGAGGGCAGGGATTGGCTCTAAGGTTTGGTCTGCAAATGTCTATAGAATGAATATGAACAGAAAAGGAGGTTTTAAGCTTTGCACCTGAGTACTTTTGGTATTTCGGTGGTAAAATGGAACACGCAGTGTTAATGAGGCTAATATTGCTGGCTATAATTACAATGATTAATGAAGCACTCCAGTTCACTGTGCTGTTTAAACTTAATTTGCTTTTAATGCTAGAAACAGTGAGGCTGACAGATGGCTTTGGGCTGACAATATCAAAGATATCTCTGCTGCCAAAGAGCTTTAGACAAAATATAATGTAATAAACTGAGAGAGAAAGCCAGAAAATACCAAGTGATGTTTTTCTGTGCCTTAAGATATGGTGTGAGGTGTTATTCTGCAGCATCTGAGGTTGTGTAAGAACACTGATTAGGTCATGAACTCCAGACCAGCAGCTTTAAGTTAATCCCCACAAGTTTTATGAATTTGGGCCAGATGAGTGTTAACAGAATATGAATGGCAGGTTTCCGCAAAATATGTCTCTATGTTTGAGTTTGTCTAAAAACAGTCTTCCCATTAAGCAAATTGGATAAGGAATTTAATTTGCCTAGTTGGGGGTGATCAATCTTACCGCTAGGCAAAGCTAGCTTCAATATGGGAGAAGAATGTAATTTAATATCCATACAGGAATAATCAATGCAAGAAGGTGTGTGGGGACCTAAGACACAAAAGGCTATTGTTTTGTTGTCAGTAAAGAGAAAACAATGGGTCACTCATTGGATAAGGCTTAGAGAATAACAGACTCAAGAGCAAGGAGGATTCCCTGGTGATTTCTTGGGAAGTTGTGAAAAGAGATCTTATTGGTTAACTGGTATTTTACAGTGGGATATTATCAGCCAACATTATAGCTTTTATGTCCAATTACTGAGCAGTTTGACATTCCTGAAGTTTTATGGCAGACAGGCCATTTTTTGGGGAATTTAAAACACTAAAAAAAGATCACAAGAGCCCTCAAATCATTTTAGTTTTCAATACAGTCGCTCTCTCTTGTAAATGAAGTGGTGGTTATAGGTGTGGATTCACTTGTAATCTTGACTCAAAATTGACATTGAGTGTTTCTCTCCTCGAATGTTAATGCAGTTCGATGAGTTCATTTTAGTAAATGCCTGATTTGCCGGTTTGAGATTGTGATGAAAAACAAAAATTTTGACATTTGACTTTGAATTGCAGTTGAAGATAAATGCTGATTGAATAAATTTTATTCGTCTCAGTCAATTTCAGGCGGGACATTTACACCAGATTTGACCATTTTTTTGCAGAATGACATGCATTTGTGTTTGGCTGGCACTCTGTTCAAGTGATGGTCTGGAACAATTTGAGCAACCATGAAACAGACAGTTCCTGAGGTCACAAACCCCCTGGCTGAGCCTGAGATTTAGGATGTTTAAATTAATGAACACAATATGAACAAATGCTGCTTACAATGAACAGCGCTCCATATGAAGGAGGAGGCTGGAGAGGTGGGGGAGATGAGGTGCAGATCTGTGGTAGGCCAGGGCTGGGGCAGTGTCGAGGGCTCAGTGCAGTCGGGATGAATGAACGCTGCCTTGGATAAAAAGCACGCTAACTGGGTGGGAGATGCTGAAGTCAAGAATGATTGGACAAAGTGGGGTTTTGATTAGGACTGACTTCTGTGAATGTCTGAACAAATGCCAAAGCTCCATTTTCTACATTTGTGAATTCTTAAGATTTCATGGATGGTTTTGTTTGAGTGATCATGGGGCTGTGTCATGAAATAAAATTACTGAGTTACATGGATAACTAGGATAAAACCTGGAACACTTACAAATGTGACCATGGATTGAAGTAAAAAAAAAAAAAAAAAAAAAAAAGCTGCATCAAGTTCTACTTTTTATAGTTATTTATAGCTCATGTACACAATTTGATATTGCTGTGCAAGTCTTTTTCCAGGATCAAGAAAATTATGCTTGTTCAGGAGTAACATTATAGCCCACCAATGAATAGCAGTTCTGCCATGATGACCTCATGAAACCACAGACTTTACAAATGCGCATTGCGCCCTCCAAGCAAGGACCTTTGGCGAGCGGCTTGAACCAGCGAAATCCCCGAAGGAGAGCAATTTAGGAGTGAAAGTGATGGGAAAATTATATAAAATTTGCAAGCAAAAAACTATTTTGGGTTTTCTCAGTAACGTGACAATTGTAGGTGCAGCATTGAGATTTTAGAGCTGCCATTCCTTGGTGGACTATAATGTTACTCCAGGACAAACATTATTTTTTTGATCCCGGAACAATACTGACATGGTGATATCAACTGTGCAGCTGGGTCATTTTCACGACAAGGGAACAATAACGGTAAAGACAAATTTCAAATATGGAGTTCATTCTGGACATTCGCAGTCTAATGTACATGGTTTGTCCCCAGGAATATTACCCGCAGTCTGCAACGCTTGACTTCCAAAAGTTTAGTAAAAAAATTTTTTTTACTGTTTCAACGTTATGTCTCTACCATTATTTCCAAAACTATAAAGACATAATTGTAAAAACAATGTTATTTTAATCTAGACACAAAATAATTCTTTTCCAATGAGTCAAACACCAAGAAAGTATGGATGCCTGAGATGGTAAGAACTGGTGATTGGTGAGGTCATAGTGGAACAAAGTGTGGGGCTAATCTGAAAATTCATTTTGATGCAATAATTCCTCAGAAACTATATTTCTGTTGGCACATTGGTCACTGAGTATTTATTTGTGTTCTATGTTTAAACACATGCATGATAATTTTCCGTGAATCAAACTTCCTGAAATGTTCACAGGAGAAGGAAATGTGTGAAATATGTAGGGATGCTTCGATTCAATTTTTTTTCAGTTCCGATCAAGTTTGGATACTTGAATTTTGATATCTACTGATGCTGATACTATTCTGATACGAGAGCTAATTTTTCTTGAATATTATCATTTTTATTATCATTTAAGGTTACACAAGGCTTTAGTAAACCACACTGAAGTTCTTATTTAAATGAGCAAAAAATATGCAAACATTGTATTTCACATTTACTTTAACAGAAGGTTAACATGATGCAGACAGGTCAAGGAGTGCAGCCTTCATAAGGTTGAAATTGAATATTTGAAATTTAATGCATAATCTGGGTCAGTCCATGCTCCCCGAAGGTAAATCAAGCCCAAATTGTCTGTTCCGTTATTGCTGTGTCTTCACCGTTACTACCCATTATGCCGGTAAAGATAACGGTAAAGACACATTTCGGTCTCTAGCCCCAGGACAGTGCGCAGCACCTTTCAATAGCAGTTAAACTGTGTCTCAACATGATCACAAAAGGGACTAACGATAAGGACGATCAATTTGTCAGACATTTCAAAATCAGTCACTCACCAGTCAGGTAGCAACAGCAACCTGCATTTGGTCAATGTCTTCTCTCATTACAAGATGGCTGCCGGCAGTCTCGTGGCTTTGGCCACCAGCGTCAACACCAGCGTAAAATCAAAGAACTAAAAGATGTTTTTCTTTCAGACAGGTAACAGTAAAGACTTATGGTTCATCAACTCTGGGTCATGACCCTTTCCAGAGGCAGGGCTTGCAGGCCTGGTTTTAGAAGAATAAGCTGCACTAACTACTGTGGTGCAGTTAGACCCCCATAAATAAGTTTTAGTGTTGGGTAGCAAATCAAAAAGGAACAGTGCTAAATTCCTGTTTGAAATCATGAAATATGGTTTGGACATGATGACTGTATGAACATTTAAGACACATTTCCTTAATTTTAAGTATGAAATAATGTTAGACTACGGCTCAAACAATTTTTTAATATCAAATGTAGTGATTTGCTCAGCAGTTCGGCTATTTAGCAACTTTTAGCTGGTTTCTATATACCAAAATTCAACTTAAATATTCTTTATTGTTATTTGTGCCCCTATCATGAAAATGACCGAGCTAACTGATCCTGCCTTGTGGTTTCCACACTTAAAGCAGCTATTTTACCAGAGAGATTACTTGGCAGTGTATATTTTGGTCTGGTTTGAGAAACCTTGCGGCTTAATCTTTGGTTGACAGTACCATCCCACACACAATATTTTGTAGAAAATTAATTGTCATTGTGTAGCTTTTGTCTGTATGTTTGAATACCAGAGTTCAACCTTGTGTAATTCATCTTTGTTGTCTTAGTTGGCAATCCTCTAGCTAAAGCCACTGAGGGTATTGATTGTGTGTCATCGTGAATAAATTGACTGTTAAATTGAAGCTTGCCTTGGTTTCACATCTCAGATTCTATTTTGCGAGCTGTGATAAAGCTGCTCTTCCTCAGGAAATCTTAGCTTTCATCTGCTGGCTTCATGTAACAAGGGCAGACGGACAGCCCTGATTTGGAAGGATGACACAGATCATTTATTTTCACCTGAAATCGTGTTAGCGCCCCTTGGCTCCAAATTGTCCGCACTCCCAATTCCTGCTGGACCAAAGTAAACTGTTGTCAATTTCATGCATATCGGTCAAGCTTGAATAGAATAATTATATGGACTGGGTTATTATATGGGTGTATTAGCTGCTCATATATTTTTGAGCTTATTATGAAGGCAGTATTATTGAAGGAGAACTTGTAAGACGTTAAAACACTGTTCTGTAAACATCTTGGAATTATCAAACGTGGTGTTGTAGAGCATTAAACTGGTGCTGTGTGTAGCACTGCCACCTTACAGCAAGAGGGCACGGGGTTCAAATCTGTGTGGAGGTTGTATTTTCTCTCGCGTCCACGTGGGCTTCAAGGTACTTCAGGTACTCTGGTTTTCTCTCACAGTCCTTAGACGTGCATATTGGGCCAGCTGAAGATTAAAGGTTACCCACTCATGAGTGTGTGAATGATTGATGTTAGTTCCCTTTAATGGATGGATTTGTGCCTCTTGCTCACTGCATACCGGGATCCTAAACCCCTGCATGACCGTGACATGGGAGCTGGTTACACAATAGATGAATGTTATTCATATTCTCTCCCACTTTTCTTCCAGTTTGATTTTCCTGTTTACACATCGGCGATACCACTGTTGGCTGTGCTAACGATCTGATCTGTGAACTGTGTGCCAACCACGTGATCGTAAACAAGGTCACATGACAACCAAAAGTTATGAGATCAGAGTCACATGTTTGGAAGCCCTTTTTTCGGCATTTCAAGTTATTGCCCCTTCTCTATACGCCTGCTAAACCGACCTATGGGGTTCAAAGGGTTAATTATTTGACAGCACTTCGCATGCATTGAGTCTGTGTGGCTGCTGGCCCCAGTCAGCACTGGCACAGCTTTCTCACCGGTAGCTGTACCAGAGTCACAATCGTGGACGAATCAGAGAAATTTATGGCTTCAGTTTGGTTAACCAACGCACCACTGACATCAGGGCCATTACTGGCTGGGGATAGGGGGTTCAGGGGGGTTCTGATATTGGAGATGGAGGGCAGGGGGAGAGGGATTGGACTTGAGAATGGATTGAAGTGAACAGGGACTGGTGGCCTTGATTGCATGTTTGGTGGTATTTTACGGTTTTTTCTTGGTGCTAAAAAACTAATTCCTCAAAGCATAGGAACCATAGGTTCCATAGGAACATATGTTTTGCAATATGCTTTTATGAAGCTTAACCTTTGGAAATGTTCTCATAGTATTGTCTGTGCATCTGTCAGAAACTCAAAATGCATTCAGGTCCATAAATATTTGGAGAGTGACACAAGGTTCATAATTTTAGCTTTGAATGCCACTGCACTGTATTGGAAGTGCAGACTTTAACCTTTATTAAGGGCTTTGTCAGAAATGTAGTATTATCCATGCTTCCTAATTTTTGGGGATCTAAAGCAATTGGGCAGTCTAACTTAATTATACTCGGACGACTAGTTGGGGATACTGTAGATCAGGGATCTTCTGCCGCGTCCGTAGAAGTTTGCTTGTGAGCGCTATTCTGGCCCCAAATTTCAACTGATTTGTTTCAAATTTGGCGTGGGTCTTATGTGTGGTTAGGTCACAAAGCCTATCGATTTCGGGAGCGATTGCTATAGGGGGTCCAGAGATACACGTCAACCAGTGGGCGACCAACTATCTAGTCATAAATTAAATTGTGGTTTTTAATACTTGGTTGAAAATCCTTTGCAGTTAATGATTGCCTGAAGTCTGGAGCCCACAGACATCACCAGATGCCACTTTTTTTTGCTGAGGATACTCTGCCAAGCCTTCACTGCAGCTGTCCTCCGTTCTTGCCTGTTCTCAGGCTGTTTTGCCTTCAGTTTTTTGCTTCAGCAAGTAAAATAAATGCTCAGTTGCTTTCAGGTCAGATGATTGACTGGGACATTGTAGAACATTTCACTTCATTCCCTTAAAAAAAAATTTCTGTGTGCTTTCACAGTGTGCTCGTTGTCCATCTGCACTGTGAAGCTCCATCAAATAAGTGTTGAAGCATTTGGCTGAATCAGAGTAGATAACATAGTCCTGTACAATCCAGTTTTCATCCTGCTGCTTTTGTCAGCTGTCACATCGACAGTAAATATAATTCCCTTTTTAAAATGTAGGGTGGTGTAGAAAATGCGAGTAAAGAAGCAGTGATTTTTATATCCTTTTTGGTCTATATTAAATTGAGAACAGTACAAGCTGGAATATTTCATCATTTATCTTATCAATTTTATTGTTTTTTTTTTACACACACAGTCTGGATTTGAAGGCATAACACATTCCAAAAAATTTGAGTAGGGCAATGTGTTTGACTTAGAATGTGTAGGAATGCTAAAAGAGAGATGTACAGGTGTTGAATGGGTGGTTCTGTTATACTGGCATATGACGTATATCCATGCTAATATACAGATGAGCCAATGCATTGAAACTACTCACAGATGTAGCATGTAACATTATCCGCCAAATATGGTATTTGTTAATTTCTGCAGACAGACGGTTAGCGAACGGTCGGTTCTCATATTCGATGTGTTGGATGTGGGAGAAATGGAACCTGAGTAGCAATGGCAAAATGAGTGGGTCAGAGCATCTCTGAAATGGAAAGGTTTCTGGGGTGCTCTGAGTCAGCAGTGGGGAATACCAACTGACTGTAGTTCAGGGAGGGACACTCCATGAGCCGGAAACAGGGTGTTAGGCGCCCAAGGCATTTCGATGCATTCAAGAACCAAAGGCTATCCTGTCTGGTCCGAACCGACAGCGGGGCTACTGTGGCACAAGGCACGGAGAATTTTAATGATGCTTACACGATGAATGTGTGTCAACGTACAGTGCATCACATCCTGCTGCGTACAGTGCTTTGTAGCTGCAGACCAATCGGTTCCCCCCATCCTAACCCTGGTCGACTGCTGAAAGTGCCTGCAATGGGCACTTGAGTAGTGCAACTGGACTTTGGAGCAATTGAAGAAGGCTATCTGCTCCAGTGAATCTCATTCTCGTTTACATGGTGTACCCCTAGGTCTGGGAATTCAAGTTGGCGTCAGTATGAAGGAGCTGTTTTTGTGGCTTAAGGGGACCAACATAAT
Source organism: Gymnothorax javanicus (assembly GCA_029692085.1). Classification (NCBI taxonomy): domain Eukaryota; kingdom Metazoa; phylum Chordata; class Actinopteri; order Anguilliformes; family Muraenidae; genus Gymnothorax; species Gymnothorax javanicus. The sequence continues at coordinate 32,817,827 of CM056206.1, forward strand.
ATTAGGCTGGTGGTTTTAATGTTGAGGCTGATCAGTGTATATACAAAAGGCACAGTTTTTCACAAGCAGCAAATGGTCAAGGCTTGGAAATTTTCAAAGAGCTGCACAAATGAATAATCCAACACTTTAAAAATGGCATATCTTAGTGTGTTGTTTAGGGAGTTCTCCCTCTACAGTGCATAGTATTGTTTAAAGATCCAGGGAATCTAGAGAAACTTCTTTGCAAAGGATGAGTTCTCATTTGTTAATTGACCATGTGGGAAGACCTATCCCATAGGCGCGGAAAAGAAGTTGTTGTATTTGAAGAGGGGCAAATTATTGGCTTTCATCTGGCAAATATAAGCAACAAAGAAGATTGCTGAAATCACTGACATTGGGTCAAGAACTGTCCAGCGCTAATGCTTGGAAGCATAGTGGTGAACCATCAACTTCGCGGGAAAGAGGGGTTGGAAAGAAACCATGAATGATCGTGATCGGAGATCGCCAAAACGCTTGTCTTATTGTAAAAAATCAACAGTAGAACAAATTATTAAAGTTAGAGCATTCCCACATTCTCAATGCAACAAGAACTTGTAGGACTGGGACTCAGCTACCTGACCACAAGAAAGCCACTTGTTAGACTAATTTGGAAAAAATGACTTCAATTTGATAGGGAACTTAAGGATTGGACTGTGCAGCAATGGAAAAAGGTCATGTGGTCTGTTGAGTCCAGATTTGCCCTATTCCAGAACAATCAGCGCATCAAGGTTAGAAAGACAGCCCATGAAGCAATGCTCCTGTCATGAGTAGAGCCCACTGCACAAGCCTCTGGAGGCAGTGTTGTGATCTGGAGCCAGTTTCACAAAGATATTTCAGACTCGTCTATAGGTTAGACCAGTCTAAAATTTGCTCATAGATTAGTCTTAAGTGTTAGACCGTTTCACAAAAATAAAGACTGACTAAGTTTAAGCCAAAAAAATTAGACACCTCACCCCCAGGCTAACTTAGGCTTAAGACCTATGTTGCCATGGTAACCAATCAGTTACACCTTCTGAACAGTGGTACTCAACCAAAAAACAGGAATATACAAAGAAAGAAAGAAAAACATGGCTCATAATTTGTGGTTTGTAAACATCGGAATGGAGATTTACGGTAGCGGCCATTTTTTTCCATATCAGTGTTTTTTTTGTTATTGTTACACTCCTCATTGAATTTTCCGAGTGAAATTTCTTTATATGTATTGAATTCTTCAAGGAGACAGAAGTTTTCTGCTGGGGTAAAGGGAACTGAGCGGCTAGATGCGGCCATTTGTTTTTATTTAAAAAAGGTCTTAATTTACCCAGAATTCATTGTACAGTAGTCCTACTTAAGATAGTCAAGAACTAAACTGCTTTGTGAAACGGCTGAATTTAGACGTCTATCTGTAGTCTGACTAGTGCTTGTGTCTAACCCATAGTCAGAGTCTATGTTTGTGAAACCAGCTCACAGGGGTTGCTTCACTTAGTCAGGTCTAGGCTCAGCAACATTATGCAGCAATAAAATGAAGTCAGCAGACTACCTGAATGTATGGAATGACCAAGTTATCCCGTTAAAGGATTTTTTGATCCCTGACGGCACAGGCATATTCCTGGATGGTGATATTAAGATGCATTGGGCTCAAATTGTGAGTCATCCAGCAAGCCGGAGGAATCATTTTCACGCATGAAGTGGCCGCTACAGAGTCCTGATCTGGACTAATTGAAAGTCTTTGACATGTCCCGGAAAAGGCTTTATGGAGTGGTTTGACTCTTCTGTTCTCAATGCAAGATCTCGGCAAAAAAATGTAGCTCTGGTTGGAAACAAAGGTTGCAACATTGCATAACATTGTCAAAACAATGCTACAAAAAATGCGCTCCATGATCAAAACTAAAGGCGGCCTAACAACATATTGGAATTTGTGACTTTTTTGGCCAGGCAGTGTACAAGGGAATTTTACAATGGAATGAGTTCCGTTGGCAGACATAATTGCCCATGCCATAACTCTACCTCCATCATGCTTCACAGATGAAGTAGTATTCTCCATTAGCAGTCCCCTCCTTCCTTTATACTCGCCTGTTTTCATCATTCTGGTGGAAGTTGATCTTTGTCTCATCTGTCAATTGGAAGTTCCAGAGCTGTGCAGACTTTTTTAGATGTTTTATGGCAAACTATAATATGGACTTTACTTCCTGTTTCGAGGCTTACCAATGGCTTGCATTTAAGCCTCTGTGTTTACTCTGATGAAGTCTTCTCTTGATTTTTTTTGACCTAGGCACAGATATGTCTACCTCATGGAGGGTGTTCTAGATCCGGTTGTCATGAGGTCATCAGTGTGTTATTTCTTTTTTAGGAATTAACTAATACTTTATTTGGCCACGCCTAAGGTTTTTTTTTAAAGCTGATTGATGTTTTGATGCTTGCTATAATTTTTTCAGTATAATGACGGCTTGGCTCTCCAGCACGGACAGCTTTTTGGACTTCATATTTAGGGCTCTATTTTTGTGCCTTAACAAACAGAAACACTTGTGCCAATAACGTGCACAGATTCGTCTGCTGCAAACAGCATATTTATCGCCTTCGGTATTTTTGTGCTCTGATATAAAAGCCTTTGTGTCACGATGGGTTGGCCTGTGCATTTGGGGGAGCGTCAATGTATAAAGCTGGTGCCATGAACTTTTTGTGCCACAGACCTCGTTTGCATTTCAACTCACGGAGGCCCCATTTTAACTGAAACGCTGCAGCTCTATGGTAGTTTCATCAGAATGAATCCCACCAAGCAGAGAAGTTTGCACATAAGTGCATGTGGTTTTCTCTTTTTTCTCAAATTTCATTTTCGTGATGCAGGCCGACCCAATAAATAAAGCCAACAAAATTGTGGTGGGTCTAATGGGAAGGGGAGGGTGAAGGGGTACTTTTACACATGAATATTCTCTTTCTGTGAGGGGAAATAAAATCTTTTCTTAATACCACAAGTGCCATTTTGTACCCGATTTAGATGGCCCATATGTTTTTATACAAAATGCATTTCCTGTTGAACTGACCTCTTTCCATGATAGCCGGCGATTCCACCGATTGCTAGCAAACAAAACAAAAAGTGTGAAAATGGAGAAATTGACATTCAAAAATCAATAACCCGAAACAATCACCAATCAAATGCATTTGTGGTCCACGGTGGGGCAAGGAAGACTGAACTACACTGCTGTATTTAACTGTTGCAAGAATGTGTTAAGGAAAAAAAAACCTGGATCCATTGCAGATCAATTCATCAAGTGCTCAGCTGCGTGGAGAAATACCGTCCTCCAAAAACTATTGCCTTGATTGACACCAAATTTGGGAAAAAGTTGGGCAGAATAGATCCCATTAAATTTTTGAAAAAACAGGCCCAAGGTCAAGGTCAAAGTGACAGAAAAGGTCTGAATCTTTTTTTGGCCATAACTCCATCCGATATGGTTCGATTTCAAACTCAGCGCCAAAATTTTCCTTTTCAATTTGTAAAATATAATTCTATCCATTGATACAGTGAAAATAGTTTCAAAGATCAGCAGGGGGTCAAAGTTCAGGGGGGTCCAGGTCACTGATTAGAAACATCAATTTTCCAATATATCTCAAAAACCCCTGAAGGTAAGCATTTGGTTACTATTGATCACATATAGGAAATCACATATGAAGATTAAAATGGCACCATGACCTTTTGGGTGACCTTGAAAGGTCAAACCCAAGATCACGTATATCAAAACAGTGGATCAATTTAATGAACATCTAAAATATTTACGGGGGGTGGGGTTTGCTGTGCCTGGCACTGCTTGTTTAATTTTTTTATGGCTGTTGGCCAAAGTGTTGATGGTTGAATGGCTGTATTTTTCTTTGTGTACTTGTGTGTGTGCCTTGTGCGAGTGATTAATTTTATTGCTTCTGTTACACTGTCTCACTGGCATTTCATGTTAGATTGCACACTTAGCCTGCGATCATTCATTTTTATGCAAACAGTTTTTCTAAATGGATTCAGTAGCATTTAGCACTTTATGTTTTGGTGCGTATCAACCGCAGTGGATTCATTTCAGTAGTGCAGAGGCCAAAGTATCTGTGCGTGTGGGCCGACACAGAACCAAACGTATGAGCGGAGCTGTAGCTTAAGCATCTAAGAAGAAGTCATAACTAAGACATTAAGTTGCTGCAGCATGTCCTCAGCTGCTCTCCCTTATAAAGAAGAGGGTAAAGAAAGATACACTACAGGCCAAAAGTTTGGAAGCAAGATCAAATTTGTACAAAAAAAGATCATAGTTTCATTGGCATACTTTGCAACAAAATAAACATAATTATTATATAAAGAGTCACTTATCAGAATACATTTTTACTCAAATTATCAGGCCCATATTATTAGGCCCATGGTCCTAGTGCCCGCCGTGGGCTACATTAAGTGAATAATGCAAACTGTGATTTGTTTTTTACTTTTTCACTGAAGTTGTGACTCTTGCAAATCTTCTCAACCCAAAAACTAAGCCCCTCCTTTCTTTTGTTAACATTTATTCAGCAATGGTCTGGTAACATCAATGTATACAGTACCTAAAGGTAAATAGAGGAAAATGGTGCATGTCAATGAAAGAAAAGTCTAATCACGCAGTAAATACATCCCAAAATCCATAGATTTCATACTGGTTTTTATGAAAGGCATTGTGAACAGAAACTTGAAGTTGCTTCCAAATTTTTGACCTGTATTGGCCTTGCTTCCAAACTTCTGGCCTGTAGTGTACATATTCAAGTGTATTTAACAAATCATTTTCATTGCACTGGGGAAAAAAAATTTTCAAGGAATGCTACAAACATTTCCTAACATGCCAACCCCATGCAAAAATATCAGCCTGTATGCAGCAGTTACCTACAGGGAAAGCCGAAAAGCCTATTTGAAATCCTAATAGCCAACTATCATAATTAGTGAGTAAAGAGGGCAACATTTTCATGTTCATAAGCACAATTCTATGCACTTACCGCAAACAATAACGGAGAGACACGAAATTGCAGAAGTAGGCTACTGGCTAATATTTGACCATCATGTTTGTTTAATGACCACAAAGGACGACATTTTTACATTCATTGTAATGTTTAGCAATTCCCTGGTTGGGAATGGCCAGCCTGACACCACACACCAAAACTCTGGTATACGTGGGGGTACAGATAGCTTCCCATGAGTGCGGGACTTTGTAAAAGTTCCACACTCACCTCCCCTGCCACACGGTAACACCACAGCCAGGTCATATATTCCCAAATCTCAAATAGCGAAATCATTTTGAGTCAGTTTTAATGGCTGCGGGGAAAATGGCAGTAAAGTTACTTCATCTGCAGGGCTCAGGCTCAGACTTTTACTTCACGGAAGTAAACCTCACTTTGCTTGCAAGCAAATCAGAAGCTGTGGAGCACTTTGTTGTGGTTGAGACTGTCAGTCAAGTCTTTGTGGATGTGGAGGAAGAGGAGATGAATTAAGCTCTCGGTCGTTGTTGAGTGACGGAAGGTTTTCAACCGTCGGGGGGGATTGTGTGCCTCGTCCCTGTGCTGCCAGCATGTCAGCAGTTAAAGCCACACTTGTTTCCCAGGTGACTGATCTTTCAGCAGAATAGTTGTGGGCCTGCAAAATGGCTGGAAACATGGAAAGTTGGGTGGAAAGCTGTTCCATGTCAACTTATCCTGTGTAAATGTCTACCACATTTTGGGGGATGCTGATGCTGCTGCATACTGGAGAACAGTTAAATGCACGAATGAGCGATGCGGTGGCAGCACTGTTGTCACACATCAAGAAGGTCGAGGATTTGAATCCGGCCTGGGGCCTTTCTCTGTGGAGTTTTCATGTTCTCCCCATGTTTGCAGTGGTTTCCTCTGGGTACTCTGGTTTCCGCCCACAATCCAAAGAGATGCATATCAGGCTAACTGGAGACTCTAAATTGCCATAGGCATTAGCGTGTGTGTGAATGGAATGTGCACTCTGTGATGGATTGGTAAGCTGTCCAGGGTGTGTCTCTGCCTTTCGCCCATAGTCAGCTGGGATAGGCTCCAGCTCCCCCGCGACCCTAGTGAGGAAGAAGTGTTATAGGTAATGGATGAGCACCTGTTCTATGCTCATTAGCAGCCGCAGAATGGGCTGCTTAAAGCTGCTAGTCAGCTCAGAGGTGAGCAGGTCCTCTATCACAAGGAACTGGTTTATGTACACTACTGGTCAAAAGTTTTAGGACACCCCAATTTTTCCAGTTTTTTATAGAAAATTATGCAGTTTAATGTCTCATTGTACTCTGGAATGAAAGTATAGACATGATAGAACAAATTAACAATCGAAGTTAAAAAAGAAATCATGGAATCAATTTATAAACCAAAACTTTTATAAATTTTAAACTTTTGACTCAAAGAAGCCACCTTTGGCAGATATAACGGCTGAACACACTCATGGCATTCTTTCTACAATGGAAATCAGGTATTCTTCGGAAAGTTCTTCCCAACTCTGTTGCAGAAGTTCCCGTAAATGTGTGGCACTTGTAGGTTGCTTTGCTTTCACTCTTCTGTCCAGTTCATCCCAAACCATCTTGATGGGGTTTAAGTCTGGAGACTGTGCTGGCCACTCCATGTTTTCAAGCTTACCATCTTGTTCTCTTTTCCTAAGGTAGTTCTGGCAGAGCTTGGTCTTATGTTTTGGGTCGTTATCTTGCTTTAGGACGAACCCCTGACCAACTAGGCGCATGGTGCTGCAGAATGCTGTGGTTGCCGTTTTGGTTCAGTGTGCCTTTCACTCTATAAGTCACTGACCCTGGATCCAGCAAAACAGCCCCAGACCATCACGCTTCCCCCTCCAAGTTTGACAGTTGATGTCACACACTGAGGAACCATCCTTTCACCTACTTGACGGCATACAAAAAAACCTGGGTAACCTTACCTTTTGTTTAAAACTTCTGACAGTTCACCACTTACCTTTGTACCATTTCAAGCTATTCGTTGGACTGGAACTGCATAATTTTCAATAAGAAACTGGAAAAATTGGGGTGTCCTAAAACTTTTGACCAGTGGTGTAGTAGTCCTCTCGGTTATCTGTCTGACGAGGTGCTCCCGCATCATCTTAACGGTGCAGTCCAAGCTGCCTTGGAGGGTTTTCTACAGATCTAGTCTCGGGTGAACCAAGCAAAACCATATTTTGTCCTCTTGTATTTGATCTTGAGCACAAGTATGATTGAAATGTCCTTTTATCATCGGCTGAATCTTTGATCGCCACTCTCCAAAGTCTGTATTATTATTATTATTATTATCTATATTATAATAGCCGAGTGGACTCTGTGTGCGTGCGTGTGTGTGTGTGTGTGTGTGTGTGTGTGTGTATGTGTGTCCGGCCAATCAGTGCTAGATTCCACTGGGTGCGTATCTGCAGCATAGCGCGAGCGACGCTATTTTGGTCCGTCTTGCAGGCGACTTCCGCCGAGCGCGTATCTGCAGCATAGCGCGAGTGACGCTATTTGGTCCGTCTTGCAGGCGACTTCCGCCGGGCGCGTATCTGCAGCATAGCGCGAGCGACGCTATTTCGCTCCGTCTTTCAGGCGACTTCATGCTCCACTGAGCGCGGAATGTCAGCGCGGCGTTTATGGAAACACCATAGCAATGTGATGACATCATAGAAGTGCATGTGATGACATCATAATGATGCATTATTCACTTTAATATAAAAGCGAAGTTACATAAAACAATAAAATTTAAACTTGGGCTGAAAATTGGGCCCCATGTGGGTTGAATCTATAACTTGTGGATCCCCACGGGCAAAGTGCTAGTTATTTACTTATTTATGTATTTTGATTGGTTGCTGTCGAGTTCCTTTGGTGCTAAAATCACCGAGGTGGTAAACCCCTTGACGCTTTGCTTTGAAGAGACAGCTACAGCTAATCCCATAGCGAAATTAATTATCTGCAGGTGTGATTGGGGTGTGGTTCCATTAAGGCCAATCAGATTAACTGCTATCATCACCTTTAAAATCAGCACATTAATCCCATAGCGAACTGGCAAGTTCTTAAGATGCAGAACAAACGCTCCAGTGGAAGACATACAGTAGCTGTCGATTTCCTTTGGCGCTAAAATCACCAAGGTGGTAAACCCCTTGATGCTTTGCTTTGGAGAGACAGCTACTGTATGTCTTCCACTGGAGCGTTTGTTCTGCATTTTAAGAAATTGCCAGCTCGCTATGGGATTAATGCGCTGATTTTAAAGGTGATGATGGCAGTTAATCTGATTGGCCTTAATGGAACCACACCCCAACCACACCTGCAGATAATTAATTTGTCTTATAACAACCATTTTGACACTGTATCAACTGAACCACAGCCGCGCTATCACCACCTGTTGCAAAATTACTGGAATGGAGTTAGATACTCCCAGTCTGATCTGCAATACCGTTAGCATTTGAGTTTGTTGACTGCATTTAGGTCATCAAAATAGAGCCCTTAGACTTAACAGCACCAGATTCCAAATGCATTTTCCACACTTAAAATGAGTTTCAAACTTCTTATGTGCTTACCTGGAAATGACATAATGAGGGAATAACACTCAGCCGGGCATTGAACAGCTGTCCTATTACTTTGGTCCCTAAAAAAGCTGGAGATCACTTATAAAACTGTCGGTACTTCCTACCTCTTTCACTCATGCAAATTCCCACAAATTAAAGCCGACTCACACTTATTGCATTACAATTGCAGGAAGCTGTAGATTAACAACACATTTGTCCAAATAATTATGGACCAGTCCATAAGTCTGCTTTGTATTGCTATAAAAACATCCTCAACTGAGACCGTCTTGGCCAAATTTAATGTCTTTTAATAGTCTTTAATGTGGGATTGAAGTTAAAGAGAGCGAGTGTTCTTCCCACATGGTGCTGTTTTATGTTGAGAAAACAGAATTTGACTTGGAATTTGTGTGAAATCTCAATTTTTTTTAATATCTGCAGCAGACTATTGGAAGTGATGTCTAGGATGCACAGTAAACCCTCTTAGTGTTGCCATTCAGGTGAATTCAAGGGTACCATGAAATGGCACTTTTTTATATTTCTGCAGTCACACGCAATATGCCAGCTGTAACTGAACGTTTTAATTCTTGTTTTAGTTTGTTCTATTCACATCTGACCTGAGTGACTTTTTTTTTTTTTTGGAGTGGAATGAAATATTAACCTTTAAAAATTATTTTAGAATTCAAAATTCTGAATCAGTGCTCTTGAACTTCATTGGTTTAAAGTGATTCTGAGGGGTGTTTAATTCAGAAAATGCTAATCATATACTTGTAGTTTCACTGGGTTGAATGTTTTGAATGTGTCACGTCCAATAAAATCCTTGTTTGTTTGTGCTGTGTTTCCTCTCCTAGCCTGTTCATCTGGCCCTGAGCAGTTTCCAGCTAGAAGCCTTCGGGAAGACCTTCATTCTGGACCTGGAGTTAAATCAGTGAGTTCACTTCACTTGGTATCACCTATCAGTATCACTTGGTTTAACTGTAGCCAAAGAGGCTGCCATATCTGATGGATTAATTCCAGTCCTGGAGGGCAGCAGCGTCTACAGGTTAAGTGCCAATCCTGGAGGTGCTCAGTATCGTCTGGTTTAACTCCAGTTGTGGTGAGCTATAGTGGCTACAGGTTTAACGCTAATCCTGGAGGTGTTCAATGTCTACTGGTTTAACCTCTTATACCCGGCACCTTCAATGTTTGCTGTCGGAGGTATAAAAACTCGTTAGTAACTTCCCCTTATAACACCTGATTACTTCACAGTTCTTATTTTCTTTTCCTGATTATCATTAACATTAATTTGCTCATATGCAAAGATAATTGGTGGAACCAATTTGTTTTTAGGGATGTTATCGTACATTGCATCACATAGGCTAGTTATCAAGCATTTTTCTGTCCAGGTCAACGATGACATAGAAAGGAAATATGCCTTTTGAAGATTCTGAATTCCTTTTGTGCCCATTTTCTTTAAGCTTTGGGTTTAATAAGTGGAAGAGGATGTTTCCCATTTGAAATGCATTTTTTTACGAGGGAGAAAGATCGCACATCAGAGCTGGGGAGTTACTGACCATGGTAAAATTACACGTGAAAAAAGGCAGTCGCGCACGCATGGCCACGATGCAATGATAACAAATTTACAAAATTAATCAATTATCAATGCTTGGATACAGGAAGCGTTGGTAATTTAATAAAATTAATTATAATTATTGTAGCATTGTGGCAACGAGTGTGCAACTACACTTCCCCCCAAATGTAGCGTATTCTTTTGAACACTGAAAACATTTTTATTTAATGCAATCTTAAAATTAATAAAGTTGCACAGCTGAAAGAAGTGCTAAAACCGGAGATGGAATTCGGAGAAAGTGTTGGATTAATTAATTGTCTTTTTCCATCCTCAAAGTATCACTGTTAAGTACATTATCAGTGTAGCCCATCGATGATTGTCATTTCTTAATAATTTCTTAATCATTACAGGCTTATACAGTATATTGGTCTTGATTCAGTATTCAGTAAATAAATTGTTTGATTATCAATCAGGTGATCTTAAACAGGAACAGCTTGAAAGCAATGATGCGTTTAAGGGTCAGAGGCTGATGGTACGCCACTGAAAATCCCATTGCGCTGGCGCTACCGCTAGGGGGACGTTAGGGTTTAAGAGGTCAGCTCCAGTCCTGGAGGTGTGCAGTGTCTGCTGGCTTAACTCCAGTCCTGGTGGGCTATAGTGACTGTAGGTGAACAGCAGGATTTTGTTTTTAGTCATTTCAGGTTGACTTGGAAACAAGATATGTGGGCAAGACATTTACCCAACCTGCTACGTACGCTCTCTTGTGGATCACTATTCAATGTATGATTGATGAAATCTTTTTATATTATTACACTGCAGTAGTTTTCAGTTCACCTGATTGGAAAGACACAAATGCACACACATACACACACACACATATGTACACGCCTATGAAAATGGAGTTGTGTATTCACTTAGGCGCACATGACCGGATATACACATACATGTGGGCATGCAGATACTGTATGTACGCGGAGGCACACACTTGCACACACTCTGCTGTTCTTCTGCCTCAGTAAACCGCTTCCGCACACGAATTATGCCTGATGACGTCCCTGAAGGTTGTCAGGCATAACCACTGTAATGACCCCGGTACTGCTTCCTCCCCTCTCTCTCTTCCGCACTCATATTGGAACCCATACAACTTAAAATAGTCACCGTCCCCCCTCCCCTTCAGAGGTGCAGAGACTGGCGCAGATGCTGCATTACATGTGACGCTTAAACTCAGAGCCGCTTGCCTCGGTCAGCACTGAGTCCCACTCCCAGAGTCACACAAGTAAAGGGGCAGTGAGCAGGCATCACGATCAGCTGCTGCAATACAAGGACAGCAATGATGCAACGCAGGTGTATTCTTTGTCATGCTGCCTGGATGCAGTAAGGGGTTCAGGTGGGAATGCCACACCTCTTATGCTGGGAGGAGTCGGGAAGAACTGAGATAATAAATTCTTAGAGAAATATATACAGTATAAACAGTTTGCCATTCTTTTATTACACCAGTTGGGTGTTCTCTCATGTACGCATGGCTTTTCCCCAGGCACTGTGGTTTCCTACCACTGTCCACTCAAAGACATCGAGGTTAGGCTCTTTTGTTCGAGTTTCCCATAGGTATTAGTATGATGCGTTGTACTGCTGGAAAGTTGTGAATTACTTGACATGTAGGTGTTCCTTGCTATTTTATTCTATTACAGTGTTTGTATGGTGGTAAATAATATGAAAAACAAAAAACAAAATGTCTTTTCGGATGTCTAATGTCGTAGTTCAAGTATTTGTGGGCAAGCAAGTTTTGAAGTGATAAATAACACAGTTATCTATTTTGTTGATTTCTCATCATGGTATCTCCCTTGAGATTTGAAGACCACAATGGAAAAATGATCAGAGTCACATTTTCATATTGTGGAAAAATGATGAATTGAAAATTCAAAACAATCTTAGAAACAAAGCACTGAAAAAATATGCAAAAAATATAAAATATTATAATAAAATATTATAATAAATATTATAATATATATAATATATAAAATATACAAAAATGCACATTTTGGACTCTGTTTATGCTTTGTGGTCTTCATTTAATCACAGCTTTGTAGGAATTGTAGGAATTTGGATAGCCATGTGGATAGCTCTAATGCTCTTATGTGTGTCTATGAAGATGGGCATACATCACAAACTTTACAATCCAGGTGATCCCGCCTCGGCTCTATGCAGTTTAAATCAAGCTCCCTGCGGGAGCTCTTTTAAACAAGTTGTCACATGATAGGTTTTCAACAGCATCTGGTTTTGATATCTTACACAATTGGGCAACGATAGTTGCCTACATGCTAAAAGGGTTAACTGAGATGACTTGATAATTGCACCAAATATTTTCAGATCTGGACCATACACTCCGCTGTGCTCACTATCAGTCTTTAAAACCGCTTGGGCTTTGCTCTTCACAGTTATCCAGCTAATTCAGTAATCTGTCATTGTGAAATACCGGCCTGGTGTTCAACCTCACCAACGGCAGTGTTTGTTTTCTCTGCAGTAACCTGCTGTCCTCGGTCTATGTGGAGCGGCACTATGACAGCGATGGGAGAACCTTTACAGGCTGAGGTAATACCTTACTGGTGAAGTGGGCTGCGGAGTTACTGAGCTGCGGCCTGCAATGGGATCTGTGTGTTTTCCTTTGTCTTCAAACCTCCTTGGTTGCATAGCTGTGTGTGTGTATGTGCGTGTATGTGTGTGCCTGCATGCCAGCAGTTGTTTGTATTTGTACTATATGAGACGAAAGGAAGAGAGATTTGATCATTTTTCTGCCAAGTATGTGGATTCTGATGTGGTGTGAATATCCAGCTGTACAAAAACAAATGAATTTTGAATCTACAAGTGATCATGTGATCTTACTGAATGCTCCAAACTTTAGTGCAGTTGGCATGTACTGGGCAGAGGTGGTTTTTATCACTGAACCAGCACCCGAATAATGTAGATGTTCTTGAGTAAGCAAGGCAATGTGTTTTAATCATAATTGTATCCCCGGAAGACAAGTCGGGAATACTTACGATGAGCGATCGTCACGCCGCGTCTGCGACCATGTCCATAGAGATTTGCTTGTGAGCGCTGCATAGGCTACAAATTTCAACTGATTAATTTCATATTTGGCGTGGGCCTTGTGTGTGTTAAGGCCACAAAGCCTATCGAATTTAAGAGCGATTACTTTAAGGGGTCCAGGGATACATGTCGACCAGCAGGCAACCAACTGCTTAGTTTTGAATGTAAATTCTTGGCACATCGGACCCCAGAAAAATCTGGATCAGTAGAGGCCCATTACATCGAGGTGAAGTGATTCATCAAATCAAGAAAGCTGTACAAGCCTCAGAGATGCTATCTGGAAGGAAAAACAGTCCTCTAACATACTTTATTTTCAATTCTTGGTGAACTGCTTCTTAAAATCAGCAGCATGCTTGGAAAAAGCCTACTACTAAAACCATTTGTCGGGGCCAGTATAATTATTTTGTTGGGACAGCAAATCTCCAATGAATACAGTATCTTATTTTTTATTCTTACTGAATGTAGTTTTTTCTTCATTAATTACACACTTATAAACTGCATACCTACATTATATATAACATTATTTCATTTACATTTTTACTTAATGATAATAGTTGTGACAGACAGTTTGCAGCATGCCCAAATTCATAAAGACATTTCCGTTTTTATCAGACACTGCTCAACCCCTTCAGAAAGTGGGCGATTAAAGCTGCTTTCTTGCTCTGCCTTTGCGGTATTACATACAGTACCAGTCAAGCTTGGACATCCCCATTTTTTCTTACAATATATGTTCAATAAAAAAATAAGCTCCCTGTATTTTGCAAAAAAAAAAATCTAATTCTTAAATCCATCAAACTAACCAGCATTTGTTTTCATATTTGCTGAGCATACTCATATGTAAATTTTTTTACCAGGGCAGCCATATGGCTATAATGAGTTTGCAGCTGAGTGAATGCCTATATTCAAACAAGTAAATTCTTTTCTTTTAACTTCTGACTGTTTACCTCTTACCAGATCCCATTTGAGATTATCTAGAGAAGTTAAGCCGTTTAAATTTCTCAAGAAACAGAGTACTGTGACATGAGCAAAGTGTGTCCAAACTTTTGACTGGTACTGTACGCATACCTCTGCCTGCTGTTATGCTGCAATACTTTTTGCTGCTGCATCATTCTTGCCTGCGGCTAGTTAACATTCCACCTCCACCCCAGTATCCACCAGGGGGCGCTGAATTTTCCCCCGGGGGGAATATATCTAACTATCTCTGCTCTCTTCTCCTCAGACACTGCACGGTGTGTCAGGGTCAGAGCTGAGATACCAAACGATCATTGTATGTAGCTGTTAGTAGTGCAGTTAACAGTTTACATGAGTCGGCTTACAGAATTATGGCTTTGATTCTTGGAGATGGGTTAAGTTCCAGGCATGATGTAGGTTGACAGTTCTCTTCCCCAAAGCAAATGAGCATCGACATTTATGCCCTCTGTGGCTGTAGGAATTCTTCAGATTTCTAAACTTATCATCTGTTTTGCAGCCCTTTCTTGTCATTTTTTAATCAGACAATTAATCTTCTCAATAATATGTTTAACTGATTTTTCTTGAAAATTACTACTTTTTACCGATTCGTCTGGTATTTGCATAGCTTCATCATTTTGCTGGTGAATTCCTCAGCCTGACCAGCGCACAACTGGTTTGAAACCCTTCAAGTACAATTGGGTGGAAACTGGTTTTGTTCATGATGGAGACAGAGTGGGCGTTCATCTGTTTTTTCGTGACAATTAGTGGGCAGATGGGGGAGCGCTGCTTGAGATGAAGCAGCAGGAAATAACCTGACACCTCTCTCTGTTTCTCTCACCTGAAGCCCTGCCGGATTCTCCATCATAAGTTACAGCTCAAGAGTTTTTAGTGAGTCAGAGGTGGAATATCCAATGGTTGGTTAGTAAAAATCCTGCCAATTTTTTTTTTCATTCACCATGATTTCAGCCAGCTGATTTTGCAAATTATTTCTACAGCCTGAAGCGTTGTGGTGATTAACAATCCAGGTGATAGGGAAAAGTAACTCGGCATGAGTTTTACTGTCAGAGGAAAGATTCTCCATCTCTGCAGATGTCAGGTGTGGAGCTGTGACCTCCGGGGGATATCAGGGCCCAGTGAACCACTGAACACCTCCCCGGGTGTGTGGTGTACGCTGCTCGTGAGAACCATGCCGCATTCAAGCACTTCTCACTCTCCTCATGCCTCGTGAACAGGCTCAGCCAATCAGCAGTCTGTTCCCTTGGCAACCGGTTGCCCATTTTGGCCCAGTCCTGTCAGTCAGTGCCGCAGAGAGGAGGAGAGAAGAAGGGAAGAAAAAAAGAATAAAGAGAGCATTTCAAAGGCGGGAGCGAAGAGATACCAGTCAAGTTCTCTTACACCGATCTCCACAAACCATGACCTATTTCAGGGCACAGGGGCACTGCTGTGCCGACACAAGAAAGGGCCTTTCCCAGTCATCTGGGCTGTCACTGTATTCTGCAGCAAAAATAATTTTCTTCAGTATAATTTAGAAGCCTAGCCTGACCTGTGAAAAACAGCCCCACATTGAGAAGTGTCCACATCCTTATGAGATTGAATTGGAATTTGAGAGCAAGAGAGGGATACAGAGAGAGAGAGAGAGAGAGAGAGAGAGAGGGGGGGAAAGGAGAGGGTCAGGGCATTCGGTGGAGCAGCCCCCCGGCAGACTGTACCCAGGTATAATTTGGCCTGGGCCAACCCATACCCCGGGATATAAAATAGCCCAGCCAGTTTATACCCCCCTGTATTTTTCACAAATGTATTTAAATATAAAAACTGTCCCCGTGGTATAAATGGCCCAGCCTGGTTTGTACCCCAGGGTATATTTTGGCCTAGGCCAGACTGTACCCCCCATCACATATTTATACTGTATCCTACAATATTTTGTGACTGAATGTGGGGGGTATAATCTGGTCTGGGGGGGTATAATCTGGGCTAGCCCACTTTAACCCCGGGTGTACTCTGGGCTGGGGGTATAATTTGGGCTGTTACACCAGCACACAGTTGTCGAACTGCTGAGTGTTGACAGGACATGACATCGGACATTTGTCTGTTGCGCCCTCAGACGCACATCACCTCATGCAGTTCCCTTCTGTGGCCCTGGTTTTTAAGCCGTCCCTGTGCTTTTCTAGTGCAGCGGTGCATTACCTCTGCCAGCTCACTTATTTATGAAACACTGTTGTGCATGACGCTACACAACGCTGAAGTGTTGAAGCGAGAGATGCTAGTGCAGTGTGGTTTTAAGGCCTGCAACTACAGATGAACAAACGAAAAATCTTTCCAGACTACTTAAAGTGTTTTATGTGGGAAAATCCTCAGGAGAAACACATTTTATGATAAATGTATTTAAATTTATTTGAAGTGTTAGATTTAGTGCGTTACTCAGGCCATCTGTAATGAAAAATGATCATTGTAAATGGAAAATTGAAACTTGAGTTCTCTCTTTTATTAATGTTGCAGCTGAATCATTTTATTGTGCTTCTTTTGAAATTAAAAATTATTTGTAGACACTCCCTGATTGATGGTAAAGCTGTGCTGTGCCTTTGTAGACAGTTCTAAAGCACTTATTGTCGTAGAGAGTCGATCTGAGCTTGGAATGCAGAGACATTATGTAACATCTGCAGTCTCTAGGGAGCCCACACAAACGTTTCCAGGCAGACAAGCGCACTTAGATACACGATTATCCTCATCTCTTAGGTGTGTAATTTTACCTCAACCCCCCCATCAACCTCCACAGTGCAGATTTGCTGGGGAAATCTTAAACGGCTGGAGTGCTGAGTCAGCTTATTATGGTGCCTTCAATAGCCAATCGAATTTAGCCTTAACGTTGATAGCCAAGCGTGCGGATGTTTCACATAAAGTGTCTGTGCTAGTTGTAGCTTCTTCTGATTTTAGGGGCTCAAAAGTACAACCCCAATTCTGAAATAGTTGGGACAAAGTGTAAATTGTGAATAAAATCAAAATGCAATGACTTTCAGAACACTTGAGCCAATATGTTATTTACAATAGAACATAGATAACATTTCAAATGTTGAAACTGAGACATTTTACATTTTTATCCACAAAATGGGCTTATTTTAAATTTTCTGGCTGCAACAGGTCTCAAAAAAGTTGGGACACGGGCAAAAAATGGCTGAAAAAGCAATTAAGAGAATCAGCTGAAAAAACATTTAGCAAGTAATTAAGTTAACTGGCATCAGGTGTGTAACATGATTGACTATAAAAGGGATGTCTTAGAGAGGCTGAGTCTCTCAGAAGTAAAGATGGCCAGAGGCTCTCCAACCTGTGAAGGCTTGCGTAAAAAAATTGAGGAATACTTTAAAAACAATGTTCCTCGGGCTGCCGAGGAACATTGCATCGCGATGCGATGCTTTACCGAGTGAGTAAAGCATCGCGTCGCGAAGCAGAAGTGACTATCACGTCGCGGGTTCGAGCCCAGCCGGCAGTGGTCGGCAGCTTTTTCAGAGTAGCGCACCATTGGCTATTGCGCTACAGGGTTGCAAATTGGGAAGGGACTGCCGGGAAGGGATTACAAAAGTTGCCTTGTTTGTTGCTCAAGCGCCTCCTGTTGGCCAGATGGGCGCTCGTCAGGAAGATTCTAAGCCTGGTCATGTCCGGGTATCCTCCGCCCTCGTTCTGAACTTGCGAAGATTCAACCAATGAGTGTATAAGAAGTGGTGGTTGACAGGCGCGTGCTTCAGAGGAGAGCCGCGAACTGTCTACACTCTCCTGAGTTGGCAGCAAGGGGTCGCATACGAGCAAGCCTTGTACATAGTTCCCCAATTGGGTATTCCAGATTCGGGTGGGATTGGAGATGCCAAATTTTTGAAAAAAAAAAAAAAAAACAATGTTCCTCAACGTCAAGTTGCAAAGGCTTTGAAGGTCTCATCATCGACAGTGCAAAACATCATCAAAAGATTCAGAGAAACTGGAAAAATCTCTGTGCGCAAGGGACAAGGTCGAAGACCTTTACTGGATGCCCGTGATCTTCGGGCCCTCAGACACCGCTGCATCACTCACCGGCATGATTCTGTCATTGACATTACTAAATGGGCCCAGGAATACTTCAAGAAACCACTGTCTGTAAACACAGTCCGCCGTGCCATCCACAGATGCCATCTAAAACTCTATCATGCAAAAAGGAACCCATTGTTGAGCATGATCCAGAAGCGCCGCCATGTTCTGTGGGCCAAGGCCCATTTAAAATGGACTGTAGCAAAGTGGCAAAGTGTCCTGTGGTCAGACGAGTCCAAATTTGACATTTTTGTTGGAAATCATGGGCGTCGTGTCCTCCAGGCTAAAGGGGAGAGAGACCACCCCTCCCGTTATCAGCGTTCAGTTCAAAAGCCAGCATCTCTGATGTATGGGGAGGCATTAGTGCATATGGTGTGGGACACTTACATTTTTTAAAAGCACCATGAATGCTGAAAGATATATTAAGGTTTTAGAGCAACATATGCTCCCCTCCAGGTGACATCTATTCCAGGGAAGGCCTTGTGTATTTCAGCAGGACAATGCAAAACCACATACTGCAGCTATTACAACAGCATGGCTTCATAGTAGAAGAGTCCGTGTGCTGAACTGGCCTGCCTGCAGTCCTGATCTTTCACCGATTGAGAACATTTGGTGCATAATTAAAGGAAAAATCCGTCAAAGGAGACCCAAAACTCTCCAGCAGCTGGAAGCCTGTATTAAACAAGAGTGGGATCAAATTCCAATGGCTAAACTCAAGAAACTTGTCTCCTCAATGCCCAGACGCCTCCACTCTGTGTTTAAAAGAAGAGGGGATGCTACACAATGGTAAACAGGCACCTGTCCCAACTTTTTGAGACCGATAGCAGCCATCAAATTTGAAATGAGCTCATTTTGTTGATAAAATTGTTAAATTTCTCAGTTTCGACATTTGCTGTGTTATCTCTGTTCTATTGTGAGTAAAATACTGGCTGGTGTGATTTGAAAGTCATTGCGTTTTGATTTTATTCACAATTTACACTTTGTCCCAACTATTTCGGAATTGGGGTTGTATTTGGATGATCTCATGTAATGATAAATTAAGTCTTCATTTGTTACACTTGGTCACAAATCCCTTGCAGTCAATAACTGCCTCAAGTCTGGAACCCATGAACTTGACCAGACACTGTTTCTTTGATGGTGATGCTCTACCTGGCCTACCCTCACTTCTTGCCTGTTCTTGGGACATTTGTTACTTTCAGTTCCACCGTCAGCAAATGAGATTCAAACCCCTTTGGATTCAGGACTTGGCCTTTGTAAAACGGTTAATGTTTTTGCCTTAAAAAGCATTGGGTTGCTTTCTCAGTATACTTATGTCGTTGTCCATCGGCACTGTGTGTGGATTGCCGTCTAATGTCTTTTAAAGCGTTCTGGTGAACCTGAGCAGATGATGTAGCTCTGTACAATTCAGAATTCATCTGTTTGCTTAATAGTCACAGCATCTATAAACACTAGCCGATACCCGTGCTATGCATGGGCTATATGTGCAGGCATTGTTTTTTGATGCAATGCAGGCAGCCTGGGTTTTTTTAACACGATAACAGCTGATTGAATTAGCCAGTTTTACTTGCAATAATGGCTTCAAAATGCAGTTTTCTCTTCATAACTAAGTTTTAAACCTGGCGCATCGCCTTTGTCACACAGTAAAGCCGGTGTGTGCAGAAAACAGACTCATTATTCACTGTGGCTTCGGAGGAAATGTCTGAAATTACGCAAATCGCCAATTCAGTAATAATATATAGATAAGGGAACCACAGTTAAGGCGCTGCATTTGCGGAGCAGCAGTGACTACTACGGCGTGGCTTCGATCCCCAGTTGTACCAACCAGCGGTGGTCGGCATGTTTTTCAGAACAGCGCACGCTTGGCTTAAGCGCTGTAGGGATGCAAATTGGGAATGGACTGCTGGGAAGGGAAATTAAAAATGATTACCTTGTTTGTTGCTCAAGCGCCTCCTGTTGGCCAGCCGGGTGCTCGTCAGTGAGATTCTGAGCTTGCTCATGTTCAGGTATCCTCCGCCCTCGTTCTGAACTTGCGATAGTTTCTACGAATGAGTTTAAAGAAGCAGGGGCTGACAGGCGCGTGCTTCGGAGTAGAACCGCGGACTGTCTCTCTCTCCTGAGCTGGCAATAGGGGGTTGTATACCAGCAAGCCTTGTACATAGTTCTCGGATTGGGCATTCCAGATTTGGGTGGGATTTGAGATGCCAAATTTATTAAAAAAAAAAAAAAAAAAAAATAAGGGAAGCAGTTTTATTTGCACCTATACGTGCCCTCACTTGACCACACTTCAAACGTGGGATGCTATGGATGCTTCCTTCCCTTCTCTGTGCTCTTCTCATCCCATCATTCAGGCAAATTTGTCCTTTGTCTAATTAGTCCTTTGGATTTTGTTCTAGAACTTTTCATGCCTTTGAGATGTCTTGCTAAATTCCGTGTCTTTGAGCATTACCAATGGTTTACCTCTTCCAGGTCTTTTGGTGTTTCTGAGCTCATCAGTGCAGTCCTTCTTTTTGAGACTGTACCAAATATCTCATTTGACCACTGGCATCGACTGATCTTTTGACTTCATACTGAGAGTTAACCGCTATAGACTCCAAATGTAAATTTTACTCTTGAAATCAAATTTAGACCTTTTTCAGCTTACCTGCAAGTTAAGTAATGAGGGAATAACACACACTTGGCCACGGAACAGCTGTGCAGTCAATTGTCCAAATACTTTTGGTGCGTTAAAAAGGCACGGCCAAATATAACAAGCGCTATAATTGTACTCTCTAGTTGGATGCAAGTGCTCAGAAATGAAGGCTGAAAGTCAGCTCTTTGCACTCATATGTTATGTAACTTCCTATCATTTCATTGCACTTTGTGATGGTCCAAATATATTTGGGCCTCTCTGTATCTGCTGAATGGGCTAAGTGATGTGATTTTACCTCGATATTATGAAGGAGATCAGTTTACTTAAATTTCTTCATTTGTGCTCCGGCTTACAGTGTTAATTTGTGCTGACGGATACTGAGATCTCAGCCCTCCCAATACTCCGTGTTTCAATAGCACTATACCATAGCCTTGAGATGGATGAAAGTGAGGAAACAGATGCTGGTATCTCCAGGTTTCAATAATATTTTAATTATTTATCTATTTTTACTCTGAGTACATGTATAAATGTACTCTGTTGAGTAGCCTTATACCTGGGGAAAAAAACCCAAAGATGTTGGACACATTTCATGCACAGGCTGGACCCTAGTGGTCAATGTGATGCAGAATTGTTCATGTGTTGCACAGTATGGTACATGCTGAGTTTAAGAGCTGTGCAATGGCAAGTGTTACGAGCGAAGTAGATAATGTTGTGGTTAGGGACCGTATTGTGATTAAGGTGGTTGAGAGACAGGCCTGTGTGTATGTAATTAAGGCCTGTGTTATAATTAAGTTCCCTGAGAAAGGACTCTGTGTGTGATTAAGGTCTGAGCTGTGACTAAAGATGTGAGGCATGACTATGTGTTTCTAATTATCATTTCTGAGTGTGTGTATTGTGTTTCGGTGCTCAGTTGTTGGTTTTTGCTTATTTCTTACAGTTCAGGCAGGACACTGAAGTGAGATTAAACCATTTATTTCACAACTAATATTACCTGTTCAATTGCTGTTTGAGTTATATTGCTGCTCGCAGTTTTATCAATTTCTCAAGAATAATTCAGCCAAACAACTTCAAACTCGACCATGAGTCCACAGCAATACTCCCACAATGTTGAACAGCTGTTGAAATATGCAAAGGACTCACGTGTACACTCAGACAGAGATTCCTTGCTTTTTAGAATGATGATATGCGTACATTTGTGTTTGGCGGTGACTCTGCTCGAGTGATACTATGGAACAATCTGAGCAAGCTTGAAAACGGGTAGCTCCTGAGATTAACAAACCTCGCGGCAGAGCCTGAGATTCAGGACATTTAAATTAATGAACAAAATATGAACAAATGTTGCCAACAATGAACGATGCTGCTTATGAGGAAGGAGGCTGGGGATGTGGGGGAGATGAGATGCAGATCTGTCGCTGGCCAGAGTACGAGTGATGTGGAGGGTACAGCGTGGGAGGGATGAATGTGCGCTGCCTCGGTTATAAAGTGCACTAACTGGATAGGAGATTCCGAATGCCAGAATGACTGCACTGAAAGGGGCTTGTGACTAGACTGTTATGGTCCAGACCAGGAATCAAGTGCAGAGGTGGAGTACAATCCAGCAAGCAGTTTATGGACAGCTTACATGGTGATTAAGGGAATGGAACCCCTGAGGAAGAGGTGGGGACGGATCCCCAGATAAAGATAGCACAGTTCAGTGCAGATGTAACGGACAAAGCTGAACAGTTTTTCACCAGCCAGTGGGTTCTAGGATCGCAGACAGAAGGAGTCTTGACTTCGCCAGAACCGAACTGTCCCACAGGAGGATAGAGCAGCTTGAGGGGAACTTGGTTCCAACCCTGATGACTGTAGAAGGATCGGGAGCTCGTTCCTAACAAACTGGACAGAGAAATACACTTGGAATAGTTAACAGGAACACGGTCCTAATCCTGGACCTTGCTTAGGCTTGGGAGCTTGTTCCTTTTAAACTGAACTGATGAACTAACTAGAGCCGGTAAACTTGAATGTGGTCCCAATCCAGTACCTTGATTAAGATAGCAAGTTTGTTCGCATTAAGCAGGTTTCGAGAAAGTTTTTCAGGAAGAAGATGCGATGCACAGGAGATCTGATGCAATACCCATGGAAGATGATGCAATCCCTGGGAGATCCTAGGGAGGGAATGCAACATCATGTCAGACGTCAAATTATCCTAGGAAATGATGTAGCTTGAGCTTATGAGTAGGCACTGTCTATTTAAAACTTCTAGTTGCAGAGCAAAGGGGATAATAATGAGTGTTTTTACCCCAATATACCTATATTTGATAACATGATTAAATGGTGAGGGAGATCAGAAAACAAGTTTTAATTTTGAACAAATAAAGCTATGATATAGTCATTTATGTAGAAGTTTCATTACCATGGGCAACTGCCCACATAGTGAACTTGCCAATCCAAAACTGGCAAAAAAAAAAAGTGACTTTTTCAGCTGGGTCCCTTTTCAGGGTCTCCTAACTCCACTATTATGCCTTGGGTACAGTCAATCTTCCTTGTTGAGACAGACCAGTCCTCAAATAGAAGGACTCCAGCACAATTTAGCCTCTGTAAGGGACCTGGCCTCATATGGGGCCCTTGAAAACCGATTTTTTGATTTCCGCGCATAAAAAGTTTCATATTTGAGAGGCCAATATCTTGAAAATGAAAGGAGATAGATAAATTTTGACAAGAGATTCTGAAAGCATGGACCCAAATTAGCCATTTTCAGCCCATACCTATGATTTGTTCCAAAAATATTGGCCTCCAAAATCCCTATAAATTAACGTTTGCAATTCGTGCGGGCATGGCCCTCGATTTTTGGGGGGCCATATCATGGAAACCCCTTGGAGTAGGACCCTAACATATTGCATGTGTTCATTTTGGATATAGAAGTACTCCCAAAATAAATTTGAGCCAAATCTGAGTCGGTGACCTGGGGACCTCTGGTTGACTTCATATGGGATGACCCAGTCACAGTATACAGTGCCTGACAAAAGTCTTGTCACTTATCCAAGTTGTAGGAACAACAAATAATAACCTGACTTGTAGTTGATCAATTGGAATCAAAAATGGCTTATATGAAAAGCAAAGCCCTCTAGATTATGCGAAATATACCAAAATAGAGTTTTGTGTCATTGATTGAGTTTTATAATTTAATTTGTACAGAAAGGTCAGATTTTGCTTGGACAGAAGTCTTGCCGCATTAAAAAAAAAATGTGGAAATTATACATACACTTTATTTTGAATACACAAATATGCCACTATAATATCAGAACATAAAGCCATGGTGCCTTGGAAAAAGAATTAATATTGTGATGACTCCCCATGAGCTTGGAGGACTGCATCCATACGTCTTGGCAATGACTGAGATAACTTGATGATGAAATCATCTGGAATGGCAAAGAAAGCAGTCTTGCAGGACTCCTAGAGTTCATCAAGATTCTATGGTTTCATCTTCCAAGCCTCCTCCTTCACCTTACCCCTGAAATCCTCAATAATGTTCATGTCAGGTGACTGGGTTGGCCAATCCTGGAATACCTTCACCTTCTTCGCTTTCAGGAACTGTGAATGAGAATGAGAAGGAGCAGCAGTATAAGTAGGGCAGCAAGAACTTCTTGATATTTCAGGCTGTTGATGTTGCCATCCACTCTGCAGATCTTTCTCACACCCCCATGCTGGATGTAACAACAAACCATGATTTTTCCTCCACCAAACATGATTGTTTTCTGGGAGAATCTTGGGTCCATGAGGGTTCCAACAGGTCTTATACGGCGACTGGCATGCAGTTCAATGGATGATTCACCAGAAAAATAAACTTTCAGCCACTTTTCCAGTATCAATCCTTTCTGTGAGCTGTGGGCCTTGGCAAATGCAATGCAGGTTTTTTGTTTTCTGTTTAATGCAGACGTCTGCGTACTAATTTGGCTATGAAAACCACTTTGAGAGAGAATTGGACAAACTCTTCTTGTAGATACCAGGATTTTTGGTGACATTTCCTCATGTAGCTTCGCTGTAGTTGAAGAAGGGCTAGCCTTGTACAGTTGAAGCAACAAACGGTCCTTTCAAACAGTTGTCATACCGGGGTCTGTCTGACCTGCGCTTGCCATGAACGTCACCAGTTTCTTCAAATCTTTTTCTCATCCCCTCCACTTGACATTTGGATACATTAAAGATGTCTGCCACCTCAGCAGCAGACTCAGCCTTCAGGCTCTTGATGATCAGCACTTTGGTCTGTGGTTGAATCTTTGGTATGTTGTCAGAGGTCTAGTCGCACCTCATATGAAAGTCTGGTGTGCTGGGGTTATTTCTATACACATCTGGGTATGTGTTAATTACAGTATTTGTCATAGGTTAAACTCTAATCTGCGATTTGTTGCATCATCTGAAGAGACGACAAGACTTTTGTCCTAGCAAAAACAGATGTTATGGGCTTAGCCAAGCTGTGAACATCAGAACACTTTTTGACGGTTTCATTTTGCACCAAATTATTAATGTGAAAGCCCTTGACATTAAAATGGACCATTTATTGTAACAATTGATTGGTTAGAAATAAAGTTACATGCTATTTTTAGTTACTATGTCCTTATGCGACAAGACTTTTGTCAGGCACTGTTACCTAATAGACACGGAAGTTGCTGCATTGGAAGATACGCAAAAGGGATTCACACGAGGGTTGTGACACTGCTCAGTTTGAGAGTGTGTGTTGTATTTTGGTGCTCAATATAGCAGCAAGTTTGTGTTGTGCTTCATTGGTCAGTAATGTGGCTCTGTTTGAGAATGTATGCTATTTTGGTTATTCTTGCTATTTTGTCTGTTTGAGAGTGTATGTGGTGATTTGAGGGTTATTTGTAGGTTGCGTTATGTCTGTGAAAGTGTGTGCTGTGCTTTGGTATGCAGGAAAGCTGCTCTGTGTGAGAGTGTGTATTTTCTTTTGGCAGTCATTTGTCGGTTGCTGTCTGTTTGAGAGTGTGTGCTACGCTGTGGAATCCTGTAACATAGCTCAGTTGCTCGTGTCTAGTCTATGGCTTCAAAGTAAAGGTGCTCTATTTTATAGGGTGTGTTGTTCTTTAATGATTAAGTGAAGCACCACTGTTTGCGACTGTGTGACGTGTTTTGGTGTCCTGTAAACAGGTAGCCACCTTTGCACTGCCCGTCCAAAAAAACAGTCACACACACTAATATTTTGTTGGGCCTTCTTTCGCTTTGATAATGGCGCACATTCACTGTGGTATTGTTTCAACAGTCTTACACAATGTTGCAACATCTTTTTTCTGACCAGATTTGCTTTCATTTTTGGCCTAAATATTGTATTGACCATAGGTGAGTCAAACCACTCCATGAGGCCTTCTCCAGCACATCCCAAAGATTTTAAATTGTTTAATTTAAAGATGGCAAATTCATGTTTGAAAATGATTCCTCATGCTTAATGAACCACTCTTTCGCAATTTTAGCCCAATGAATCTTAGTATTGTCATCTTGGAATATGCTTGTGCCTTCAGGGATTAAGAAGTCCATTGGTGGGTTACTGGTCATTCAGTATATTCAGGCAGTTTGCTGAATTTATTTTATTGCTGCAGAACAGTGCCGAGCCTAGACCTGAGTTATTGAAGCCACCTGAGATCATAACACTGCCTCCAGTGGATTATGCACTGGGCACTATGCATGACGGGTGCATCGCTTCATGGGCCTCCTTTCTTACCTTGACGAGCCCATCACCCTGGAATAGGGTAAAGCTCGACTCGTTAGACCACTTGACATTTTCCCTTGCTCCCCAGCCCAATATTTATTCTCCCTTGCAAATTGAAGTCATTTTTCCCAATTATCCTCACTAACAAGTGGCTTTCTTGTGGCCTCGCAACTGTTAAGTCCCAATCTTCCAAGTTCTTGTTACATTGTGTGTGTGGAAATGCACTTACCGTCATAATTAAACACAGCCTTGAGTTCTTCTGTTGATATTTTTTGAGATGAGACTTCACCATGCATTTTAGTGATATCTGATCAGGATCAGTCATGATTTTTCTCCAACCCATTTCTTTCGCAAAGTTTACAGTTCACCACTATCCTTCCAGGTTTTAATAAATTGTTGGAAAGTTCCTGACACAAGCCCAGTGATATACGTAATCTCCTAGCTGTTTTCTTTGCTTGATGCTGGCCAAATAATTTGTCCCTCTTGAAACACTTTAACATCTTTTCAACGACAATGAGAGACATCTTACGATATGTTTTTTTAAGAAATGAGAAGTAATGCACTGAATCAGTCAGGATGAAAAGAATTATTGTCAGCTGAAACGTATTCATCACAACAATAAAATGATTAAATCATCAGCTCTTCAGTGTTTACTTATTTAAATCGGAATGGCGACCTTTTTTTTGGATGGGCAGTGTTCCTTTGCAGCATATGCTTTACCATCTTATATGTTTTTTTTATTAGCTATAATGCTTTTTGACATTTTATCATATGATTATTTATATCCCCAAAATAGAGTTACGTAAAGTACGTGTTTGAGCACTTGAGCTGTGATTTGGTGTATTATAAAGTTGATGTTTGAGGGCATGTGCTGTGCTTTGGTCTTTTGTAAAGTAGCTCTATTTGAGAATGAGTGTTGCGCTTCGATGCTGTGCAAAGCAGCGCTGTTTTACAGTGAGTGCTGCATATCAGTGCTCAGTAAAGCAGGTCTGTTTGGTAGTGCTTTGCTTCAGCGCTCAGTAAAGCAGGTCTGTTTGGTAGTGCTTTGCTTCAGCGCTCAGTAAAGCAGGTCTGTTTGGTAGTGCTTTGCTTCAGCGCTCAGTAAAGCAGCTCTGTTTGATAGTGCTGTGCGTCGGTGCTCAGTAGAGCAGCTCTGTTTGGTACTGCTATGCCTCAGCACTTAGTAAAGCAGCTCTGTTTGGTACTGCTGTGCCTCAGCACTTAGTAAAGCAGCTCTGTTTGGTAGTGCTGTGCTTCAGTGCTCAGGAGAGCAGCTCTGTTTGGTAGTGCTGTGCCTCAGCACTTAGTAAAGCAGCTCTGTTTGGTATTGCTGTGCCTCAGCACTTAGTAAAGCAGCTCTGTTTGGTAGTGCTGTGCTTCAGTGCTCAGGAGAGCAGCTCTGTTTGGTAGTGCTGTGCTTTGGTGCTCAGGAAAGCAGCTCTGTTTGGTAGTGCTGTGCTTCAGTGCTCAGTAAAGCAGCTCTGTCTCGTAGTGCTGTGCTTCAGTGCTCAGTAAAGCAGCTCTGTTTGGTAGTGCTGTGCTTCAGTGCTCAGTAAAGCAGCTCTGTCTCGTAGTGCTGTGCTTCAGTGCTCAGTAAAGCAGCTCTGTTTGGTAGTGCTGTGCTTTGGTGCTCAGGAAAGCAGCTCTGTTTGGTAGTGCTGTGCCTCAGCACTTAGTAAAGCAGCTCTGTTTGGTAGTGCTGTGCTTTGGTGCTCAGGAGAGCAGCTCTGTTTGGTAGTGCTGTGCTTCAGTGCTCAGTAAAGCAGCTCTGTCTCGTAGTGCTGTGCTTCAGTGCTCAGTAAAGCAGCTCTGTTTGGTAGTGCTGTGCTTCAGTGCTCAGTAAAGCAGCTCTGTCTCGTAGTGCTGTGCTTCAGTGCTCAGTAAAGCAGCTCTGTTTGGTAATGCTGTGCTTCAGTGCTCAGTAAAGCAGCTCTGTTTGGTAGTGCTGTGCTTCAGTGCTCAGTAAAGCAGCTCTGTTTGGTAGTGCTGTGCTTCAGTGCTCAGTAAAGCAGCTCTGTTTGGTAGTGCTGTGCTTCAGTGCTCAGTAAAGCAGCTCTGTTTGGTAATGCTGTGCTTCAGTGCTCAGTAAAGCAGCTCTGTTTGGTAGTGCTGTGCTTCAGTGCTCAGTAAAGCAGCTCTGTTTGGTAGTGCTGTGCTTCAGTGCTCAGTAAAGCAGCTCTGTTTGGTAGTGCTGTGCTTCAGTGCTCAGTAAAGCAGCTCTGTTTGGTATTGCTGTGCTTCAGTGCTCAGTAAAGCAGCTCTCTTTGGTAGTGCTGTGCTTCAGTGCTCAGTAAAGCAGCTCTGTTTGGTAGTGCTGTGCTTCAGTGCTCAGTAAAGCAGCTCTGTTTGGTAGTGCTGTGCTTCAGTGCTCAGTAAAGCAGCTCTGTCTCGTAATGCTGTGCTTCAGTGCTCAGTAAAGCAGCTCTGTCTCGTAGTGCTGTGCTTCAGTGCTCAGTAAAGCAGCTCTGTTTTGTAGTGCTGTGCTTCAGTGCTCAGTAAAGCAGCTCTGTCTCGTAATGCTGTGCTTCAGTGCTCAGTAATGCAGCTCTGTTTCGTAGTGCTGTGATTCAGTGCTCAGTAAAGCAGCTCTGTTTGGTAGTGCTGTGCTTCAGTGCTCAGTAAAGCAGCTCTGTTTGGTAGTGCTGTGCCTCAGTGCTCAGTAAAGCAGCTCTGTTTGGTAGTGCTGTGCTTCAGTGCTCAGTAAAGCAGCTCTGTTTGGTAGTGCTGTGCTTCAGTGCTCAGTAAAGCAGCTCTGTCTCGTAGTGCTGTGCTTCAGTGCTCAGTAAAGCAGCTCTGTTTGGTAGTGCTGTGCTTCAGTGCTCAGTAAAGCAGCTCTGTCTCGTAATGCTGTGCTTCAGTGCTCAGTAAAGCAGCTCTGTTTGATAGTGCAGTGCTTTGGTGCTCAGGAAAGCAGCTCTGTTTGGTAGTGCTGTGCCCAGGTGCTCAGTAATGCAGCTCTGTTTCGTAGTGCTGTGCTTCAGTGCTCAGTAAAGCAGCTCTGTTTGTTAGTGCTGTGCTTCAGTGCTCAGTAAAGCAGCTCTGTTTGGTAGTGCTGTGCCTCACTTCTCAGTAAAGCAGCTCTGTTTGGTAGTGCTGTGCTTCAGTGCTCAGTAAAGCAGCTCTGTTTGGTAGTGCTATGCTTCAGTGCTCAGTAAAGCAGCTCTGTTTTGTAGTGCTGTGCTTCAGTGCTCAGTAAAGCAGCTCTGTTTGGTAGTGCAGTGCTTTGGTGCTCAGGAAAGCAGCTCTGTTTGGTAGTGCTGTGCCTCAATACTCAGGAGAGCAGCTCTGTTTGATAGTGCTGTGCCTCAGTGCTCAGTAAAGCAGCTCTGTTTCGTAGTGCTGTGCTTCAGTGCTCAGTAAAGCAGCTCTGTTTGGTAGTGCTGTGCTTCAGTGCTCAGTAAAGCAGCTCTGTATGGTAGTGCTGTGCTTCAGTGCTCAGTAAAGCAGCTCTGTTTGGTAGTGCTCTGCTTCAGTGCTCAGTAAAGCAGCTTTCTATCGTAGTACTGTGCTTCAATGCTCAATAGAGCAGCTCTGTTTGATAGTGCTGTGCTTCAGTGCTCAGGAGAGCAGCTCTGTTTGGTGGTGCTGTGCTTCAGTGCTCAGTAAAGCAGCTCTGTTTGGTAGTGCTCTGCTTCTGTGCTCAGGAGAGCAGCTCTGTTTGGTAGTGCTGTGGTTCAGTGCTCAGTAAAGCAGCTCTGTCTGGTAGTGCTCTGCTTCTGTGCTCAGGAGAGCAGCTCTGTTTGGTGGTGCTGTGCTTCAGTGCTCAGTAAAGCAGCTCTGTTTGGTAGTGCTCTGCTTCAGTGCTCAGTAGAGCAGCTCTGTTTGGTAGTGCTGTGCTTCAGTGCTCAGTAAAGCAGCTCTGTTCGGTAGTGCTGTGCTTCAGTGCTCAGTAAAGCAGCTCTGCTTGGTAGTGCTGTGCTTCCGTGCTCAGTAAAGCAGCTCTGCTTGGTAGTGCTGTGCTTCTGTGCTTAGTAAAGCAGCTCTGCTTGGTAGTGCTGTGCTTCAGTGCTCAGTAAAGCAGCTCTGTTCGGTAGTGCTGTGCTTCAGTGCTCAGTAAAGCAGCTCTGTTTGGTAGTGCTGTGCTTCAGTGCTCAGTAAAGCAGCTCTGTTTGGTAGTGCTGTGCTTCAGTGCTCAGTAAAGCAGCTCTGTTTGGTAGTGCTGTGCTTCAGTGCTCAGTAAAGCAGCTCTGTTTGACAGTGTCTTTTGTGCTTTGTGTGTTGTAAAGTGGTTCTGAGCTCAGTTACAGGGTGCGCTTTGTGTTTCTATAGGGAGGAGAACACTGTTATTACCACGGGAGGCTGCGCGGGGTACCAGCGTCCTGGGCAGCTCTATCCACCTGCCATGGCCTGCGGTAAGAAGACCTGCTCTTACAGGGTGGTACCCCTTTTTGCACTACACCCTTTTCTGGTCTGTGGGTGACCACACTTAAAAATCACTTTCCCTCACTGGTGTACTGCTGTTACCACCCTCCACATAACATGGCTTATTAAACTTTTTTCTCTATTGCACTTCCCCCATCTCTCTCTCTTTCTCTCTCTCTCTCTCTCTCTGCAGTGGCATGTTCTCAGATGGGCAGTTTTCCTACAGTATTGAACCAGCCCTAGACGGTGATCAGGTGAGTGAACAAGACTGCAATGATAACTCCCCTCTTTCCCACTAGTAAGCAGCAATGCTAAAAGAGAATCACACGTGATAACTCTGTGCAGTTCTGACACCAGTGTACCTATAACTCTTTGATAGTTCTTTGATAGTGCCGGTAGGTGTGTGTTATTGTTCACTGCCCCTTGCAGGCAAGTTATAACAGTTAGCTTCACACTCATAACCTCAAAAAATTTGTAGTCTCTTAACTGTGCTATTGAGTTCCCTACAGAAAGGCCTGGACGTTAGCAAGCAAACATAAAAGTTTTAATGCTTGTGGGTCATATTATTGTGACTCTAATTATTGGACAATGGTCGCACTGAAAAGTGGAAACATGGAAGCCAGACTTGCTAAAACAAAATCAGTTAGGAGATTGATTCAAGCTTTTTACCCCTCAGCCCCGACTAAGGGGCAGAGGGGTATTGTCATCACGTGCAGTTTCCGTCCGTCTGTCCCGTAAACTTTTGTATTCCGCACGGTAACTTGAAAACGCCCTCATCAATAAACGCCATTTTTGCTGTGTTGCTAGGTCTTGTGTACCTACAGAAGCCTATCCATTTTGACAACGCTTGTATGTTCTGTGAGGCCGGCGCAGCGCCATCTTGAATTTTGTATTCCGCACAATAACTTAAAAATGCCTTTGTCAGTCTACGCCATTTCTGCTCTGTTGCTTGGTCTTGTCTACTTACGGACTCCTGTCGAATTTGACGGCACTCGGATGTCTAGTATAGCCACCACAGCTGCCATCTTGAATTTTGTATTCCGCAGCATAACTTTAAAAAGCCTTCATCAATTTGTATTCATTCCAAGCAATCTGGGGGCTGAGGGGTAACGCCCGCTTTGCACGGCTATTTTTGTACATTGCCCAATTGATATTTCCAGGCTGTGTTGAAGGTGTCTGACTGGTAAAATGGTGTGAAAGTGCAGAGAGGGAATGAACTTGCTTTGTTCAGGAGTTGGGATTGTCCTTTGTGTTGTGTCTGGTTCTTTGGCACCTGGTTGAGGGTTTTTTTTCTGACTGAGAGGGGTGGTGTGTTGTCTCGCACAGGCTGAGAATCCCCATGTTGTACACAGGATGCCCAGCGTGAACCTGAGCTCGACGTGTCCAGGTGAGGGCAACCAACCTCCCCTCCATCTCCCTTCCCTCCCCTCTTCCTCTGCCCTGCGTTCTGCTATCTCTCCATTTCTACTTACATTCTCTTTATCCAGACTCTTTCTCCTCTCGTTCTCCTGCTTTTGAACCGTTTTGTCCTCTTTTGGTCCCCATTAGTCCCATCTCCTTCTCTCTTACTGTCTCTCATCTCTCTAACACTTTCTCAATATCACACATAAATTCAAGTGCAAAATGCAAAATGCTTTATTGGCTGGAAATACATTTATCAGTATTCACAAAGCCATTATGAATCATATCTCACGGTCTCTCTTTCTCTCGCTGTCTCTTTCAGTGTCTTTGGGGTTGCTTCAGGATTGTTTGTTGGCTGGTATTCTGAAGTTGCATGATTTTTTTGAAGAATGTGTAAATAGAGGGATTTTGAATCTTTCTCTCTGTCTCACTCTCAAGAGCTCGCTCGTGAATCTCTCCTTCAGCTGACGGCTTTCCTTGCTCAGAGTTCCTTTGTCTTCTCATTCTGTTCTTTTTTTACCCAAAATGGAATATGCTAGTGAATTTTTTCGTGGGGATCTCTGTCTCTCTGACTCACTGTTTCCCTCCTCCAGACTGCGTGCAGAACAGCAGTGACAGTGACAGGCACAGTCACTGGAGCAGTCAGGAATCGACAGTGTCAGCGGGCAAGAGACGATCCAAGAGACAGGTGATGCCCCTCTCATCCAATTAAGATGACTGCATACACCGTATCTCGCACCCTCATGCAAAGTTTTACAACTAAAGTGGGATTTGTCAAGGGGATGGACAAAAATACATTTTCTTATAGCTCTGCCCAGGATGTCAGAAGGCAAGTTTTATTACTGGCTGCGTCATCCACCGTCATACCACTTCATTTAGTCGAATTATAGAAGTCATTAGAAAGTTACGGTTATTGCCTCCACCGATGAGGTTATGCTTTTAATTTAGTTTGTGTGTCTGTTTGTCAGCAGGATTATGGAATAATCGCCGGCTCGATTTTCATAAAACGTCATGGATGGGTGTAGCATGAGCTAAGGAAGAACCCATTTAATTTTGGAGCGGATCCAAATTACAGGGCGGATACGCAAATTATTTTTCTCTTTTATTAACATTGCAGGATAGGGTATTTGGCAGAATGATACGTACATCTTAAAATCTAGTGGAAGGTAGTTAAGTTCCATGGTGACACAGCAGCGAATTGTACTAATACGATGATTGCACTTGCAGATTTCCAAATCATACAAGACTGTTGGCCTTGGCGGGTGTTTGCACTCTCAGAGTGCCACTCTAGTTTTGTAACATATTCTTTAAAGTTGATGGTGCACTCGTATGGTGACTATACCTTGAGTGTTATCGCTGAACACTTGCCACTGTAGATGCAGTATTAACTTACCCAAACCGTCTCCATGTCACTCCCTACAGGTCCGATGGAACCAGCACACAGTCCAGAGTGAGACCAAATACATTGAGCTGATGGTGGTCAATGACCATGAACTGGTGAGTGACAGCTGAATTGACAGTGATTACCGGAGCCTGGAGATAATGCCTTCCGGTAGCACTGCACAAAAGCCACTCCAACTCAAACTCAGTTAATGGAAGAGGAAAACTTCCTCTAGAAATACACTCCTGTCAGCAGGAAAAAGTGCTTTAACATGGGTTAAAATGATTACTCAGCACTGTTAAGTAATGGGTGACATCAACCTGGCCTTTTAATCTAATGAGTGCACCCAAGCCATGGCTGGAAACATGAACCCCACCGCATTAAGTAACTTGGAAAGCCATTGTTTGGTTTTCTGCCTTTATCATCGCTTGAGACTACAGGACTGTCTGTAGTCTATGAGCGTTAATGTTTTCCTCGCGGCCATTTTTTTCCCCTGCTGTCTGTCTCATTGACCGGGAGTCCATTTTGCTGCCTGTCTCATAAGTTGTCATTGACATTGTATGTCTATCTAATTTGCTGCTGAACTCACTGCTGTCTCCTTGGTTGTTGTCTCTTTGCAGTTTCTGCAGCTGCGCAGTTCAACATCCCAGACCAGGAATTTTGCAAAGGCTGTTGTCAACATGGCTGATGCGGTCAGTTGGCATTTGGACACATTTCAGTAATGAGTGTTTCTGCATTGTCTGCTTAAGAGAATATCATAGAAAACTAGAAGATTCAATTACATGAATCATTACACCGATGCACTCTGAAAGTTATGACAGCGCTCTGTCAGAGGTTATCCTGGGCATCAGTGATCAGCTTTACTCAGCTGGTAAGGGTGAACTGTATCACAGTGACCTGAATTAAGAGCAACAGCAAATCAACCAATCCAGCTTTTGAGATCTGTACTCATACTGTTGATTGACTTATTGCGGTTCCAGCCTTTTCTACTTACATTTAAAACATATATGTATATAGTTGCACCCTCAGTTAATATGAACCAATATGAATAAAATTGGTTATGAATTAATTCCATGATTGTTTTTCCTCTTTATATTTAATTCAAAATATTAAGAAAATTATAACCTGTAATTGAGATACAATGATTGAAAGAAATTATGAATTATCATTATGAAACCAATATTTTTCTCAATAATGCATGTGCCACAATTATAGAATCTGCTTCATTTAGTAAATTGTGCGGCCTTTCTTCACCAAAATAACAGCGCTGAGTCTCATCCATTAATGGATAATGCGATCATGGAGGATGTGGTAAGGAATCTGAGACCATTCCTTCATGCTGAATCTCTCCAGACGCTTCAAATATCTAGGTTCACATTAATGGACTGTCTTCTTCAGCTCATCCCCTTCTATTGGGTGTATGTCAGGGGACTCAGATGAGCATTAAACTTTGGAGTTTGCTTTACCATTTGAACAATCCTTATCACTGTGTGGGCATTCAACATAGGCACATGTCCTGTTCCTGGCAAATTTTTGCCATTTTCATATCTTTCTATTTTCCCATTTTCTATTGTCCTCCTGCCACTCCTGCATTTGGGAAACTCAGCAAGTTTCTGTCACACATAATTGCAGTAATTCTTTTGTTTTACTCATGGTGATGGATGACTGAGGGATATTAGCCTGAGAGTTGCCTTGATTTATACCCCTGGGACACATGAAGTAATGTGTGACCATTGAAATTTTTGTAATCATTGTGGTGAAGTAAAATATAAATGGGAATGTACTTCTATTAGATTTTTCTTGTTAAGTTTCCCCGAGGTGCCAATGAAAACCTTTGGGAAAATTCATTCTGAATTTGTTTTTTCCAGTCAGTTTCTTTAAATTTAGTGTTAGATTTTTGTTAATATTTTGAAAAGATTGGGAAGATTAAGAGCAACCACATTTTTCCATAGCCTCTTTAGCTTATATTTACTGAGGTTGCCAATATTACTTGAGGGTTCTGTATGTGTGTGTGTGTGTGTGTATATATATATATATATATATATATATATACATTAACTGCCTGTTATTGCATTATTATTTCTGTCTGGTTGTAGATCTATAAAGAACAACTGAATACCCGGATTGTGCTGGTTGCCATGGAAACGTGGTCCTCGGGAAACATGGTCTCTGTGGGGGATGACCCCCTGCTGACCCTCCGTGACTTCATGAAGTACAGGAAGGAGAGCATCAAGGAGCACAGTGACGCGGTTCACCTCTTATCGTAGGTATCCCCAGTGTCATCTGTCCATTGAGTTTAGAAATCGAGTTTGAGTTTAAGGCAGCTGCAGAGCCCTGACCAATCCATTTTACTTCATTCCATGTTCTAGATTTTGGAGGTTTGTGGATTTCATTTAGTTCACTTCTTGTGCAAACTCAGTTATGCTGCTTCGTGAAACAGGTGCAGTTAAGAATCTCATTGAGTTGGTGATGTACTGTTGCACTACCTCATCTCTCCCCCAGGGGGCGCACGTTCAGGAGCAGCCGCAGTGGAACAGCCTACATGGGAGGGGTCTGCTCTCTGACTCGTGGAGGAGGTGTAAATGAGGTGGGTGTCACCTGAGAGAAACCCTGGGCTGCCCCTTGCTGAACTAGAACCCTAACCGTGGGTGTTTCTCAATTTTGCGACGGCTAAGTCCAGACTTGCATTGTTGTGAAGAACACTCTGGTTTCTGTCTTGGAGAGAGTGCACGTCCCAAGCAAGTCCATTGCGAAAAGATGTGAGCATGTGACGCGCGGTTTACAGACACTCTGCCGCAGGCTACTGCGATAGTCTCCACCAACTATACTGTATATACCGCCTCTTTCGTCTGCTACTCTTTAGCATGTGAATGTACTTAATGTTAGATTATATAATTCACAATTACTAATTAATTTACCAATAAAAACTAGTGCTTAGACAATTCCACCTGAGTGCTGTAGAAACCTAACTTAAAACACCCAAGCTAATTTAATGTTTTCATTACCCATTGCATGCTTCAAATGACGGGGCTTGGCAGTTATGCATATTTTTCCCTTCATTATCTATCTTAGACAGATGTTGGCAATAATTTTTTTTGGAAACGATAAAACTAAAGACATAATAGTGCTCTAGTCATGTCATCCACGTTGGATGAGTGATGTGGTATGAGGTCCATTTCTATTGACCATGAATGTTTCTCAATATCTGTTTTGGTCTGTTTTTGCATTCTTGTGACCCCATTTTACATCTTCTTTCATGATTTAGGTTGTTCTTGATTCACCCATTTTTTTTCTAAGAATGCATTGAATCCATCCTTGCATGACGACATAGCATCCCTTCATTCAATGTACAATGGTCAACAAGAGCCTCAAATCAAGCTCATTGCAGCCCCCGGACGAGTTCAGGTGGCTACTATGGATTCACGCGTTTTGTCTCTGCCGCCGCATCCATATCTGTGAACACTTCCTTGTGGACACTCTACAGGCTGTCATTTTTGACCGATTACCTTCATATTTGGTATGGACATGTGTTTGCTTCACTTACCTATCCCTATCGATTTTGGTTGCCATGGTGACAGTATTGACCGAATAATATGCAAATTAGTGGCAAAAAATGGAGATTTCCTTGTGGACGCAGTACAGGCTGCAATTTTTGACTGATTACTTTCATGTTTGGTATGGACATGTGTCACACTTCGCTTATGACAACTATTGATTTTGGTTACCATGGCAACCGTATTGGCCGAATTATGCGCACATTTGTGCTGAAACATGCACACTTCCTTGTGGAAGCTCTACAGGCTGTGATTTTTGACCGATTATTTTCATATTTGGTACGGACATGTGTTTTACTTCCCTTATGATATCGATTTTGGTTGCCATGGTGACAGTATTGGCTGAATGATACGCAAATTAGTGGAAAAACATAGAGATTTCCTTGTGGACGCAGTACAGGCTGCAATTTTGGAACTATTACTTTCATATTTGGTGTGGACATATGTTATACTTCACTTATGACACCTATCGACTTCAGTCGCCATGGCAACGGTATTGACCAAATAATGCGCAAAGGGGAGAAGCGGGCTTTCGGGGGCTGCACCCATGCGGTCGCGGCCGACCGGATTGTCTAGTTGTTATTAGTGTTTACACTGTTCAGACTGAAACAGAAAAGGAAAAATGCCTGTTATTAATGATGGACTATCCGAGTTATTCAGGTCCAGTATTAAAAAGTATTAAAAAGTTAGCTGTGAAGTGAAGTGGAGTGAAGTTAGCTGTTTTGGTGCTGCCGTTGTTAAGCTGTGCTTGTAGTGATGTCAGCAGTTTGTTTGGTGTAGTTAAGAGCTTTTTTTTTTTCTTTTTTCTGCTGTGGTCCAACATGTAAAATACTTGCTCTTACTACGAGTAGATTGTGACTGTCAAGCTATTGCGCAGTTAGGACAGAATGACAGTTCTATTATATATTTATTGAAGAAAAAAAATCTTACATTTGCTGGCAGACGCAATGTTAATTGTATTAAAAGTATATAATATTACTAATATAATATCAACATTTGCGATGATCTTAAGTGCAAGGAATCATAAATTAGGTTACTAGGCCTATGTGGTATTCTTTTAAATTGCCTGCTCTGTTAACCCTTTTGCCGGCTTCTAGACAGTTCAGGGTTTCCAGACAGTTTAGCAGCAGATCAGCTGAACCCATACTTGCTTTTACGGGGCAGTCATGCTGAACTAACTCGCAGCTGTGTGTTAAACTTGTGAAAGTACTGTTTTAAATGGAACCGGTCTAAACTGCAGCTAAGCTAGCCCGGTGCTAACTGACAGTGCAAAAGGGCACTAAAATTCCTTCAAATAGGTGATTAGTTACGACCAGTCTTTAGTTGTTTTTCTTGTAGCCCGCTCACTCTGAAAATACTCAACGCAATCACAACCAGACAGCTGATAGTCAGTTCTCGTTGTTATTGTAAGATGAGAAATAAAAGTATTTGCATGCAGCACACAATATAGGTAATGTTATGCACAATTGTGTACAGCAAGGCAAGAAGGCACCATCACACAATGCTGTCGATGGAGGGTCATGGTTTCTTCTCCCCCCCATTTGAGCACGGTTTTCAGGGTATGCCATGATGTGCTCTATCTCTATTGCCTATGGTTAGCTGACCTAATTTGAGACTGCTCAAGAAACTATGTTGTATAATTTCAAACTGTGGGAGAGGCACCTTGCACATTTGTTCCTTCGTAAAAAGAATTGTTTAAAGTACACTATATGGATAACAAGCAAACTAATGTAAGCATAAAAAATGTTGGGCCCCCGCTCCTAGAGGAAGTGTCCGGGGCCTTCTGCACTGTGCATGTTCTGCGTGAATGAAAGACCATCACTGTGATTGAGCCCTAAGAAAGCGTTTCCGCCATCAGCAAATCACTGCGATTCATGTACAGTTCTTCACTTTACTTTTTTCCTTATCATTAATGATTAATTTCCCATTTTTCTGAGGAAAATTTCCCTAGACTGTTAGTATGAACAAGGAAACATTGTAGACTTATTACCTTTTTTTGTGTGTTTCAGTACGGGAATGTGGGAGCCATGGCTATCACACTGAGCCAGAGCCTTGGCCAGAATGTTGGAATGATGTGGAACAAGGATCGGACATCTGCGGGTGAGTTCTATGTAATTCTCAAAACGTTACCCAACATTTTCACAATATTCATTGCTCATCTTTTTATGCATTGTGTTGCCACCACATAATTGATTGATTTGATATTGCATTTTCAATCAGGTGTACAGTTGTACTTAATAAAGTGACCACCGAGTGTATGTGCACTTTGGAACAACATGTACAATCTTGTAGATTATGTCTTTATTCGTGACTTCCGTGCTAAGTTCAACAAAAAAAATGCCAAGCCATGTTCCACATTTTTTTTTCCAACAGCGTGGCACAGAATAACAAAATAACAAGCAGTAATTTGCAAATTCAGTTCAACCTGTATTCAATTTAAGAAAATTATGAGGACAAAATAAGTAATGATTTAAGTCCTTAACTTTATATTTTTTATAAATAGTAATTTAGAAACATGATGTTAGCAATATATTCCGAAG
The DNA here is from genome assembly GCA_029692085.1 of Gymnothorax javanicus. Taxonomy (NCBI): domain Eukaryota; kingdom Metazoa; phylum Chordata; class Actinopteri; order Anguilliformes; family Muraenidae; genus Gymnothorax; species Gymnothorax javanicus. The sequence continues at coordinate 32,857,538 of CM056206.1, forward strand.
GAGTTCAGACAGGTATATGCTCACTACTGTGTAAGATCACCTTCCCTTTTAATGACACTCAGTAGTGGCTTCCTCTTTGCATATTTGAGTCGTAACATGCATTTGATGATGCCAGGTGCCATAATGAACTGTGTTCACTGACACTGGTCCACTGACATATTTACGAGCCCATGTGGTTATGGCCATTACAGAAGCAAGTTGATTCTTAATGCAGTGCCGTCTGAGGGCTCGATGTTCACGCCAATCCAACATTGATATTCGGCATCGCCTTATCTGTAAGGACATTGCTGCAGTTTCTCTGGATTTTCTGAGTCTTTCCACTAAATTATGGGCTGTCGATGGTGAAATACCTAAATTCCACATTATCACATTGAGAGATGTTTTCTTAAACTGTTTAACTGTTTGGTCTCGCAGTTTATGACAAAGTGGCAAACTTCAGACCATCTTACACGTAAACTATCTTGCCTTTTGCGACTGCTCATTTTAGATCCATTAACTGCTGGATTACTGTGGGCTCCAAAATTGAACATTTGTGATGGACTTGCATTTGCTTGATGAAAAAAGTCAGCATTTACATCTGACTTCCTGAGAGACATTATCATTTTTGATTAAATGACAGGTACACATGATTTGCCCTATCAATGCCGGGTTTTAGAATCTCTCTCAAAATGCCTTCCGGATAACACACCAAATTTCAAGCTAATTGATGAATGGAGTAGGAGGTATAAAAAATGTTTTTTTTTTTTTTTTTAGATTTTTCAAAATGGTGGCCATAAACGGCAAAGGGGTTCAATTTGGACATCATATATACTTGAAGTATGATGTCTTGAGTCAACTAAAAAACAGATTCATATCAATAGGTCCAAGGGTTGTATAGATATTGCCAGTTCAACAGTTCTCGCAATAACAGTGCCACCCAGTGGTCAGTTGGCACCCTTTGTTTTGCCACAAGAAGTGCTCCTGCAGACATCTCTAATGTTTGGTGTACATGTACATAGGTCAAACCATCAATGTTGTCGTTGAACTTTAGGACTTATCAACATTCTTGCAATTACCCTTTGTGAGGGGTAATGTATAGATAAATAGAGCCAAGTTTGGTGAGGATTGGACAAAATCTGTCGCAAGGGATTCAGCAAAACAATTTTTGCTAAAAATGAAATATCCTCAAAATCTATTTTTGCTTGACCTAAGGGTTCTAGCAGTATAAATTTTTTTGAATTTCCTTCACTTGGGTCAGAAGTTAGGATGAGAAATGTGCAAATTTGGCCTGATGGTGGTACAGGAGTGATTGAGCCATAGCCCACAAAATTCAAGTATGAGTCACTGAGAATGTTGGCTATTAGTGTAAAAAAGTTCATAACTTTCCCAGATAAGGTTCTATGGGCTGCCATAGACTTCAGTTGCAGAGTACTAATAATAAGGAAATGTATAAACGCAAGAGGGTGAATCTCGAAGTACTGTCTCTACTGAGAGGCGATTGCTTTTCAACAGTCAGAATAACTAAGAATATTACTTTAATGGACTGAGGGTCATCACTAAACAATCTGAAATATTGTTTGTGCAACTGTGTTTCCGTCATATAATTACTTGCATAGCTAGAGAGCTAGAATGTTAAGTCTACACATTATCAAACTATATATACGTAGTTTGCAGATGCTGCACGTTATTTTACTGTATAGAAATTATAAAATGGTAAATATGTGCTGTCGGTGCAGAATAAGAGCTAAACTGGTCGCAACTAGAGTTATTCCATGGTAGAACTGCTGAATAGTAATGGTAAATAGTCGTCGATGACTCTTCTAGTCTGGATGTGCACAGATCTGTCGTCATTAATGGCCTCTGACATTAAAGCCTGTTGTCTGTCGAGATCTGATTCTCATTCAGCCTCAGTGTCCCCTCTAGCTGGGGCTGGACAGAATGAAACTGTGTCTCTATTAATTACTGAAAGCACACTAGAGATACTGAATTCCTGTGAGACAGAGAGGGAGAATGAGATGGGGAAGAGGTGATTGAAGAATATATTTCAGAGTCTGTGGTTTGTCGTGGGGTGCTGAATTGACTTCAGGTGGTGCAAGCCTGTATACATATACTTTACATAAAGGACGCACACACAGGAGCACACACTCACAGACACTCACAAACTCAGATGCATGCACACTTTTCTATAGATCCAAAATTAAGTGGAATTCTTCTGCAAGCATGATGACTGTGAAAACAAATTTTGCAAAATGACTCAATATAATCTGATTATTTTCCCCGTGTCGTATCCTTTATAGCCTTTATAAGGTTAGTTCTGCCAGTCAGCTCATGCGTAATCAATTAATTGCAGTATTAACTAATAGATACAGTGCCAGTTGGCATCTAGGCTTTGACCCTAACACACTCTGCGGCATACTGAACAAGAGCAGAAGAGAGCAGAGAGAGTTTGATATCAACTGTAATTGTAATTCAGAGCCCAAAGGTAGATGCAGGGGTGGGAATGGGATGTGCACTAGCAGCAGGCGAGAGTGATGCTGCAGCAGGCAATATAACTAGCACCAGCAGAGATGAAGCTGCACAACTGTAAGCAGAGGCAAGTTGTTGCAACTGAGGCTAAGTCGCAGAGCCGTCAATACCTGGAGAAAGTTAACATGAACGTGTGGAGGAACCTGCAAACTCCGCACAGAAAAGCACTGAACAGATTCTTACCCACGACTCTCTGTATCTCTGCTGTCCTTGAAAGTCTTATCATTTTCATGATTATTTTGTGTTTTATGGGGAGATTTTTCCACACAGCAGGGGTGTAGAATACAGGTGGTTCAGTTTTGAGATAACACACAATTTACGCCTTGAAATATTTCAAAAGCCAAATCATGATGTTCATCATTTTTGTTCACATAAATCCCTGGAGAAAACTTTTTGCTGTGAAGTACTGAACACCTGACTAGAAACTTAAATCTTTCTGGAAATTTAACCAAAATAAATTAGCTTTTTGCCCCCATTGCCCGTCCCGGACCATCTCAGGGTGTGCATCAGGATTATTGAGTTTGCTACTCAGTATGACTGTGCTGAGTAAAACCTGCAACGCCTGTTTTTACTTCTCACCATTATTCATAGATGTTAGAGCACCTGGTTTAATTCAGTGTGGTTATTTTGCCATCTCCTGCTTATCCTGCTTTGTGAAACTGGGCCCTGGTCTTGGAAAGCTGCAGGTCTGTTGGTTTTGCTGTATTTAAATATATAATTGATCTGCCCGTTAGTCATAGTTGCTATAACAGATTGATTTAAGTATTGAAATAATTCATCTGACCTGTCCCCCAGGCTCTGCAGTGGTTGCTTATTTCAAAGATTTTAAAACATGCAGATCCTGCAGTTTTCCATGGTCGATGACTTCTAGAAATGGCCCATTTGTCAGCTGCGTCAGTAAAATTTGTGTGTGATAGTCACCCTATATTCTCTCCACCTCAAACAGGAGACTGCAGGTGTCCAGATGCTTGGCTGGGATGTATTATGGAGGACACTGGGTAAGGGTGCCTATCAGTGAAAGCACAGGCTTGCAGCTGTCTGCTATAGGCCTTGCTGGATAATGCAGCATAGACTTAGGCATAAGCTGTATTTCTGTGCTCGACTAGCTTCACCTCTGGGAAGACCATTTTTTTATATGAATATATATATATAAGTACTGATTTTTTAAAAATTGGTTGGCATACGCAAACAGAACATAGAGTATGAGGAAACCACAGGCGAATGTGCCAAAATATTCTATGACAGATACATTTGGTTGGAGTCTTAACCCTTTACCTGCCTACTCATCCTTCTGTTAGAGCACATTTAGAGTCACTGTCTCTATTTGAAAGATGTGTTGAACTTAACTGAATGGATTACACACCTCAGCCGAATGTTAAAGAAGGCTCAGTCAGGTGGAGTAAAGTTCAACACAACTTTCATTTAGATACAGTGACTCAAAATGATCACTACCAAACGGTTTAGGCAGTTAAAGGCTTAAAAGAGGGAGTTATTCTACGAAGTTTAATAATTAGTAGGCAAGCTGGAAGCATGTTCTTCCCAATCTTTGTTTCTCCATTTTTTGCTGACTAACTACTCTTACATACTTTCACCTAGAAACTTCATTCAAACTTTAAAAAATTCAGCTTGTTTTGATTTATGTTGCTGGTATTCAACTTTTTGATATCTTTCATACTTTTTTAGTTATTACATTTTATTTCAATATTTTTCCCCCATAGGAAACAATGGGACAGAGTCCTCAAAATTCAGCAATTTTCAGCTATTTTTTACTCTGTCATACTTTTAGCAAGAAAAGTAATTCAAACTGGAAAATTTTAAGCTAAGCTTGCATAATTTTGTGCTGTTCAATATTTTCATGACTTTTTAAATTTCTGAATTATAATTTTTTAATATATTTTTTACAATAAATTCTGAGAACTTAGTGTGGTGACGTCTCCATTAGAGTGGCGAACAGCTGTAAAATCATCAAGAAGTCTTCTCTTAAACTTGCTCTAACTCCCACAGTTTTCACTCCACATAAATTCTTTTAAATATCAAATTGTAGCAAAAGTTGTGCTGGTCACAAAAATTTAACTATGGAAGCAAATGGTTTCGGCAGTCTGAGCCAAAAAGCGATGAGAGCGCTAACCGAAACTCCATTAACTCTTTTACCTACGTTTATGTGCAAAACCACTTTAACTAGTATTTTCCTTCAGCATTTTCATACCTTTTAAAGTGTAGAGATTTTTTTCTCATTTTTTTGATTTGTTTTGTTTTTTTATCTATCACAATTAAACAATAAAATATCCTACTGTCATAAATTATTTTAATTTTCAAAAGCTTTAAACTCATTTTCAGCAGCTTTAACTGCACATTTTCAAAAATTTGAACCTCACATTATCGACAGCTTCCAGCTTGCCCACACAGTTTCCCCTGGAACTGCACTTTTCTTGCTGTCTTAGTGACCTTTTCTTGCTGTGTCACAATGATGTTTGTCTATGTCAAAGAGCCAAGCTATTCTTCGCTATGGAAGACAAAGAGAAATTACATGATTTGTCACCATGTTCAATTAGAAACGTCATGTACATCTGCTGAACTATCCTCCGAATCAGGTGCACAGTCATTCGCTGGTCGCCCCATCTTCTCAAACACTGATGCTTTTAAAAGGTTTGCTTGCTCTTTCCCAGCCTTGCAACTCTCACTCTATGTTTTTCCGGCAGGTTCTATAATCCTCGGAAGTTCTCACGTTGCAGTGTAGAAGAGTACATCCGATTCCTGCAGAGAGGGGGTGGAAGCTGCCTCTTCAACAAGCCCAACAAGGTGTGTGTAGTGAGCAGAAGTGCAAAGACCACAGGTCAGAACACTATAATCCTGGGCCCCTGAGTGACTTGCAGCAAAGACATTCGTCTGTGAGCCCTGTGGTTGGGTGTTCGAATCCTATGCCACTACTGGCTATGTCCAGAGGACCGCAAGGGGCGAGGCCACAATCAGTTCAGTCTCACCCAAGATTATGGGGTGTTAGGTGTGAAGTTTCATCATTCTCTAGCAATAGCCTTCGATGGCATTGGTAGTGTTTCTCCGGCGATTCTACCACATTGTGTGAAAAAATCAAGGTCCAATCGTCGCTTGAGTTGGAGGAGTCACTTGCTACGGCGTCCTCCTCTTGAGTCAATGGGAACAGGTCTCCTGTGGTGGACTAAACAGTCCAGCCCAAAAAAGGGGGTGAAAATTCTGTTGTGATCTGATTTGATTTTTGAACTCATCCAGCTGATGGTTTTTCCTCCTCCGGTGGAAGACTTATGCTAAAAGGCAAATCCAGGTGACTGAAACAAAATTCAGGGGAGGATTTTCATTTTCTGAACCTGAAATTTCCTCTTTTGGTGTTGGAAGAGAAGCATTGCAATTGTGTTCCGAGCTGATACAGATGGCTCACAGCTTCACAGGACCATAACTCTCACCTGCTTTCTCATAACATTTCCGTGCTATACGCCTGACCAATTTATCGCATATAACCATTTCTAGACAGCAGCAGGGTCTGATTTTAGTGATTAATAAACACATAACTTGATCAAATAAAGCTAATTACTCTCTTAGCTTACCTTTCATAGCATTCTTATTCAAACTAGTTTAAAACAAGCATACTCTGGGGTCTACCGGGGCCAGGATCGAGACTCCTATGAGTTAACATCTGGTGGTTAATGATAGAACTGGGTCTTGGTGATCTGATCTCAAATCGGACAACAGAGTAGGTTGAGACAGTTTGGTTTTATATGAGCGGGCTGGTGGCGTTCAGTTAGATTTGGAGGTAATTGAAGCATGAAAGCCTGTTTACCTACTCTACAAGTCTTCGCTAGCTGAATCCCATGAGAGGTTTAATTTCCATCTTTGATTTTTCTAATTCATTCATTTAAAATTTTTCTCTCACTCTTCCTTTTCTGTGCCCTTCATCTCAATATCTTTCCTCCCATCTTCAATCTCTGCCTGTCTGCACAGCTGCTGGACCCTCCAGAGTGTGGGAACGGTTTTGTGGAGACGGGAGAGGAGTGTGACTGTGGCTCTCAGCTGGTGAGTCAGCTTGGCAGCACGGACCCAATATCAAGCCAAATGTTATTCAGCATAAAGCAGTAAAATCGAGGCAAATTGAGGCAATTTGAGCCATTTTCTTCTACAGCATGCTCTGTAAGCCAATAGGCAGCAAGCACTGGTGTCCAGGTGTGAATTTATCATTCATCTTGCAGCACCATGCTACTCAACGCCTGAATGATTGATGCTTTCATGCTAATTGCTCGGTCAAAAACACCATAAATAATTTCTCGCATAAAATCAAAAAGATTCATTTGTTGCGATTACTTGAAAAAGATGAAAAAGAATGGAGGTGGGGATGAGTAATTGCCGGCGTTACAGTTATTGGAATGATAGACTAGTAGCCACAGGATGTGGTCATCACACCTCCTACAGTAAATACTTTACATTTTAAATTTTCCCTGCTAACGAGACTTTGAATTTACAAATTATAGAATAGAGGACGGTGATACATGAAGGCAGTCACAACTAATGTAACATATTTTTTGTGGATTGCCTGTACAAACCATAAAATTTCTGCATTCTTTACGGAACATTAAGTCGTCATATGAATAACACAAGGTCGCAAGTGACATTCCTGGTGAAACCCGTTTTTTTTTGTCTAATGAATTAAGTGGGCAGCACTGTAGTACTTCATGGTGGGAAAAACAGGTTTCATCAGGAATGCCACTTGCGACCTTGTGTTACTCATGCGGCGATTAATGACAATTAGTGTGCATAATCACATTCTAAATTGCTTGGTAAGTGCTTACATCCCTGAATTTTGTGACATTTTTTCCTAAGCTGTTGTAAATGTATAAATAACAATGCTGGAATTGATTTGAATTCTTATTTCAAGATTTCAGTATTTGGTTTCATAAGCTTAATGAGATTTAGTCGCTGAGGAGGGTGAAATCCACAACAAATGCTGAGCAAGCCTGACTCCTTTGGGCTTAAAGGGACTATGTCAACAGGGGCACATGCGTAGTAGAGTCCAGTCGATAAACACTTTCATACATGCAGTGCGATATCAAGGGAGCAGAAATACGAACCCCAAGCTTATTAGAATGTGTGTAAAGCGTACCGTCGTCACTGCTTTAAGTACAGAAGATGGCCTGCAAACACGGAGTTGCTAGAGTAACCGCATTTATCTTTGCTGAAACCCACGGAGAATAAATTATACTATCCATCCATATTTCTTTGGGCGAAAGCACATTGAAAGTGTCTTGATAAAAGGTAAACCGGTGATTTAAATGGTGGAGTTTCAATCAGTTTGCATCGTGTGCATCCTTGAGAAGTTTGAGGGATTTTTTTTTTTTTTTATCAAGCAACTTCTTTAATGTTTGCAGTACCTGTTTGTCACAACGTTTTGTCTGACATGCAGCTGTCATAGATCCTTTTGCGACCGCTTCCAGTTCAACGGCTGCCATAGGACGACATCATCAACGCAGGCTGATTTAAAAGCAATAATAACGCTACATAAACCCAAACTATGACAAACTGATGCTACGAATAGGCTCTATGATCAATAAAGATAGTTGTTTGGTTAAAAATTCAATAAACTTCTCAAGGATTAACGCGATTTAAACAGATTGAAACGCTTACACCTTACATCTCCTATGAACTTGAAATAGTTATACCAACGTTTTCAAGATGCTCCGCTTCATCGCGCGCATGCGGCCCGGCTGACATAGTCCCTTTAAGGCTTAGTTGTTCTGTGACATCCCTGGCCTTGCTAGTGTTAAATGCTGTTGATGTTAGATTGCGTTACAGTATTCTTGTTCTTGTGTTTCTCCACAGGAGTGTTCTCGGAGTGGCGGATCTTGTTGTAAAAAGTGCACTCTTTCCCATGATGCAATGTGCAGCAACGGGCTCTGCTGTCGAAGCTGCAGGGTGAAGACACCACACTGAGCTATTTTTACATTTACCACATTAATATCTTACTGTCATATTTTGCTCAGGCAAACCACCTGGAATATCTTACACTGTGACATGTCAGTATAACTTATTGAAATGCGGTTTGTTGCCAATTGATACATCCAGTTATATGAAGCCAGTTTAATTTTCCAGGCATGGTTTAGCTTCATTACCCACCAGCTGCCTGCCCCTTAACATTTTGTTTGCTGATTTGGCCGATTTCAGCAGTAGCTCAATCAATGAAGCGATAGAACGCATAATTTTTTTTTGAGGGGAAAACATTGCTACAGCCGCATCATATTACGGAAAATTTAAACATTGTTGTCTGAGAGGGTAACTGTCTTAAATGTTCATAAGTTAATGGAATGACAAGATTTTGAATGAGGGAGTTAGATTGGAGACAATACACTTTCAAATGAAAGCCCAATTAAAGCAGATTTCACGCTGAGAATTACAAGTGAGCTTGAGAAGGTTCAGGGTTCACCCAAGACTAGGGCAGGTGACCCCTAAGCAAGCATGCCACATAGTGATCGGCTGCAGTTGCAAAATTGCACCATACACAGGTAGTTTGACTGAGCTTTGTTTAGCAAACGTGTGTTTGGTACAGTTCAGACAGGACACTCACGTCAGATTTAACCATTTATTTGGAATGACATACATATGAATTTGGCGGTGACTCTGCTCAAGTGATACTCTGGAACAATCTGAGCAAGCATGACACAGACATTCCAGGAGATCACAACCCCCCTGGCAGAGCCTGGTTCACCGTGTTTAAAATTTCAATTCAATTTATTTGTATAGTGCTTTTCACAGACTGTCACAAAGACGCTTTACATTGAGAGATTAAATAAATGAAAGGGCAGTGCCCAGTCTATTCCCCACTTCAGCAAATGAGGCAAAAAACTCCCAGTAGGGAGAAAAATCCTCAAACAGTGGTGAGAAAAAACTCCCCAGTGGGAAGAAATCTCAGGAGGAACCAGACTATAGTGGGGGAAGCCCATCCTCCGCGGGCTAGCTAAATATTAACAAAATAAAGTCAAAATAGAGTAAAATAGCAAAAGAGTTCCATTTAAGTCCATCTGAACAGTGGCGTCTGTAGCACCAGGGAGTGGCATGCCGAGGATGGTGCAGAACTGGATCAGGACCGGATCAGGACAGCAGGACAGCAGCAGCCAGCGCTCGAAATGAAATGAATGACAATACAGATTACTAACAATGCCGATACCATACAAAACAATGCTAATACCATATAAAGACAAGAGTACGAGTACAAGTACTGCCAAAGACTGTGCCGTTGGAAAGGAGGAGGCTGGGGAGGTGGAGGGGATGTTTGCGCAGATCTGTAATGGGTCTTGGTGGGAATGGTGGAGCTTGGTTAGTTGAGATGGAGAGCGCCGCCTTATTTAAAAAGACGCGCAAATTAAGTACGTGACGCTGAAGTCCAATGCGATTGGACAAGGGGTGGAGCCAAGACTGACTTCCGTGCCTGTCTGAACTAACACTGACACTCCATTAATGGTAATAAAAGTTACATTGGTAGACACAGTAAGGTGCAGGTACTGCCGGTGTGGCCGTAAGTGGAATAGATTTGATGTCTTTTAATGACTAATCACAGGTCAGACGCTGCTAGTTGTTTGTTAAAAATATGCATTGCAATAACAGTGAATTAGGAGCCAGTTGATGAATCAGAATCATCAAATCACAGTCCTCGAGGTCCAAGAATTGCTGGTTTTCCTCTTTCCCTTTACCTGGGAGTCAGATTCAAAGACAGTTTGGCCAACCAGAAGCACCGATTGTTCAGTTCATTACTTAAGTAAAACAGTAAAAAGCTAGAATTGGATTCACGGTCCAGATTTGGTGTTCCCTGCATTTGTTTGTGATGTGACACTTCATGGGGCAGTGTTTAGTGATTCAGCGTACGTGATTCAGCTGTGCTGTGCTGTGTCTCAGTATGAACAGAGAGGATTCGTCTGCAGAGAGGCAGTGAATGAATGTGATGTCCCTGAGACCTGTGCTGGAGACTCAAGCCAGGTATGAGGGGCATGAAGGGACTTCTGGGAAATTCTTTTAATCTATATACCCCCTTATTAATGGCTGTTTTTTTTTCTCTCCTCCTTAGTGCCCTCACAATGTTCACAAATTGGATGGGTACATGTGTGAAAACAACCAGGTAAGTTTGCTTTGCACCAGGTCTTATGGGCAGGTATACGTGTGTATGTGTGCATGTATGTGTGAGAGAGAGAGGGTGTATGTGTGTGTGTGTGTATGTGTGTGTGTAAGGGCGCACTCACACTAGGCAATCCATACCATGCCCAAGCATGTTTGACCGCCAAAGTCCAGTTGGTTTGACTTGTGTGAGTGCTCCTTACTGTGCTACTCATTCTGAGGTCGGGTATGGTTGGAAGAGGTGTGACTTCGGCACAGCACCGTTGATCATACATGAGTACAGCCTGGGGTATGCAACTGTGACGTCAATGAAGTGCTGGATAGTTGAAACGCATCATATGTTTCTGGGAAAGCAAAGTGAAGGCGTTTATTTTGGGCGATATGGGAAACCTCCAATTTGATAATGTAGCCAAAATCCTCCCTGGCAGCCTAGTTGTATAACTTTTTTCCATGACGAACAGGAGTGGAAAGCCTTGTGTCCGAAATTTCAAGTGAAAAAACTCAATCAATTTCTACCCAAAGACAAATAAATTTGGTTTTCCAAACCTACACAATATTTAATTTATACGATGTTCTGCATTTCCACAAAATGTGGACGTGATTGAAATAGTCGCATGTTTTTACGATCGGCAAAACCTGATGTCGAGTCGAAAAAACTGCGGAACAGGTGAAATCACATATTTTTATGTCAGCAAACTACCACCAGAAACGTCCTCTGTCCTTGATTCTTGCTAGTTTTATGTTTAAATTAACTTACATTTAATTTACTCCACTATGCTGAATTGATTCAAACAATGCTTTTATAAAGTCAATGATGAGAGATTTTGATGGTAACATTTTCAATGCAATTAGAGCCAGTGGCTTTCAATCAGTTCACGTAACCCATATCCAGCCGTGATGATGTATGCACTTGGTAACCGTACTTAGGCCCGATGGGGGCCAGAGCTATGTGAGTACAGGCCAATGGGGACTGGGCAGGGGGGACAATCATGCTTCGGCATGGAACGGACTCCGGACCAAAAGTGAGTGCGCCCTAAAAGAGGGAGTCTGTGTTTGTGTTTGTGCATACAGGAGTTTGAGAGGGTGTGTGTGATTGGGCATGTGTGTGTGACGTTATAACTCCACCCCCTCATTTTTTATCAGGGCCGGTGTTATGGGGGCCGGTGCCGGACTCGGGACGGGCAGTGTAGGGGACTCTGGGGTCATGGTAAGCAAAAAATTTTGCATTAATTTAAGTCCTGAAATACTTTTCTAATTTCACAGAGCTAGGACATGGCAGATTCTCATGATGTGGTACAGGAAGGACATACTCCGACACGTGCCATGAAGTTGTCTGCGACGGTTTGTTGTCTGGCTCCACTACAAGACTTGCAAATGAAGAATTAGGCCCTCTGGCGCCATCCAAAGCAATAAGGCTGTTTATCAGGGTAGAAAGTTTTGCTGGAAAGTATCTCAGTTTTGGCTAAGTTTAAAGAAACAGTGCAATAGAAGCTGTCTGAGAATTTCACTTCCTGCATTTAATAGCGCCTTCAAATGAAAAAGATTTAGTGGAGTGGAGGGGGGAGATCTGTAAAGCTGAGGGTTGAGTCCGAAATTGGAGGTGAGAGTAGTCTCGCGTGAGGGAAGTGGGAGGGATAGGAGGGCAGAATCTCGAACTTCCTGTTGAGTTATGTCAGACCCTGAGAAAAGTTCAGTCTTTTGTCACATTTTGAGGGTGGAATTTCCACTTTAGGGAAAAATACAGCCCACATTGATGAGACATTGTGAATGGAGCAGAATTTTTGTGATGCAAAGCAATCCATTTTAACACACCAGACTGAGTGTGCATGTGTGTACCCACTAAAAAAAGAACAGAAAAAGTCCCATTTTTATTATTCAGCTTGTAGCTTATAACCCTGTTTAAGATGTCTTGTAGGCAAGCTAAGAATTGTTCCAAGACATGTTCATTGAATGAGGAAACAGTTTTGCATTCTTAAACTAGCAATGCTAAGTCATGCCATGGTAGGAGATTACTTGTAAGCACAGATAGGGAAGGGATGAGGACCAAGGGCTAATCCCTGGGGGACACCTTTTCATTAATTCTAGGATCTTGAAACTGCTCTTCCTCTGATCTACCCTTACAACCTGGATGAAAACCTGCAGGGGAGTCAAAAAGGGTTAGAACAAAGTTGCGTGATTCTGCGTTTGCTGTGCTGAGCTGTCTCTACAGAGTGCACTGCCCTGAAGCCCGACCAGTAAAGGTCTTTTGTAAGAAAACAGGAAAGAAATTGTATTAAACAGCTCAATCAAGAGTATCACATAGAATGTGAGGAAGAGAGAGGACAATAGTTTTAAATGACTGAGGGGTCAAGAGAGGGGTTTGAGGGAGTGAGCTTTTTGGCCCCAAATGGTTTGAAAAAGATCAGTCACCCAATAATCCAGCAGTTGATTTTACAGTGGTAGCATCTGAAGATATTCACGCAGTCTGGGATAAATGTGAATTGATTCTTGACTCTCGACGCCTGAGGAAGAATGGGCCTGAAAACCGCATCTGTGGATACATTTTCCTCCAGTAAACTAAACTTTGTGTGTGATTGTTGTGCCTGCGGTTCTTCAGATTCGGCAGACCGGTTCTGCTATGAAAAGCTGAATGCTGAAGGCTCCGAGAAGGGCAACTGTGGCCGTGACTCCAGTGGGCATGGATGGCTGCAGTGCAACAAGCAGTGAGTTCAAGTGCCTGGGCCTTGCTTAGACCTCTCCCATTTCTCCACATTCTCCACACTTCTCCTGGTGATGTACTGCTCTGTTGTTTTCACCTCAACTGTAACACAACATGTACCTTCATCAATAGCTAGAGATCTTGTTGATCTACGTATTTGTAGAATTAGATGTGCCAAATGTGCTAGCATTGACCTGGTCGCTAGTACCTCCAGGCTTTATTTGCACTAGTTCCTGCCTGATTTACTGTCTGGGTGGGAAGTTAGTTAGCTACGTCCCATAACAACCAGCTCTCTGTGTCTCACTCCTTCACTGATCTTTTCTCTTTATCCCTATCCTATCCCTCTTTGACTGTCCTCCTTTCTCCATCACCTCTGCCCAACCCCATCTCTGGCTCCCTCTGTCACAGGGATGTGCTTTGTGGGCTGCTAATGTGTGCCAACATGACTGTGAAACCAGCATTTGGAGACCTGCAGGGAGAAGTAACCAGCCAGACCATCTACCATCAGAACAAATACCTGGACTGCCGGTGAGTGTATGAGGGATTACACAAACTCTAAATTATTCTCTAAAGCAGGGTCATCAACCCTGTTCCTAGAGAGGTACCATCCTGTAGGTTTCTGCTCTACCTCCTATTCAGCACACCTGATTCAAGTAATTAGCTACTTAATTGCCCAGCCCGTGATCTTGTTAAGTAGCTAATTACTTGAATCAGGTGTGCTGAATGGAGGTAGAGCAGAAACCTACAGGATGGTAGCCCTCCAGGAACAGGGTTGGTGACCCCTGCTCTAAAGTATCTCTGGGCCGGAGCGCAAAGCTCCATCAGACATTTTGAGCCAGAAGACCAAACTGATCCTAAATCACTGCTCTTGTTTGATATTGACTTAAATTATTTAGTGTGGCCCATGTCCCATCCACTAACATGGAGGGGGCAGGTTTATAACCTATACTGCAGCCAGCCACTAGCTGGCGATCAAAATGTTTTGGCCTCACTTTTGGGGAGCTGTTAGGTTGTCCATATTTATACATAGTCGATGCTTTGGCCTTGAATGAATGTCGGAGAAGCTTTGTCTAGAACTCATGATTTTTATTGTGAATTAGAGAAAATTTACAGATGTCAAATAAATAAGCTTTCCTGGACACTTTGATTTAGTAAATCTTGAACCATTTCAATTCAATAGATTTTTTCATTAGCCACGCCACCAATTAACATTGTGTAGCTTTAATTCAAGTGCAATATTTAAAAGTGAGATCATTACACAATGGTTAATCATTAATATGCAAAGCAGCAGAATCATGATTTATGAAAGTCATGAAATAATTTCCCACAGTAGCAAACTGTTAGAGATAATACAAGTTGGTTCTTTAAGATAAGAAGAACAGACAAGGTCTCAATGAGCTTACACCCCCATGAATTTGTTGATTGTGAGAGAAAATCATGGCTTTGAGTCAGCTGGCAATAATACAGAAACATCTCCGTAGTCAGACATGCATTCATCGCATTCAGAAAATGGTAAGAAGGAGTGACATTCTTAGCTTGTAACACCTAAACATGCACATGAGATGAAATGCAAATCAGTGTTTCATCAGAAAAACTGAGACTTTGGAGGAAAAGCTAACTCAATACTCTTGCATGAAGCTCTGGTGGCGAGCACCAGGCAATCGTACCTCCCTCGGCAGATTCGCAGTGCTCCTAGTGTCTCAACTGCAGACAAGAAGGCTGTTTCAGAGGCGATGGAGTGGGAAGATCTGGGTTCATCCATCCAGGCTCTCAAAGAGCAGCTATGCGTGGAGATTTTGTGGTTCTTTTCCCTTTTGGAACCCAGTTGCTATGTAGCTAGAGTTGGTACATCGTTTTCAGACTTAGTTTCAATTGAGGCTGTCATCAGGGCATAGAACTTCTCGAAATGCAAGGCACAGTTGACCAGCAGCTCCAAAGAAGGTAGTTGGGATTACCAAGGATCCCATAATTTTCCAGGACAGGTAGAAAGGAGGGAATAATCAATCGTAGCAGATACCGCTACAAGGTGCTTGCTTTGGAAGCACTGCCACCTCCGACTGCCTTCTATGTCGGTTGGTGCCGCCTCACAGCAAGAAGGTTGTGGGTTCGAATCCAGCCTGGGGCCTTTCTGTGTGGAGTTTGCATGTTCTCCACGTGTTCGCGTGGGGGGTTTCCTCCAGGTACTCCGGTTTCCCCCACCCACAAAAACATGCATCATAGGAACACTCCAACCAGTACCCCTGACCAAGGTACTGGCTTTAGAACTGTAGTTGGTCACCAGGCGCTGCTCTGTGGCTGCCCACTGCTCCTAACTATAGGATGGGTCAAATGCAGAGGACATATTACCCCATGGGGTTCAATAAAGTGTATCTTATCTATGGTCGGACAGGATGAAGAGTGATGCGTGATCTCTGAATCAGCTGACAGTCACAAATTATGGGTCTTTTGTAGTTTTCCAATGGTAATGATGGCTTAGTCATCCGAAGTCTCTGTGATTTAAACTTTGTTTTCAGCTCCCATATGCAGATTGGACTCTTCCCTGTTAGAGTACCTACAGTACAGTACTTACATCATCTGTTTGTGATCAGTATAATCTTTCAAGTATGGCAGTGTTTGTGCCCAAATATCACCCAGACTGTTGGGTTTTTTTCATTAATGAATGACCTTTCACTGCTGGTTTCTGTAGTTCAGTTTCAGGAGAGGAGAATGATTGAAGGGGAGTATTTCACAATTAGGAGATAAACCTACAGTTTTTTTCAAACACGAGGTATTTATTATAGGAGAGATACCTTGAAATTTCATTTGAGCGCTCGGTTTCAAATGTACATTTCCAGGTATCTAGCCTACGATAAATGCTGAGTGCTCGAAAAAAACGGTAGGTTTATTTCCATTCTACCATGACTCTTGTCAACACCCCTACGAAAATATTGGCGTGCTTGCTATGACACACAGTTCGATATCACTTTGGCTTGCTAGCTAGGAAGCCAACTAGCTCGCTAACGAGTATGACAGTGTACGCATTGAAAGCGAACTGCAGCCTTTTTAGCTCACTAGCCAGTTGGCTATGTAGCTAAATACATTGGCACGCTAGTTATACTATTGCTAGCTAGGTAGCCAACTAGCTCGCTAGCAAGTAAGACTGTACGCAAATTGTAGCCTTATTTTGTCGGCGTAATCATGACGAGGTCTTGACCCAGTGCGAGGTAGTTTATCGGTGAATAGATACCTGGTGTTAACCAATCAATATGCAGAATTCGCTGGAATGAATGGTAGAATGCAGGATTACTGACTTAGCTAGATAACTGCACAGAGTAAAACCTGGAACCCCCCAAGTTCTGTTACATGAACTGAAGAAAAATCTGTTCTAGGCTATACTTAGCATAGATATCCAGCTAACCTTGTAATTGTGCTTCATGAAATACTGCCCAGGACCTCTCTTGTTCTTTATCTCTCTCTAAATGTGTGCCCAGGGGAGGCCATGCCTTGCTAGAGGACGGGTCTGATCTGGGCTACGTGGAGGACGGGACACCCTGCGGGCCCAATATGATGTGCCTGGATCGGCGATGCATCCCATTGGCTGCCTTCAACCTCAGCAACTGTCCCAGCTCCTCCCCCTTCCACACCTGCTCTGGCCACGGGGTGAGGGCCCCCTACACACATTTACCCATAATCCTACTATTTAGCTGAATTTCCCTCTTTTTTAGGACATCATCATTTTAGGGAATGTTTTGAAGCTTTAAACAAATACTGTGGAATTTTTAATCAGCTTCAGTCATGTATTATTGAAAAAGACATGGCCAACTGTATGTTAAGGTTCAGCATGAAATCACAGATACGAATTGTCACTTAACTTGGATACGGTTACACGCAAAAATGAAATATTCTGCAAAGCTTTCAGGCTGACCTCAGTGGGTTGTAATTCATCTGTGCGTCGTAATATGGTTTGACGAATCGCATGTTGCTGTTTTTGACTTAAGCAGAAAATGATGCTTCTTCTTAGTGCCCACAAATGAATGAACAATTCTAAGGAGAAATATACTGAAGGAATTTAGTTTTGCATATATTATTTATGGTGTGATTTCTGACCCAACACTAGTGCACTTCAGCACTTTGCTACTAATGGAATAATTGATCTTGTTTGGTTGACATTAGTCATTGAATGTGCAAATAAACCAACTATTTTTTAAATCAATTTATTTTGTTCTTAAACTATCATTGGGTGAGAAATCACACCATAAATAATATATGGAGAACGAAAGTCCTTCAGTATACATGCATAATTAAGGACAGTGGACATTTTCTACTTTTGAAATGAAAATGAGTGTGAACGACATTACACGGACAATTTTGAGGGATTCGTGCACGAGCAGGTATTTTTAATCAAAAGTAAATCTGTCTGTTTGATGCCATGCAATCTGCTGCCATACTGTCGATTCCCCGGGGGCCAAACATCGTTTGGAGCGAAAGGAAAGGAAGATGACAATATAATGATTTTTACGATTATGCCCAAAACAAACCTACTAATTTATTATGCCACATGGTCCAGCCTTGTTGAACCTTGCACCAGACTTTGCACTTGAACTATGTGTTCAGACATGAATGAGGAGCACCTGAACACAAAGTATTTAGCGCAATGTACAATTGGTTCTCCACTTATACTAAGAAAGTAGAGGCTTATGCCAGGTCTAATAGGGCAATATTGTCTGGAGATTGGCTTTTAATGAATTATTCTCTCCTAAATATCAATGCTCAGAAAACAAGAATTTTCTATTGAGATTGCCAAAAGTTTTTCTTTTAACCTGAATATAGGGGAAACCAGAAATCCATGGTTCATATTAAGACAAATGTGGAGAATAAAGAGGCACACAACTACTACGTACGCAGTTAATATTAACTCTAGTGAAAGAACAAGACCACACCAAAGCTCCACTCTATTCGCTGACTAGTTACCCAACTTTCCTGTTTATCCCCCAGTCCTATTTTCTTTGTCTTACTTGTCTGACACATCAAACATTCTACCAGCCTGGCTTCTCCCGAATGTTTTCTCAAGGGCGTGAAAAAAGTTCCCACCTTACCGCAGCACAAAATATGCAATTCAAGCTCCAGCTCATCCCTCGGATGCCAAATTTGTTCCAAATTGAATTGTTCACCCAAACCAAGGAATTCCAAGATTTCTCCTCCAGCTCAGACGCTGGCTTCTCAGCCCCGGCCCTTTGATACAGTCCATATTCTATGACAGTGGACCACCACCTGCTCTCCCCAGCTGGCATCTCTACTATGATTCCTTCCAGCGCAATAGGGACCACATCATCAGCTCCAGCCAGCTTTAAACAGCAGTAAACTACTTTAAACAGGACGTATACTCCAGCTTTACAGCTTGAAACTGCTTTAAACAGAATGTATACTCCAGCTTTACGGCTGGAAACAGCATTCATGCTCCAGCTATCATGCTATGAACAGTATTTTTACCCCAGCTTTACGGCTGAAAACCAAATGTATGCACCAGCTGTACTGCTCCATTTTTGCTTGAGCTGTATGGCTGCGAGCAGTATTTTGCTCTAGCTATTCTTCTGCTAGCTATATCTTTACCTCAGCTACTCGAGCTTTCTTGCTTTTTATTGTACTTTACTCAGCTTTACTGCTGTTAACAGAATTTATACTCCAATTTAACTGCAGCAAATTGTATTTATGCTCAGCTGTTCTGCACTGAAGTGTATTTCTACTCCAGCTTTACTGCTGTTAACTGCATTTAAACTTCAACTTTTTAGCTAATTGCTACAATTAGACTTTATCTACACTTCAATGTACAATTTTTGTGCTTCGCATGGCTGTCTCTCCTGATCCTCTCCCCGTAACTTTTGTGTCAGACGTGCAGTAACGAAGTGAAGTGCATCTGTGACCGAGATTACACTGGCAAAGACTGCAGCTTCTACGACCCCATCCCTAAGGCCAAACCAAGCGAGGGACCAGAGAAAAAGGGTCTGTACTTTTCCCAGTGGGCCCCGGGCCTCCTCCCTAACATGCCCTCCACATTCGCCCCCCCGCCCCCCCCCCACCTCTCTGCTGTGACCTCATGTTCAGTTTCTACGCCTTCCAAATTTAGATCATGAACTGTAACCAGACCAAGACTTCCATTTGACAGACAACGCAAAGCCACCCTAGGGGTTCAATGGATGTCCATTTCTTTCCCCTCATGGCACAATCTACACTGCTGCACCCCAAACACTAATTATTGGTCCTCAAGTTAACTAGATGTAGCCTTTCAGGGGTTGAAAAGGTACAAAGATATCTTCAAGGGCACAACAGGTGCACCTTAGAAGGTACTGCCTCATTGACAAGCCACTCTACCCCTGAAGATATAATAATGTTCTTTATTTTCTGAGAGTTTGTAAGAGAGATTATCTAGGACTTGTTTAATTGGATGCAGGTTCGATGTAGCAAAGGGAATGCTGGTAGTAGATTAGTGCTCCTAACCAAATGCATTTTGTGGAAATGGATAAGGATACAGAGTAAACAGACCAGCAGCCAGCGAAGGGACGCTACAATAAGGGAGATATGATCACGTTTTTGCTATTTTGGTAAAAGTTTGGCATGTGCATTTTGGATACCCTGCAGCCATGCAGCCACTTTTTGATTACGACTAGTAAACACTCCATTACAGTAATCCTAATGAGAAGTAATTAAAGCATGAATCAAACTTTGAAGATCATTGAAAGAAATAGGTTACCTAATACTAGACATATTTCTCAAGTGGAAAAAAAAGACTGAGGCGGCCTTTTAACATGGAACTTGAGAATGAGATTCTGGTTAAAATGACTCCAAGGTTGTTAACAGTGGGAACCGCATGTTCAGCCAGAGATCCAAGAGCGGGCAGAAATTGGCTAGGATTGAACTGAGGGCCAATAATTTGGAAGCTGGAGAAAATTTGCTGACATCCAGTCCTCGACTGCAGCTAGACAATAATGCATGGAAGATAAGCTGATTCCGATGGTTTGTAAGACAGATACCACTGTGAATCATCAGAATAGAAATGTAATGAAATATTGTACTGTTTAATAATTTGGCCCAAAGGGAGTAAATAAAGAGAAAATAAAACTGACCCTAGAATGGAGCCCTGTGGCACCCCATACTTTGATATTGGTTGTTGGAGAAGTATGAGTAAAACCACTGAATTGCAGTCCCAGAGATACTAACCCATGTTCCCCACAATTCAATCATGATGTTATGATCCAGTGTGTCAAATATGGCACTAAGATCAAGCAGAACCAGTGCTGAACAATCACGTTCATCAGTCTTTATCAAGATATCATGAAGATGATTATCATATACTGCACCACAAGCTTTAGTCCCCAGTCAGGCTGCTTGTCATAGGTTAGAGAACATGGAAAACACAATTAGGGAATTTGGCAATACAGGTTAACGCTTACAAGTAAACTTTTTGACACATAAAGAAGTCCAGCTATGCAAATAATTCTGTGTTAAATTGGGGCTTAACTTTTGAGCAGCAAGGTATAGCTACATTTATGAGTCATTGATAACAGTATTTAATGGGTGATAGGTAAATAACATTCCCTTATTTACAGTTATTAGGCAACCAATTTGATTAGATAAGCACCATGTAATATATTTTAAAACTAAATGACAAGTTTGTTTCATAGTCCTTGACTGACTTTATTTCAAAGCACTTACTGGAGAAATCAAATATTACATTACAAGAACACAAGCTGCTGGTATTTACCTTTGTAAACACAGAAATTAAAGTGTCTAAAATGAGTTGTCGAGAAGGTTTGCTTCTAAAATTGGCAATATTCTGCAAGTATTTTGCTAAAGGGTTTGACTGAGGTTTGATTACAGCAGAGTGTGCTGCTACCCCGTAGCTCTTGGTAACATTGTTGGTCTTTTAGCGTCTTCACTTTTGCTGTGTTTTTTCTTATCTCTGAGTAACCCTGTCCTTAATTTTAACCCCACACGATGGCGGCCGCCCAACGCGAGAGGTCATCGGACAGAGAGAATGGGGGAAAGGCGGGCTGAAGTAATGGAAGACACTCTTTTTTTCACTGTTATGTACTTCGACCGTCCCTCGCTCTCCCCCTTATTCCTCCTCTCATTTCCCCTCCTCTCTCTGTCTCTATCTTTCTATCTTTCTCTCTCTCGTGTTCTTTACTTCTCTAGTGCTTTCTCTCTCTTTGGGAGTGTCCCAGTGCTCAGAATGTGTATCCTCCTGTCCTTTACTCCTCTTCCCCCCCACATACGTCTCCCCCTCAAAGGAAAATAGAGGGGGAGAGGAGGATGCATTTTTTTGAACACTGGGACACAGCCAGTCTTCCTCTATTACTTTCTTCCTCTCAGCTGTCGGGGTACCAGTAGTGGTTGTTTCATGAGATGTAGTGTTTTTTTTGTCCTCTGATGTGCGTCTCGTGGTGTGTCTCCGTCCCCCCCTCCTCTTCCATTTCCCTACCCCCTTCCCCTTCCTTTACGCAGGTCCCAGTGGTACCAATATCATTATAGGGTCCATTGCAGGCGCTATTCTCCTGGCAGCAATAGTCCTAGGGGGGACAGGATGGGGATTTAAGTAAGAGCATCTGGCATGCCTTTGTGTACCTGTCTGCTTCTACATACTGCCCCAGTCTAACACCCCTCAGACTTTCTGTCACTTTGCTTGGAATGCCGGGGTGGGCAGGGCTAGCTAGCACAGCACCGGTCTGCGTGTTTTCAGAGAGCAGGGCCTCCACCTCTGCACCACCCTCTGCTGGTGGTTTTTGTTAAGTGCAGACGGCACGCAGTCTGTTCGCCCGTCCTGTCATTGTGATATCCCCGTCAGACGAACTGCAAAGTTGCTCAAGTCACGCGGCTATTGCCTCACTGGCGAATTGTAGTTGCATTTAAACCTTAAATTGTTTGAGAAGTGTGAAAAGATTGCTAATGTTTACTCACTGTTAATATATGGGACACGAAAACTTTTAAAATGTTTAGGTGAGATCAGCTTAGCTCTTCCTTGTGCTGGGATATCAGGGCTTCAACCTGCATGCGGACAGACTAATCAAAATGGCAGTCACAAATGGCCCAAATTTCCATCTTTTCTAATGACTTACAGAAATGCCTTCTTCTGAACCCACATCATACTATGCCATTTGAGAGTTTCCATAGGCTAGGATTGCAGAAATGTTTTAAGAAGTGTGAAAATAATTACAGATTTTCATTTACAGGGATTACAACAAGAAAATAAGAAATATATCCGCTAGAAAATATCAATGGGCAGAATGATTGCAGATCTATCCTATGGAAATTCCAACGTTGACTTGGGCACACCATTGCATTTCTCTTGCTCTCACTCACACAATCGAACTGCATAATCTAACACATGAAAATGCACACACAATCAAAAGCATACACAGTAATGGATACATTTAAACATACACTGACACATACCTAATGCACATGCACACAAAACACATAAATGTACTGATATGTTATTAAGAGCCATATTCTGAGAGAATGGCACTTTTGAGATACTTAGTGGAGTTGACACCTCAGAATTACTTGAAATTTAGCAGAATGTTGCCCATATACGTGTAACAGAAAATCCCGGAGTTTGAGCTCACAATTTTTATCGATATGGCTACAGCACCACCTAGAAGTGGACAAGTCAAGTACCAAATTGAGCATTTTTGAGGAAAAATACCCATTTTTTAAGGAATATTGTGGATAACTGCTTCAATGTGCCAAAGAAGTTATGATTATATTTGATACTGGGATACCCAAATTTTTAAAATGTGAAAGTGCCACCTGGTGATCATGTTGGTTATACGTGCAATGACAAGAAATCTGTGTACGAAGGAAAAAAAAATATTTTTACAAATTCGGGCTTATTTTAATTTTTAAACCAGACCAGTGCCAAATTCATCTTACCCGTTTCCTTTTCAGACATTAAAGGTGAGAAAAATCCTGAGGTATTTAGTCTGGCACATTTTTGGTTTTTCGAGATTTTTGCTCCCAAAGTTAGGTGCAGGCTAATTTTTTCCTGTTTGTACAGTGGATTAACATTAATAACCAGACACCTGTGGGGATGGATAGACCATTAATTTGAACCTTCCTTTGGGCTAAACAAGGACACCAGAAACATCTTTGGCACTATGCTCCATCTTGGAGCAGCGGCTACAGACATTTTGACAAAATGTCCAATTTGCCTATTTGCAGTGATGTCCGGGGGCCCATAAAAATGTTAACCAAGAAGACAGAGCCTTGAGATTAGCTGAGTCTCCAGCCCTTTCAGGATATTTTAACATGCCAAAGGAAGTTGTATGGCATTCTTTGCAAATGTCTGGATATAAGGGGATGAATGTTCAAAAATATATCAGTATGGGGGCGCTGTTACCAATATGTCAGATCTGACAAAACCAATCATGTGCAATGGAGAAGTTTCTTGAAATGGAATGTGTGTCTTATGTACATTGTGAAAACACTGATTTTGTTTTGGCACAATGTTGGTTTAACTTGTAATGCCTCATGTGCCTCAGAGAAATCTCTTGAAATGAAATATGTGTAATGTATATTTAGTTATTACTTATTTGAAGTTACTATTTGCTTGACAAGTGAAAATTTTCTTATTCCACTGGCAAGAGAGTCAAAATTACCGTACCTCAAATCAGGATACATTTTTTTTGTCTTACTAAGAAAAATGGAGATAGAAATAAGTGTTTTAAATCTGAAAATAAGTAAGTTCATCTCACCTAGTATATTCATCTTTCATTTTTTGCAGTGTTAATACTTCTGAATACAAGCCTTTTCCCTGCTATCCCTTGAGGTTTCAACTTTTTACTTGTATTATCGTAAAGTGAGATTTTGTCAAAATTTCTTTAGCCGCTGCGCCAAGATGGAGCATAGTGCCAAAGATGTTTCTGGTGTCCTTTATTTAGACCAAAGGAAGGTTCAAATTAATGGTCCACCCATCCCCACAGGTGTCTGGTTATTAATGTTAATCCAACAGGAAAAAATTAGTCCACACCCAACTTTGGGAGCAAATATCTCAAAAAACCAAAAAAGTGCCAGACTAAATACCTCAAAATTTTTCTCACCTTAAATGTCTGAAAACGAAACACGTAAGATGAATTTGGCACTGGTCTGGTTTAAAAATCAAAATAAGCCTGAATTTGTAAAAATATTTTTTCCAGTTGTACACAGATTTCTTGTCATTGCACGTATAACAAAAATGATCACCAGGTGGCACTTTCACATTTAAAAAATTTGGGTATCCCAGTATCAGATACAACAGTAACTTCTTTGGTATATTGAAGCAGTTTTCCACAATATTCCTTCAAAAATGGGTATTTTTCCTCAAAAATGCTCAATTTGGTACCCGACTTGTCCACTTCTAGGTGGTGCTGTAGCCATACCGATAAAAATTGTGAGCTCAGACTCCGGGATTTTCTGTTACACATATATGGGCACCATTCTGCCAAATTTCATGCAATTCTGAGATGTCAACTCCACTACCAGTGCCACTTTCTCAAAATATGGCTCTTAAATACTCAACTGATATGCACACACGCAAAAACTTGTCATAAAATCAAACAAATGTACGCCTGTACACAGACAGACATGCACAAAAAACTCAGTAATGCAAGCACAGATTGAAACCCACACACACGCGCGCACACGCGCACACACGCTCCTGACTTAGCCTGCCAGGGACCTGACAGTGCCCTTTGTGTTAAGCCCCGCCCTGCATGTATGCCTTGGATGTTTATTGGCTGATTGTGCATGCCAGCATGAGCACGGCGTGAAGCACGAGACAGTTGTTTTTGCCGAATGGCGGGATAAGGATGGTGGATGTGGCCTGTATTAAGTTGTGAGGTGAACCAAGGGCTTATTCCATATCTGTGCATGTTAACTGGCCCAGAATCCGATTCAACCACAAGTGATTCGAAGAGCATTCTTTGCGTTTTTTCTGTATAAGAATATATGATTGGCCATTGGATCTCTCTGTTACGGTCAACTATGTATGGACCATAGATAGAACTGATTTTGCGTTGAACTGACTTTTGAAAGAGCAAGACGTTCCATTTTGCATTTTAGCATTTCCTCCAGTTCTGTGTCTCCTCTTTTATCTCATCATTGCCTCCCCAATGTATGCAGCGAAAAAGCATGCAAAGAATGGAAGAAAAGGAGAAAGGGAGGAAAACATGAGCGGCTGGAATTAGCCCCAAGTTCGCATCTTTTCAGTTCTCCAAAGCAGTCTTCCCAATATCAGAAGCCACGGCAGTTTTACAGATGCAGCAAAGTTGTAGCTATAGTTGGTAAAGTGCCACTGGCAGTGCGAACATCTCAGTGTTTCATGGCGCTGAAACAGAGTGTTTCTGTCTGTTAGAAATGAAGTGAATTTACCTGGCTTTTGTGGGTTTGCTGTGCTTCTGTGTTACCATCACCTTTGGTGGGCCAACTGAAAAATTATGCTGAACCACACAGACTGCTATAGACTTATTCAACATTGCACAAATTAACCCTTTGAATTGCAGAATGGTTTCTCACAATGTTATAATAGTTTTAAACCGCAAAGTCAGAGTTCCGTGAATCTTTTGCTTTCAGTTACCAGTAGTCATTACTACATCAGCATTAGAATGATCAGGCAAGAACTTTCTTAATTGAATTCATAAACATTCCTGTCAAATATTAAAATCTTAAGTCAAGAGTATATTAATCCCCAATTTGTGATCGTATTCCTTAAGGGTTTACTATACTGCGAGTAGAGTAAAACTGGTGCTTTCTCTCATTCAAGTTGATAAAGAAGTTTGTATCAATATCTAACTCCTCTGAGGAGCACGAAATGAGTCGAACGGTCTTTCAAGATGGTGGACGTCAATCTACTTGAGAGCCGTTTAGATAAGGACTGATTATGCAAGTGACTGCATATTGTTAGCTAGCTAGCATTTATATGCACCAAATATAACTAGCTTAGCAAGCAAAATAGCAAGCTAGATAGTTTGCCAGTCCAGCTAGTCAATAGAAAACAAGTCAATAGAAAACAAGGAATTGCCGTTATTTTGCTACTTAGCTAGCGTTAAACTGTGAGCATTTAGCTAGCTAGCTGGCATTTAACGTTACATACACCAAATATAATGATAGCAAACTAGCTCGCTGGCTTAGGTAGCTTGCTAACTATTTGCTTGCTCAGCTAGCTATATTTGGGGCATATATTTTGCTTTTAACAGTGAATAGCAAGTACTTTGGCACTTAACTAGTGTTAGATGAACAAGTAGTCACGAATTAGCTACAACACACTACAGTTGGTTTCTAAATACACATTTGATTCAGTAGCTAGCTTGCTAATTACACAATGATTATGGAAAGATAATGTGTGCATGCTAAGTAGTTTTGAGAATGGCAGTTAGATAGATAGCTACATACACACCCAAGCCATATGTTAACATTACACTTGAAATTCAGAATAAATAGTTACAGAAATCAAAAATACTTACCTTACCTACAGATTCTCTTTGAAAATAAATCTAAGCCACTGCATTTGTGCATCTTCTGACCCTGGCAGAAGATGAAGACATTTAATGTTAATTTGGTTGTTGCAGTCTATGACAGAGTACTTGTTAATTCTGCCAGAATGGAAGTCAGCCTTTTTCAGTGATGTTATCCTGGGCTGGGAGCAGATGACCATGTAAAGAAATCTGTTGCACTATGATGTCATACTGTACCCACTGTCGAAAAAAAATAGTTTGAAACGTGCATTCAGAGCTCAAGGAAATCCACAGTTTTTTCTCACAGGGATTACTTCTACAAATATTTATATCATTATTTGAAACTTTGGCGAGGTCTAATATGAACAGTCTTCGTTGTAACACAATATATAAGACATATAACATGGAAAAGCATAATCAGAACCTTTAAGGAAAAAAAAAAAAGATTTTTTGGTTTTTCAGTGACCTTTGGACTCGGGTCCAAAGATTTATCAAGTGATCCTTGAAGCACAGCACACCTTCCGTGAAAATTTTTGTGTAATTAGAGCAATCCACTTTTGCACAACACTGCTGACAGACAAATACGCAAACAAATTTCACCAAAAACAATACCCTTCCCTCTTTGGGCAGGATAAGAATCATGTATATGTAAAAATGTAAATTCTCTATTATGAATCTCAATTGTAATTTGAATGTGACCCTTTAAAGTGGAAGTCATTTGTGGGCTTGAGATATACAGTACCAGTCAAAAGTTTGGACATACCCACTTTTTTCTTTCAATATATGTTAAATAAAGAAATTTTATTTATTTTGCAAAAAAAGATCTAATTCTTAAATCATCAAACTAACCAGGATTTGTTGTTATATTTTCTGAGCATACTTATTTGTAATTTATTATTTACCAGGGCAGTTATATGGCTATAATGTGTTTGCAGCTGCATGGCCATCTAAGTTCCAAAAGATGTGCTGCACTTGCGGTTTGCTTCTCATTGACCTTTTTGCCCAATAAGACCTGAAGCAGCTTGACTTTAATTCAGCCATTGGATATTGGAAGGAGCTTGTTTGTCTATTTACTTTGCAAAATGTCACTTCTTTGACAATTCCAAAATTTTGGACACTATTCAATCAAGTAAATTATTCTCTTTTAACTTCTGACTGTTTACCTCTTATCAGATTCCATTGGAGGTTATACAGAGAATTTAAGCAGTTTAAATTTCTCCAGAAACAGAGTGCTGTGACATTAGCAAAGTGTGTCCAAACTTTTGACTGGTACTGTACTTCCCCATATCACTCCAGCTCTTAAGAAGTGGATGCAGAGATGGATTGCAACTGAAATAGTGATCATTTTATTAAGCCACACAACTTTCAAGGTACAGAGCACGTTTCCTTCACTCCTCCTAATTCCCTCTACTGTGCTGATCCCTGCTAGAGACTCTCACTCTCCCTATATCATATCTAAATAAAACTGCTCCTATTGTCTGTCATAACAAAATAAAAGTTCAGTACGTAAACTCATCGTACACTAATTTAAAAGGTTTAGAGTTTATATACTTCTTGATTTGACATTTTTTAATATGCTACATTTCTGGTCACTATAAATGTTTGATGGTCCCTGAAACTCAGTGCACTGACAGATTTTTATGAAATCAGTGTGATTTGTAATTTTCCAACGCAAAGTATTTTGTCCCTATTATTAGTTGTATTGGACTGTCAGTGTTGGCGGGGTTCCGAATGTAGTGTTTTCATCAGCATTTAATTTTTGAGGTATTGAAATACGAGTTCTGAATAGCTATCCTAATGTAAAGCTATCTTTACAATCTACACTACCGCTTGGTTTGAATGTTGATGTTTTGCTCACATATGTTTTTGGATAAATAGCCTATTTAATGTTATTTAGAGGTTAAAGTGTTTCCCTCCACCAAATGAATGGCAAATCCAGGAGAGTTGGCAGCTCTGTATCATTGCTTACATAAGCATTACATTGGGCAAGTACTGCATGCCTATTTGCGTAGCCACCAACAAGTGTCTTTAGGAAACATATTTATCGCTGTAATTAGGTAATATTGGCAGGTGTTCAAATGAGCGAGAGCAGCAGCAGGTGGGGTGACTTTTAAAATGGAGCGTACACGCATGCGTGAGATTAGATATTGTGTGAATTGCCACCTCGCTCAACTCTGCTCAAGTGCTCTTTCTATTTGACACAGTTAAAAAAAAAATTGGCTTGAAAAACAGAAGTCCTCACTAACTCTAAAAACTATAGAGGCAGAAATTTTCACTGAATTTTCACAATTTGAGGTATGCATTCTTGGTAGTGTAAGTATTTAAATGAAATATGTGTCCCTGGCCACATCTCACCAGTGCCCCTTCTCAACATGGCTGATGACTTGTAGCACCTGTCTCATGATTCCTGGCTCTAACCCTGAACATCTTTTTCTCTCTCTCTCTCTCCACACTATTGCTGATCATCTCGGGGTAAAGGAACATTCGAAGAGGAAGGTACGACCCCGCACGGCAGACAATGATGTGAACTGTTACAGAAGCATACCCACCCCAACCATCATCCCTAATCCAACCCTTTAAACGACCCTAGCAGTAAAATCATTCACAATCCCACTTTTTATTCCAGTCCTGCACTCATCCCTCATCCCTCTTATGAGTTCATCTGTTATCCAACTTCGAAATTTACACAACCCATCAACCCTGATATCAACATAAGCCTCATCCATGACCTCAACCTTAAGTCCACCCCACCCCATTCCGTTCCACCACATTTCAGTGAATCCCATTGGCTCCTGCTTCTTTCCTGCATCAGAGACCCTCCTTCAGCGTGCATTCCATCGCATGGCTCTGCTAAACACATTGCACCACAGCTTTAGTTCTGGGCTGTCCCCCAGTGCTAGTCCTCGCCATGCAGGTCCATGACATCAACAACGTGCAGATCTTCTGCACCATGATATTCCGTGCACACATCAGACCTGCTGTCCCATGACATCACCAGTGTTCGTGTCATATCTGGAGTCCTTTGTTTCAGACTGATGATTAAGGCAGAGGTTAAAAGGACACGTCAGCTATGTATGGGATGTATGATTTAAGATCACTATTTATTATATCTGACAGAATCCAGGAGTATTTGAACAAGAAATGGCTACTGTCCTGTGGCACAATGAACTTACAGTAAACTGCAGTCAATTGGACTGTGAAGTTCTTAGTTGTAAAAACACTCAATGTGACCATAACAATGATAGTCATTCATGTCAGTATTATGTCTGTGAGGTCTTTGTTTCTGACTGCAATCAAGTGTTATGATTTGAAGTTATTTAGGTATCAGCTGCAGTATGAATTGTCATACACTCACCTTGAAAGGTCTTTTGAAAAGTTGTTTTTTTGTTCAAGATGGTTCTATCAGTAAATTGGTTCATGTAAACTCATAGCAAGTGAACTGTATTGGCATTTACATTCACAATCACTTTTGGTAGATCATAGTAGAAGTTTCTGTCAATGAAATTTGGAATTTGGGCCCATTACATAAAGTAGGTTTTTGTTGTCATGGGTTAGAGTTGTAAATGGAAGTACATTTTTGGATCTTGAATGAAACTATGAACACAAAGGAGAAAAGTGTTTTCAATTGAGATCTATATACAACCCGAATTCCAAAAACGTTCGCACATCATGGAAAATGCAGATAAATTCAAAGCACTTTATGATCCATTCACCTGCTACTGCGTTTT
Source organism: Gymnothorax javanicus (assembly GCA_029692085.1). Lineage (NCBI taxonomy): Eukaryota > Metazoa > Chordata > Actinopteri > Anguilliformes > Muraenidae > Gymnothorax > Gymnothorax javanicus. The sequence goes on from CM056206.1 coordinate 32,888,059, forward strand.
GAAAACAATATAACAACAAATTTTTTGACGTTGCTGCGTGAATTTGATTACTCATTGACAATGTGCAATCTGATGATTACAACAGAGTCCAAAAAGGTGGCGTGTCACTGTTTACCATTGTGTGACATCACCATGTCTCTAAATCATGCTCATTAAGCATTTGAGCACTGAAGACACCAGTTGTTCAAGTCTAGCAACTGGAATTTTCCTTCATTCATCTATTATGCAGGTCTTCAGCAGAGCCATTGTACGGGGCCTTTGTTGCCATATATTTCGCCTCATAATGTGTTATACACTCTCTACTAGGGACAGATCAGAACTGCAGGCAGGCCAAACTAGCACCAGCACTCTCTGCTTACGCAGTCATGCACGTGTAAACCATGCAGAATGTGGTTTAGCATCATCTTGCAAGAAATGCATGGACATCCGAGGAACAGCAAGTCTTTGGCTGAGCAGTTCTGCCCTCCAAATGATTAAGTGCCATAACTACAAAAATAATTTAAAAAGTAAAAAAATGGCTTCAGAGATTGTTTGCTGTCCCAACAAATGAATAGCTGGCACAGCTATGATAGATTATGGTTAACTAATTTGCCATGGTATTATTTCTATCCAGATAAATCCTAAAGTCCATATACTTTCAGGCCCAAAACTGCATAACTCAAGTTTTATATAATAATTAGTTTCTGCACTTAGGCTTTGTAGGGCAGAATTGTGCAGAGCGTTTGTTTCAAAATATTTTGCATCATAATGAGTCAAACATTCTCAACTGAGGACAGATCAGGACTGCTGGCTGGCGAAACTAGCATCCGCACTCTCTGCTTACACAGTCACGCACTTGTAAACCACGCTGAATGTGGTTTGGGGTTGTCTTGCGGAAAAATGCATGGACATTCCTGGAATGAACTAGATGGTAGGATGTGTTGCTCCAAAATTTGTGCCCTTGCAAAATGTGCAAGTTACCCATGCTATGTACTCTCACACACCTCTGTAACATGTCGGATGCTACCTTTTGGACCTGATGCTGATAACAGTCTGGGTCCTCCTTGTTGTCTTTGGTTCAAGAAACACAGTAGCTGTTGTTTTTCCAAAAAACACTTGAAGTATTGACTGGTCAGATCAGAAAATATGCTTCCTCAGTGCTATGTGCACCTCAGATGACACTGAGCAGTCAGTGGTGCTTTTGGACAGTGTTGATGTACTGCTTCAGCTTTGCAAATAGAAGGTTTAACTTGCTTCTGTGGATGCAGTAGCGAATCGCATTGACTGACAAAGTTTTACTGAAGTATTACAGGGCCCATGTCATGATAATCATTACAGTTGCTAGATGGTTCTTAAGACAGTGATGTCTGAGGGATCAGAGATCACACAAATTTAAAAGTGGTTTTAAACATTTCTGCTGGCCAATTTGTTAGCCTTCACCCATCTTTGCTCTTGAGGGACAGGGCCTTTTTTGGAGGCTCCTTTGATGCTATAACATGATTAGCACTCCTGTTTCATATTTATTATTATAAATTCTCACATCATTATCAGTCATAAACTTCCCCAGCGTAAACCTTTTTGGAGTTTTTTGCAGTCATCAGATTGGACATAACAGTATATTTTCAGGAAACACTTGAATTCACCAGTTAAAGCATCACATAATGTGTTGTTGTAGTGTTGTCAATATAGTAGAGGACACGTTGACTACCTACATTTTTACTTGCATTTCCCATAATGTGCAAACTTTTTTCACAATTAAAGAGGTAGATGATAACATTTGTGTTTACACGCGTGGAAAACATCATAAGCTTTGATGAGTGCAACATTTTACCAGGGGTGGAAAGTCCATTGGTCCTTGGAGTGTTGTTTCCACCCATAAACTCTGAGACTTTTATATACTTAAAAAATAAAATCAAAGTCATTAAAACACATTATTGGGGAGGATTTTTACTATCTGAAATGGATTCTCCACCTCTGGATTTTCATCATCAACTTATTTTTATATCTTCCTATGTTTGCCTCTCAGTTCTGCCATTTCCTCTTTGAGCTAAACTGTCGCCTTCTTTCTCTTTTTTACCTCCAGATCTGGTGGGGGATAGGATATCTGTCACTGTGTTCTTTTTCATGTAAAAGAAGAAAAAGAAGTCTTCCTCATTCCAAAAATCCCTCAATGCTGTCAATTAGTTTGCCGTTTCCTCTTCAGTCCTTCTCTGCTCTGCTTTAACTTCCTCTCTCTGTCCCTCTCCCTCGCCTCGGGCCATTTGAGGCCGCTGCCACCAAGCATTCCAACCTGCCCTGACAGCCAATCACAGCCACCGGGCCCACTCACAACAAAATACTGTTGTCCAAAAACACGGCCTTCAAAAGATAGTAGTTTCTGGACCACTGAACCGCAGTGGCCTCTACTGGTGGATTACGATATCGAGGCTTCTGATTCGTATAAACTGAGGAGAAGATGAACTTGCTGCAGTGTCTTCCCCATCAGCATCTGGCGAACAGCTCCATAGAGACCAATCCTACTGTCCTGACTGCCAGATTGTCTTACTTAAACCTTTTAATAATGCTGCACCGCTAAGCCTGCCAGTACAATTTTGGCGGGGATTCGTGGAAGTCACTGTACAAGGGGAAGGAATAAAGTCAACCTGGCACTTAGGCAGGTTGGTCCTGAATGGATAATGATGGGTGAATATCGCTTTCATGAAGCGACTTCTCTCCCTGAGTTCTTCCAAGTGCTGCCCTGAGAAGAATTTCAAGCAGAAGTGAACAGCATGCATAAATGGAGCTGGATTGGGAGGGGGAGACAGTCGTAATACTGTTTGAGGAGAAATTTGACTTTTGAACCTTTATTTAACTTGGGGAAGTTCACGTAAAGGACATGGTCCTCTTTTAGAAGAAGGGAGGATGGCAAGAGAAAAACGGGTGAAGTCCACTGCAGTAGTCTTGGGTTTAAGAGCTCTACTTAAGGGCCCAACATTGAAGTCAGAATGACCACAGGCTTCAATCAGCAACTCCACAGTTGCCAGTACGGCCACATTCCACCAGTCTACCCTGCCATTCCTCTCAAAGGGTCTCGGTCATATCGTGGCTACATGTTGGAGCACAACCAGCCATTCTTCAGCGCAAAGAGACAGAAGATGTTGCCTCCATCTGTCAGCACAGATCTGTATGTAAACCACACACCAAGGCCTAAAGCGTATTGACTTCCAGAAAATATCAACCGGACTCACTCCAGAATTCTGGGTATATCGATGCAAAGAGGACAGCGGCAACGCCTGAGATGTCTGAATGTAACATGGATGAAGGTTTATCATTCCCATCAGCACTCTGTACTAAATGGTGTTGACCACAATAAGGAATAACTTCTTTTGAAAGTTTCTTTTAAAACTGTGAAATGGCCCCTATCTCCGAAAGAGGAAAGGTGTGCAAAAATGCACCACAATGAAGACTGTGTCAAGCAGTGCTGGGCAGAGAACAGAGCTCTTGAAGTGTATTTCAGAAGATTCATGAACCACATGGGCATTAAGCACATCTTCTGGGTGGTTCATTTGTGAGTAGCCACAGCTAAAGAGACTCTAGGAACAGTCATGCTCGGTGACTTCTAATCTTGTCTTGTCTACTAACATTCCACAATTAGTCCTTGCTATTTACATATGCTAATTTTAAAAAACGAAAACCCTGAAATAACCTGTCAAAATGCAGTAACTGGCAGTTTCTTGCATTGCAGACATTCAGAAGTCTGGATGCATGTATGTGTTTGCCTGTATTTAGAAATGTGTACACTGCACACACAACACACTCTTAGACTGCCAGCTCCGTATGAAAACAATAGATCTATTGTATATTCACTGTAACAGAATGTATGCGATATGGGACATTGAGTATGCATATACTACATGTATGTTGAGTACATGCATAATTGTTTGTATATACATTGCCTGAATCATTTTCTATTTATCATGAGTCTCCATACATGCTCTTAGTTATGAATGTTAGTTTTCTTTCAAGAAAACTTCATGCAAACATTGTGTTATAACGTTCTGCAGGTTCAGAATAATCAACCACTTTCTTTCAAAATTTTCAGCATATTTTACTTTAGCCCAAGATAAAGAAAATGTACAGAGCCAGAGAAATACTGTACATTAAGAGCTATAGATTTTTCACCATTAGTATGGATTCACCTGCACACAGTCATGTTCTTAAATTACAATGTTTTAGGAGCTAAAAGAAGGTCCCAAACCATTCCCTTGATAAGGATGTTGGCAACCTAAAATTTTAAGCTGACTGTCTGCAATCAATTCTAGGTGAACCATGTAAAAATCGCAGCCCTTTAAGTTTGTGTCATCCAATACTTAGAGACGCAAAACAGATATGAAAAGTTGAAAGCAAAATAAACCAAAGGACGATGTTTGGTGGCACAGAAGTGGAGTGGTTGCCCTTAATCTAATATGATCCATGATCTGCAATGCAGGCCTTGTCGATAGTTAAAAGACACAATTTTATAACACTTCCCAGAGTTCCAGACAGGCAGATGGGCTTTGCTTACTGTTTGCATGAGAGTCAGCATCAAACAGTTCAGCTGAGATCTGCACATCACCTGCAGTAAAAAGGGATCTTAAAGGGATAGTCTGCATTTTTTAGTTGCAGGTCTGCGGAGTTTCTCTCAGTGAGTTACGTGGTACTTTGAAGACATGTATGACTCACTGCAATCCTATATCGAGTTTGTCGCTTACTCATCTATTAGCTTTAACAGCCATATAAAATCATCGCAATTATTTTGAAAAGATGCTACCAGTACACCAAACATAAAGACATCTTCATGTGTTTACTTACTAGCGTAAAAACATTACAGGCTAGGGCCTGAAAAACGCAAACCATACCTTTAGGGCAGTGTTTCCCGACCCTGTTCCTGGAGTACCCCTGCCCTGCATATTTCAGATGTCTCCTTGATTTAACACACCCAGATCAGGTCATTAGGTACTCCACTAATGAGCTGATCAGCTGAATCAGGTGTGTTAAATTAGGGAGACCTATAAAATGTGCATGACAGAGGTACTGCAGCAGCAGGGTTGGGCCTCACTGATTGAACACACCTGATTCAGCTGATCAGCTCATTAGTGGAGTACCTAATGACCTGATCTGGGTGTGTTAAATCAAGGAGACATCTGAAATATGCAGGGCAGGGGGTACTCCAGGAACAGGGTTGGGAAACACTGCTTTAGGGGAACCTATGGGGCATTTAAGTACTGATAAAATTTAGCGATTTGTTGCTGAGCTTTGCTAGTTAATAATATTTATGCCATTTTCACTGTCATTATCTAACAAATCATATTCAGCTGACAGAAAACATTCCCAGAGTGTTGCCGCTATGTAGCGGCAACGTTATAACATTGACAATACACTTCAGGAATATTGCGAGAAAAATTTTGCAACCGCTGGACAGTGGTGTCTGGCTGCAGAATTTATTCTGGGAAATGTAGTCAAGAGGACACATTAAACATCAGGCACTTTCAGGTCCACATCTGATACTGTGTGAGATAACTCTTTTCTGCTGTACTCTGATTAGTCAGTATTAACAATGGAACTGGTTCCTTAGAAAGTAGAAGTGCATTGTCGGGGTACAGTGACAAAACTTGGCGGAGTTCTTCAGCATATTAACGTAAAGCACTTTAGTTCTTAGGAGAAAAGGCCATATATTCATCAAAGTTAGAAAATGTATTAATTGCTTTATTTTGGGAATAAAATTTAAAGAGGACTGAGATGAGTCGGACAATATCTTCCACATTCCAAAACAAACCTCTTAATAGAAACAATGCAAATATCCTTTAATTGATAACAAATAAGGTAAAAGGTTCATTGTTGACTTCACCCAAAGCTACATTTGAACCAGGATGTTTTCTAAGCCACTAGTGACAAAAATCTAATATTTTTTCCTTTTCCCAACCCCAAAATCAGTACCACTAACCCGTACCACAGATATAAATTCATTGGCTGTCTGAATCTAATACCAGACCTCATCCCATCAAAGTTCTGCTCTAATTAACTTCACAACTACCCCCACATTTTTACTAACCCAAGTACCCATAATTTATTTTTATCTCTGAACTTTCATGTACCTTTTGGTGCTGAAAAATCATGTCACTAAAAAATAGCACAAAGAATATGTACTGAGCATTGTGTGCTCAATTACACCCATGCGTACATTACCATGTACATAGTTTGTATACATGAGAAATACATGTTTAATATGTACTATACATGATTTACAGATGGAAAAGAGTATGATCTGCCTATCATGAATACATCCGTGTAGATATGCGCTACATGGTCAAAACTATATGGACACTGCTCGGTCTGGGGCCGTTTTTCATGGTTGGGGCTTTAGCTCCTAGTTCCACTGAAGGAAAATCTTGACGCTGTTGCTTAAATGATATTGCAGATGATTCTGTGTTTCCACCACTTGGAGAAGGCCCTCTTGTGTTTCTGCATGACCATCCCTCAATGCTCTCAGAGTGAGGTCTTTACACAGTTCTTCGAGACTGGTGTACAACTTCACTGGCCTGCCCAGAGCCCGGACCGCAACTTCATTAACCTCTGGGATCAACTGGAAAGCCAACTTTGAGCAAGGCTGAATTGTCCTATATCACTGCCCAACCTCTAGTTCTTTTCTGGCTAGAATGACAAATTAATATTCAGGTATCGTTTGGAGAGCCTTCACAGAATGGTGGAACCTATGATAGGATCATAAAGGGACCATAAAGGGACCATACTAAAGCCCAGGATGTTGGAGGAGCACATATCCACAGACTTTTGCCCATGTAGTGTATGAACATCTCAGCTAAAAGTACAGAATTGTACATTTGTTAATAGTAGAAATACCATGGATTGTTCCAATCCTGGGGTCAACCTGTACAGTTCGTAGGGAAATATACATATTGTAAATTACTCACTTTATGGTTGACTGGGAAAGAGTGTGGCAGACATTTTCACTTTGTGAACGGTGAACAGAGGTCAATGTTTTAATCTCAGTTCCTTTTTCTAAAGAATGCATCATTGTTCTGTCTAAGGGATTAGGTACTTCTTTTTACATGATATCAAAAACCACCGAAAACCAAGACAAAGAAAGGCTTTGTCCTTGAAGTCAATCTCGTATTTTTAAAACTGTCTTTATGAAGAAAGAGTCATTGACATGGGTGGACTTTAAAACTTGAGATGCAGTGAATGATGTTACGGAAAATGAGAAAATAAAATTGCAAAAATTGAAATTTGGTTTCTGTTTTGTTTTGTTTCATTGGTTGCGTGCAGACCTGATTTAGATGAAAAGAGAAGTATAAAATAAAACATATTTTGGGACTGTTGAGAAATTGCACAATTGGGTCACTGCTGTGTGGTTACATCCACAGTATATGATTGAATCTGGACCAGAGTACACTGACGTAACTGGCTATAGCGGATTTCATTAATTTAGTTTGACCCTCCAGCTGAAGAATTATGCAATTAAATACATTGAGGTGAAATTAATGGGGAGTAATTGCACCTCTGAACAAAGCTTTTACAATTCAGGCTGTCAGACAAGGAATGTTTCATGCATCAAATACGCAGTCCACGAGTAGCTTTTTATTTTTCTGATGGAGCAATTTCTTACTCTATATTTACATTTTCTATCATTGGTAAAGAGTTCACCACTTGTAGCCAAATAAATACTCATAGAATACCATACAGTTAAAGCAGGATAACATTTTATTTTTGCCATCATCAGTTGGCAATTATTGCATACATCTGCCTCAGAGAAAACTGCTGGAATACAAAGAGAATTCTGGCAGTGTGCAGTAGAGGACAGCTCAGTTCAATGCAACTCCGCTTCACAGATCACTGCCCTTTAACACAGGGCCAAGGCACAATGGAGCATACCAATTAAATAAAGATAGTAGCAAAAAAAGGCAATAATTATGATACACCTTTCAACAAATCTTCATACTTAGGACAAAGTATGAAAAATGAATGAGGAACGTACACGTTTTGGTCGAACTAGTGCGATCATTCTGTAGCTTCCTTCCCTACAGATAGTTGGATTCTATGCGGTCCTTGTTCGTGATATCTTCACTGGTAAGTAAAGGTTAATTATTGCTTTGGTGACAAAGTGACGGCTGGCAGAATTTCATCCGATGATGTTTTGACCATTCACCTCTATTGCCATCTTATTCTCAAACCCATCCACTTTGGTAGCCATAAACAAAAAAAAAAAAAAAAAAAACAAGAAACAGTAGAAAAACATTATCCATGGCATCCATTTGTTGTCCTTTCCACCAACCAATTGGTGACAAATTTGCATCATTTTTTCTCCCAACAATGTCCCACAGCAAATTTTCATCAAAACATAAATTAGCCTCCAGACTGGACAGGGGCTGCTGGATCGGTCTGGGCGGGACCACAGTTGAGCGGGCAGGGCTAGATTGGAGCGGGCGAGATTGAGTTGGAAAAGGTGGATATTGTTGAACATCCCATCCATGAGTGGCTCTGACCTGTCCAGTCTACCTGTAATCCCTCTGAGACTTTGGTGTACTTGCTGATGTGGGCCCGGGTCACTCTGCAGGCTCGCCCGTGTCCCCCTTACTTTTGGGTTCCTGCCACCAGTCAGCATAGATGGACTCCTCATAGTCCCCAGGGCCTTCAAACTCAGCATCAGGAGGGTCTTTCGGCGCTGTAATGTTTTCTTCTGGGCTCACTATATCCTGTGAGGGCACAACCCATGCACACGCGCACACGCGCACACACACACACACACACACACACAAACACGCAGCACAAATCGGCATTCATGTATATATGCATGTGCAAAAACAAACATTAAAAAAACAGACACACCGTTTATTTGGGCATGACTCAATGCCTTAATTATGACACAAACGTTCTCAGTTGTCCCCTTTCCTGATGTCAGTACAACTCCGCACTGTTTGTGTTCCAGCCTCAGACAGCCGAGCCTCTGCAGCTGGCAGTCAGAGACCACAGGGCAAAGCCTCCTTCACCCACACCACCCCGCTACATTCCTCAGCTACCTGCTATGCACTGCTAACTCCACTAGCCAAGAGTTCTTTATTCCCACCTTGCATCCTGTTTTCACTAAGTATACTGATATTAAAATGGGGAGACTGTTTTTAAAGCAAAAAAACAAATGTCTCCCCAACTTCAACACAGCTGCCCCTCATTGATATTCACAGACATTTAGGACGAAACTAAAAAAGTTAACAATCCTCAAAATAGCAAAAGACACATCTTCACAACTTGATGCAAATGTGTGCAAATTTTCATGGAAGTATATCGAACGGTTTTTGAGTTATGGTCTGGAAATGGTGGGAACGCGGACGCGCACGCACACGGGAAACCTGACAAAAACAATATGTTCCCCCTCCCTTCAGGTGGGAGACATAATTAGTACAAGTTTTAATTTCTGATGAAAGGTCATAAGCAGGGATAGATGAGGGAAGCCTATCTGGATGTATAAATATTCGAAAGATATCGCTCAATTAACATCTAGATTCATTTTGGAAAAAGACCATAAATTTCATTTGGTTAGGCTTGAGGTTGTTTCCTGAGGAGAGTACGTCACTTCAAGTGAACATATTTGTACATCAGAAATTTACCGATAAAATTTTCATGTAACCAATTGAAATGATTTGCTGTATACACAAAATTTAATTACAGAAGGGGAGAACTACTTCTGTGTTTTCAGATTTTAAGGTTTTCCTGGAAATACTGAACAAGTTCAAGATGAACAGGGGAGAAACAGTGAGCCCAAAAGTGTTTCTTGGACAACACACCAACAAACTCATAAACCACCTGAATAAAGATAAAGTCTTCTATTTTTTTGCATCTGTCAACAAACCATAATCATCAAACCATTAAACCGTCGTTAGTGCTAATGACGGATTTGGCAAGCTCAACTAAAATGTACCTTGATCTTTAAATTTTCTCAAAGCAAATTGTGTCAGATATCAGAAAAGCAACTTTTAACAACTTCATTTTCATCCAGCGTATTACAATGTACTATTCTAAAGAACTGATTCCAAATAGAAGCGTCTCCTCTGAATAGGAGATGCAGTTACTGTGTGATATAGCGATTCTAACAGCTGAATTAGCCAGAATGGCTCTCTTGCCCTGAAAATCTTCCTTTACAGTTGTACGTGAAAAACATCCAGTTAAGGAATTGGAGTTCTCCTTGATCTCAGTATGGACCCAGTTTCATGACAACATGTTTGATCGTGAATATACAAACCACATCCATTAGGCATGAGAAGACAAAACTGATCTTACAACTGCATATTATTTCCCATAATGTGCCAGTTGTTTCGGAATTGGTGTTTCCAACTATTCAACCATGAGCATGTCTTACCTCATCATCCGTCTCCAGGTAATTCCGTGCAAACTCTAGCATTTGCCTCTGCATAGCGGTCTGATTAAAGAACCTCAGCGCCTCCTGCAGGAAGGGAAGACTCAGTGTCATTACAAGAAATTTGTTCACAGAGTTGCTGAGTGTGTGTACTCTTCCACTGACTGGCAGTACCCACAACATTGTAGCCAGTGCCTAAGATGGAAATTCCAGAAGTTAAAGAGTAAAATACACTATATATTTCTTATTACCAAGTCAACCCGCTAATTTCACTGATTTGTTCCACCCCCAGATGAAGAACTATGCAGACAAGCAATTCTAGGTCACAGCAGCGAAATAATGGAAAGTACTTTTAGTTTTTGAAGCAGGATTTTCCACCTATGGCCACTATAACTAAGTGATAGACCAGAACTAAAATATAACTCAGAGGCAGAAACACTAAGTCTATGGAAAACAAGAGAGATTGTCTACTGAAGCTGACAGTGACTGCTTCTGCAAAGCAGTTCATGGCAGGTCTGCTTGATGTGCAAGTTTGTTTTAATTTTGGCAAAGCTGGCTGGCACAGATGCAGTTCTATTAGGAATATTAAAACTATAGCCTCAAGCATAGAGAGAGGATCTAGTGTGGAGTCTTTATGACACAAGAGTCAAAACGAAAGAAGCCATTTTACCACTCTTCCTCATGTAGAGGATAGCATTTGTAAGAGAGTTACTATGTTTAAAAATCACACCAATACTAAAAAAAAACATCCATTTTAGACACAAATAAACTCAAAATGGAGCTGTGTTGACCTTCATGAGTCAGGGAAAGACCATATAATAACAGCTACTCGCCTGAAAATGCTCATCGTGGCAATAATTAATTTGAAATTAACTGGATCTGACACAAACTTGCCTAGACCCAAGTTTATTTTGCCCTCAAGCACACAGAGAGGCAAAAAAAAATCTGATAGGGTCACTGATGGAGAAATGCATAAAAAGTAGCATCTTGCAGTCACAAATTCTCCATAACATGCATCAGACACTACCACTGTGCTAACAGATTATTTGGAAGGCATGCCAGGAAGAAGTTTTTCCTCTCATTTAACCACAAACTTAAGAACCTGGAGTTTGATAAGCATTAAAGGGGACTTTGACTCAAACTGCATTCTACGGTCAGAGAAAATGAAAATGGAGTTTTTTGGCAACTAACACTCAAGGTGGGTTTGGCGCAAAAAAAGAAGGATAGCTATCCTGAAAACAACTTGATCCCTGCGGTTAAGTATGGTGGAGCTTCTGTGATGTTGTGGCGCTTTTTTCTTTCAGAGGCCTTGGGAACCTAATTAAGGTACACAGCATCTTGAAATACTAGGGCATTTTAAAACGTATCCAGCCATCTTTTCCAAGAAATCAAAACTGTGTAATCATTAGATCTTTCAGCATGGCAATGATCCAAAATGTATGTCCAAAATACAAATTAGCCTTCACTCATCTTTTTATGATGGTTTATAAACTTTTATAAAGCAATTTTTAAAAGATTAAGTCACATTCAAAGGTGGGGTATGCAATTCTAATCCAATAAACTGTTCTGTGAATATCTCATCATCGTGATTTGGTTTTAGTTATTATAGTTTCATATAGCTACAGTAGTCTTGTATGAGGGTGACTTTTAACACTACAGCCTAGGTCCTGGTCAACATTAAAAATGTTAACAACACAAAATCAAGCTTTTGCCTTGGCTGTCAGTGGCCCTGACCAAAACCATATTGAAAACCTGTGGGGTGAGCAAAAGAGGAGAGTACAGAAGTGAGGGCCAAGGACCCGGAATGATCTGGAGAGATTTTCTGATGAGGAATGGTCTCAAATTCCCTGCTCTGTATTTTACACCCTTATTCGATGTTATAAGGGAAAACGCAAAGCTCTTTCATTGGCAAAAGCAGCTTGCACAAAGTATTAAATGCAGGGGTGCCGATAACCGCAGCACAAGTGGTTTTGTTAAAAATAATTTCTAGATTACGGATTTTCTTCTCAGAATAAATGCACTTCAATTCAAGGTTGTATTTTACCATTTTTTGAGTGCAAAATTAAACAAATTTTTTGTAAACCCTCCTCTTTACCATGTCACGAATAATTGTGCAGGTGACTGTAGCTGCTCAAATACATAAAGACTGAATACTGAATGCATCAAAAATATTCTTATGCACTCTTGTCACCCATTGGCTCTGAAGTACCATCAGTCATAAACATCCATATTTGATACCAATTCATTTCAAAGGTGTCCGATATTTTAAATGGAGAATGCGGTGACTAGACTTGATGCTTAAGCAAAGACAAGTAGAATTTAAGACATTCCCACTCTAAGACCAATACAGTGCTGTGAAGAAGTACTTGCCCCTCTCCTAATTTACTCAATTTCTGCAAATTTGTCACATTTATGGTTTCAAATCTTCACACAAAATAAAAAAAACAAGGCAAACATATGGAAGCACAGAAAGTTATTTTGCCCCAAACCTTAATAACTAGTGGTGCAACCTATAGCAGCAACAACTGCAACTGAATGCTTTTGATAACAGGAAATTTGTCTTTCCCATCACTGTCAGTGAACTTTCAATCAATAAAATTTTGTTTGTAAGCTGCATTTTAGGTAAAAATCACATCTCAATGTTCTTTCCAGGAAATAGTTAAAACAAATGGGCAAACGCACACCGCAAGTACTAGTGCACAGAAGTAAATTTTGGTTTACTCTTCTTTGTTGAAATACTTTAATTCAGGGTTTTCAACTATGAACTTCCTCTTAAGGGTCCTGTCAGCACACCAACTGAATTCAAGTCAGGACTTAAATCTTGATTTTGTTGCTTATGGGCCATGGAACATTATTCCAAAAGGGTCTGATGGCCTCAAGGTAATTTTTAAAATTTTATTTATTCTATTTTTTTGCAAACATGAGACAAAGCTTTATATCCTTTTTAGTTAACCATGGATTTTGCCATGCATCTCCCATGAATACCATTTTTGCACAGTCTCTTCCAATTGGTAGAATCATGAATGCTGACCTTATCAGAGGCCAGTGAGCCCTGCAGTTCCTAAAATGTTCGTCCGGGTTGAGTTGGGACTTCACAGATGAGCTGTCCATGAGGAATTTGGAGTCCTCTTGGGAGGAAATTTGGTGGGCCAGCAACTCCTGGGAAGTTTCACAGCTGTTCCAAGTTATCTCCATTTGAATATTATGGCTCTCACTGAGGTGCACAGGAGTCAAAGGGAGTGGGAAGGAGGAAGGGGGGTGCTCCCAGTGCTGACGCCCCCCAGCGGTGGGAGTCTGCATAGCATCTTAGATGCAAAAGTAGGCCTAACTTCAAATAATAATTCTGCGGAAAAAAAAATTTTAAATCTTACCATAAACATGATAAAAATCTGTCTCTCTGAATCCATTTTTCTCTTCAATGGGTTGGGCAATCAGTCCGAAACTGCACACGGGCATTCAGCATTGGCATTGGTAGGGATTGACATAGCTGATTTTTCCATTTTCCCCAAATTTAAGCTTTTTACGAGCGCATTTAATGTGTTTACGAGCATTTCTGGCCAGGCAGTGCAGAGTTGTGGCGCGAACATCCCCAGGTGTGGACTGGTATTAATTCACTTTAAAAAGCATCACACTTCTACATTCATCTGGCGGTCCCCGCAACCTGAAACATTCAGCACGCCTGCTTGAGTCCCTGACCCTTAGAAACGGGGGAATTTGGAAATTTGCAGAATTTTGTTTTATTGCAGCATTGTTTGCTGCTCATTGAGGCCTATTGTCCTACTGAGAATGGCCAAAGGGTTTTATTTAACTGATGCTTCTGTGCAAAAGGGATGGCACTAATCACGCCTGGATATGCCTAGACTAATGCCAGCCAATTACCAACTACATTTGGTTAATTAACAGATTGAGTGAGTGAAGGAGCAAATACTTTTTTGCAAAAGGGTAGTCGGTGTTTGATAAATAATCTTCCTCTGATAAATGAATGATCACTTAAAAACTGTTTGGTGTTTCCTAAGGTTACTCAGGTCTTACATTAAATTTACTTAGAAGGTGGAAAAGGTTGAAGTGAGAAAAAATATGCAAAAATAGAGGAAATCAGCAAGGGGGAAAAACCTTTTCACAGCAGTGTATTTTTGGAACGTCCGGTCAGTCCCCACGGAGAGGATAGCTGAATAGAGTGATTTTTTTTCATGGAGTCTGCTGGGAATCCCAATCCCAATACACAAAAGAAAACATGTTACACACAGGATGGGCTTCAGAGACGGCGCCTTCTTCCCTGAGAGCCTATGAAACACATCTTTCATCTGTCGCATCAACAACTCTATTAACCAGCCTGATTCCAGATGAAGATCAGGGCCCGTATTCACAAGGCATCTTACCGCTAAAAGTAGGTCCTAACGGCCGGATTTAGGATAAACTCCTAAAGAAATTGAGCGTGTCAGTCGTAAATTTAGGACTCCTAATTATTTTTACTAAGTGTTATTCCCAAAGCATTTTAGGCCTAAAAGTAGCTCCTAAGTCTGGGAGAGCTTAAAAGTAGTCAAGAGGACTCCTAACTCGCTAAAACCTGTTCACAAAGAATGGGAATATGGCTGCTGCTGTTGAAAGACAGAATGACTTGGAAATTCTGAATGATGAGCAGTTGTTGAAAAGATATCGGATCGACCGTGAAGGGATTTTATTTTTGTTGACGGAGAAAATTACGTCTCCAACCATGAGAAACAACCCAATAAGCCCCAAAATAAAATGTTGCAATAAAATAAAACACTTTGTTACTATTAAAAAAAAAAAAAAAAAACACTTCGTTACTTGGCCACCGGAAAAATGCAACTTTCCAGTGCGGACAATTTAGGGATTTCACAATCATCTGTCAGTCGCTCAATTCAACAAACAATCAATGCGCTCTGTGAACCCCGTATCATCCGACAGTTTATCCGGTTTCCAATGGACATTCGCCAACAGCACAGAATCAAACTTGAATTCATGCCCATCTCAGGTATGCCCGGTATCATCGGTGCTATTGACGAGACCCATATTTGAATTTTTTCTCCGACCCAAGATGAAGAGGTATTTGTAAACAGAAAAAAAATTAATTGTACCTCCTCCTGCTATGCATGAATTATTTTATCGGGCTATTGAGCGAGGGTTACATTTAATAGATTATCATAATACCAGCCTATGTCATATTTTGTATGGATATTTAAATTGTAGGCTATAAATTACAAACAAGCTTAGTATGCCTTCCTGTTTGAAGGATAGCCCGTTTAAAGGCTGCAATCTCGTACCTCCCCTGCGATTGCAGCCCATACCACCGCTTCTCGCAGTCGTCTGCCATCCGAGACTCCGAGGGGAAAGCAGCATTGATCTGTAGGCTGATATTATCCCACACATCCCGCTTGGATTTGCTTTTCAACCCCGAGCCAAATTTCCCTTTGATCACATGCTTTCGCTCCAGCACCAACCGGGCTAGCAGCAGTAACTGAGCGTGGCTCCAGTTGGGCTTTCGCGTCCTTTTTGATTTTTCATCCATGACAGTTTAGGGCAAACAAACTTGGACGGCCCGACTTTTAAATGATTGCAACATATTCTCATTGGGTAATAAGTTGCTAATTATTGGGGCAAATGACGCGTTTTATTATTGACTCCTTTTATGCTGTTGGCGTTTTTACAACTATCTCTTTCCTATGTATGTTTATTTGCCTAGAGCGTGATATGAGGGGACTGCGCATAGTGCATTTTCAGGAGTGCTCAACATGTTATTATTTTATGGGACAAACCAGCCGCTTGGACTATTTCCTCATTTTTTCCTCCATGGGTTGTATGTGGATATTTTTTCAATAGGCCGCCCTGTCACCAAACAACCAATGACCGTGCTCATTGTCCCAAGACTTGTGCATGAGAATTGACGTCATCCATAGCAACGGAGATTTACTCCCACCTGTCTCAGAGCTACTCCTAGTCCAGGAGTTACCAGTTTTCTTAACTAAAAGTTGCTCTCGGCGGCTTAGTGAATAACTTTTAAGATTTTACTCCTACATAAAATGTTTTAGCGCGACTTAGGAGTACTCCTAGTGGTAAGATAAGATGCTTTGTGAATACGGGCCCAGGACAGGCCTTCAGCAAAACATATTAAAAATTAAGCACAGTAGGTTACACTGATATAAAAAATTCCCGAGTAAATGCACAGTATGTGTTGTATCAGGTTGTGTCACACACAAAAATAAAAATAGTGATTCTCTTGGAAAAAGTGCAGAGAAGGGCAACTATATTAGCTAAAATGAAAACAGCTAATATTTAGCTTCATGCTACAGGTAAATTATAAATCTGGCCAAGCAAAGGAAATTAGGGGAGGATCTGAGTTAGTATGTTTTAAATTAAAAATTAGGATTAACAACGTGACAAGTAACAAGGTTTTGGGCAGGTAGGTTCTGTCACCTGGGGGACGCAGGTAGCCTGGGTCTAACACAGTACAGGGTACTCTCTAATCAGATTAGACAGTCCTAGGTGGGTTTGATGTTCAGATACTGTCATTACTTACCACGTTGTTTCTGGAAGCAGTGAGTTCCCTTGGAAAAGGAAACAATATATGAAATCCCACTCATTCCGGATTCAGAACTTCCTGCAAATGAAACCACCTAGCTGCCTAGCCAAGGAGCACTGCTTAATCTCACAGTGATGCTGAGGTTGGTGAATGAGCCAATGAGGACACTGTAAGAATGTGTGTATGTTGGGCGCACATTGAGAACGAGCTGAATTCATGTACTGGAGAGGGCATGTGCGGCAGGTACTCACTGGGCGGGGTTTGAAGTGGCTCTCCTCCAATCCCCACTGCTCTCGGTAGAAACGATAGTACACCATATTCTGCTTCATCACCTTATCATCAGGGTCAAAGAGTATATAGCTGGCAGCACAAGGGGCAGCGTTCCGTACGTCATTCACTGCAAAGAGAACACAGACATATTTTCTGTATTGCCTATCAAGTTTGAATACAGGGACAGAATTTCTGTCACTGTAGAATATCCCTAGCATTTGGAAATATCAGTGAGTAACAGACTGCAGTCAGTCACTAAATGCAAAGTATCTGCAACCATTGAAGTATACAATAACTTCATTTAAGAGAATCATAATATGTCCAATTGCTTTTGCTCACCTAAAATGTAAGCTGCGTATAAAATGGAGAGTCATTCCTTCACGAATCACTCCATACAGATGCAACTATCATCAAATAAAAGCTGTTAGCGTGTGTTGAGACCTCATGTTTCCTTTCAAATACAATGTGCTGGACTGCGGACCCAAACAAAAAAAGGAACCAGGTGACAACTGGTGTAGCCGGACCCTGCACAAAAGCTAAATAAGGGAAACTCATAAGGTGTAACAATTTTCATCCACAGTCAAATTTGTCTGCCTTCTTTGGGGCAAAGGTGTATTCTCAGAGGGCTGAGCTAATAAATCATAGCTTCTGATGGAAGATTGACAGTGTCAGAAACTTCTGGGCAAACTTGAGCAATGTGCCAGCTAGCCATCACCACACATTCATGTAGTGAACATGCAATAACAAGCAATAGCCCATATCAATAAATTGCATGAACACTTGCTGAATACTACGTGTTGCGTTGAAGTTGCAGTCAAGTTTGACAAATTAGGCTAAATTTAGTGGCACCGATAATTTGTGCTGTATCGCAGAATAATTGTATTTTTCATCCTATGGGTGTTTACAGATATGCATATCTCCAAAGGGTGATGTAAAAGCACTGAACTCTATAAGCAGGAATTAAGTGCTTACCTGCACTTTAGTAAGTTTATTGTACACCTTTCTGTTTCTAAAGCAAATAATTAGGTACAGGAAGTTTCAAATAGCGTATCTCAACTTTAGGCAACTTTTTACCTCAACAAAGTAAGGCATGTTTGCCTAGACATATTTTCATTCTCTTCTTTCCTTTGATAATGGGAAATCATTAATTAGAGTGGCTTTGGCTGGCTAGTGTTGCAGAGATGTGACATCAAATTCACATTGCTTTTCCACTTGCGTCTTCATCTCATAAATAAAATGATGCCTAACCCTATTCCATCAGTTTAAAATATGTTTTTATTAAACTACCAAACTCCGCAACAAACATTCACCCTAGATCACGCGTTTAACTTTTTGCCACTCACTTCATAAAATGGTCAATAAATCGTGACCTAAGCACATTCTATCGGCTCATTTAGATTTTACAACCCCAAATAAGAAAAAGTTGGGATGGTATATTAAATGACAATTAAAACTGAAAGCAGTGATTTGTAAATTATCTTTGATACGTATTACATTGAAAACAATACAACCGCACTTTATTTGATGTTTCACCCGTGAATTTTATTGATTTTTCAAAATAAACACATTTCAATTTTGATTCTTGCGGGATATTTCAAAAAAAAAAAAAATACTAAGATACCAAGTTGATGTTGATCAGGAGGAATTTTTCCTGGTGTACCTTGATGCACGTTGTGTTTCAAAATGCGCCACACATTCTCTATGGGGGACAAGTCAGGACTGCAGGAAGGCAAGTCTAACACCCACACCCTCTTTTTACACAGACTCTGTTTAAAATGGCTCTGACTGGCCCCCAGTCACTTTTTACCATTTTATTAATTTTCTATTTCAAATATAGCACATGTAAAAACGTACTGTCTTGTACAATTGGAGACCCTGGAGTTAAAAGTACCTGAGTCACAAAATATCTATTTTAAGAAAAAAGGGTCTGAATATATAATATGAAGTGAGTCAAAAAAAACAATACACTTTTTAAATGTCCAATTATTATATTCTGTAGCAATGTATACAACATCTTTTTACATGTGCGTTTTCAGCAGCTCTTTCTACTTCTTTTGATACCAGTTTGCACCTTGTTAGATTAAACCCATGACTGCTGTGGAACAATTTAAGGATTTAAGTGAAATTTCACTTGTGCCAACTGATCAGGCTCTGTTACAAAGCAAACAAAAAGAATTCCCTCTGTGAAGTTTCAAGTCAACATAAAACATTTATGGCACTTTCATTTCACTCCCTGTGGTCAGTGATTTTAGTCCTCCACATGGCCACCATTTCTTTGAATACAAAGCTGGGCTCTGCGCATCATTCCTGCAACACCACAGCGAATCATCTGCCTGTCTTGCCTGAGAATGTCCACCTCACAAATAATCTTCAGTTGAAGATCATCCAGATTTGCTGGAGGTGTTGTGCAGATGTGCGAGTAGCCCAAAACGAAAAAAATCCATGGGGGTCAGATCTGGGGATCTTGGGGGCCACTCGATCGCATGATTCAAGGCAATCACTCTGTTTCCAAATAACTCCCTGAGGCAAGATTCATATGCCTGTTTTTGAGTTCAAATGACTGTGCAACCCATTATGACATGCATGGTCAATTTCATATCCAGCCCTGGTCAGTTGGCACAAGTCAGATTTCACTTGAGTCTCTTAATTGTCCTCTGTCCAGTCATGCCTGAAACCTAATGAGGTGTAACTGGTACCAATATCAGCGGAAAAATCTGAGGCAAAAGGACAAAATATGTTGTATACATGTATATTGCTACACCATCACAAAATGACCCGTTAAAAAGTGTATAGTTTTTTTTGACTAACTCTGTAGAACCATAAAGTCTGCTGACTGAAGACACCAGTGCTAAAAGTACTGAAGTCACAATACGTCCATTTTGAGAAAATTTAGAAAATCAACTTAGGCAACAGTAAAAGATGTTTCCCATCTTTGTGGTATGTGAAAATGAGACTCAAGTACTTTTAGCATGAGGGTTTTCAATTAAGAAATACCTTGACCAGTGTCCACCAGCTTCGGCAGCACAGCCATCCATAAACACAGCACAATCCTGCCCCTGCCACAGGAGATGCAAACAGGTACTGCACCAAACAGGCGCATTTCAAAAAGGAATATTTTTATCAGTCAGTCAGTCAGTCAGTCAAAATATCTTACTGTCCACTAAATTTTTATGCAGTGTACCTACAGTAAAATTGACCCACAGTTGAAAAGACTTGGGAAAAAACAGACAAGTGAAAGGAGATGTGCTTTTTTGTACTCACACTTGTAATAGGCAAACTGCAGGTAGTGATACATGGTTGCTACAAACTTCTCCACAAAGAAGCCGCCAACATTCGGTGTAAGGTTGTCCTCACACTTCACCTTACACATCAGAGCATCTTTGTAAAGATCTAGGAGAAAGTGAAAGAGAAAAGAATGTGATGACAAAAGCAGATTAAATAAACGCTTTGCTCCAAACGTTCCGCTTAACTCAAAGTGTGTGATTTCAAATACATGACTGCCGTGTTCTTAACTGAGCAATGAGTTCTGATAATCAAAACCAATTCTACACCATGGACTTTCAGAGAACCTACACCTGAAAAAGTTAGAGCAGAATGGATGATGCGGTTTTAATGTATGCACCGGATAAAATACTGAACAATTCTCCCCAAAAAATTGTCATGACAGAAAATTTAGCAGGTTTAAACAACTAGAGGCCTGTCAGCCTAGAGAGCTCCGCTGAGGATGACTGAAATGTCCGTGTGATAACTTAATTTCAGAAATCCTTGAAAACTATTGTAATATTAAAGGTGCACTATTCAAGTTTGTTTACTTTCTGTGCGATTATATTTTTGTCTCAATTCGCCGACATCTCTCCACGATCCGCTAGCTGCCTGCCCCTAAATTCACTATAAAAAAAAAACCGGTCTCTGGAGACCGCACAGGCGTCACAAACTACAAATAAACACAAGGGGCACAGGCTGTGCCCCATAACATAACAAACCGTCCCGGCCAATCACCGACAAGAGTTGACAGTTACGGAAGCATGGGAAGGAGGGAACTATAGGAGGGAGGGGTGGGCTACCTCTGTTTTGTTTGAGTTCGAATGTCAACAGAAGTGAAAGTAAACAAACTTCCATAGTGCACCTTTAACACATATGACACATTAATGAAAGACTGAAAAAAAATGAGCACAAACACTAAGTCCAAAATGCTGAATTTCTCAAAAACCGGGACTTAATTTTCTCATTTTTGCAGGGGATCATCAGAACATCATAAGGAAGGCTCACAACAAATTAGACAAAAAGTTCAAAACATAAAAAAGCAAAATGTCCAAGGCAACTCTTCTTAAGTTAAAAAGCTTTTATTAAACTGCTAGTTCATATTCGAACTCACAGAACCAACATGTTTCGGCCACAAAAGGCCTTCATCAGGGCATAGAGGTCACATGCGCATTGTCTAGATAAAAGAGAAAATTCCGATTTATGTCAGCTGTGTAATTAGATCGAAAACCACAGCCCACATGTTTTGAAGTATTTTTCCCGACCCTGTCCAAAGAGCACCTTCTATTAATTATTGATATTTTGAATGCCGTAGCCCTTTTCTTTCACGTTTATATAGACAAAAAGTTATTGGACAATTTTTGAGATATTAATGAAAGACTGAAAAAATGAGCACAAACGCAGATTTTCTAAGTCCAAAATGCTGAATTTCTCAAAAACAAGGACGTAGAATTTTCTAATCTTCGCAGGGGATATTCAGAATATCATAACGAAGGCTCACAAAAAATTAGACAAAAAGTTATCAGACAGTTTTTGAGATATTGGAAGACTGAAAAAATGAGCACAAACACTGATTTTCAAAGACCCAAATGCTGAATTTCTCAAAAACTGGGATGTAGAATTTTGTAATTTTCGCAAGGGATCATCAGAACATCATAAGGAAGGCTCACACCAAATTAGAACAAAAGTTATCGGACAGCTTTTGAGATATTCAAATTTGAAGTGAAAAGTTGACGCCGGACAGACAGACTGACAGACGGACGCTGGACGACTCGGCACTAGAAAAGCTCCGACTGCTGACTATCGTCACAGTGGAGATAAAAAAAAGTTCTGCATGCACTCTGTTCACATTCCATTAGAAAAGAAAAAATGTCATTCCATATATAACCCATTGAAACCCCTGAAATTTGCATATTACCCTTTAAGACACTGGGGTGCCATTCACCTTTCTAAAAGAACACATTATTGTGATGCAGAAACATATACTGCAATAGAAATTGTAAAAAAAAAAAATACAATGCATTTTTGGAAAAAAGTAATACTTTTCATTATATTTTTCAACAATTTGCAGCATCCATGTCACATCTTTTATTCTAAAAAGAACTGATAGATGAATGTAAAAACATTCATAACTCCAAAAAAAATTATATTTTTGTTTTAATTCATCCCATATTTTAAAACCTGTGCATAAATGTTCTGTTTGCTCATGGAGCAGCTCAAATATTTGAGGGCCTGGGTCAGATGGCAATTTTCTGCCAACTAATTTATTTTTTTTAAATTATTATTTATTTATTCGACTCCAAACAGGCACAAAGTGCCCACAGTAATGGGTCGACAACAACAACAACAACAACAACATACACTTAACACAAAATCAATACAAAGAGGAATCAGCCAGAGGATCTGCAAAAAATCGCCTTACGGACTACAAATTTAAATGTTTTCATGTTACGAGTAAAAATATTAAGCTCTGGAGCATATCTACTTAAACTATTAAAGTAGCTCTGAATTAGGATAAAAGGACTGAATTTTCTTACATTCATTCTGGATACAGGGGGATTAAAAGTAGGCATGGACCTCAGGACCCGTTTTTGGACCATTAAAACATATTTGAGAAGTAATATTAGAAAAGTTGCGCAGACTATGAACTGACTTATACAAAAACATGATATCCAGGTACTTTCTTCGAACTATAAGAGTTGGCAGCTTAAAAAACTCAAGAGTTGTACATAAGATTCCCTGGAGTATACACGTTTTGTTTTAAAACATAAAAATTTAATGAACTTTTGTTGGACCCTCTCTAACTTGTTAATAAGTGTAGAATGCCAAGGGTTCCAAACAAATGTACAATATTCAAGGCTACTCCAAATATAAGAGACATACAGGGATTTCATGCACGCTGCAGATCTAAAAGAATTACAGGTGCATTTTAAAAATCCAAGCATACACATGGATTTGTTACAGATATATGAAATATGAGACTTAAAACAAAGATTTGACGACAGTAAAACACCTAAATCTTCAACGATGAAAACTCTCCCAAGAGCTTGGTCCATTATAATATAACTGTGCAGGGCATAATTCTTCTTATTGGTAAAAGAAATAATGTAACATTTCAAAATATGCAGGTTCAACTTCCAAAGTTTGCATCACTCGACAACATTATCAATGTCTTTCCGTAATCATCTGTGTATATAAAGCAATTTGAGATGGAAGGTCATTGATAAAGATAATAAAGATTAATGGCCCCAAAGGGACCACTGAGGAACACCTGATAATACATCGGTCCATTCAAACATTTCTCCATTAATAACTACTCTCTGTTTACATTGAGACAAATAAGAACATCACCACTTTAATAGATGTCCAGAAATTCCATAAGCTTTCAATTTACAGATCAGATGTTGATGCGAAACACTGTCAAAAGCTTTGGTAAAATTGGTATATATAACATCTACCTGGCTGCGACTATTAATACATGAACTGATCCAGTCTATAAAAAGAGTCAGATTAGTTGTTGTACTTCTCTTCAAAATGAAACCATGACGCTCAGGGCAGATAAAAGAGGACAAATATGGACATAGCTTAATATAAACTACTTTCTCAAATACCTTGCTAAAAACAGGTAAAAACACACTAGTTTCGCTCTGTGCAGCAAAAAAAGAAGGAAAAATCCGCCCACATTGAGTGTCCATGAATGAACGCAAAATAACCTATGATTGTTTGGGATGCCCGTTACCCTGCCACTATGGCGTTAGGACCTAGAGTTTAATAGCAATTTAATAGCAAGCCTTCTAAACTATGGTCCCACATTAAGCGAAGTAAATGTTTTCTTTGGGCTTGCTCAAGTGTCAATCTTATTTAGCTTCAACGGTAGTTGATACCCCCATTATTTGTAATCCCTGCCCTGCAGTTAGGGTATGGCCAGGGCTGTAGTATGTGTGTCACAGGCAGGGATGGAGATACTGAGGACCAAACTGACCAGCCAGGGAAGCGTAGAAGTCTTTGGTCTCAGTGACCTCATAGACCGCCTCACAGCCAGCCAGACACAGGTCGTACGCCTTGAAGAACTCGCTTGCAGCCATCTCCATACCCCTCGCGCAGCTGCTGAAGTCACCCGCATTAAAGAGCTTCACAGATTTCAGAAAAAGACTCTGAAACATGAGAGAACAGTTTAGTAGAGGAGAGAAGAGTCCACTAGACTATAACACTTGAAAAAAGTAGTGAAGATTTGGTTCAGGGATAACATCCTAAAACAGGAGGGAAGACTTCTATTGATAAGGTGCAGGTTAGTTTTGGAGAACCCTGTAGTGCAACAAATGACCGCCCACAGAACAAAAGTGCATAAATTCTGAATGTACCAGCACCATATCTTAATCATTAGCAGGCTCTCTGCTGTCAGATTCAGACTACACGCATCTCATATCACAGTTAAACTTAGGCCTTAGTGCACATAAGGGCAATGGAGCACACTTGTGCATTTTATGATGCATGCACTTAGATTCAAACACAGTTTAAATATGCATCTGAGCACTATCAGTGAAATCATTCAAAAAAAGTATAAAAAGTATGGAACAGCTGAAAACCTGACAGGCAGAGGATGCAAACCCACTTTGCCCCCCAGGATAGGAAAGAGGATAGTGAGAGAACCAAGAAAAATCCTCAAGAATCACCGTTAATGAATTGCGGGCCTTGGTGGCAACTTGGGGTCACCCGGTTTCAAAAAACATTATCTGACCCCAAGACAGAAGCAAACACTTGCAATTTACCAAAGGTCCTTTAAATTATGCTAGAAGAAGGTGGTGTGGTTAGATGAGACCAAAATCGAACATTTTGGTCAGATATAAAAGCAGCCTGTTCGGCGTCATGCAGGAGATACGTATCAAGAAAGGCACCTCCTACCCAAAATATAATATGGCTGGGTGCAAAGTGATGCTTTGGGGCAACTGTAACTCCAGAGGTCCAGAGGTACTCGTGAAGATCAATGGCTTAATGGATTCCACCAAGTATTAGTCAATTTCAGCTGACAATCTGGTTTCCTCTCCCAGAAGGCTCAGACTCGACTGGCGGTGAACATTCCAGCAATACAATGACCCAAAGCACACCTCAAAATACGCACAGGAATGGTTCAGATGAAACAAAATCGATTGAAAATGTGGGCTAAAGAGAAGAGGGAAGTTGACAAGTGCAAACCCCAGAATGTTACTGATCTTAAAAGGATGAGTGCCTTACCCTTGTCTAAAAGTAGAGGGAAAGAACCACACTGCTATCCTTGCAAGAGGTGGTTGCAGGAAGTACTAAATCAGGGGTACCAATAATTATGAAATGTCAATTTTAGTGAATTTATCAAATAAATGTTTGATTTTGGTCACTTCCAAAGGAACATTATTAAATTACCCTCCAGTGGTTACAGAAGAGAAAGGTGAAGGTTCTGGAGCGGCCATCGCAGGCTCCTGACCTCAATATCATCGAGCCGCTTTGGGGAGATCTCAAACGTACAGTTCATGCAAGATGATCTAAGAATTTGCAGGAGCTGAAGGCATTTTGCGAGGAAGAATGGGCAGCTATACCATCTGAGAGAATTAAGGCCTCATTGACAACTACTACAGAAGACTGCACGCTAATATTGATGCTGAAGGGGGCAATACACAGTATTAAGAACTAAGGGTATGCACACTGCTGAACAGGGTTCATTTCATTTTTTTTTCCCATATTGCCACATTTGATTTGCTGATGGTGCCGTTCTACATGACCTAGTACAGCTGGATATGAATCCAATGAGAAATAAAAGAAATGTGTTTTGCCTGGCCATTCATGTTTTCTTTTAAAAAAATGTTACCTATTTTACAAATTCAGCCAGGGTATGCAAACTTTTGAGCATAACTGTATTTGGACTCCAGAGAATGAGCTTTGTTGAGAAGCCATTTTACTACTCCGAAGCCAAAAGGTTTACTATATTTGAGAGCGGGTGCTAATTTATGGATTTTTTTTACTTGTCGCAGGTAATATAAAATTGCTAAAATAAAGCATTTATTTGTATTTATCATCATAGCTGAGTCAAGTGTACGAAAGTTTACATATAAAAACAAAATACTGAGAAAATTGGCAAAATTGACAAACCAACCCAAATCCACCTTTGCGACACTGGTGCATGGCCTTAAAATATACTTCCACATTAGGAACCCATGTTTCTGAAGAAGAAATGTCAACGTATACTTAATTCACGCACCTGCAATAAACTGATCTTCCAAGGTGCAGTTACTATAGAGTGATTAGGACAATGGTACACAGTGCACTCTTATTTGGTCAAATTGCACTCTTGCAACCTCAGGCACCCTGAAACCCAACACAGCACTGCTGACATGTCAGCCAAACACAAGCAGACATATCAGCAGAAACATTCTCCCAGAATTTTTCAATTTGAAATTACAGGAAACACTCACCTCAAAAGGCTGCTCTTCGAGGTCAATTAGGTACTCCTCCACATCAAACAGGGTCTTGTAGTAGTTCATGTTCTTGGAAATGTAGGGTTCATTGGGATTCTTCTGGAGGTAGGTATGGGCTGCAGAGACAGCTTTCTCAAGATTATTGAGCTGGGAGAGAGTGAGAAAGGAGTACACATTCAGTAAGGGTACAAGTATACCTAGCCTTCTATGCCAGCCTGATAGAGTCAGGTCCAAAGGTATTCAGACGGTGACACAATTTTCATCATTCTGGCTCTTTGCAGCAACTGAATGACATGAACTAATCAAGATGCACTTGAAGTGTGATGCGATTTTATCAAAAGTACAGTATGAACTATGTTTGATTTTTATATATAGACCTCCCATCACCTTTTTAAGAGGCTAAAAATTAACTGGACAAACTAACATAATGATAAATTAAATAGTCTCTTTCATTACTTGGTTGCAAATAATTTGCAGTTTATGACTGCCTAAAGTCTTTGCCGATGAACACTTTTCCTCATTGCATCCAAAAATGAATACACCATATTATGTACCAAGGAAACGATATGCCAAAAACATCCAGAAACGCAGCAGTCTTTTCTGTGCTTGAGGTGATCTGAAATAAAACTGATGCACAGTGTTGTGAGACCAGTCAACCATTTATGGTGGTAATAAATATTATGTTCTTAAAGAAGAAAAGGAATTTTTTATTATTGTTATTTATTTATTTATTTTTTTACCAGCAGAAGGTTCAAAAGCCAGCATCTATCATTGGATGGCAGGGGGGTGTTAGTGCCCATGGCATGGGTGACTTCAACCGCAAATATGCCAATAAGCCCCAGTCATCAAACGTATTACCTAGATTACACATCAGTTCATTTAACACAGGTCTAAAGCTAGTAAAACATGAACTGTTCGCCCATTAAGAAAGAGTTTGAAATGACAGAGGAAGCCTGTGTCAGGCTGAATCTTTCAATCTGTTCTCTGAAAATCAGAATAACATTCATACTGCCTCTTTCAGGAGTACCTGCAAATGCAACAGTTTGGCTAATGAATGTTCTGCATGTCCAAGGACAAAAATGATGCAGATTCTATAGACATTATTTCATAAGGCCGCAGAGCCTTGTAAGAAGTGCAGCTTTGATTGGTTGGCTGAAACAAAAACAACTTGGTACCGTGACGATGATGCCGGACAGTACAACTAAATGTTTTAATCAATCAAGACAACCATGTAAACAACTGTAAAAAAAAATAAATAAAAACCTACTGGGGTCAGCATTTAGTTGTTAAGTTCACAATTCAAATTCAAAAGCCTGTCCGTTGAAGTTCTATCAGCAGACACTCCATCACAAAAAAAAAACAAAGCCTTCAAGAGTGACTCAGCAAACGACTCCTTACTTTTTTTGTGTTCCATCAGCATTTAACTTTGCAAAATCAAATCAACATGAAATGAGTGTGAATTAACCCCTTGCCACTCTGAGGGCCTGTCCACGGGCTGTCAGGGAAGTTAAAAACAAGAGCAACTTTCAATTTACTTTGGGTACGCCTTGAATAGGCATTTTTTGGCAAATGTTACCGGAATGGTAAAAGGTATACACACTATACTAGGCTTACCTGCCTGCCTTAAAATTTGTTAGGGAGTATACAAGTACCAAGATTGAAGACCAGCCTTAAGCACAATGATTCCTTCCCAGATCTCAGAGCAAGAATGAGAAATATTTGATACAATCAAGAGTCGGGGTGAGCGCGGCTACTGAGTTCTGTAATGACCAGGAACATTTTATATGCTTTCAGCCCTCTAGCTGAATCTGAGTCAGGTCCCCCACTGCCCCAGTCACTCCAGGTGAATTCTATAGGACCACCCCAGTTTCTGTACCCCACGAAGTAGCCAACCAATGAAAAACAGCACTGGCACTTGAGGGCGGGGAAACTTTCAGAGGGTGGTAGGGAGAGATGGGGGTTGGGTCAGGAATCCAAACCTGACCTTTCACCCCATTGCCCAATTTGAGAAGCAGTACATTGACATGGCTTGGCAGGGGTTATTTTGAGAATTAACCCAAGTCAGTTCATTTTCCATTTTCAAAGCCGCAAAATACAGATAGAGGAAGCAAAAGACCCACTGAGTATTTTGTTCCAGTTAATAGGTGTTGTAAGGTAGTACAATAGGACAGTTATCTAGAAGGTAAAACTGATTATTTTAAATGTCTAGCTGAGTTAATTCATGGATGGAATACATTGCAGGACTTCTAAGTTGGGACCCCAACTTTCAGCAACCGTTATGGTCCATTTAGCATTTGAAAGGGAAGGTTTTGGGTGTGAGATTAGAGCCAGGAGCCCCTTGGACTGAGGCAAAAAAAAAAAAAAAAGAAAAAAAGACCTATAATCATGCTGTCTCTAGCAAGGGGTCTCATCTGGAATTGGACAGCAGAATGCCATTAAACAGTTGATTGGTCAGCCAATTCAAGGCACATGATAAATCTTTTCAACTTCAAGGCTGGTAGTATAGGCTAGGACGGCGGTCCTCAACATTGGTCCTGGGGACCCACTTTGTATGCTGGTTTTTGCTCCAACGGCAATTACAATAGTACGATTTTAAAAGCTGTTAATTTGGCTTCATTGGCTGCATTTCTTGTTTAGAGCAGATATTTACACTCCTAAACCACATTTTAACAGAAGTACCCATACATGCCATATACAAGAGGGGACCCTTGAACAAACAGTACTTTTTATCCCCTGCCAGGCAAAAGCCCAAAAGGGGGATTATGTCGTGGCACAGTCTGTCTGTTCGTATCAGAAGGTACTTGGCTGGTGAATTTCAACTCCTCCTGCAGTTTTCATAGAACCTCCCTGAAACTTTGCATACATGCTGCAGATGGATTGATAGTCGCGATTCCAGCGGGGGCTGTTGTGCTCTCAGTGCAGTCTTATTATATATAAAAAAGCAATTTCAGGTTATACTTTTTAACAGATCAAATATAATACTGTGAAAAACCAGTAAGCTCCAAATTTGGCTGCTCAACACAGAGTACTAAAGTTTAGAGTACTAAATGTTTATGTGGTTAGTTTTTGTGATCATGAGTCAATTAGTATTCACCAATTTGGAACACAATCATTATTTAATTTGATTGGTAAATTTTTCCTGCGATGTATGCAACCGTTTCCAAAGCATGACACAATCACAACTGATTTTTTTAATCCTTCATGGCATCCATAAATACTTCGGTCAACATGTGGTCTTAAGCAGGCAAATAATCGCGAAATGCACCAAATGAACACAAATTAAGAGGTTTTTTAAAATCCTACGATTGCAACTGTGATTGCAACAGAAACCAGCATACGCACTGGGCCCCTAGGACCGACGCTGGGGACCACTGGGCTAGTATGATATGGTTCGCGGCAGGTTTGTCATGCATATCTAAGTCCATACATTAGTATAATAGCAAATGTCCTCAGATTTACAAGCAACACAAGAGCTTTGTACCAACAATAAACGCCCGCCTGTACCCCGTTATCACTGACTGTGTCATTAGGATATAATTTCCGATTTGGCGCTGTGTGAATGAACCATGCTGACTTTCATTATGCACACTTCATGAATAGATTACGCGATACGCACTACAGGACGCAAGCTGGAGTCTGGTTCACTCCTTAAGGTAAAGGAGGACGAAGTTTCAAGAAAGACTGGAGGTGAACTGTGCTTCGGGAACAAGGGGTATTTGGGGGACGTGGCAAGCAGAGAACCCAGTAGCGCATGAACTAAACTCGGCTAGAGGACTTCCTCAAGTCACGGAAAGAATCTCGGCGCTAACACATTTTTTTTTTTTTTTTTTTTTTTCTCGGCAGGAAAAATATGAACAACTTCCATTAAAAAAAGTACTGCATTATAGGTTATGACCATGTCTTCTTTAAATAAATTCAGATCAGTAACATCAAATGATATTTGTCAATTGTTGAACACATCATAAGTGCATTCTATCATTCTGATGAGAGAATCATTAGCCAGAGAAACTATGTTGACTTTTGAGGATCTTCAAGTCAGTGCCAAAGCAAAATTTACAGATAATGATTTGAAGGACTATGCTATAAAACACCATAAAGTAAATTAGAAGCCTAGCATATACTAAATGGTTTCTTTTCAACTTCATCATCTTAAATCTCCCCGACTAATTCACGAGCTAGAGCAAATTAGGATAAGGCTCATTCAAACATCAATTTAGGACCTTCTGAATTCAATGACATTCACTGGAATGTGCAGACAAAACCAAATTGGATCGGAACCTGAAATTACAAAACAGTTGCAAAGGACTGTGTACTTCATGTTTCAAAAATATCTTTTAAAAGGTTATACCACCTGGTAATACGCATACTGTAAATACCGATAAGGCACTCTCTGTTCGAAGACATCCAATACTTTCTTCCTGGGATAGGATATCTTGAATACGGGAAGGTCCATCTTGCATTTTTTGAGACATGATGCCCGGAGTAAAACGTGCTGCATGACCCGCAGACTGGTGTCGGCAAAAATGGGATCTGGGTCTCGACTGACATGACTGCAGTTCTGGCTACAAAACGCCCAACTATCTTTCAGAAGCCGGTGGAGACGCAAACTTAGCTCCAAAAACTTGACGCTCTCCCTCCATTTTTCTGCGCCGTACTGGTCCAAGGCATGCCCATAAGCAGATTCGAGGGGCATGATTTCATTCTGTGGAAAGCTTCTGAAACTATATTTCTCATACTGCGACCGTACAACAGATGCCAAAACCGTCCACACACACAGTGGGATCAGTGTCCGTATAACCGACACAGCTCTCGAGGCCATGGTCCGTTGGTCTCCTCCGCTCAAGACTTATTAAAACATGGTCATGTCGGCTTGCACGAATCTCACGTACAGCTGCTCAGCGATGAATGGAAAAATTGAAAGACGGATTGAGTTTGGGTCCTTCAGGAGATTTTGGGAGGAGTGATTCAGCCACAATCACCCTCAGTTTCGTAAAAATGTGTATTTTCCAGGTCGTAACGCCCGCCAGTTATAGGGGCACTGTCACGGCCAGGGATGCGCAGCGGAGGCTCATCGGTTATTAGAGATCGCCCAGCTGTCCGTGATCTTGGTTTTAGGATGTGGCTTTAATCTCTTGCAAAATAAAATACCTCGGAACGCCAGTGATTTTTTTCCCCAGGTTTTCGCTTCCGATTTATGTATTTTCTAACATACTGCGTATAATCTAATATTAAGGACAGAAAAGACATACGAAATTCCACGTTTCTTTACTGTATTGAGGAAAATCTCAAAGTTAACGTAGACAAAATGGATATTTAAAAAAAAAAAAAAACTGAACTAAAATATATCGTGAATCCTGCCCTAAGTAAACAATTCATTTTTGGAATTAACTGTTATGATTTACCGGCCATGACAGTGCCCCTTTAAAATTCTCCTTGATGCACAAATGTATCCGGCATTCGTGTAAAAATCCGCAGTTTATGTAATTCTTCATTTTTTGAGCTATGGTTGAAGATATAAAGTAGCGTAAAGGCACGCCACTGTAATTTGACAATGATAAAAGCATTGCTTGTAGGTTGGAATAAGCTGTTTCCATGATGAGAAAACTAGCTACAACAACAACTACTACTACTGCAACTAGGCCTACTTCTTATTATTATTATTATTGTTAGTAGTAGTAGTAGTCGTAGTAGTAGTAGTAGCAGCTGAGGCCTAGTAATAATAGTTGACGTTGCTTAGTAGTACTGTTAGTGGTAGTAATATACTAATGATAGGCTAACTGCATTTATTAAGAGAAAAAAAGGCATAGTGTAGCATTATGTCGAGCAAATGAAAGAAGGCTATCACTGAGGCTGCGTTACAGCAGACCACCAACGTCTATCACCAACCGTTGTGAATGAGCATAAATTATATATATATTTTCCCTTCTTGTTCAAATAAGAATATACCCACAGTTCACAGGGTTCATAGGCCTGCATCAAATTGGAAAATTCTGGTACAAATGCTTATCTGAAGCTGATTGGCCCACTTATCATTTTTTGCGACTGTGCTAAGAAAATAAAACAATGTGGTTGCAAATAAAAGTAATCACAGAAGCTTCTTTACAGCAGACAACCAAAGTCTAACACCAGCCATTATTTCAAATTGTGAAGATGAACAAAAGCTATCTTTTTCTTTCTTGATTCAATAAGAACTAGAAGGGCACATGGTAGGGCCCATACCTACGCAACGCCAAATGTCAGTATTATTGTTTCTGGATCCACAAGAATATTATTCAGATCACCAATGACTATAATACATTCTACATTTGTATAGATTTTATTTAACTCTGAAATTTTATGAAAATCTGTTCATTATACATATGGAAAAATCATTCTATTCAGATATTCAGAATATGTTCCAGATCACTTCCGAAATTGAATCAACTCATCCTTGGACTACCACCTACCATCCTACCAAATTTCGTGCCTATTCGTTCATAACTTTTTGAGTTATCCAGCTAACAGACAGACAGACTAACAGACGAACACTAGCGAAAACATAACCTCCTTGGTGGAGGTAACAAACCACACTTTATTGGGTTAACAACTGGCCTACATCAAATTACCTTATTACCGAGTAAATACTTATCTGATGTTGCAGTGGCTACGTTAGTATTGCAAGACCTCTCGTTGCATGGAGCTTATGCTATAAACAATAACGTTCTGTTAACCTATCCATTATTACGCGCAGTATATTTTCCCACTTTTCTCAACATTTACGCGTGATCAGACTGCTCTTTAGGACCCTGCGGTACGTTTATGGCAGGGCAGTATTAGGCCTTCTTAAAAACCAGATGTGTTTGCCTCGCGAACGGGGCCCGTGTGTGCAAACGCACGCATCAGGCATAACACCTCACCGTTAAGGGGAACACGCGAGATTTAGGGACAGATACCAGCACCGATATGGACATTATAGTCACAAATTATGACGAGAAATTGTGAACGCCCTCAAATAACAAAATGGCTTGCTAAAACTTGTTGCCGGCCGAAGGCGACTTAACACGTTTACAAATCTGAAAAAGGGGGAGCTTGGATAGTGCCCCTCCCCCTGTTGGAGATAAACGTGGTATATTTTCTTAAATTATTCTCGCTAGCAACTATATGCCGATAAGAAGTCTCCGAGGGGGTCACAGAAAATTTCTGAATAGATTTGGCCAGTTACCGCTCCAGAGCGCTTAACTGGTACAAACGTGGCATAACGCATTAAAGATGGAGGCGAAGTTAGCTCTTTTCTTTATTTGTTTAGCTGAAGTATATGTGGGATGTCACACCAATCCGTTAGAAGACGTTATTGTTGATCGTTATGACATACCCAGAGTTTGCCCAAGAGAAGTTCAAACTGGAGATTATGTGCGTTATCATTACAACGGCACGTTCCTGGATGGAAAGAAATTTGACTCGAGGTAAGGGCTAAAATAACCAACTTGCACGCCCTGTTGCGCCAAGCTTCGGTCATATGTGTAATTCTTTTCGGCACTCCACACCGGTGACAAACTTGATGCAACTAGTCAATAGTTGCGACGAGAATTGGGCGACAAGGGAGGCCGATTGAACTCCAAGTTACATGCACGTCCGCAGACCAGATGTGGAAGACATCTGCACTGATCCTCCGTCTGCAGAAGCATGCATATACGTGTCATGGAACCTCCATTTTTATTTGAAATGAACCATTTTGTCACTGATTTACTGTGCTAATTCCTGGAAATTGAGTTATATCAGAAACTGCCGCAAATGCCCATAAGTGAGAGCACAGCAGTTCAACTACTGAAACTTTAAATTGAAACGTACCTGGCTACTTTCTGCTGTATCCTTGAAGTGCAATTTAATATATCTTAAGCATGTAGAACATTCCGGTAAAATTGGTATTTTAATTTCTGGCCTCTATTTATGTTGCGGTAATTAACTGTAATTAACTGTATGCGACTTGCGATCCGAGGAAATTCAAGTTTTCTTACTCAACTTGATGCTAAGGATATGCTGGTTTTAAGTGGCCGCGTTCCGTGGCCAATGAGTTTTCTCACTCACTGCGTTCTTTTGGGACTATTATATAAAATATAAACTGTTAATGTTAAGATCATTTCCCGTATTCAAAACCTGTGGAAATTAGACAGGCATAACGTTTATCAAGCGTCCCTGCACCTGCGTAAAGATGAATGATGACCTTGATTTACAAGAGATAACTGTGCCTCTACGCGTGAAGGAGCGATTGGAACTGAAATTTCTTCGAACAACTGCAGACCTGTTTAAATTGTGGGGATGCAATTACTTACTGGATGAATTCAGAGTAAAAAAATTTCAAAAGGATCCGTGGTCGAATCAATTTACATTAATTAATAGACTGTGCCTTCAAGTAGGCTGTGGTTATTAATTGAATAACCTGTTAGCTCAATTACTTATCTCTTATTTAAAATGTTCAAGTAACGAATATTATTCATTGAACTCTGCATCTCTTGAGTAGGCAAATTAGGGATAATCTGTGTTAATTTCATATTCTCTCATGGTATCCTCTTTTACCCCATTTTCCAGCCATGACCGTGGCGCCCCCTTCATTGCGCAAGTGGGTTTCGGGCGCCTCCTCGCTGGCATGGACCGCGGAATCCAGGGCATGTGTGTGAACGAGCGTCGGAAAGTCACCGTCCCGCCACACCTGGCGTATGGCAGCCTGGGAGCAGGTATTAGCTTTGCCTAAAATTTCACCCTGGCCCAACCTATATCAGAACGGCCCCGCCCCTTTCCTCTCCCGCAGCCAGTCACTTACGATGGGGCCAACTCATACAGGCCTACCCAAGAGAACGGCCAAGCTGGAACAAAAATTTGTCAGATGCCTACCTTTTTCAAATAACCAACAACGCAAACTCGAAAATATTCCGCATTCCCGCCAAACTTCGCACCACAACACTTTGAAGTTGACATATTTTCACCAGAACCAAACTCAAAAAATCTCATGGCCTGTAACAATCCCAGAGACGAACCAAATGAGTTTTAAATTGTGTGTTGCTGGTTCTTTGAAAAAGGTGGACATCTGACAAACTTTTGTTACTGCTTGGCCGTTTTCTTCGGTAGGCCTGCTGTCATAGTTGGCATTCATTTGCAAATTCCTCCGGATTGCATGTAAAAAAGGAAAAACGATGAGTTGCTTTGGAGTAGAATAACTTTTTTACCCGAGAAAAATACACAGAGTTGGCTTTATTTTAGCTATCACGCAAGGTGGATAAAGTCTCTGCTGCATGAAAATTCTGTCAATTTGCCATGCAGCCAAAATACAACAGTTTGCATCATCCCAAACTTTTTAGGGGTTGCAGGATAGGAGCAAAGACTATACTAAGGAAATTGGTGCTCTATTATAGCACATGTAATGGCAATCAAAATTAATCTGACCGACTGCACCCGCGTGTAGTTACGAAATGGATGGGACAGAATTGACCGATGATCAGAGCATGTGGTGTATCCATAGATTCTTTGTTGTATAGTTTCTCCTGAGATGTCTACGTCAGCTAATCAGCTCTCTCTCACTTTATACATAAAGAAACCGAAGTGTAGTGAATTTGATTTATGCAGTGGATAGCATTGTTACTGTAGCAAAATGGTTCTGTTTTTGAATCACATCTGATGGAGAGGTAGCATGTTGTCCCCTTGTTTGCATGGATTTCCTCTGAGTGCTCTGGTTTCCTCCCACCGAAAGGAGTTCAAAATTGGATACTCTAAATTGTCCACAGGTATGATGGCGTCTATTACTGTGTATTACTGCCTTTAGTCCAGTGCTTACAAAAGAAAAGTCCCAGTCTGCCATCTCCTCCCCTCACAACCCTGACCTGGGATATGCAGGACAGATGTGAGATGGATCTTAATTACAGGAAACACTGTAAGTGAATGCTGGATGTGGCATGGAAATTAGATGCCAGCAATTTTTCTCTGGTATAGCAGAAATGCTAAAACGAGAAATTGTGTATTCAGAAAGGCTACACTCTTTAAAGCAGGAGGTGCTTTACTCTATCAGGCATACTCAATCAGGCATACAGCATACATTCCTCATTTCAGTGCTGAATTGGGTGCATATATCTTTCATTTGATTTAAGTGACGAAAACTCTTACTCAAACTTACTTCTAAATTACAGCAATCATGGGCACCAGCATTATTGTCTCAGCCTGGAAATGTGTTAAAATACTAAAATAAATGAAAAAAAAAAACATTGTAGAGATCAACACTAAAGGTCAATGTGAGAAATACTGTACATAATGAATGTTTCAATGGAACAAACAAAATGATAATTTTAATTTAAAATCATTTTCCTCCAAATCAAGTTTTCATAATTCATGGTACCCCTAGAAATTATTGTAAATAAAATCCACCATATTTAAACCAGGGAATTCAGTAAATTTAAGTCATTCACATTTGAGGAAGTATAAGTTTTAAGGATCTATATTGTGTTATTACATCACCTCCTGTTTCACTCGGGTATACAAATGAGGCAACCTGCATGGAAATACCTTTATCATCCAGCACCATCAAGAAAACAAAAGAGCTGGCAGTTGAAATGAGACAGATGGCCGTAGACCTTCATAAATCTGGTAATGGCTACAAGAAGATCCTCAAAAAAATATAGCATTCAGTACTATCTTGCAGTTATTCAAAAATGTAAGAATTATGGAACAGTTGAAAACTTATTCGTAGAGGATGCAAATGAATGTTTTCCCCCAAGATGAGAAGGAGGGTGGTGAGAGAAGAAAAATAAAATTCCCGATCATCCCTCTGAAAAAACTGCAGGCCTAGATGGCATCTCGGGGTCATCAGATCTCAAAAAGCTCACGCAGAAACCACCTCAGTTACCATAGGCTTTATGGATGGGTTGCAAGAAGAAAGCCCGACTCCCAGGATATAGAAGCAAGAACTTACAATTTGACAAAGGTCTTTTAATTTATAACTAGGCAGCTGGAAATTTGGAACATTAATACCCCACAACTACAATGTTTTTCACATCTTGGGATTTTGATCTTTTATAATTTTTTAATAGTATTTTTAGCACATTTCTTATAAGAGGTGCAAATAATTCTGGAGCCCACTGCATTACAGTGGTGCCATGCAGCATTCATTTCTAACTCAAGGTAGGCTCAAAATTCAAGCTCAGACAATAATCTAGTTCAGAGGTTTTATTGAGAATTGTAATTAGTCCAGGTTCAACACGAGCAGCAGCCAAAACTAAAGACACGTTGGTGATCAAAATAGCCAAACAGGAAATCTAACATAGCTAATAAATAGTGACACTGCACTGAAACATCGAAAGATATTATTTCTCATGACTGCCCAGCACTTCACACTGACTGTGTACAAAGACATAAAGATAAAAATATTGAATATTTTCTTAAAAGATATTGGTAGTGTCTGTATTCAAAAGCATGCCACAAATCTGTGGGCTACCCTGCCACAGGCCATGAGCCTTCCAGTCCTCCGATCAGTGATAATCAGTGACACGAATGACAGGAAGTGACTTTGCAGCACAGATGGGATAACTGATTTTTTACATTAAGACAACAACTAGCGAAAGATTAAATCTGACTTGAATATTAATTAGGTTGTGCCCCAGTAGGGGCCTGCGTAGGGGAACATCTGCCCCACGCCTTGTCGACTGTGAGGATGTGCTGTGCACTACTGTTTATACTGCAGCTCTTCACAGGATATTCAACTAGGCATTGTACAAGCTGTTTAACCCCTCTTTGCAGATGTAGACACCAGTGGACATGGAGCTGCTCTATTTATGCACGCAGTTACACTATTCTATCAGTAGGTGGCACATCCAGAACAGTTATTGAATATTCACGAGGAAGCCACGCTGGAACGCGATTTAAAATATGGACGAGTTAAGTCCCATCCCTGTTTCCCCGGAGTTGTGTGAATTAAACTCCTCAGCCAAGCCTGATGTGCAAACTGCTCAATGTACTTGCCCATAGTATCTATCTAGCAGTTTAAAAAAATTATCTCTTGCGACAGAAAGAATCATTGTCCTTTGTAGCAACCACTTCAGCTATAATGAGCCAGTGGTATCCCCATTAAGCAGTTAAAAAATCAGTCTTCTGAAGCAAAAATTCAACATGATATTGATACTATGCATACCTGCCAACTCTCCCGGATTCTGCGGGAGACTCCCAAAAAATGTTCCTACCTCCCAACATCCCGACAAGTGCCAAATATCTCCCGGATTTCGAAGTTATCAGTAAGTATGGTCCAAAATGCGTATTTTCTGTTACAGTATAACTGAAATTAATCCATTTCTGTTCTCTGAATTTCAAAGAAAAGAACTACGTCCTTGATAAACAGGTGTCCTCATAGGCATACCAGCCAATCAGCTTCCAGGGAGGGCACGCACGCTGTAGGGAGGCAGTGGTCCTTTTATGATTCGTCACGTTCAACGTGACCACACCCACACAACCTCCTTCAACCTTGATTAGCAGATTCCATCCTATGAACCCTGCAAGTACACAGTTTTGGCACTGGCCGCGTCATTTCACCAGTAGTTATAGCCGCATTATAATGATATCCACTGTTTACAAACAATGACGTCAAAGTTGTACATGCGCAGTTTGGTGGTTGGCAGAAAGCATGATCAGGACATAAATAACATGGCAAGTAGCCTCTATATTTCTTCGCTTAAAATCATCAAAAACGTGATTCCTGAACCCTTAGCGAACCTGTTGATGCAACCTATAACACAACAACTGACTGGCATCGCTATTTCAGGTCTTTTATTAAGTACATATAAAGATGGAAATCTACTTGTAAACTTGGTGTAAGATGAGCCTTTTTGCCAACCACGTATCAAAACATTGACGTCATCGTGAACATCGCTATACTGTTATGTATGCAATTGCATATTACGTCACTCTTTAGAATATATAGCCATCTAGCTAGCTAACATTAGGCAAGAAAAATTTTTGGAAATAATCGTCATAATTAAGCAATGTTATTTGGTTCTTGCCCCAACTTCACAAGCTAGCTGTAACAGCGATTGCCCTCGAACTAGCTAACAAGTTAATGAACGTCCCAAAAATGTACAAGTAGAGTTGGGATGTATAAAAGCGCTACAAAACGTATCAAATAAGTTCATGCTAATTACTGCCTGCTGGTGGCAAGACGGTGGCATCTTCGGGTCACCAGGTTTAAAAAAGCACCATCAGGCATCACCTCCACAGCCACAGGCTCTTTGGAAAGGTTGCCAGAAGAAAGTCTTTTCTGACCAGAGGGCACAGAAGCATGCACTTGGAGTTTGCCAAACATCATTTAAATTTTGAGTGCAACAAGCTACTTCAGTTAGATGAGACCAAAATTGCACATGTTGGTCAGATACTGCCTCTGCATCTTTGGCGTCAAAACAGAGATGCATACAAGGAGAAGCACTTCATACCCACGGTGAAATGTGATGGTGGGTCAGTCATGTTTTGGGGCTGTTTAAATTCAAGAGATCCAGGGGCACTGGTTAAGATTAATGGCATTATAAATACCACCAAGTATCAGGATATTTGACTGACAATCTGGTTGCCTCCGCCAGAAGGCGGGGACTTGGCTGTTGGTGGATTTTCCAACCAGACTGACCCAAAGCACACATCAACATCCAAACAGAAATGGTTTTGTGACAACAAAATCAACAGCCTAGGTCAGATAAGGTAAAATTCATATCTGTTAGCTAATTCATAGCTAGTTATCAAAGCATTGAATCAATGTGCATTTAGAGACAAGACAACCAGAGCAACTGGCAGCCAGTGAAGTCACCTCAACGACAACGTAGATGAGATGTCTGAAGACTTTGGAATTTTCAGGACAAGTAGGGCAGCTGTGATCTGGATGAGCTGCTGAGACTGAATGACACAGGCTGGTTGACTTGCGAGTAGGAAGGTGGAGTTAATAAATGTCATCCCCCATAGTTTGGACAAAGAGCTACATTGAGTGAATTGTCATGGAGTCTGTCTTCCTCAGGGAATGTGGTACCTCCAGATGCTGTATTGGTGTTTGACCTGGTCCTGTTAGACATCTGGAATATGGACGACAAGGTTCAGACGATCACCCTCAAGAAAGCAAAGGACTGCAAGCGCTCAGTGGTTGCCACAGATTTTGTCCGGTATCACTACAATGGTACCCTCCTGAATGGGACACCGTTTGACAACAGGTGAGAAAAAAATGGGGCAGAGTTCAGTGAAAGCAGGATGTGGTGGAGGAGGAGGGGGAAGTTAGACCCCATAAAAAAATATTAGTGTATCATCCTTTTAATTTGAAAAATGTGATGTGGGCGGGGGGATTTTTTGAGGAAATATATATTTTTTGTAGAGTTTACTTATGTATTCATGTCATGTTTTTTAGGTATCTAGACCTGTTTATTTTCCAGTACTTGACTGAGAGCAACACAGGAACATAACCTTTTCAAAGTAAAAGGCTTAAGAGTCAGTTTATGAATACATTCGCGCATTATGCCAATTGTCCTATTTCGAAACTGAAAATAATTTTAAATACCACTGATGCAGCCCCGTTCTTCTGATGCAGGTAGGTATGCTAAACTCATATATACATTTTTATGGGACCTTGCTTGCAGTATTGTCCGTATCAGTCATGTTCATTGTTTATTCGAGTTTGTTTCATCTAAATTCAGTTTGGAATTGAATAGTGGACCAGAATTTTTTAAGAAATTCATCAGTTCTGGTAGAGATATAGCTGGTCTTATTATTTAAATATATAAGAACGTCATCCACGTAGCATGCTATTTTATGTTCTACTCCATGAATTTCAAAACCTTACATTTTATCATTCCGCCTAATATGTTGACTTAGTGGTTATAGAAATAGTGTAAAAATAGTTGGAAACCAAGCACAGCCTTTTTCTAATGTGTGGTGTTTGGATAAGTGACCATTCATTTTGATTCTTGTAGAAGTATTGTCTTTGATGGCCTTAATACTGTTAAATCATCAATTTATTAAAATCACATCTATTTACAACTTTTGTACAAAAATTGAAATTGATGCTTAATTAATTGGGCAAATATTTTTGGTTGGTTCTATTGAAACATTTAAAAGTATAGTATTTCTCAAGTTCTCTTTTTGAGTTTATCCGTATAAGGTTTTTTTTAATTTGTATAGTATGTTTTCTACATTCCCAGAGTTAAAGTCCTGGACCCCAGTTTATATGTTTACCTGAGTTTTTTGTGTGCTCTGGTGAATGTGAATGTGTCTGACCAGCACGTTTCTCTTTAGCTACCAAAGGAACCAGACATATGATGCCTATGTAATGCAGGACGAGCTCATCAAGGGCATGGATGAAGGGCTTCAGGGCATGTGCGTGGGAGAGCTGAGGACCATCATCATTCCACCCTTCCTGGCCTACGGGGAGCAGGGATATGGTAACCATGCCAACAGCTGTCTCTCAGATCCATCTCCACAGCAGATTGGTCCAACAAATTGGCAATGAAAAGGAATGGAGATGAGATGTTTTTAATGAAAGGGATAGCAGTTACAACTGCTCACTTTGAAGGGAAGATCATGGGTTAAGAGAATGTGGAAGGGGCTAAATTCAGCCCAGGATACTTAGCCGGTGTTTTAACACTCAGTTACTAGCTCAGTTTAAGGAAACTCCGCCTACCCATTGAAACACAGCCGCTCCCAGAATGGTGCCAGCACTGCGGTATCTGTTCCCTAGCTGCAAGTCTACTAATTGGCGAAAGGAATGCAGTAGGGATGCACCGATACCACTTTTTTAAAAACCGATACGAGTACGAGTATTTTATTTTGTGTACTTGCCGATACCGAGTACCGATACCAATATTTCTGAAATGTTTTCCAGGAAAATACAATGACAATTTCGGAGTACAGGTTTTATTTTCTTTTTATAACAAGCCTAAAGGAGGCCAATATCAAATGATTCACATATGGCTATTTCCAAAAAAAAAAAAAAAAAAAAAAGAGTAAGCCTAACTGCTAAAAATCTTTCTGTATTTAGGCCCGACAAAAAGCCTTTGAATTAGCACTGCCATCAAATGAGGCAAAACATTACTGAAGCTTGACAAATGAAAAGTAAACTCGCTGCATAGGCAAGGTAACACACCCAACTTCATAAAAAGTCAGTAGAACTATTAATTGGCACAGATAGTTTCCACACACATTCATAGGCATTCTCAATCCAACTAAAGTCAATAATAGCTTTCCAAGCAAACAAGGCATCACTTAAAGTGTGTGGTATAGCCATATTTCAATTACACAAATGACAAATGAAAAAGATTTAACTTAACCACAACTAAAATGTTTAAGGTAACCATATGCTACTAATATATTTGTAGTAAAATAAGAAGATTCACAATTCTAAGTCTCTGTGTGTGTGATTGTGGGTGTGCGCTTGTGCGAGGTCGGCTTGCTTGAAAATATTCAATAACTGACCAGGGTGTGCCATCTAGTGATAGAATTTTGTAATTGGGTGCATAAATTTCTAGCTCCATGTCCGCTGGCAGAAACATCTGCACAAAACGCTTAAGATACCCTGCCGAACACCGTTGTTCTTCTTGAACACGCCGCACCCAGATAATCCTTAAATGATGAATTTTATGCATATTTTAATTTGTAACGTGTAGTGAAGTGGCCAGTGTCAAAGTAACGAAAAAAAGTATACTTTTTATCTTTTAAATGTAGCAGAGTAGAAGTCCTGGTAAAAAAAAAAAAAAAAAAAAAAAAAACCTCAAGTAAAGTACAAATCCACAGAAAAACTACTTAAGTACTGTAACGAAGTTGCCTACATGTAGTTCTTTACTATACACCTCTTGTGTGTATGCGCATATGCCTGCATGTGATGTAATGACTATAAAGCTCTCTTTCCCGTATTTTTTCTAACTCGCTGTCTCCCCCTAGACATAGAAGTCAGATAGTACAAAATACTGTAGCCTATGCGACCGTGAGCAGGCAGTTACCTTGCGTCTTACATTAAGTGGTATCGGTGCGTGGTATCGGCAAATGTGGACGAGTACGAGTAAGAGCATATTAACGCGGTATCGGGCAGATACCCGATACTGGTATCGGTATCGGTGCAACACTAGAATGCAGTATAATACATTTTAAATAGAATTTTTTTGCCATATGGTTGCATTTAATTGGTTTGTGAGATTTGCTTATCATACCCTCCCACTGCTAGATGACACTAAATTAGCTTCACATGCCAAGTACGCCACCGATGAAAATCATTGTTTCAGGTGATTATACCTATTAATCCAAATGGGAATGTGAAATTGTTAAAGATGATTAATATCTGGCTTATGAGCCCTTTGAAATCCTGATCTTCATTGGATATGCTTACCTTGCGGTCATTAACGAGCCAGCTGATTCTATTCATTGTCATCATAACATCAGCAAAGAAATGTAATAAGAACCGACCTTGGATATGTGGTAACCTGCTTCCTCATGAGGAAAAAAACAACAAATGAAAGAAGCAGCTATTGAAGCAATGGACTTAACTGCAGTGTAACCCTCAACCACCTCAACCCTACTTCTCCATGCTAGGTACCCTGGTTCCCCCGCAGGCTAGTCTGGTGTTCAGTGTTCTCCTGGTCGACCTGTTCAACCCCACGGATGACATCACTGTCGACGAACTGAAAGTGCCTGAGTCCTGCACCCGCAAATCCGTGGCAG
This sequence comes from Gymnothorax javanicus, assembly GCA_029692085.1. NCBI lineage: Eukaryota > Metazoa > Chordata > Actinopteri > Anguilliformes > Muraenidae > Gymnothorax > Gymnothorax javanicus. The sequence continues at coordinate 32,932,625 of CM056206.1, forward strand.
GCGACTTTATCCGCTACCACTACAACGGCACGTTCCAGGATGGTACCCCCTTTGACTCCAGGTCGGTCACTCGCGCGTTTGTACCGCTCAAGGATTGAATTTTCTGTGGCCCATGGCATTAACTCTTCACACTGAGCTTTAACACCTCTGAAGTTAAAAAACATTCTACTGGGGATTTTTCAGTGGAAATGTGTTGTGTTTACTTAGCTGATTAACATGGTGAAAAAACAAAAAAAAAATCTGTTGGGAATTTTTTGAGAACATTTGATTTTTTTTCTGATTTTTTTCTGATTTGGGGTTGTGCGTCACCCATGTGTATAAGTAACTCAATAGCGTAACTTAAGGTGGCTGTACCACCTTTAGATACCTCAATTTCAAGCAAATGGTTTTGATAACTGAGTATCAGTCTTACATCGCTGGAGAGGCGTTTTGGGCCCCTCCTCAGTCACATTGGAGGTTTTTTTAAGCATTAATTGCCAATATATCTCCAACCCCAATTCCGAAATAGTTGGGACAAAGTGTAAATTGTGAATAAAATCAAAATGCAATGACTTTCAGATCACATGAGCCAACATGTTTTTTTTTACAATAGAACATAGATAACATTTCAAATGTTGAAACTGAGACATTTTACATTTTTATCCACAAAATGAGCTTATTTGAAATTTTATGGCTGCAACTGGTCACAAAAAAGTTGGGACACAGGCAAAAAGGGCTGAAAAAGCATTTAATATAACAGAATCAGCTGAAAGAACATTTAGTAAGTAATTAAGTTAACTGGCATCAGGTTTGTAACATGATTGGCTATAAAAGGGATGTCTTAGGGAGGCTGAGTCTCTCAGAAGTAAAGATGGCCAGAGGCTGTCCAACCTGTGAAGGCTTGTGTAAAAAAATTTGAAATACTTTAAAACAATGTTCCTCAATGTCAAATTGCAAAGGCTTTGAAAGGTCTCATCATCGACAGTGCATAACATCATCAAAAGATTCAGAGAAACTGGAAAAATCTCTGTGTGTAAGGGACAAGGCTGAAGACTTTTTATTGGATGCCCGTGATCTTGGGCCCCTCAGACGCCACTGCATTACTCACTGGCATGATTCTGTCATTGACATTACTAAATGGGCCCAGGAATACTTAAAGAAACCACTGTCTGTAAACACAGTCCACCGTGCCATCCACAGATGCCACCTAAAACTCTATCATGCAAAAAAGGAAGCCATTGTTGAGCATGATCCAGAAGCGCTACCGTGTTCTGTGGGCCAAGGCTCATTTAAAATGGACTGTAGCAAAGTGGCAAAGTGTCCTGTGGTCAGACAATGAGTCCAAATTTGACATTCTTGTTGGAAATCATGGGCATCGTGTCCTCCAGGCTAAAGAGGACAAAGACCACCCCTCCTGTTATCAGCATTCAGTTCAAAAGCCAGCATCTCTGATGGTATGGGGATGCATTAGTACATATGGTGTGGGACACTTGCATGTTTTAAAAAGTACCATGAATGCTGAAAGGAATATAAAGGTTTTAGAGCAACATATGCTCCCCTCCAGATGACATCTATTCCAGGGAAGGCCTTGTGTATTTCAGCAGGACAATGCAAAACCACATACTGCAGCTATTACAACAGCATGGCTTCGTAGTAGAAGAGTCCGTGTGCTGAACTGGCCTGCCTGCAGTCCTGATCTTTCACCGATTGAGAACATTTGGTGCATAATTAAATGAAAAGTCCGTCAAAGGAGACCCAAAACTCCCCAGCAGCTGGAAGCCTGTATTAAACAAGAGTGGGATCAAATTCCAATGGCTAAACTCAAGAAACTTTTCTCCTCAATGCCCGGACTCCACACTGTGTTAAAAAGAAGAAGGGATGCTACACCATGGTAAACAGGCCCCTGTCCCAACTTTTTTTTGAGACCTGTAGCAGCCATCAAATTTGAAATGAGATCATTTTGAGGATAAAATTGTAAAATTTCTCAGTTTCAACATTTGAAATGTTATCTATGTTCTATTGTGAATAAAATACTGGCTGGTGTGATTTGAAAGTCATTGCATTTTGATTTCATTCACAATTTACACTTTGTCCCAACTATTTCAGAATTGGGGTTGTCAGTAATGTTCAGCTTTGGACTTTTGACTAGGCCACTCACAAATATGTTTTCAGTCATTTAGACGTGGACTTGGACTTGTCTGTCTGCTTTTACATCATTTTCTTGCTGCATAACCAAAATGTTTGAGGTTCGAATTATAGCCTCATGCCCAGACATTCTCCCTGTGAATTTTCTGGGTGAGAATTCATTGGATCTGACAAGTTTTGCAAGTCGCCCAGGCCCTGAAGCAGTGAACCGTACCGACTCCGACACTACTGCCGTGTTTCTCTGTTGTTAAGATGCTCTTATTATAGAATGTGGTGTTAGCTTTAAGACAGATGTAATGGGACCCACGTCTTCCAGAAGGTTCCAGTTTTGTTCGTCGGTTCACTTTACATTATCCCTAAAGGCTCAGGGTAACTCAAGAGTTTTTTGCCAAAATTCAGACAAGTCCTATGTTCCTTTTTGTCAGCAGTGGTTTTCACCCTACAACCCTCCCAATGATACCATTTTTGGCTGGTCTTTTTCTGAAGGTGGAATCATAAATATTGTCAGTTTCTTAGATGTTTGTCTGACTTCTTTTGTGACTTTCCGGAGTCAATGCGCTCGTGGAGAAATTTTGGTCGGCAAGACTGTTCTGGAAAGTTTCACTACTCTCCAAGTTTTGTTCATTTGGAGATAATGGCTCTCACTGTGACTATTTGCTGGAGTCACAGAGCCTTTGAAGTGATTTCGCTAATCTTTCCAATCTGATATACTTCAGTAATGTTCTTTCCCATCACTTTTGGAATTTCATTGCGGCATTAGCTGCTTGCTGAGACCTTTAAGACAATTTCTTATTGCTATTCATGCTACTTCGATTGAAAAGGGCTGGCGTTAAGAAGTTTGGGTGCTTGTAGTCTAATCCTATTATAAATTAAATTTGGTAAATTGAGACTAATTGAGCAATTCAAGAAACTAATGGGAATCACTTCTTCACACTGGGCCAGTTGATTAACCTTTTTGATTCCGTTTTTTACTTCAGTGGGGGGCAGATGCTGGTGATCATTATGCCACACAGAGACCACGGAGACTGAAGGTACAGCGAGGGAGGGCGTACTAATCAGCCTCTCTTTTTCCTTCATTGCAGCTATCAACGGAACCACACTTATGACACATACATTGGCATGGGCTTCATCATCCCAGGGATGGACAAGGCGCTGCTGGGGGTCTGCATGGGGGAGAAAAGACGCATCACGGTGCCTCCTCAGCTGGCCTATGGAGAAAATGGAACTGGTTAGTCATCAGCTATAGCTGTGGAGGCTCATAGCTGGGCATTCTTCTGGGTTAGAGGCAGAGAAACCGAACTTCAGGAATATATGTGCAGAGAAAAAACATTTTTTCAATTTTGTGTTGGTTTGCAGGGATAATGTAGATGTGGAAAAAATGAAATGGTGTCTTAAAGGACAGTTGGGGAGGGGCCAAAACCGGTTTGTCACTGAGAATTTATCTGGAGAGATATAGGTGGTCAGTTGTCAAGATTGCATCGAACAGTAGAAATTGATAGAGTTTAGGACAGTAGTGGCTGATGCTTCTCTCTTTCTCTCTGGAAAGAATCCTTGGTACCTCTTTGACAAGCTCAAGTATGTCTTTGTCAAGATAAAGCACTCGTTTGATAGCCATGATGTTCTCATGTGGTCTAGCTGTACTTTTGACTGCAATGTCCAGTCATCTTTGATAATGCTGTGAAATTTCTGCTCCTTTCATGTATACCTTGCCATTTGTGCTTTTTTCATATTCCCTGTCTCTTCCTTTCTTGTCTTCTTCCTGTTTCCTGTATGTCCTGCTCTAACACCTTACAGGAGACATCATTCCTGGCTCAGCTGTGCTCATCTTTGATGTCCATATCATTGACTTTCATAACCCCCGTGACCAAGTAGCTATAAATGTCACCTACAAACCAGAGGAATGTAACCTTACGACTGAAGCCAACGACCTAATCAAGTACCGTTACAACTGTTCTTTGATGGACGGCACTCTGCTTTACTCATCGTGAGTCATTCTGATTTTTGTTTGACTGCCCCAACCATCACTCGGTCTACTGGCCTCAGTGCCCCGCGCTTCGCACAGTAATATTGGCCTCAGTGCCCCACCCCTCACATGGAATTATTGGCCTCAGTGCCCCACCTCTCTCATGGAATTATTGGCCTCAGTGCCCCACCCCTCACATAGAATTATTGGCCTCAGTGCCCCACCCCTCACTTGGAATTATTGGCCTCAGTGCCCCACCCCTCACATAGAATTATTGGCCTCAGTGCCCCACCCCTCACATAGAATTATTGGCCTCAGTGCCCCACCCCTCACATAGAATTATTGGCCTCAGTGCCCCACCCCTCACATGGAATTATTGGCCTCAGTGCCCCACCCCTCACATAGAATTATTGGCCTCAGTGCCCCACCCCTCACATAGGAATTATTGGCCTCAGTGCCCCGCCCCTCACATGGAATTATTGGCTTCTGTGCCCCACCCCTCACATAGGATTATTGACCTCAGTGTCCCACCCCTCACATAGTGATATTGTCTGGAGTGGCCCGCCCTTAGCAGTCTTTTTGTCCTGAGTTAAGCTACATTGGAATGCCCTCAGTCAAAGTCAATAGTCATACCCTTTTTGCAGCTCTGGTAATGAGGTCACAGTCTGTGGTGGACATTTGCCTGCTAACCCCAGAATCTATTATCAAATCTTTACTCACTTTCAACCATTACGTTTGAAGAAGTTACATGGTGATATGAGTCATTAATTGTTGCCACTTTTATTTGTGTTTCTTAAGTCATAATATTGCATGTATTGGTGGTGCAAAGAAATAATGGACTGAGGTTCCTTGTGATTTGAAGTAACCATTGATCTGGCTGTGTTCTGTGAAGAGAGCAGTCTGGCAAACCTCAGGAGACAGTTCTGGCCGTGAACAGAGTGATTGAGGGCTTGTACGCAGGGCTGCAGAACATGTGTGTCGGGGAGAGGAGAGAGGTCATCATTCCACCTCACCTGGGCCATGGGGAACTAGGAGGTGAGCACACAACTAAGGCAGAGCATGAATACAGAGCGCCTGATGACTAACCATTTAAGGTGTCTGAGCATCACTGTTGATAAATTAATTTTTTGTTTAATTTAAGATCATATAAATCTTAAATAATGTAGTTTAGGGATGCTGACTTAAGAATTATGAAGAAAAGACATTACAACATAAACTACTCTTCAAAAAAACCACCTTCTTCATGGTGAAACTACAGAGAAAATCAGTTCTGGACTGATGGGCTAGATGAATGCTGCATGGAAATAGCATGTAATATTAATGTATTTACCTTATTACAGAAACACCCATAATTCAGCCCCTAATCATTAGCAGTGCATTGATGCGATTAAAACTGACTCGAAAACCTTATTTTATTCAGTATTTAATGTGTACTTCATATGAGCATATAGAAGATAAAATTTGGTTCAGTTTATAAAAGTTTCATAGGTTAAAGAAATAAGTTGTTGAATTTATTACTGACTTCATGAAAAATGGTTGCGTATTTTTCATTTTTAATGAGTAAATATGGGCAGTCTGAGCATATCAAAGATAAAAATGAATTCAATTTTTTATAATTTCCAAAGTTAAAATAGTTAATTGTATTAAATGACCTCTGAAAAAAATTAAATGTATTTCCCATAATTGATGAGTTCATATGGGCATATCTGGGTTCAGTTTATGATAATTCATAGGGGTACCGCAATGTTGGACAAAATGCTCATTTTCTAGCGTCATTACACTTGTCGTCCTTGCTATCTGGGGCAATACTGTTGCAAAGGCTTTCTTTTTTGGGAGCTTTCACTAGGAGGCTTTTGCTGATATTCTCTTTACAGTTGGGGGTGACAGCGCGTGCCGAGTTGAAATTCATTAAATATTCCAGCTGTCACTATAACACTATTGCAATTTATGTTGAAAAATCAAACTTTCCCATGATGCTACAACGTACTATCGTTTTCTCTGTAGATTTTTTATACTAGAAATGGTTATTCTGATCATTATCGTTATTCATGAATTATTTTGCTTGGTTATTGGTCAGTGTAATCATGGTAATTGGTGCTTGGCCCGCAGGAAGTGGTGTGCCAGGCAGCGCTGTGCTGTTTTTTGAGTTGGAGCTGATGGACCTCCAGAAGGGCGTACCAGAGGGCTACAATTTTATATGGTTGCAAGAAATGCCGGAAAAGGTCTTCCCAGCCATGGATTTGAATAATGATAGTGAGGTGCCCCTGGAGGAGGTAAGTGATGGCCATTAATTGAAGCAGTCTTGTACTGACTGTCCTATGTCCTACACCGATGGTTCTCATATTTAGTCCTAGGACCCGTTTATGTCGGTTTTCATTTCAACCTGCAATCACTGAATTTTAGCAAGCACGTAATCTTTCTTATTCGCATGCTATAGATATTAAGAACCATATTCTGAGAGAATGGCACCTTTGAGATGCTTAGTGGAGTCGACATCTCAGAAATTGCATGAAATTTAGCGGAATGGAACCCATATACGTGTAACAGAAATTCCTGGAGTTTGAGCCCACAATTTTTATCGATATGGCTACAGCGCCACCTTGAAGTGGACAAGTCAGGTACCAAATTGAGCATTTTTGAGGAAAAATTCCCATTTTTGAAGGAATATTGTGGATACCTGCTATAATGTGCCAAAGAATGATTGTATTTGAAATAATACAATAGTACCCAAATAATATGTTGCTTACCTCTGTTTGAAACGTTCAAATTTATCCTGCACCTGTACTATGGGCACCACCTATCTCTGTCACTAGTTAAACCAGCCAGCTGCCAAAGCAAAATCAGTGTTTTTGCTATGGATACATCGCATATATTTCATTTCAAGTGATTTCTCTATGGCACGTCTGGTTTTGCGAGATCTGAATAAGGAGGTACGGTGGGGCGCCACCTATTTTTGGCGTTACTAGTTAAACCAACATAGTGCCAAAACAAAATCATTGTTTTCACAATGTACATAAGACATATTCCATTTCAAGAAACTTCTCCATGGCACATGTCTGGTTTTGTGAGATCTGACATATTGGTAACAGTACCCCCTATACTGATATATTTTTGAACATTCGTCCCCTTATATCTAGACATTGGCAAAGAGTGCCATAAAACTTCCTTTAGCATGTTAAAATATCCTAAAAGGGCTGGAGATACAGCTAATTTCAAGGCTCTGTCTTCTTGGTTAACATTTTTATGGGCCCCTGAACATCACTGCAAATAGGCAAATTGGAGATCTTGTGAAAATGCCTGAAGCCGCTGCTCCAAGATGGAGCATAATGCCAAAGATGTTTCTGGTGTCCTTCGTTAAACCAAAAGGAAGGTTCAAATTAATGGTCTACCCATCCCCACAGGTGTCTAGTTATTAATGTTAATCCACTGTACAAACAGGAAAAAATTAGCCCGCGCCTAACTTTGAGAGCAAATATCTCGAAAAACCAAAAAAGTGCCAGACTAAATTGATTTTGTTGTCACAGAACCATTTTTGTGTGGATTTTGAGGTCTGCTTTGGGTCATTGTCTTGTTGGAAAGTCCATCGACGGCCAAGTCTCAGGCTTCAGGCGGTGGCAACCAGATTGTCAGCCAAAATATCCTCATGCATGGTGAAATTCACTATGCCATTAATCTTAAACAATGCCCCTGGACCTCTTCAATTGAAGCAGCCCCAAAACATGACTGGCCCACCATCATATTTTACCGTGGGTATGAGGTGCTTCTCCTAGTATGGATCTGTTTCAACCTCAAACATGCTGATGCTGTATCTGACTGAAACGTGCAATTCGGTCTCATTTGACGAAAGCAGCTTGTTCCACTCAAAATTTAAATGATGTTTGGCAAATTCCAAGCACTTGCTTCTGTCTCTTCTGGTCAGAAAAGGCTTTCTTCTGGCAACCCTTCCAAAGAGCCTGTGGTTGTGGAGGTGGCGCCTGATGGTGCTTTTTGAAACCTGGCAACCCCAAGATGCCATCAAGGGCTGCAATTCCTTCACAGAGATTCTTGATTCTTGGGGATTTTGTTGCCTCTTTCAACATCCTCGTCAGTATCCTGGGGGGAAAACTGCAGTTGCATCCTCTACCCTTGATGTTTTCAACAGTTCCATATCTTTGGAATTGGCCTGTCAGTGTTCAGTAGCATATTTAATCATTTCTGAATCTTCTTAAAGCCATTACCAGATTTATGAAGGTTGATGACCATCTGTCTCTTTTGAACTGACAGTTGTTTTTTTTCTTCATGGTGTTGGATGACAAAGGGATATTGCATGTGTATTACTTCATTTTTACACCCTAGTGAAACAGAAGCGATGTAATGGCTCAATATAGCTCCTTAACAATTTAATAAAACTTAAAGTGGAATTTATTACCTGGTTGAATTTTGGTAGATTTACAATAATTTTTAAGGGTGCCATTAACTGTGAAACCTTGATCTGGAGGAAATTGATTTTTCATTAAATCAGTAAATGAGTTTGGTTGACTCCATTGGCACATTATATTGTACAGTATTTCTGACATGCTTTTCTTAGTTTCTCAATAATATATTTTATAGAATTTTATAAAGTATTGCCTGTGCATTTCCAGTCAGGGGTGCCAGTAATTTGGGAACCCACTGTACAAATAGCTCAGGACACGGCGGTCTTCAGTGGCCTGGGTTTGAGACCCCTGGCTGCCCAAAAATAGTATTTCTTAACTGCAGATCAATGTCCATGGTGGTTCACGATAAATGAAACTATGTGCAATGTGAGTTTAAATCTCTTTTGAAAAAACTTAATTGATAAAGTGATGGGCCTCAGCAGAATCAGCATAAATTGCGGGAGTCTGTATGTGAGCGAATTAGTCAAGGTCTGTGTATGTAATTATTCTCAGTAAAGGGTCAATCATCTGATGAACAATAACAATATCAAAACCGTTAAAGACCAAGTGGATGGCTCAGTTCCCACCAAAACTATAACAGCAACCAGAACTATGAAATTGTAGATCACTTTCTTTTCACAGCCATTGAAAATGAATCTGTTAACTTTGAAAAGATGCCAATTTAGGAACATTTTCACTTGTTGGTGTGATTGTTCATATCATTATCTTGTATTGTTACAGTTCTTGGTGAGGATGGCCCTTTAAAGGTCAAAAAGAAAACTAACGAGAGTCAGTGCAGAACTAATGGAGTCACTGTTGTTGAACACATATTTGACATTTCATTTTCACCAAAAGCACTGTCTCTTCTTGTCTCCTCTAGTTCTCTACCTTCATAAAAATGCAGGTAGCTGAGGGTAAAGGACGTCTTCGACCTGGCCTGGACCCTGAGAACATCATAAAGGACATGTTTGACAACCAGGACAAGAACGCAGACGGAAAGATAGTACCCGCGGAGCTGCAAGTCAAAGTGGACACACACGACGAGCTGTGACAGAGAGATGCAGGAACGCAGCCGCATAGAGGCCCACTGCACCGAACAGAGGGCAGACATGCATGGCACTCCCATTTTACCAATCGGCACAGAGAGCTGTAATGAGCAGCCAAAATGATAGCCAAAACATGATTTAATACATGGCTAATTGGACAGATTTCGCCATTGTTACAGAAGCCTGGAAACTGGTGGAAAATCCAGGCTCAGAAAGTAAAATTCCACCTCAGTATAAAATGTTTGTCAGTCACCTGGATTTGCTAATGAGCTTAGTTCTTCAACGAGTATGCAGAACTTATTAGTGAAATCAGCTGGCTGACTCATGGGTAGAAGAAACACACAGAGGGACTTCTACTGTCTGACTGTTGGACTTTCCACCTCCTTTTCCCCCGCCGGTATTGGTATTGCAGAAGCAGGAGTGTCCTTCAGTTTGGTGAAGGCAGCTGCGCTCTACGGACTGACCTAAAGGGATCATATTGTGCCCATTTCCCAGTTTCATATTTTCAATTTTGCAGTCTACTTACATACATTTGAATATTATGGTTAAAAAGCACCTAGTTACAGCTGCACAGGCTGTGTGTGCAGCACTTCAGGCTCACTCGGCCTGAAATGGGTCACTTTAGCCTCCATCACTTTACCGCTCGCTCCCTTTAAGAACGTGTGTTGTGATTGGCCAACCACATTTCAGGAAGCATAGCTTGCTGAAATGAAAGGAACTCTAAAAAGGCTGGAGTTGTACTGCTGAGGAATAGCAGTAAAAATAAATATTAACCACTGGTTCTTCACGTTTTTCTTTTAAAGTCAATTCAATGAGAATTTGCCTTTTTGCATCTTCTCAACATGGCAGTATTATGCACTAATCATATTCTTCCTGGCCTCCACACTACCTAGCTTTGTTCAAAAGGGGTGCCAAACTAGCCGCAAGTTGGGCATTATGTCAATTTGATACATTGTGCCATAGACATGTAATGAAAAAGAGGGCTGGACTACAAACGTGGCATTTCAGCAGTTCAGAAGCCGTTTTCTGTCGGAGAGAATAACTCCCTATGGCGAGGACTTTGTTACTTTGCAAATGTTTTATACGTTCAAAAAACTAGACATGCACTAAAGGAAAGGGAATAAAAAAAGCATACAATGACCTAATAATTTCATTGCTTTGGTAATTTCGCGGGATTGAATTATCTTCTGCAGTGTCCTGTCAGAATGCAATGGGTTGCGCACCTTGGGCAAATTGTAGCATTCCAAAGTTCACCTACAACCCCTGGCAAAAATTATGCAGTCATTGCATTTAGAGAATGTTCATCCAGCTTTTTTACTTCACTACAAATGAACAAATCCCAGATACAACACAACATAATTTATCAGCTGAACATTCAAGCTTCATGAAACACACCTCAAGCTAATTATTTTAATTAACGGCATATTTTTTTCATAATCAAGTTTGCTCCTCCTTTGCTCCTCTATGACAGCCTAGACTCTCTGAGGCTCTCTGAGACTCAGACTCTCTGAGACTTCCCAAATGGAAAAACTATTCTCCATCAAGCTGGTTCCAACTTCTCAACACCGGTTGACAGATTAGCTTTGCAAGATGGAGCTTGGTCATGGACCTTACTTTTTTTAAATTTCCACCAGAGTTTTTCATTTGGATTGAGATCTGGACTGTTCGCTGTCCATGTCACTGAGTTGATATGCCTTTCCTGAAGAAAAGCTTTTGCACTCTTTGGTCTGTGGCAAGATGCTATGTCATTCTGAAAAATGACTTCATCACCAACCCCATTTTCTATTGATAGACTCAGAAAATAGTCCAGAATTTCTATGTACACCTGCACATTGACTGTTCAGGTAATGATCACCATCTCCCCTGGTCCTTTACCTGATGTGCACCCCCATATTATAAATAAATGGGGAAATTTGCTTGCTTTCTTCAAGCAGTCATCTTAGAACATCTCTTTGGAATGACACCAGACAAAAGTTCCAGCATCATTGCTTTGGCCTCTAAATATCACTGAATATCACTTTCATCCAATCATCCGTATTCCATGATTGCTTCTCTTCAGCCCATCTGTTTAGGTGTTAGCACTGTTCTTTTGACTTTTCTGTACGCGGATCCCATTTCATTCCGCTGATTCCTCACAGTTCTGGTCACAAGCAGCGACTCCTGTTTCTGCCCCTTTGTTTTTCCATTTGTTTAGTGCATTTTCTATTTTCAAGGCATATTGCTTTGATTTCTCTGTTCTGACGCTTTAACGCCTTTTGTGGTCTGCTTGTACGCTCTCCTTTTATTGCCATCCCATTTTGTTTATCCAAGCTCTAAATTTGAGACACAGCTGATTGGGGACAAGCAATGTCGTTTGCCTCTCACTGCGTTGGAATTTCCTGCGTGGAGCAGTTTTTTGATTCTTTCCATCGTTTCAATTGCCAGCGCTCTGGTGACCTGCTTTCTCACATTTAGCTTAGTCCAGCACCGTGTCAAGGTCTGCAATCACTCTCTTTTAACTGCAAATTAATTTGCTCACTGAGATTTGAGCTGGTATCACTGTTTAGAGATGCCGATTACCATGTGATTCCATTATTTTTTTTCCTCAACGTTGAGTGATCCCATGTTTTTTTCCTCCACTCGATTATGAAAAATATGCATTAAAATAATTTTATCTAATTTGTTTGAGGTGTGTTTCATGAAGCCTGAATGTTAAGCTAATAAACAAAAATTGTTTTGTGTTGTATCTGCAAGTTGTTTACTTGCTATGAAGTAAAAAAAGCTGCATGAACAGCGCCTGTGTGCAGTAATTCCATAATTTTTGCCAGGGGTCATATGCATTTTGGTTTTTGTTCAACTGAGGTAGCTGAATTTGAACAAGCCATTAACATTTCTTGGCCATTCAAGCTGTTTGGTAAATAGTGAAGAATTCTGTGATTAAAAAAAAACACAAGAGCTTAACCTGTACACTGTTAAGATAAAGGGAAGAGGTTATGAAAATCAGTGCATTCACAACCTTACTGCTTACCTCCCAAGTTTTCTGGAGAAACTTTTTCCCAGTTGCAAGTGAGCAAACACTTCTGGGTTGAGTTAAAAGTAGTCATATATATTTGAGACCCTGTTGAGCTTCCTTCAAAATATGTCAGCTGCACAGCCTTTCAGTAACCATAGTAACAACTTGTCAATAAAAAATAATTTTATTTTTTGGACCCACTGAAGTGGGCATCAAGGGAAAGGCTTAATTGGGCACGAGTTTGGCTGTAACAAAATCCTGCATGGAGGATTTTGCAGGAACAAACATGAAAATCCCTGGTATACAAGTTCCTTCTCAATATCCCCTCCCCTATTAAACTCAGTGACGGGTTGTAAGTTTAGTTTGAATTTTTTGTTTCGGTAGTCATCAAATGTCTTGTCCTCAGATTTACGATGGTTTCTAATAAAGGCGGTAAAACCTTTTTGTCAACAGAGTTTGATTAAATATTCTTGCCGCAGTATCTTGGACTTTCATGCCTTCGATAGTGTGTGTGTTTGATCAAAGGCAAATTTTGCAAGAATTATCCTTGAATGGAAATATCCCCTTTGTATCCTCTGTTTGAAATGCTCCATTGTGAATTCAACAGCGAAGGTGAAGAGATTCTCGATTAGTGGAGAGAGAAGCGAACTTAACTTGATCAGAGTGCCTAAATGACAACAAGGAAGCCCATCTCTATTGAACTTCAGTCCTGAAGAAAGACTGGTATGGGTCTATGGCAAGGGTGGTTAAACTCCAGTCTTGGACGGCTCCAGTGTTCATAGGAATTTCTGGTTTCCTTTCAGTCAACAGCCAATTCAGGCATTAGGACTCCTCAGCTGATTACTTTCAAAGGTGAAATAAACTGAAAAGCAGCCAAAATTACAGCCATTCAGGCCAACAATTTGACACCAAATTTATTTCAAATGCAAGTCTGTTAGTTGTATCGGCACTGTCACTGCCAACCAAGTAAAATAAATGGATTCCAAGTATGTGCAGTGCATTGGAAAGGTGTTGCTCCTCGGCATATTTGTTTGCCACTGTGTCACAGTCTTGCTATTGATATGCTACAGCATATGAACAAAACGCTTTATAGTCAGGTGATTGTGAAAATCCATTCTACACTCACCCCGCACAGATATGGGCAGTAAAGAAGTCATCATTATCATATGCCCTTGAGAAAGTAAACTTTTAGCCTTGTTCTAGGCCAGTCGGACTTAGCACCTTCAGTTTTTTAGCATGGATCCCTTCAGTTTTTCATGGATCCTTTTCATATTATATATGCGTGCATATGGGATGAAATTCTAGGCCAAGTTTGATTCTCGCCCTGTTTGGCCAAGCAGGCGCAGTGGCTTTGCCACTATTTTTAGCTTACCGGCCCTACGGGCCATTAAGCCATTGTCGTGGTGTGGCGCCTGTTGTCCGTTGTCTGGAACATTTTTGATCTTTTTTTTTGGCCCGATGAATTTTCGTATAAATGAAAACTGGCCACATCCGATAATGTTGAGAGTTTTCGGAGTCTCTTTAATGGTAATTTAAATGAATGATTGAAAACAGGTCGTGACCAATCATTAATTTTAAGGGATTGATTTGAGCCTCACCTATCGCCAGTTCAGCAGCCGCCACTGTTAGAGACAAATAGGAAGTCAAATATGAACTTTCATTTGGTGACCTTCATATTGACCTTTGTGAAAATTCAATGACTTGTATCAGTAAAATGGTCACAGATGGAGCCTAGTTTGGTGTTAGACATCAAGGAAGTCACATATGAACTTTCATTTGGTTGCATTCAACTTGACTGTCAGTGACCTTTGAGGATCAAACTCGGCAGTGAAATTACCCTGACTTGTATCACCAAAATGGTCACAGATGGAGCCAAGGTTTGTAGAGACATTTAGAAAGTCATATATGAAGTCCGTTTGCTGACCTCAACTTGACCCTCTGACCTTTAAAGTTCACAATTGACATATTGAATTTTCAATGACTAGTATCACCAAAACTGCCTCAGAGCTTAGGATTGGGTATTACAGGGGGTCTTCTAAATGTATGTGAACTTTTATTTTGTGACCTTGACATTGACCTTCAATGATTCAAAGGTCAAACTTTACATAAAATTTTCATAACTTGTATCATCACTATAAGATTGCTTGCCGGCAAGCTACAGGACCCCTGGTCCTATTTCTTTTTTTTTACTTTCAGGTTAAATCAGTAATGGCGCGGAACAAAAAAAAAAAAAAATGTATGTGCGGTGCAGCATTTTATTCTGGATGGGAGAAAAACATTCATAATCTGACATGAATTCAAATGCTGCTGTTTGAACATGGTCCACCATACTGAAAGTCAGTAGCTTCAGAGAACTTCAGAGCTTTGCACCCTTCAACAATTGGACAACAAAAACAGAATCTCTCTAACAAATGCAATTATTCAAAATGCCAACTTGTGACCATGAATTGTTTTTGGTCAACATCTGTTGTACATAGAAAAACAACCTGAATGGATTTCTGTGACATAACAATTTAAAATATTTTTGAAATTGCACGCACAATGCAAGAACTTCAGGTGACCTACATATTTAAAGCTACAGCTATGACATACCAAATACCAAATATTTTGCCAAAACCCAACAGTATAGATTTGTTGAAAACATGGGAAAGATGGCATTAAAAAATGCTACTCAATGCAGCTTGTGAACATTTAACAAATAGTAATTCCAACTGTTCCAATTACAACATCAGAATTAGACATTTCTTTGTAGAATATAAAATCATAATTTGCTTTAAAATTAACTTTAACTTACCTTCAACATAAAAATACAGCAAGGCCCAAACCACTCTCACCCTAATGATAACAATGTGGAAGAATAGCAATTCCCTTTACCAACAATTTTCAACTGTAGCCAAAATATAATCACTTTTAACAATGTTTTGGACACTTTGACTCTTCTGTATAAAACAAATGCCCATTCTTTAGCATGCATGCGCATACGCATGTTAAACAGGAGATGGGGCAGTGTAAACCAACGCAAAAAGCACAGTTTAGAACAAAATGCATACAATTTACGCTGTAACCCTGCTGAAGTTTAAGCTCTTTCAGCACTTTAACCAATCATAATGACCGAATTCAAATACCTCTTTAAAACTCATTATCCGGAGATGAAAACAAGACCAACTGGCACAAAAAACGACAAAGTCTTGTTGTAGGCCAAGGAACAGAGCTAATGGTAATCAGTTCTCTAAACCCCATTAGTGGTATGTGGTTTGGGGGCAGTACTGCAAAACTAGTGATACCTTTCAGTTGATCGTTTGACCCTCAGGTATCAAAAATATGGAAATGTAGCTCAACTTACTACTCCAACTCAAAGGATTGGAACTCCTTGGAAAATGCATTTAAAAACAGAAAGCAGTGATTTCTAAATTTAATCTGACTTGTCATTTCACTGCAGGCAACTTCCTTTAATTTGTAAATATAAATGTTTCCCACTATACAGACCTGCAATGGATTCCAAAAAGTTGCGATGGGGGAAAATTAGTACTAGTACTGGGGTAAAGAATTTGAATGAAGATGCAATTTTTAACCTCTGATGTTATCATGAATTGATACAAAAGCAGCATCCAAAGAAGGCTTAGTCTTTCAGGACCAAGATGGCCCTGCAGTGAGAAGTGCCAAGTGGTGCTCATGTGACAATGCATAATTTTGTTGAGAAACTCTAGTCATGCATGTGCCAAAAAAAAAAAAAAAAAAAAAAAAAAAAACAGACTACAGTTGCCATAGGCATTTTTATCTCACTGTTCCACACACAGACCTCTGGTACTATGGTCTAGCAATGTTAAACTGTTCCCAGACCATTTTGCAGCGAAGGACCCCCTCATTTGCCCGAGGAGGGAAGTTTCTCATTTCTGCGCTAACTAATGAAACATAATCAGGTACAGTAAGGCAAAACCATGACACGACAAACGCAAACAAAGCAGCCTGCAGCATAGACAGTGTTCACACATATAAATGGCTGCAATTCATTGGATCACCCAATAAGGATATGGATATGCTCAAATTAATGCGGATGGTTTCCACCAATGACTCATCATTTCATTTCAATTTGCAACAGTACGCACTACACGGCCAAAAAGGGAAACATTCTGTCACAGTCCAAAATTGCGCTGCATAGCTTTAGATTAAAACCCTCTACTTGTTCAATGAACAACTGCAGGGCAAGCACCTCCACTCCCATTGGGCTAGTGCTGGTTTTGGTTTCCATTCCAACAAATTATTAGCATCAGAATGTGGTGGTTAGTTCTTATATCAACCTACAATAAAACCTTTCTGTCAAATAAATGACCAAGCAGAAGGAAACTGAAACAGACTAACTCTCATGGTACAAACCCAGTCAAATAGAGGATGAGATGGTACCCGTGTCCTGCAGGCACCCCTCACAACGGATGTGGCTGGTCACCACCAACCAGGGCTTTATGACTAATTGGAAACACTCATGGCTGTCCTCTAAGCCCCTCTAGAGTCCATGGGGTCCGGACACGCTGCAATCAATGGCCCCCGGTGACGTGAAGCAGGATGGCGTTGGCTACGTTCATGGTCTCGTCTCGTTCCAGCACTATGTCATAGGCCTTCAGGTACGACTCCTTCCGCTCATCCACCTGTCGAAAGACAAGGAGTGAATCAGTAGGCACACTTAAGGACAATACCAGAGATCCCAAAACGCAGGACCCTAATCACAGTCACCCTGAACTTTAGGACCTCAACTGTGGTCACCTTAAACCTCAGGACCCAAGCTATGGTCCCCATAAACTACGGAACCCCAACTATGTTCAACTTAAACTACAGGACCCCCAACTATGGTCACCCCAAAACTACAGGAAACTGCTTTGAAAATGAACGTGTCCCTTTCCTGAGTCAATAACCAAACCCTAGGCGGGGCTTCAGCAATTAAGGTAAACTTTTCCCAAATCTGACGTCTGAGCTCCAACTCTCTATGACCAAGACTAGAGTTTAACGGGTATGAACGATCAAACATCAATCAGTCAGGAAAGAAGGTGGGGCTTTGTAAAGTAACATGAAACCCTTGCCCAAGTCCACCGACCTAACCCCAGGTGGGGTTTCAACAATTAACAAGTGACCTTAACCCGAATCCCACAACCCATCCCCAACACTTTACAAAATAACCGTTCACCAGTTATGAAGTACCAAATATTGACCAGTCAGAAAAGGGGACGGGGCTTCACCATTTAACGTGATCCTTTCCAGTGCCCAAATACCCAATACCCCATTCCCAACGACAAATGATTCAAAAGCAATAAAAGATCAAACCTCGACCATTTGGGTAATATATGGGCTGGAGTGATGTGAAAAGGAGAGGAGTGCTGTGTGTGTGTGTGTCTGTGTGTGTATGTATGGGGGGCAGGGACATCAAGATCCATCCTTTGGAGAAGTCTTACATGTTTGTAAGTCGAAGGCTCCAGCTGGGTTGGCTGGAAAGTTGGAAGACTTGGAAATGAATGGAGTTTAACAGGATAAAAAGATGAAAAGGGGGCAGGGCAACAAAAACATCTACATCCACCATTTGAGACAAACTGAAGCTGTATAGAATATTTGGAGGCCCTAGCCATCAAATATAGTCTGTAGTTCAAAGAGGATAAAAAAACTGTACTTAAAAAAAGAATATAGCATAAAACATCCATTCTGTGCATTTCCCATCCATGGCTCATAAAAATAATGCCTATGAAAGAGCTTTTACATAACTTTGCTGCAAGACTGTGTCTGTAGTAAGAATCAGCGAGCACGCGTTTCGTTACAAAAAGCCCAGATTCCTTCCAATGCTTTCAATTTGTCAGAAAGTGTACTTATGAGCTGCCGGATAGCTCACTCGGTTAAAGCATCGCATTGCGAAGCAGAAGTGACTATCACGGCACGGGTTCGTGCACCGGTCGTACCACCCGGCAGTGGTCGGCAGCTTTTTCAGAAGTAGCGCGCAACTGGCCAATGCCCTACAGGGATGCAAATTGGGAAGGGTCTGCCGGGAAGGGTAGTATAAGTTGCTTTGTTCGTTGCTTAGGCGCCTCCTGTTGGCCAAACGGGCGCTTGTCAGGAAGATTCTAAACCTGTTCATGTTCGGGTATCCCCCGCCATCGTTCTGAACTTGCGACGATTCAACCAATGAGTGTACAAGAAGCGGTGGCTGACAGGCGCGTGCTTCGGAGGAGAGCCGCGAGCTGTCTTCACTCTCCTGAGTTGGCAACAGGGGGTCGATCTGCCGAAAAGCCTTGTACATAGTTCCCCGATTGGACATTCCAGATTCAGGTGGGATTGGAGATGCCAAATTAAAAAAAAAAAAAAAAAAAAAAAAAAAGAACGTGAACTTATCACTTGCTTTTCATCCCAGTGAACGCATCAAAAAAATTCTTAAGACACCTGATTACCAGGAGGCCCTGGTTCACCTTGTCATTCAGGTACCCGATCTTCAGAATGTTCTCCATGCGGTACACGCCGTCGGCCATCGTGAGGTCGCCCAGCGAGTCTCCCAGCAACAGGACATTGTGCCGCGCCTGCAGCTCCTGGAAGTGGCCGGAGTTGAGCAGGGCTCCCTCTCGCTTGTTATAGATGTGGATCAGCTGCCCTTTAAAGGCCTGTAGAGTACCCTAAGAAGACATAAGACATAAGAAATGTTATTTTCATTACAATTTCTACAGCAAAATTAAGTTTGTCAATCTCATAAAAACAGCAGGGTATAAAATTAAAAGTACGCACCAGCACAAGACAAAACCTTGATAATAAATGGCATACTGGTAAAAACGACAATAAATAGAATGAGAAATATGAAATAAAGGGAAGCAGCAGTATACAGAGCAGTTCAAATATTGCATACGGAGTATTGCATATTATTAGTCCTTGTCAATGTCTGTCAAGTGTGTGTGTGTGTGTGTGTGGGGAGGCTAAGGGGGGTTAATGGAGGCTACAGCTCTGGGGAAAAAGCTTGTCCACAGCCTAATAGTCCAGGTTTTTAAAGTGCAGTATCTCATCCCTGATGGTAGGGGGACAAACGGAGAATGCCCGGGGAGTGTTTTCAGTGCTGATGGATCTTGCCTTCCTCTGCAGACAGTAAGCATTTACAGATTCTAGGTCTGGGAAAGAAGCTCCCACTATCCTCTGAGCTGACTAAACCACCCACGAAAGGTCCCTCCTGTTTCCTGCTGTACAGCTGGTATAACACACTGTGCAGCACTGGCAAGTAAAGACCCAAGAACTACTTGGGCACATAGGCCTGGGAATCTTTTCCTTATCCCAGACCCCACCAATAATACCATCACAGCCTATCCCAGCTCATGTTAGCAGGCTCGGCCAATATTTGCAAAGTAGAATCGTGGATTTAACAAGATAACTGCATTTGGTAAGAACCTGCATATGCACTCTTTACAAGTCTGGAAAATAGCCGGAAATAAATAGCTGCTCTCGGTTTTACTTTAAGCGCAGTGCAGTTATCTAGCCAACACAGCAAGTTGCCTTTCTGAAATAGTCTTTAAACGCGACATGAGGCGGAACTAAAATTGCCTTTTAAATTCACAACTCCCAAGACCCCCCAGTGATGGAAAGCTAGAAGTTGTCAAAGCAAGTCTAGCAACTGAATAGCAGCGAATCCACCGATGAGCGGAGCACATTTGTACAAACACATACCAGCCAAGTCAGAATTATGCCATGGAGAACGCAAATGCATAAGCCAGATCTCAAGACTCCACCACTATCCTAAAGGGATACATTTCCCAAAAGTTTAGTTGATAACCGTGTTACCAACTTAGCCACGTAGTTTGAACCAGGGCTAACATAGTTCGCAATTAAGCTATTTTGGGAAACTTACCCGTGGTCTGCTGTTCGCAACATGTAGACATTGTTTGACTGAAATTACATAAGTCGCCAACAGTGCCTGGAACATGCGGAGTCATTTAGGTCATCCCAAATGTGAATATCGTAAATACAAAGGAAAACCCATGTTATTCCTATGTTGTTCTTATTTAAGAAAGAAAGATATGGGCCTTCCACTGTTCCGGAAATTATGGTCAATTAGCCACAGTGTTCAGTGGCCTGTGACAACAAAATTCTGAGAACAAAGTGCTGTTTACTCTCCGATGAGGTTTAGATGACCAAGTTGAGTGCAGCGGCACTGACAGTTTGCTTGGCCAGGCTGCCATACGCTTTATTCCTCTTGGCTGCAGTTATGTATTGGAAAAAAGAAAATAAGCATACATGATGAACTCAAGCTGGCCCAGGACTTTCCCACTGAATCAATGAAGCTTAAAGCTGCTGATGCGCACAATTTTCTTCCTACTGCACTAAAACAGACTTTCATTTTATTATTTGTTTTATTTATTTCAGAAGTTTTGGCAGTAAGGTACAGGAATATTGACACTTTTTTGCAATAATTTTAATTTAAGAATGTGCCTTCCATTGTTCAGGAAATTATGACCAATTAGCCACTGTTTATTAGTGTGGCCAATTAGCTACGGTCTCGTGGCCTCTGGCATGCAAAACACCGCCGTATGTTACGTTTACAATTTCATCATAAATAAAAGAAAATTTAAGTTCTGTTTTTCTTTTTCACCCGCTGTTCCAAAAACATACCGAACCATGCATGCTAAACCATTACTTTTATGTACCTTTACACCCCTAATGTATATTATCAGTGAGATGTGTGGTATGAGATTACATTTGGGAGAGCTGGTTGCACTCACAGTCTCATCAAAATCCATGTAGTTGGAGAAGACTTTGATGTTGGGGTGGAAGACACCAGCCTGTCGGATGATCTCCTCCAGGACGTCCCCGATGCCAGCCGAGAATATGAGCAATGGGATTCTCTGCTCCTGCAGGCAGTCGAAAAATAGCTGGTACCCCTCCCTGCGGGTCAACAGTCTCCATCATCACCAGTGTCCGTGCCACCACAACAGTGGACAAAGAACAACGGCTTGAATGAGTGAACCTTCTAGCCGAGGGACGATTAATTGACATGAGCCAGAAGCTCACAAATTCCAGCATTAACCAGAATAATTGCAGTTTATAATGTCTCAGGTCCAAAACCTGGAATCAGAATATATTTAGCTACAATGATCAATAAAATCGATGAAGTAAAACTAAGGATTATTTATCTGTACAGTATTTAATTAAATATAGGTGAATCTGAATTTTTAATTTACAGGTTTCCATTTTTGTTAGCATATTTTATAACATCCAAGCTTTTTAAGAGAGAAGACAGTACATCAAAGCACCTACCAGCCCGTTTGAGATTATTCATGCCACAGGCCAAATAACGTGTCCCCCAACCTTTTATTTCCCAGGAATTGAATGGGTCAGAGACAGAGACGTGCCGTCAGATGTTCAGAGGGCCTTCAGTAACCTCACCCTTTACCGCTTGATTATCCTCAAGCTGCTCTCGTTTAGGTTTGCCTGATTAACAATCACACAATTTATCGACTGAACATGACCAATAGTAAGGAATGATAATGAAAAAGTGAATGCCTATTGCCTACATTTATATAATTGATATGGCATCGTAAGGATGGCGATATAAATGCAAAATTCAAAAACTTTTGCCGACTTTGCAGCATTTATTTTCGCCATCCTTACAATTGTCACTCAGCTGTGCATCATGCTTAAACAACGCCCTTAAGCTGTGACTACATTCAGAATATAGAACGGATTCTTGTAGCTCATTGCTAAATGAGCCTAACAAACTAATTTACGCAAATCTGTGCCGTTTCACGAGCTAAACGAGCGCAGTAATTATAAAGACATATTGATATTTGACATGGTCATTTATGTGCAGAAGAAAACGCCTCAATTTTGTGGTGCAATGTATAACACTGCTATCAAAATTAAATTTGACTGTTGCCAGTTCTACCAATTAGTCTGAGCAACTGTTGCTAATCGGGAAAAGTAAACTGCGAGAGGTTTGGGTTATTAAGCACTGAAAGGTGAGGTTTCCAAAGGCCTTTGTTACTGCCGACGGACTGCCACTGCATCTACAGCAGAACCATCAAACCATTTTCAACCATGACCCTTCCCAACCTCTCCATAAACCACACGGCCAAATGAGGATGGTATCCAGCAAAGAGTAGAAATCATAATCCAGTAACTGATTATTGCTTCTTGAGGAGGGACTGGCATTCTGCCCAACCCCGTCGTTAGATATCTACCATCTGATAGGTTCTCACTTCATCCCTGACACAGCACACCTAATTCAACAGCATGGAATCTCATTAAGCTGCCGTTTAATAAAGTCCTGTATGCTCCATCATAGTTGAAACGAAAACTTATAAGATGCAAGAGCTCTTGTGATACGACTCGGCAACCACAGGTCGTGGTATGTTTGCCAGCTATATCTCATCTCCTCACCTCAGCATGGCATCAGACTCCTGGACCACCAGGGAGAGCAAATCTTTCTGGATCTTCTGCTGAATGAGCAGTGCATGAGCTTTCGTCCACCTGCACCAGGGAAACCAGCGTCATACACCCATCTCCCACCACTTTCCAACCGCATCATATAAGGTCCATGTAGGACTCAAGTATTTACTTTTGTGCTGTCACAAGAACAGGAGTGAGAGCTGCCCACTGTTTGAAAGCAACTAGAATTAAATGCATTGGATAAAATACCCCCAAAGGATTCAATAGTGTTTATCTCAGGAAACAGCCCAGGGCTATTTTCACTTCACTACATAATATCATCATCATTTAGACTGCAAGTATTAACCCCTTGTGTACAGAAAATGCACATACACAGGATGGCTTGCCGACCCGCAAACCAGGAACCGCAAATGCGCGGAGTGCTCTGTTGACCACCGTGGCCTGATTTGAGTATGTGGCCGCGCTGCTGTGGCCCAGATTGTTGGCTGGCTTTTGTGATGATCACCAAGGAAGTATTTCATGTACATTCTTTGTCTGTTTCTTCACCTGTTTGTTGTAATGATTGCCAGGAGAAGTATTTTATCCACTATTTTTGGATGATGGCACAACACGACAATGGAAACTGAATTTTTATGCTTCATTTTTCACTCTGTATAAATGAATACAGAAAAATAGAAAAATATACAAAATCACTCAGTCACATTCCAGTACACCCCTTTCGTGTGGTACAGTTTGTTACACGGTCCGACACACAAACTAACTTCGCAAGTGGCACTTCTGAACCAGGACTCAGAGCGAACTTTGTTCTTGGACCAGACGATGCACTGTTTTTGCGATTTTTGGGTCTTTTCCGTGGGTGGATGGCTTAAAGAAGTGTTGTCCAAGGAGTCTGTTCGGAGCTGGCGACTCCGCCCATTCTCTTCCCTCAACTCACATCCTCAGCTCAGGATACACACCCAATGAGCATTCAGGTACTTAATTAGTCTGACCCAATATTGGTACAAAATCATTCACGGCAATCGCCTCACAGCTGTTGCAAATTGACACCACACACCATCCAGCATACCCATCTGCGAATACATGGTTCCCGGCCATGGGAACGGATCACATGCACACACATATGCGGGTCCCCCCCTGACTAGAGCACTGGAAAAGAAGAGTAACGACACTCCCATTGAGCTACGTGGTAAACCTTATTCGCGCCCTAGTGGCGGGATATGGGTATTGCAAAAGTGCCCAAAAAACCCATTCACTACAATTATGTGTGTTGCCCACTTGCTTGTAGATTGATGAAAACTGCTGTGTTTTTACTTTTAGGTGTCTTGGTCATATTAAGTTATGCTTATAATTTCTTTATTTCAAAATGTAGATTGTAACATTAATGTAAACAACTGTTTTTTTTAATCTAACAAGTGATTGGCCCCACTATATTGAATTTGATGTATAGGCTCTATGCACTGCTCCACTACTTCCTGAACTTATGGCAGCTCCTTTATCTCCTTTATTTCTTGTCTTACTTTATTGGACAAACTCATTAATCCAGGTGTGTCTGACCAGACACACAGAGGGTTAGACAAGACAGAGGTGTGTTTGCACTCAGCAAAATGTTTGCATGTATGTATGTATGTATGTATGTAGGGTGGAGTGATTATAGTTGAGACATGTGTACAGTTGAAACACCCAATATCTTGCCGGCGCTGCAAGGCTGAGCCACCATTTTCACTCAGCACATGCATATTAGCATCCTCTTTGGTTGTGGGAAATTTGAAGAGTTTTAGCATCTCCAGTCCAAAGATATCAGCAAAAGTCTTTTTACTAATGTAAGAATTTCACTTCACCATGTCGCTTCCACAATGAATAGTTATTATCCTTTTGTGACCATCAAACATAACTTACATCATTGCAAATGTTATTTTGTGCCCTAAAAACTCACATATTTCATGCTATCCTAGCATGTTAGGTCACTGCACAATCTAGAGAAATATACAAAGTGGTTAGTAGGGTACAGTTGAGACACAATGTCTCATCTGTACCCTGACAGAGTTCTATTACATCACATGCTGTTAAGATGTGCAGTGTAGGCTAACAATAACATGTTATAAGTCATAATAACACCAAAAAAACAAAGAAAATGAAAATAAAATTTAATATGTCATACTTGAGCAGTGTTATATTAACATATACTGTTAATGTTATAATGTCATGTTATATAAATATAATAATATTTATATTAATAATACAATAATATTCAATTGTTTTTAATTTCAATAAAGAGGAATTAATTTATATTGTAACATCTTGTCAAATTGTCATTTTAAAAAAGTTCATTGCATTTACAATTGATGTTCAGTCATCATCAATGGGTTTCAATAGGTGTCTCAACTGTACCATGGTACTGTCTCAACTGTACACATGTGTATAGTACCCCATATGTATATGGGGTATGGTTGAGATGGTACCATGGTAAAAATGCACCTCATGTTTATGACCCGATTGTGGAAAAAAATAAACAAATAACGAATGATATTCATCAATAATAACTTCGTATACAAACAAATTAAACAGCATACAAAACATCATTTATTTTCAGTGAATAGTTTTGTTCTGTTTTAACCCCTAACCCTAACCCTTCTGTTCAAAAATAAAGACGCAAAAAGTGTCTCAACTGTACTCAGTCTACCGGTATGGGTGAATGAAGAGGGAAAGAGATAACCTTCATGCAACTATGAGTAATGTTATCAAAACAATGAACTAATATTCAGATGAAGGGCAATACTAAAGAAAACACAGTGGCTTAAGTGGCTAACAGTTAGCTAACACAGTTGAATTTAGCGCGCAAACTTACAGTATGGCATCACTTTAGTGGACTTATCTTTATCATTTAAAACAGCAGGCATTCGTGACACAGCAATTAATGGCCACTATATGTTAATATTTATCTGTAAAGGGTCCACGATGATGCTATTAACGTGGGTGATCTAGAAACTTCATTAAATTATTGAAAATACCGCACTTACTCGTTCACCAACAATACAGAGATGTCAGTCCTTGGGCACTTTTGCAATACCCATATTCCGCCATCAGGAGGCGTTTCCACTTGACCAATGCGCGTCGTTACTCTTTTTTCCAGTGCTCTACCCCTGACTGGCTCGTATGTATTGCATATACTCCAAAACTGTACACAAGGGGTTAACAAAGATTTTCACAGCAAACAAGGAACAACACTGGACAAAGCTTACCACTCCACCATGAGGGGCAGTTTCTTCTCTGCCGAGAGGCTGGGGTCAATCTCAATGGGGTAGTATGTGTTCAACAAGTCCTTCAACTTTAGGGTCAGGAGTAAATGCACAAAAATTTTACATGACCAAGCATATGTCAACAGTACCGGCCTAAATCAATGTTAACTAACCAAGTATCTAAGTACGCACTTATTACATACACTTGAGGTCAATGTCCATCAGCAGCATAGCCAAAGAGATCATGTGACAACAATACAGCTAACATTAGAGCTGAAAATTGGTGAGGCGCAGAATATCCCTTGAAAATAATTATTCATCTTGACCAGTTTTCAATCATTCATTTAAATTAAAATTATGTAGACTACAAAAACACTAAACATTATCACGTGTGGCTAGTTTTCCTTGTTTAGGTAACACTAGAAAGAAGATGCATCATTTTGACGCAGAATTAAATTTCAAATCAAGGTCATTCATTCATGAATATTTGTAGCAAATTTTTGCTTCCTTTGTTATAATTCAATGACCATGAAGCTAAGATTAGATAGTGAAGTATGTGGTAAAAGCAAACACGGAAGTGAGCATAGTAGTTTGTCTTTTTTTTTTTTTTAAATTTGTAAAGTGAATAAAGCGTTTCCAATTCAATTGTTGCAACATTGCATTTAGAAGGAAGCTGTGTGTTTTAACTGCCTATGGCTTATTTTTTATCAGTGGAAAACCTGTTAATCGAGGAAAATGATTGAAAACAGATCAAGAGTTAATACATTTCGTCTTAGCCTAATGAGGAGAACTGGCAACACCTATTAATCCTGAGCATTTTTGAGTTCATATAACGTGAATGTAAATAAATGATTGAGAACAGGTCAAGACCAATCATTATTTTCAAGGTGTACAGAAATGTGCCCCGTCAGTCTCCCCAATAGGAAACAAGACTGTTCACAAAACTGACATTTAGGGGTGATAAGGGACTTTTGTGTGGTCATGTTGCCCTGTTTTTATGTTGCACCTGCAATTCCCCGTAAACACCTTAAAATGGAGTGTTGTTCAAGGCATTGAGCAGTGTGTTGTAATGATGTATAAGGGTCATCTTTGTTTGTGTAATTGGTGTCAGGCAAGGGGTAACTGATTTGCAGGCATGAGGCATATTGATGTTACCGTTTCTACCTGATTGGGCCCCTATTTTGATGACTTGGTGTTTCCTTTAGTCTGTTGAGTATAGAGGGGGAAAAGGGTAATAGTTCTTGAAGAGAATAACACAGACTCCTGCGTGACACTCATTTAATTTGTCTCTTCATATTCTGCTGTACATTTTGAGATTCACACATTTGTGAATAGATTATAATAATATGACCCTGGCATTCCTCTTTTGATGGATAACAATCCACAGCACAGCTATGGATTCTCAGTTCTGACATGCACACAGGTCAGATGATATGTGCACTCCCTGATCACTCGCCTGTACACCTATTTCTGTCCCGCAGGGTAGCATAGCAGTAGGTTGCTTGACTGGCAACCGAAGAATTGCTGGTTCAAGTCCCCAGAGTGGCTTGGGATTCCCACTTGCTCTGGAGAAATGAGGTTTGGAAGAACTCTGCTTTTGGGCTCCTGAACAAGGCCCTTAACCCCAGTACTGCTCCACAGGCCCTACCCTCATTTCCGTTTATCCCTCCTCACTTGCAAAAATTCAATCTGGAATTTCTCCCAGGGCATCCTTGTAAAGGAGAATCTCGTTCTCATTGGAATTCCCCTGGTTTGATAAAGGTTAAAAAAAAGAAAACACTTCATTTATTACTGCTGGCTGTACCAGCCAGAGGCACTTCTGCGTCAGCACAGTTAGATAGCTGTCCTTATAGAGCCACACTGCAGTCACGTGCAGCCTTCCGTGCGTCAGTGTTAGTACAGAGGAAGGTAAAGTATGATTTCATATGGAGACAGGTCCTTTTAACAATCTTTAAATTTCTCTCGGTCCAGGAACACGGTAAGACGACACATGCTCCTTCACCTCTCAGATATTTCTGACTTTTGGTAAGATCTGAAAGGAATTTTTACAATTGTTAACACTGATGTGGAAAGCTTTCACTCACATCAGGTGGGGTTTATCACTGCTGGACTTGCCAATTGCGGGAATCCTACAGAGTAATGTTCTGCGCTTCACCAATTTTCAGTTCACCGGCTGCCACTGGTCAACACAGAAACAATAACTGATCAGCAGACTTGGGCAGGATTGTTCTCTGAAATGGGCAATATGGTCCCTCACCTTTTCTTTGCACTCTTGACTGATCAGCTTGCTGTTGTCCAGGATATCTGTAGAAAGATGAACACACACACAGTGAACCACTAAAGGGCTTCCAGATGATAAAAACACATTGAAGTCCTACAGCTACCAAATGCCACTCAAAATAATGAGCAATTAATCTAATGGTCTGAAATCTGGCCTCTTGAGGGCACTAGAAAACAAACAGCTATTAAAAGCATACTAATTATAACCAGGCTTTAAACAGTAATACCTCAGGAAATTCTGGCCCAAATGAGAAAAATTATTTCTGCCATTTTCTTGACTTTGTGAATTGGCTAAAAAAATGCCATAAATGTAGCCTAAAGTAACGATCCAAGTATGAATTATCAATAGGCGGCGAGAATTCAACTGTTCTAGGAAATAATTTAAAATGGTCAACTGCATCCGTCAACTTACTGTGGGAGGTAGGGCAGCGTTTGCCATTGAAGGAGAACCTGGTGAGCGTCATGTCAAAATCAGAGATCACCTGACGAGAAAGAACCAACATTACAGGTTAACTGACAGCATAAACGGTGACGAATCATATTCAAAAACCATGTGAACAACAGCAGACAGACCTAGAGCCAGCGGCACAAAGTAGGATTAAAGAGTTATTTGGATAACTACTCAAAGCAAACCCCAGAAAAGCTCTATTAACATCAGCCAATGTTCCACATTTTCCTCAGAGCAGCGATCTGTTTCACTCAGTAGTCCTGCTTCATGACCCAAACCAAAGGAAGAGTACATGAGCCCTCTCTGGCTCCAATGGGAGGAAGCGCAGAATCGGATTTGCAGCTCAGAAAATTCCGGAGGATTGTGAGATGCTGATAGTGCAGCTGCTTTACCTGTAGGGCACTGGAGCCAGCCTGCCGCATCGCCTGAATGACCTCCTCCACCCTCTTGGGGTCCCGCATGTACACAGATGGCCTCGTCAGCTCCGGGATCTGAGAGAGAAGCACGCGCACACACACACAGTCTGACCTTTCATCCACTACACTACAACATGAGTGAGAAATAGCTAGACAACAACTGTATGGAGTCATAGAAGAAACGCCTCTCACTTTAGTCCAGGGGTCACCAACTCCGTCCCTGGAGGGCTACCA
The DNA here is from genome assembly GCA_029692085.1 of Gymnothorax javanicus. Lineage (NCBI taxonomy): Eukaryota > Metazoa > Chordata > Actinopteri > Anguilliformes > Muraenidae > Gymnothorax > Gymnothorax javanicus. Next base: position 32,962,150 of record CM056206.1, read on the forward strand.
TCCTGCAGGTTTCTGCTCTACCTCCTGTTCAGCACACCTGATTCAACTAATTAGCTACTTAACAAGATCACGAGCTGGGCAATTGAGTGACTAATTAGTTGAATCAGCTGTGCTGAACAGGAGGTAGAGCAGAAACCTACAGGATGGTGGCCCTCCAGGAACAGAGTTGGTGACCCCTGCTTTAGTCCATGTTCCACACCTGGCAGGGTTCTGGGTTTACTAAGAGTTAAATCAACTCAGTAATACTGCACTGCGAAACAGGACCTAAAATTATCTCCGTCTCAATTTACTTCCACCAATTACCGCAGTTCAACAAAGGATGAACCCCAGACACTGAATTCACTTGTAAAGTAGACCATGGTAAGCTGTTGCACATATGGACACAAAAAAATGCCACTTGTGAGATTATTACCTTAACCAAAGTGTTCAATCGCTTTCATAAATGGTTCCCTACCCATGCCTGAGGGACTCAGAAAACAAAACCAACAGCTGACACCTCAGTGAAGGGAAAGGTTGCCAGTTCAAACTTGCCCATCTCTCAGAACACGGAGAATTTTTCCTCACTCATCTGACAAGTGGAATACAACAGTGTCTCTATTGACTGTCATTTACTGTTGAAAATACACTACGCCATGTGTCACGTTCCAAGTAATGGCTTGTGTAATAATTAGGGTAGGGTGATCGTTTCCATTTTCAAATCGACAAATCGCAGTCACCCAAGATTGCCGCTAGCCTATCCGATCACCGGGAGGAGGCAGTAGGAGAGTAACACCATAGCAAGCCAAAGCTATTTGTCAAAGAAAAACTTGCAATGTTGTATATGTACATAATGGGTTCTACCCAGATGCCAAAGGTGAGTCTAAGGATATTACATGACTGATCTGCAAGCTATTTAAAAATATGTGCCAGTGAATGACATGGAGACCATCAATTTATTTGCACACACGTGCACGTTTACCATCCCTCAGAGACAGCAAAACTGTTCCAGGCTAGCACTGCAGGTGCTGTCAGCTAAAACGCACCTTGCCAATAGGTAATGTACTGCAACCACTCCATATTATGCCAACATAGTTTCTCAAAGCTTCCCAATTTTATATTGTGTTTATTACCCTATTGGCAAACCATTACATAAAAAAGGTTACAAATGAATAAGGTTTCCTGGCCAACTTAACAGGTGAGTAGGTCAACTAAATGGTTTAAAAACGCAATAATTTGGCATTTTTTCCTTATACTTCAATCCAATGCAGGTGGGCCTCGTTATCATTCGTGTCGTCACTGAATTCTCCATTAGCATCCTGATGATTAGGATTGGTGGCCAGGTGTACATACCAATTAGCTGCTTGCTGATCAACATCCGACTTTAATGTAATTGGTTGTAGATAAGTTAACTTTTTTTTTTCATGCAATTACGTGCATATTATAATTTACTGTTTGAAATTTACTTCACAAGTGTTTCATAAGTATTCCTTGCCCACAGATTATCCATTTTTCTTAGCATGCATAGCCTTTTCTGACAAAATGTGATTTAAGAATTTAGGTAATCCCATGTAGTATAAACTCCTGGCTTAAAAAAAAAAAAAAAAAAAAAAAATTAAGATCTGTTAAATTACTGGAATTGCTGATACAGTTGGAATGAAAACCAGCATACAGAGGGATACAAAGACCAAATTTGAGAATCACTGGCATATGGTATTGTACTCACTACTTTTGACCAGCATCAGTACATGAGCTGTGGCAGTCAATTGTGGCCATGGCTGAAGACTCCGCTGCATCCAAATTCTACATAGAGCAAGGAGCCTTCCACACAAACAGACATGAGCCAGAAATAGTTTAGCTGGTAGCCATGACAAGGAACGTCAAATTGTCCATTTCATGAAGGAAAGGAGGCAGTATGCTCCTTAGTTGCTTCCTTTCAGCAAGGAAATACAGACCCAACCTTGGAAGAAAAGAAAGATCGAATAAGGACCAAAATCCTTTGAAGTTGTAGTGATTCGAAACATCACTTGTTCCAAAAGTTTTCTGATAAATTGCAAAGGCCGCCTTTGCCATTGAGCACATGACGTATTGAAGGAAAGGACATCTGATTTCCCTCAAACATGAACAAGGTACCTTTAAAATCTCCCTGCAACATTCCCTTCACTTAAGTGACATTTCCTTGTCAAGGAGGAGTGGAAAGAGCCTGTTTCAGAGAATTCACATGCAGCCTACTGCTACAAGCCTCTTCGTCTTCTTCTAATGCCAGCTTAAGGTGCATTACTGCCACCTGTTGGAATGGAGTGTGGTACAGTGGATTGGCAGTCAAAATAAATAAAACAACAAATAAATGCCCTTCATTAACCCTGTATCTTTCAGGAGTATTGTTAGTTGGACATATCTTTGACATCATGCTTTTCCAAGGATCTTTGATTCCTTAAGGGGTCTTCAGGGTAAAGTGTAGAAATAACCATAATAATGTAAAAACTAAGAGATAAACATACTCAACATGATTTTAACCTCATAATATGTAGTATTTTGATAAAAATGGTTGCCATGGAAACAGCACTTTAATGACAAAATCTGAAAATATTTTGTGGCACTGATATTTCAATCTCCGTTGGTCAGATTTTATTCAAATTGGTCTCATATGAAAGGTTTAAGATAGTTCTATGAAATGACACAGGATTTTTTGGTTGGGAACATTTATGAATTTTTAATGAGCTCTGTAATGCAACCATAATGAATATCGCTATCATCAACTTGCTTCCTTTTCAAAATTAACCCCCTAGGGATGCACCTATGTAGAAAATCCTATGTCGTTTCATAGATCTCCAACAGATACAACTTCAGTCAAAATTTCAAGTCATTCAGATGAATATTAATGATTTTATGAATGCCACGAGGTTGAAAATCAGTCAAAATAGTGATTTTCGGTAATTTGCATTTAAAGTCACTAGTAACAATTGAGGCAGAGGAAAAACATAGATTCTTGGTGTTTACTGGCATCTCACTACATTCCTTTATTTATTTTATGTGAAAATCAAAAATATTGAAATTTTTTTTTAAAAATTGATATTTTTACCCTGAAGAGCAAGGAATGCCTCAAACGTGACTGCTACTTTGGTCCAAGATGGCGTTTTCAAGCGCCCCCTATAGGTTGCGCCCTCAAAGACCCACCAAAATTTCGTAATTTTCCAAAACTCCTCCTAATATAGACTGACAACAGGAAAAATGAAGCTGGGCTATTGAGGGCGCACTGAGATATTTCAACTCAAAAACCTATTTTTCTTAAAAGTTCAATTTTGGCCCGCTGGAGGGTGACCCTTCGAGACCATAAAAACCAAACCGTCAACTTCTGGAACCTGAAAACCTGGAATTTTCTTACACCAAAAGAAATTTCAGGCCATTTTCTATCACACATATATCAACCCCTAATAGAAATCCGCCTGACCTTTATAAATTCTGGCAGTTAAGTGCTTCTCTACTGCAAAATAATTAATACCATGATGCATCACCAGCCCATAACTGAGCTAGAAGTACCTCCACTTAGCATTTCTCCAAACCTTTAACTCCAAGACACTTCACAGCTGACTCCACCACTATCATAATCCCAGTTTTCTTGTTTATTGCGCTGAGCAGCTTATAAAATCCACCATGAATAACACAAAATTATTTTTGCCAACAATTAATGCATCTTTTATTTAAGTACACTCTTTGCATGGTCTTATGTTGTTGTCCATAATACTTTGTTTTGGATTCTCTGACTGAACTAATAATCTCCATACTGCCTCAGCATACGTGATGCCCAGAGAAATTTTCTGTTTTTGTACTACAGCTCTCTTACTGGCCTCATATCCACCCGAGGCCAAGCTATGCCCTCCCCCACAATTACAACATAACTTGGCTCCACTTTCACACTTTTCACATTCATGTTGGCCTGAACACCCTCCACTTCTTTGTTTTCACTTTGCATACAGCCGCAATGTGCCCATACTTTCAGCATTTAAAGCGTCTCAATGGCACGAGAACATAAGGCCGGACATCATAGCTCATATAACCTATTCATACTTTAGATGGCAGTATTTCCTCATCAAACTTGACCATTACCGAAAAGCTGTTGCATCTCTCTGCGTCCGTTTTTTTCGGTGTTTGCCTCCAAGTTTGCCCCTACTATATTACCCTTGATTTGATCATCGATCACTGCTGTAGGCACCCCCGAAATTACCCCAAGACAATCTTTATATCCTCAATTAATGTGCCTTGCACTCGCTTACCCTCAGTTTTATTCAACCTGATCACCTTACCTTGTTGCGTGCCATTTGAACAAACAATCAATAATGCTAGGCTTTGCGGAATCCTAGCAATTTTAACTTCACCAATCAGTTGGTTTATTGATTTGGTAGGCTGAATTGTCCAATGTTCGCAAGTCTCAACGCACAATTCCGATTTTTCTGCTTGGATCAGATTTGCCCATCTTGATGGTTCATACACCTAATTACAAGTGACCAACAACTATACGACCACATCTGTCCTGAGAAACAACACGCAAGCGCACATTGATACTTTTTTCCACGAGTCAGTCACAAGCATTGCTATCAAGAGGGGTGGGAAATGGAGAGCACTACGGGGTATTCCTAATTCAAACCGAGAAAACTGACGCGCTTGCAGCCAATGTATGGTTATGCTTTCGCCCTGGAGGCCGGCGAACACTTCGTCAGTTGTCTGATGAGTTCGAGCAGGAGACAAAAGCCAGACAGCTGGCTTTTATCGTCTTGATTGCGCGTGAGTACAGGCAAAAAAAAAATTCACATTAATTCCGATCTGACCGTTCTCATGGCTATATATCATATTTGTATCATTCCAGGACCACTTCTGAGAGGGACTCAATTCTGATAAGAAAATCCGAATTAAAGATCGGATTTCTTAGAACAACAAGCCCTGAAAACATCAGATCTGTCACATTAAGGCAAAAAAACAGATTCGAGTCATTTCAGCCGGGTAATGCGAGCGTAGCCCTGTGATTACACAAAGCACTGATGCAAAGAGCTCACCAAAGATGGGGGCGTGGCACGCCTGCTTGAGAGCAGTACTGGAGCCGTTGTCCGCTCGTTCTCTCGCTAGCTAGCTAGCAAACTAAATTCAGAAATGTGAAGCCATGTTCCTTGCCGTGAACCAGCATGGTATACTAATAAGCTGCAAATCCCCATGAATGCAGGCGCTATAAAATGGACAGCGAAAGATCTTAACGTTAAATTGCATCAAGTGAATTTCATGCCCATCTAACTTAGCTAAGTTAACAAAGTTATAGTGCAGGAACTTCAAAACCAATGACGTTAGCGAGCTAACTCACTAGTATAATGCGAGTTCACTCGGACTACGGTTTAAGATCCAGCGGCAGACACGATTCTAGTTTCACTGGAGTTGGTACTGCGCGGGGTTAACTCGTTAGCTCGCTATATAAGGTAAAAGCTTAGCTAATTAAAATGACAATATCGCAGTCCTGACAACACGTGCTTCAGTCGGTTACTTGTGTGAATAATAAGGACTTGCATGCCTCATTCATCGGTGACCCCACATTTAGTGAGGTAGCAAACCATCAAGTCAATATGGAGAAACAAGATGTTAACTATGGTTAAGAAAGCTGATGTTAGTTAGCCATCTAGCCTTTCATTCACGATAATCGTCAAGTCAAAGGAAGCGAATGAAGCCATCTGTATCCGACCTACCTAGCCAACTTTAGCCAGGCTAATATGTCAAGAAATAAGCGCCTTTTGCATACTTGCAGGCATTTCGATAACTTCGCTTGTCTGAGTGCTTTAACTAGCTAACTTAGTTAGCTGTCGACCTAAGTAGCTAGCTATATAGTGGCAAAATTCCACACACAATCCGGTTAAGATTGCGGGGAGATCGCCACCTCGCTAGCAGTCAGGTTGCGAGTAACACAGGGGCTAGCTAGCCAGTTACCGTACTTCATAGTAACATTACGTTTAAACGGAAAAAACTTACCATGTTCTTTTGAAACGCGCAACGGACCTACCGTTGCCAGTTAAATGAAATGTCTGTGCAACAAAGGCAGACACAAACGCCGCTAAATTGACTTAATGCTACCAAATGACATGACAATAAGTTGACCCCAGCTGTGATGTAACCCAGCTAGTCTGCACCAGTGCACAAAGAGGCCCAACTGTTGTCCAGCTGGAATACCTATACGTCATCTGGGCACCGTCATGCAATCATGAAATTTTTTTTTTTCATATTATCTGGTACACACTTGTTAACTGGGCGCATACAGCTGCCCGATTTTTAATCGTTTTGAGTCGCTAAACCACCCCTTACGAAAATGAACTAAAGGGTTACTATAGTATTCTTTAAGAATTGTATAGAGTTCTGTAGTGTGGTTGTAGTGTTCTGTAGTACGTTTCACAGTTGCAATCAAAATTATTCAACCCCCGTTGCAAATTAGGTTTACTGGCAAAATTTACAAACTTTCAGCTATTTGCAATGAACAAATCAAACAAGAACAATTTAAATGGCTCAACACAACAAAAATTACAAGTGGCTTCTCCAAATTCAACACAAAATGCCACTTTTAATGACTACTGCAGGCTCAAAATTATTCAACCCCTTCATGAAAAGCATCTTTAATACTTAGTAGAGCACCCTTTTGCCTCTATGACCTGCTGGAAATGTGATGCATAAGCAGACAACAGCTTCTGGCAGCATTCCCAAGGAATCTTAGCCCAGTCCTCACGGACAATGGCCTCCAGTTAACTAATATTCTAGGGTTTGCATGCTGCAACTGTCTTCTTCAAGTCCTACCAGAGATTTTTTATGGGGTTCAAGTGAGGCGACTGTGATGGGCACTATAGAATCTTCCCAGACTTCTTCTGAAACCAAGCCTTGGTGGATGTTGAGGTATGCTTAGGATCATTGTCATTGTCCACTGTCAAAATAAGCCGGTGAGACGCGGCTTATTTTGTTGACGGGGGGGTTGGGGGGAGGGGGGGAGACGCGGTTTATTTTGTTGACGGGGGGAGGGACGCGGTTCGAGACGCGGTTCATTTCATTCATATTGCTTATCTTCCAGTCTTTGAGTGCTTTGGGACTGGAGAGGAGCTCACGGCAGCACCAGCTTCTCGTTGAGGACAGTAACTGCAGAACGAAACGTGCTTTCACGTCTGTCGCCAAAACAGCAGAAAAGTCGCCAATTACACCAGAAAAAGTAGCTATATTTGTCGCTAGTCGCTTTTCACACAAAAAAATCGTCAAGATGATTTGGAAAGTCGCCAGATTTAGCGAGAAAGTCGCCAAGTTGGCAACACTGTTTTTGACCACCCATCTCCTCAGGAATCTGGTGACAGCCATTGATAGCTTCCTCTTTCTGCCACATCCTGGTACTGCAGCCACTCTTCCTTTAACTCTGAACTTGCGAACTATGCTTCCAACTGTATCTCCACAAAAATTCAGTGCCTGTGCTACCTTTTTGTATCCTTTTCCTACTTGTAGTTTCTGCCAAGCAATGATCTCCTCTATTAGCTTGTTGGACAATTCTTTTGACAGTCATATTTCTAATATGCAATCAAATGTCACTGTCAATACACCCCTAGCTAGTGCAAGTATTTGATGTGTTCTAACTCAAGCAAACCTGATGCAACTAATTAAGCTCTTGATTAGCTGCATTAGGTGTGCTTGAGACAACACCTGATTTGCAAATATGCTCTTATGACGGATTCTATTTGGGGGGTTGAATAATTTTGAGACTTCAGTAGTCATTAAAAATGGCATTTTGTGTTAAATTTGGAGAAACCACTTGTAATATTAGTTGTGTTGAGCTATTCAAAGTGTTCTTGTTTAATCTGTTTATCACAAACAGCTGAAAGCTTATAAATTTTACTTTTAAACCCAATTTGCAATGGGGGTTGAATAATTTTGATTGCAACTGTACGTTTTTTTTTTCTGTAGTGTTCTTTTACTAGGTATGGTAGCCCTACAATATATTTAAATGGTAATACTAAACTCTCTATGGTGTGTTCCAAAAAACTATACATTTACTACAGTGATACTGATGGTTTTAGGTGGTAATTTTTATGATATTCCTATGGAGGTTTTTTTGTACGGGACAGAACGTCAAATAAGCCTAGAATTAATTGGGCCTGCCAAAGGGCTTCTAAAGGGAGGAAACAGTGACCTAAGTTTGTTAATTTGTTGCTGGGGTGACACCACCAGTATGGGTTTATTTAACAGAATGGCAGTGCCCTATAAATCGGCGATTTTCAAAATAGATTCTCAACAAACCAGCAAGAAATTTAAGGAGATAAACAGGGGGACGTTTAAATTTTAAATATGAATCAGATAATCGACTCGTCAGATAATCGAACCAATTGCATTTGAACAAATGTAGCTTGGCCTATTAGTAGCCTACTGATGGCGAGATGAAACTTTCCAGCAAATTGGTTCGATGAAGGGTTAATTTCTTGAGGCTACATGTGCTCACTAAACCACCTCCTGGTCAAAGAGTGTAAAACAGGCCAATATAATGCCTGCAATGTCAATTTTGTACTATTTAGCCCCTTTACTGGGGAAAAAATAATACAAGTCCAGTCTGTATTAAAATTGTCTTGAATAATGCACCAAATGTAGCTTTAATCTTTTACTTAAGTAAATTTAAGATGTTTAACTGATGGGATGTGTCATTTTAGTGTGCAAACTTGAGAGAGCCCTCATTTTAACCGGCAGACAGCTAAATGTGCTTGAGTAACTTGGCATAGAGCAGCAAACATACTAGTGTAACATGGATAGTAATGTTAAGGGGAGATTTTATACATTTTTATTCAGGAATAGATGTTTTTCAACTGTGGTAAGGCGGAGGTGATTTCTTTTCAGGCAATTTCTCTTGTGAATTAATGAAGCTTTGGCTCAAAACGAATCATGAAAGGAAAGTAGTCCATGCATATTTAACTGCGTTTTCAGCTTAAGCGCTTTGCGAATTTTGCATATCGAGGGCTGACTGCAATAAACAGTTATGTCCAGATGTTATATATTGGACATAACTGTTTATTGCAGTCAGCCCTCGATATATGGTTTTTAAAAAATCCAGCTGGGCACCATCTTGCTGACAATTTTACTCTAATTGCTTAAGCAGGTGTCAGCTCTGGTTCATTGCTGTCTAAGCTCAAACAGTCACCTCAGCGTTCCACTCTCGGACCAGAAAACAATTGTTCCTGTGTCTTGCTTAGAGTTCCAAGCATTGCACATTGCACGTTTTATTTTCAATGCATTGCAATGGTCTTTTCCTGTGCATCGCAATTACCATTTACCCGGTATTGCAATTAGTGTTTAACCTGTGCGCAATTAGCCTTTCCCCTGTGCCACGACTGGTGCTTTCCCAACACAGTTGGCATTTCCCCTGCATCCCTATTGCCATTTTCCATGCTCTGCTTTCATCGTTTCTGTGTCGCAAATGTCATATCCCCTGAATCGTGATCTTTTATTTTTTTTACTTTCTCCTACGAATCACAAGGGTGACGTCCCCTGCCCAGTGAGCAGCACGGCCCTTGCATTCAGAGCCCATGTCAGCATATCGCTAGCATCACGGAGCCCACATCACAAGGGCCACAACATGCGCATCGCAAGCATCATGTCCCCACTTCACAAGGAGAATGCCCTGCGCATAGCAAGCATCATTTCCCCAGCTTCTTTGGTCCCTTCCGCTGCATCATCTCCGGCCAGTACGTGGATCCCCCATTTCCGTGAGTACTTCTACTCCGCGTCATTATGATCGTTTCTCCCATATGTCATTGGCCTTCGTCCTTTGCATCTCCAACCTTTCCCCATCACTGTTGGCCCCATTTCTTCAGCACCATTGCTGGGCTTGAATTCCTTTACTTTTTTTTGCAGGCCGCCTTTTTTGTTCCTCATTTCTCTGTAGACTCTCCCTATATTTGTTTATTACCATTAATTATTTATTTAAACACACACATATACATACAAATATTTATAGCTGTCTTTTGGGGAGGATTCCAACACTCCGTATAATTCATAAGATTCCTCCAAGAGCTTATAGATTTTTTGCGTTAGTCTAAGCATCAAGGACAAAGGTCAAAGACGATAGCCAGTCTGTCGCCCGCAGGTTATTTGTGTATTCCCGGACACCCTAAAGCAATCACTCCCAAAATTGCTTGGCTTCGTGACCTTTCCACACACAAGGTCCATGCCAAATATGAAATTAATCCATAAAGAACTGTGACCTGTAGAGCACTCAAAAGAAATCTCTACGGACATGGCGTAACAATCGATGATACTTAGTATCCCCAACTTATCTTCTGGGGATACAATAAACAGCAGCCTGCTCAACTTCCATAACTCTCCCTTGTATTTTTTGTCAGTCCTCATTGAAATGAATGCAGACAAAATGTATAAACAACAGTGGGTACGCATCTTCACCATATGTGCATTTGTTGGATTACTGTCAGACTGAATAAATTTCATGATTTCTTGTATCACAATAGCCATGTGTTCCTGCCATACTGGGAAAAAAAAAAAAAAGACTTTGCGAAGAACCTTTTCTAAAAAAAAAAAAAAAGATTTTTTGTGGTTGTAGTAAATTTTTCCACCCATTGAATAAATCTCAAGTTTGGGATCTTAAGCATGGGCATTTCTGTGTTATTCAGGTGATTAGGTTCTGGGGATATATATGGATTTCTCATTTCAATGCTCACTTTGACCAATTATATTCATATAGATTCTATGTTCCTCTCTTTTCAAGGTGATACAAGGTATCCCATGTCAAATGTTTCACACCCCTAAAAGCAGTCTGGCTCAGCAGCCAGTCAGCCACATCTTTTTGTTTTTAGTACTTTTTTTATTGGTTCGAGTGAGCTCTGTAAACATCCCTAATCAAAGTCTTCACTTCCATGTTGAAAATGCTTCAAGTTTGATTTAGTTCATTTAAAATGCAAGAACAGACTGGAGCAGTCAGTGATGTGATTATGTAAAAATTTATTGCAAGTGACAGCAGGAACAGCTTATTTTCCTGATAATGGCAGATGCATGCAAAGAAAGTCACTTTTAAACATCTGTAAAGGGCCAAAAGCATGGGGATCTCTGATTGCAAACACCCTCAATGTGGAGACTAATGGAGCTTTTAATTCCACAACTAAAATGGCCACTGTAAGCGAACAGCAACATGCTGCCACAGACAGAGCAATACAACACTAACTTTGCTGTTGTCCATTTAATGCGGTTCAATGCTTATTCTGGATGTAGTGTTCTTATTTTCATAACCTAGTAATGTTCAGTAGTGTTAATGCGCAAGTAATGTTAATGTGGTTAAGTAGTAATGTTAATGGTCAGTACAGATGTAGACGAGTCGTCAATGGAGTCTACATGCTGCCTCTTCCAAATTTTCTCTCCAGGGAATTTTTTTTTATCCTGGTCCTTTGCATTTGTTCCCCACTCTAATTTACTCTGGTTAAGTGCATCTGCTAAATGCCAGGATGGAAAAATGCAGCCAAAGTGCAGGCAGCATGTCTTGTTCCCATTACCCAACTGACAAATTATTCCTCAAATTCCTCTGAGTTTATACTTTTGATGCCCGAATTATATTTTTTCTAAAAAAAAAAAAAAAAAAAACTCCTCTGCTCAAGAGGTAAAGACCACTTAGCTTTCTTCTTGATCCCATAGTCAAAATAATGATTGTAAAATTGCATCATTAAAAATTAAGTTAATCCAATCAAAAGAATCAACAGAGACCACTTATCAACATAAGATTTTTTCTCACAATTTCAAATCAAGGTTAAGTAATGATTGTTGACAGAACTAGAATACAGGTAAAAATAATTACTCTGCTGCAATATCCAATGTTTGGTCACTAAAAAGTCTCTAAAAAATGAGAGGCGCCAAAGTAATAAGTGCAGGGCAAGTATGCCAAAATAAATTTTAAGATCCATTATCAATGCTGCCAAGTCAATTGGTTTCTAGTCTTCCAAATTCCCGAGAGTGACTATCGGCACGACAGTTGGGTAGACAAATCGATTTATCGGCACAACAATCGGGCATAATACTCTAACACTACCGTCGTGTGGGCAGCTCTGCTAATTCACACGACAGTCGCGCGGTAAATATAATGAATATGTGCGTACGTGTGAATGTAAACATGAACCACCTATGTACTGCTCCAGTTCTAATCGGGCGGACTAATCTATTTATCGGCGCGACAGTCAGACAAATTTGTCTAGAATACTACCGTCGTGTGGGCAGCTCTGCTCATTCACACGACAGTCCTGCGGATAGCCTCAACCCAAGTCCCACATGGAAACATGCCACCTGCACATTAAATGCCCTCTATAAGGAGTGAGAATACCAAGTGAACAGAATGGTAATGTGGAGACCAGTGCAGGAAATATGAACCCAGTGAGACCCAGTTAACCCAGAACAATAAATATTGAATTGTTAAATCAGAACATTAGCAAAACATCCTAATAACACTGTGAGAACATTTTATGTTGGCTGCAGAGCAACTCTGATATAATTAATGATCTAATCTATGACAATAAACCATTATCGATCAGACAGAAGAGAGCAGCAGCAGTACTGATGGCCTTTAGGGCCAGACTGGAATGTCCTTGGTCCAAGTACTGAAATTTAGTACAAGGAATGTATGTTGATCTTCTATACAAGGAATGTTTCGACAACTATAGCAACATGGGATGAATTACAGACTCTGGGCTTCAGGTCTAAAGATGGTCGATTCTACACCATAATGGATAAATGCCAAGGGATAAAGTAACTGAGCTGAATAAAGACACAGAACTAATGAAGTCATGAGTGAAATGTATCGCAAACAAACCAAATTAACCTGAACCAATTTCTATGTTGTTTCAAACTTATCTTGCGCAGGTTTCCTGATTGTAAACAAAAAAAAAAAAAAAAAAAAAAGGTAAACACGGGGCTTCACAGTTCTTAATCTCTGATGCTACAGCTATCCAACAAAAAATGTTCACACAGTGTTACAGTAATGTTTCTGTAAATGTTACAACACCGTGAGCATGTTGTGTATTAAATACGGATTCCTCCTTGGTCTTTATCGAGCACATCAGTCAGAGTGTGGAGAGCAGTCGGCTCAGTCCAGAGGGTTTACCTCCATCTTGCACTAAATGGAGCAGCTCTAAACACTCTGTGATCCTTCCACTGCACCACTTTAACCCCGCAGTTCCACGTAAGGACAAGAGATAACGCTCTGGATGCAAGCCTTCCACTGATTCTTGCATCACGTCTGAATGCGTACAATGAGCGGAGGGGCTACATAGGACAAAATTTCCCAACATTTGTGGCACACAAAAACAAACAGTATCTAAACAGCATATGACTCTCAAAAGCAGGCAACACACCAACACTGATGGCACAGGTCAGCAGCAGGCCGAAATGTTGTTAATCACGTTTTAACTGAGCGATATGCATATTCATGGCAATTACTCCGATTGTGAAAATAGCATTTTTTCGCTGTTGTTTTTTCAAATCAATTCACGCTTCTATATTTTTTAAATCAAGCACTTCTACATGCACACCCGAGTTTGCCCAATGGGAAACCAACTGGGAACTGGAGATTTCATTTGGAATGCTGCTCCCGTAACGTTCACTCATAGAAGAAGTGAGCATTTTCTCAACAATTCTGACGACTACAAGAAAAAAAAAAAATAGGAATTCATGTCGATACTGGTCCCATTCATTGACCTCTGGCATAAGACACTGAAAGCATTAAGTGCAAATAAAGCAAGCGATTAAGTTTAATTTGCTCCACTCTTTAAAGGAATGTGCGGAAAGTTGCCTTATACTGATATATAGTATAAACAACAGATTTTAAGTCAAGCTAACCAACAAGATGCATAGCTGCTTATGTTGTAAACTGTTAGCAATCAAAGGAACAAACAATAGGCCTTTGAGCTACAGCAACTGGTGCTAGTAAGCATTGTCTGGACCAAAGCTCAAATCATCAGTGCAATACTGAATGGAGGCTCAAGGAATCACCCTTACGGCAATGTAATGAAGTACATCAGTTTATGGCTAATTGCACTAAAATTAAATATTGCCATCTAACTGCATTTAGATTCTTCAAGGACCTCAAAAAGCAGATCTAGACATGGAATGGTGAAGTCCCATGAGCAACAAGGTAAATGCAAAGTAAATGAAGCTTAAAAGAAGACCATATATACATATATACATTTCTGTATGAACAAGGAGATATACAACACTGTCTGTGCTTCACATTCTTTCATCGTTGTTGGTCACTGTACATGATTACAGACCACAGATGGCTTTGGTCATCAGGGCCCTGTTTTTACCCTCGATTATCATGAATACTCATTTTCAGAACATAAAGGTCTAAAGGGGCAAAGGACCTGGGCAATGATAAAGCCCAGGACCTGTGACCCAAAATTTGGTCTCATGCTGATAAAACCACATGGAGTAGGAGTGGTAATCTAGGATCAGTTTTCTCTGATGCATAGCCTAACCTTATCAATTAGGCACGTGGAGACAAAACTGATGCCACATCAGCAGTCTCGCTCATCAAATTTTTCTAAAATATCGGCTGTTGGGTCTGAAAATCACCATTTTCTGATTAACCAGGAAACTACTGGCAACAGTTCATCCCTGAGCTACATTCTGTTCCTTCTTCTGCAATCCAACCCAGCCATCTCCTACTCCTGCACAGATCTTCAAATCCAAGCCAATAAGAGTCACACATGGAATGACCAGGTTCAGAAAGTAAAAGACCCCAATTATTTTTTGCAAATCATCTGGATTTGCTGACAATCCACATAGAACCATTCTACAGCCAGGAGGTAAAACAAATTGATGAAATCACCTGGCCAAATTTATGGATAAAACAAAAACATGGCAGGTTTACATCTTTCTGATCCCTGGACATTCCCCCTCAGTGAAAAACAGACACATAATGAAAGAGGCAGGTTAAGCAGGGCAATGAGAGATGGTGTCGAGGAGCCATGCAAGGGTTGGGAGCAGTGCTGCCCCCAGTGGGTTGGAGGACCCAAAAACTCAGCACTCGATCTGCGACTGCAGCTGCCGTCGCAGGGTGAGCGTGCGTCGATGTAGCTGCTGCATCTGCTGCATGCGGTCGCGCTGGCGCGCCAGGTTCTGCGGCATGGGATAACGCTGGCAGCCGTACAGGAAGCGGTAGGGGATGCGCACGTGGCAGGCAGTGGCGCGACACCGCGGCTGGGGCATGGGTGGCAGCAGGGTCCAGCGCTTCCTCTCGCCACAGTAGCGGTACGCTTCCTTGCGGTACTGCTTGTCCACATCGTCGCTGTTCTTCCAGCCACCGATGATGAAAACGTCCTCCCCAAAATAACAGACGGCAGCCCCCTCCACGCTGATGACCTCCGGGGGAAGGCTCTCCAGGATCTCATCCGACACTCGGACGCTGATCTTCTGCCGGGCAACCTCGTCACGCACTGCATAGCTGCGGGGGCAGCAAGACGCTGTATGGAAGAAGTTGGTGGAGGCCACGGCCATCTGGAAGGCGCAGTAGTTGTCGATGAGCGGGAGCGAGTCCACGTCTTGCCACTGGCGGCTGTCTGTGTCGTAACGTGTGGTGACCGTCTTCAGCCCGTCTTCGTTGTCCGTGTCCACTGGTGTTCGGGCTGTGACATAGACGTAGCGGTCCTCCACGCTGATTGCCTTCACGTCCCGCAAGATTTTGGGGGCCGACTCCAGGTTGTGCCACTTATCCTGCTCAGGCTCGTAGACGCTCACGTCCTTGAAGCCAGGGCTGAAGTTGCCGTGACCTCCGATGCTATAGAGGACGTCCTTGATACAGGTGAGGCCAAAGGAGTGCTTACGAGTGGTAAGGTTGCTCACCTGCTCCCAAGTATTGCGGTTGGGGCTGTAGCGTTCCACCGTCTTGGCAAAGCCGGGCTCCATGGAGCCTGCCACGTAGATGTGGCACTCTGTAGCTGCGATGGCGTGGCCATCCAGGTGGTTGTGAATGTGCGGCAGGTTGACCCAGCGGTCCTCACGCACAAAATATCCAACGCACTCGCTCAGATAGTCCCCGCCCTCCGAGACCCCACCCACCACCATGATCACGTCCATGTTCTGACCAAAGCGGGGCTGGAAGGAGGCCAGGTGCGAGGACCAGAACTCTGGGTCAGCCGACTTGAGGCTCTCCAAGCGGACGGCATGGCCCTCGACCGCCTCCAAGACCAGCTGGAGACAGGCTTCGCTGGCTGCCACGAGCCTCTCAGTCTTCACCACCCGCGTCAAGTAGGTGGGCTTGATCTGGGGCAGTCGAAGGAGGCGGAACAGCTCCTCGAAGTACCGCCCCCTGTCCTCCTCATTCCTCTGAACCCACTTCACCACGGCCTCAAACAGGGCCTCCTCCGAGTCGACGGTGATTTCGGCGTCAGAGAGCCAGTCGCGCACCAGGTGGAAGGGCAGCGTGTAGAACTCCTCGTCCTGGATGACCTTGTGGAAGTTGCGGCGGATCATGTCGGCGGCTCGCAGGGCCAGCTGGTCCAGGGTGTACATGTGCGCCAGACTGTGTACGGCCACACAGTTGGTCAGGTTCAGCTTCTTCTTCAAGAACTCGCCACAGAACTCCTTCAGCTGCACCAGCAGGAACCTATGCAAGGGGTCAAGAGAGAGAGGCATTGCAGCTCTGAAGAGAATAATTCAGATCAACAGACACAGAAACAAAGTGCCATCTCAAAGTGTTCCAGAACCAAATTGCTTTTAATTACCAACCCTTAATTATGTCAGAATAAGATTGTTCAGATCAGAACATACTAATAACTTATCTGTAATTTCACTACCTAAAGAATTAAATAACAGTAGTTCTATTCCTGAGTTTTAATACTGAATTCTAGAGTAAGCATTTTTGACCATAACCAAAGTGATTCTGATTTTCACCCTGACAAGAATGCCTTGGACTTGAATTCATAGCCAGTTTAAGACAATACTTCCCCTGAAACGCCTTAGGTTTAGCCTTTCCCCATATTCTCTCAGCCATCAACCACCATTTTGCACCAATAGTGTTGAAAACTCAAGCACCAAAACTATTGGTGCAGTTTTTGCATAGATGAACGCCCAGTGTTTAGCCAGTCAGAAGAGTAATGATGTGTAAGTGGTGCACCAGACTAACAGCTGGGTATATGAATACTTGTCAAAATTACAGCAGCATTCACTATTAACAGACCCCTGAAGGGCTTGTGCCTCATGTGCAATATGCATGTTAATTGCAGTAATGAGTCCCCAAATGAGTATAATATGCATGTAAACTGCAGCCATAATAGAAGGACATTACATTTACAATTGACAGATTTCAGACTACAGCGTAACAGCATTTGGCCAAGTACCATTTTGGATATGGTCAAGGAATTTAATTGAAGGACTTTTGGATAATCAAAAACACATGCAGCAAGGGTTTGTCAAGGATATGCTTATTTTCACAAAATTCTGTAAAAAATAAATAAAAATTCAGTTGAAGGTTGCTTATACAAAATTCTTCAACTAAAACCAGTCAGCGGTTTTTTTGAGTTTGGTTCTGGTGAAAATGTATCGATTTCAAATTGTTGCGGTGCAAAGTTCTGCGGGAATGTGGCATGTTTTCATTTTGTCATGCTGGTTGTTTGAAATAGGTAGACATCTGACAAACTTTTGTTACAGCTTGGCCGTTTTCTTTGGTAGGCCTGACTTTGCTTGTTATGGAATATGTTGAAAACAGGAAGAGAGCTGGTTGTTATTCCTATGAATGTCTATCTCTAATCAATTTTCTAAATACAAAATACATCTTGCCATCTTTGGAGTCTGTTTGAGTGAACAAGTGACACAGAACTATTTAGCCCTTTGAAACTTTGGGGGGGGGGATTGATTGCAGCATATCATCCACTCAGCAGAGGAGGAGATTGGCTGCAACCAGTTGTCATATTCCAGATTCATATTCCAGAGAACTGGCAAGTTTTTGCTTTGTATTTGCGCATGGATTATGCGTTACCAGAAATGATTTGCTTTGTCTCTTCTCCCTATTTGGTAGGCCTATGTTTTTTTTTTTCCTTGAATGCGTCATTTTATATGTTATATAGATTATGGTGCCATCTGAGACAAATTTGATTTTAGCCTGTACTGAATAAAATCAACTTGACCATTTCCCATCTCTGTGTTCTTGGATGGACTGTAAATGGTGGAAGGACCTCAATTCTATGCATATTGGGCCTGAAAATTTTTTTTTATTGTGCAGCTAATGAGGGATCTTCAGACTTCATAATTTCCACATAAACATGCATTTGCTTCATTGATTTGTAGCACTACAATTCTGAATTAACTAGTTTTGAATTAACTAGTTTTAAACAGCTGCTTGCTTGTGTTGGAAATCAGAACGGTCTTAAATGTCTGGAAAAATGCAGTCACAAGTTGAGCTGGCAGCCTCCAGTTTTAGAGAGAGATGGCTGGCAGGATAAGTTGTTTTATACCACACGAACAAACACATAATGAAACTCGATGGCACTCAGAGCGCACACCTCCTCCAGCAGGTTTAGATCCACGAGCACTGTTAATCAGCTGCAGAATCCAGATCTGTACCTGGATTGGTCCCAAAATTTAATCACCTCTTCCCATTCATATAGTCCAACTTCCAATAACATTTTGTGATAATCCGTTGAATTGTTTGAGTAATCCTGCTGACTAACTAACACACACCCACACACGATCACAATACCTCATGGCGGAGGGAATGAAAGTCGCACAGTGGGATAGGCTGTGTCTGAAATCACTCACTACTCACTATATAGTGCACTATATAGTGGGTCCGCCATTTTGTAGGGTTGTCCAAATTGTTTGTAAGAACATTTATCCCTTATATAGTGAACTCATTACATCCCACAATCCACCGCGAAATGTAGTGTACATCCGATGGTCACTAACCCAGCTATACATCCAATCATGTACTGCACACAAACCGAAAAGCTCCGAAAGAACTGCGTTTAGTCAACGGAGTTTGAAAACAGGCACGAGAAATTTATTTGCTTCAGGCGCCAAAATGTTTTTTTTTTTTTATTATTATTTTTTAATTGGAAACCAAGCAGCGCAGGGGACCCTTTTTTTTTTTTTTTTTTTACACAGGATAAAATCGGACATTTAGGTACTATTAAAACGAATAATGATGAGTTAGAGGACAAAAAATAGATGACGATATTAAAAATTTAAGGCAAATTTTATTATTTAACCCCTTACCACTCCGGTAGCATTTGCCAAAAAATGCCTATCCAAGGCGAACCCAAAGTAAATTGAAAGCTGTCCTTGTTTTTAACATCCCTGACCGTCGGAGTGGCAAGGGGTTTTAAACGATAATGGTAGCAAACGCAGTGGGAAATACACTGGTTTGGTTATTACAGAAATACGCCAAAATCCTTCAACTGAAGTTTAATGGGTACGATTTGCGACAGCTATGACGCTGTTAACAGCTGCGACAAAACGAGCCAGGTAGTGTCCGAAAGCGTTTCTTCCCTCTGCCAATGAGCTCACTATATAGTCACCTACACCAGGGGTCACCAACTCCGTCCGTAGAGAGCTACCATCCTGTAGGTTTCTGCTCTACCTTCTATTCAGCACACCTCATTCAACTAATTAGCTACTTAACAAGATCTCTAGCTGGGCAACTGAGTGACTAATTAGTTGAATCAGGTGTGCTGAATTGGAGGTAGAGCAGAAACCTACAGGATGGTAGCCCTCCAGGAACAGAGTTGGTGACCCCTGACCTACACAGTGTGTCCCTTTAGAGTAGGGAATAGTGAATGAGTGAGTGATTTCGGACACAGTCATAGTCTCCCCTCTGACATACATATTCCCCACAACAGCGCGAGTTCAAATTCCGTAACACAGCCCCCTCCTTTTTTAAGCTTTAACGGGTGGAATAGTTCTTCTACATCGCACCTTCACTCAAACCGCTCCAAAGATGGTAGCGCATTTAGAAAATTTACATACATTCATAGGACTACTGACTTCCTCTCTTCCTGTTGTCAAAGTAATTTGTGACAAGAAGCAGAGTGCAAAACGCTTCTGTGTCAGGGAACATGTTTCCTCAGGGAAGACCCCCAAGACGAATCAGGTATGTTCTGACACTGAACTGGAAAATTTGAGGGGCATGCACAGGTATAGCAAAGTATTCTCGGTTGGCACTTCATACAAACCTCTGCAGCAGGGTGAATCATTCTTCAATAGAGTGACTCACTGGAATTCCATGTCACAACTTCTTGTGTACATGTTAGGGTTAGGGTTAGGGTGTGCTTATTCAAAGCTCTGTGCTGTAGAAATGCACTGAATGACCCTGCTGTTGGAGGTTTGTATCTAGCGTCAACCAGTATTCTCTTCCCATTTTCAACAGCTGTCGTAACTACAACATAAGCATTTGTCCTCAGGGTTGCTCGTAAATCCGAATCCACCTGCCCCATTCGGTCCCGCCCACAGACCGTCACATTTAATGGTTCTATAAAACGTGCAAAAGCAACTTATCAGATTGACTGCGTTTGACCAAGAGCAAATTAACAAGGGTTGGTTGACCGCGATTGATAGAATAGCAGAGGGACTGCGAGATATCTATTCACAGTAGCTTCCCAATAGTTAGCGTCAAATATCTCAACTAGTTTGCTTTAACTGCCTTGCTACCTGCTTTTGAGTTATGACGTCACAAAAAAACAAGTAGTCCTCCTTTCATCACCCAACACAGCGACACCATTCGAAGCAATTATCTCGATAACCAGCGACAACTAATGCTAGTACTAGAAGGCTCAATACAAGATATCCATCAATACAGCAAGCTGTCAAATCAGCCTCTTTAGCCACTTACAGTTAGCAAATCAACAAGCACTGCTAATGCTAGTCCCAACATGTAAAGTTAGCTAACGTTACTACCTCGCTACACATGTAACAAACTAGCACGGTCTTTCAAAAGGTAAGTTAACCACAACCTGCATATTCAGACAATTCGTTCATCAATTCATAATTCATTAACCAGGTTTTCATTCCGTACCGATCGGCCAGCTCCAGAACTTCGTGTATGTTGCAGGTACTGACACGTATTTCTCCTGTATACATGTACTGAATGACGCTTTCCACCGTTTCTGGATCGGGCCCTAGCTCGGAGCTCCATTCCTTCATGTCGACACGACCGGACAGCGACTCTGAAAACTGCCCTCCGAGGAGCGGCGTGAAGTAGTCAGTAGCAGCGGCCAAAACTGAGCGATGAGCGGAGAATTCACATGACTGCACATTCCCGGTGGCCGCCCCGCTGCTAAAAGCCAGAGTAACATCACAGAAGAGCCCCTGTTTCCTTTGCTCGTTCTGCCGACGAGACAACTCCGAGCAGTGTGAGGAAGAAGTGAACTCCTCGGCCTCCTCCGAATCCCCGTCCGCAGCTAAGGCACTGGCCGTGCCGGTGCCGCCAACCGTCCGGTTCGAATCTTCTGGATTTGGTGCTGCGGCGGCCATCCTGGCGGCGGGTGCAATCTGAAATCGCTGAAAACCCGAACGCGAAAGCATACACACACAGACGCACCTACTTAAACACAAACCGCATATTAAACTGAGCATGCGCACTTCTTCGTTTTCTTCTTCTTCTTCTTCTTCTTCTTCTTTTATTCTTATCTTCTTCTTCTGCTTTAATGTCGTTGGTTTTAATGCTAGTTAACATCCTTTCAGTGTATTGCCTCCATCACTTCTTATACAATTCGATAACTATACTTCTATTGTGTAAAGAAAGAAAGGAAAGAAACATACCTAGTCCCTAATCCACTATTCTATTTTCAAATAGATTCTCTCCTATTTCCCTGGCGTCTGAATCCCTCAAAACCCTGTTGCCAAAATTCCCTGGATTTCATCTCCCTTCACATCTGAAATGCCTAATATTTCCCCTTGCCACGTCCACCACCATCCTGACTTTGTCTCTATATCAATTGCACTGTTAATGACCATAGCAATCAATGCTAAAAATCTCCTTCTGTCCAAATTAAGCACCTCTTTATCACATTTCTCTTCTTCTTTTCCTGCTCCTCCTGCTCTATCAAGTCTTGCTTTTGCCATTCCAGTTTCCACCCTCTCTCTTTTAGTTGCTCATGCATATAATATTTTCCCCTGTGCCCATGTTCATTCTACCTCCTTCACCATTTTCCCTCTCTCACAGTGAACTGCCCCCACTTCATGATTTAATCCACAGTGAAAACATATAGCTTGTTCTTTGGTGAGTTTGCATTCCTTTGCATTTCATCCATTTTGCCCCCACCTTCTACACCTGTGCACTTTTTTCTGATGAACTGCCGCCAATGCCCATAATCCTGACACCAGAAACACTGCAGTGAAACCCTTTCATATGCCCTAACCCTGTAGCTGACATAATCCAAAAACACCCTTTGAGGCATTTCCTCATCAAATTCTAACAAAATTGAAGTGCTGTCACATTCTTCCCTAGTTCTGTGGCTTTTAAGCTGCGTTGCCCAATGAACACCATCCACCTCTAAAAAAACTTCCTGCACTCACTGATAATGGTACCCCACTGATAACCCCCTTCACATTATTTTTGTCTCTCATTATAAAAGAAACGACTTTTGTTCCATTATATCATTTTATTTTTAATGCCTTTAGTCTCTCTGTTTCATTGAATAGCATTCCACAATTACTGTACCTGCCCTTGTTACCCTTACTCCACCAATCTCCTTCTTCTTCTGTGTTTTCAGTCATATACAGAGTAGTGTATCACTGCCACCCACTTGAATTAAAATACTTGCATAGATTGTTTCACCGCATGCCTAAAAAAACCCTCACCCTATCCCACATTGTCCAATATCAATAATTATTCAAACTAACAACATGGAGTCTCATTCCCACAAAATTCCTTTTCCAACATGCCGTGCATTTCATCTCCCTTAATATCAGTGATCTCTAAAATCTCCCTAGCTGCATACAAAACCATCCAGATCCTTTCAGATTTCATTTCAATCTCACTCACGCAGTGTATCACCATTGCAATAAATGCAGCTACCTTCTTTTGTCAATACTTATTCTTCCTTTATCAGGTACACTTTGTTCTTTTCCCACAGTCATCACTGCATCGTGTGCTTTCCTCACTGCTCCTTTTCCTAACCTCACTCTTCATAGCCTCCACATATCTCATCTTGTTCTGCACTCGTGGCAGTTCCACCTCACATTCTAATTTCCTCCATTACACTGCTTTGCCCCAGCTGCATGATTTCCTCCACAGTCACAACATTCTTCTTCTTCTTCTTCTAATAATTAAAGAGGTGACTGTGTTCCCCTGACACATCTCCAAGGAGGTTCCTTGTTTTTGGAAACTTAACCTAGCTTCCTTTTAAGGCTGATATCAATTCAATCTTTTCCAACCCCTATATTCCAGCAGCACCTGCTGAGCAGATTCAGGATGACCGCTGTGTGCAAATCTATCAGCTGGGTATTTACCAATCTTATTATGTGTCTGATTAAGTCCAGTTTATCCATGCACAGGAATCCCTCCATATTCCTGAGTCTTTGTATGGACCATCGAGAGTGAAATATCCAAACAATTCTTTGAGTTCCATTGTCTTGAAACTTTTCAATTATTTTCTCATGCATTTGTGGCCAAACTGGCAATCTTGTTATCATACTGCACAATAAAATAATTGTCAAATGAATTTTTTTTTTCTAATCACACTTTTTGTTTTAATTAGCATTTTCCTTATCATCCCAACTTTATCTGAGTAGGGGTTTATAAGTTACACAAACTAAGATTTTCAAAACTGAGAATCTGTGCTTTGAGTTTACATACATTATTTAATTTCATCTCCAATATTTTGAGGTACACAGCTAAAATAACTGTCAATGGTCAAAATGTATAGACCTTATTGTAATAGTACAATAGTATACAGTGCAAGTACAATAGGTAGTTTAATGACTATCTGTTACCTTTATTAACTCTTTCAACCCCAGATATTCTAGCATCACTATACCCTTCAACCCCACAGCCCTCTGTAGAGGGCTGGTCATTATCTGGACATTGTATCTTACTGCTATCTCTGGAATCCCATTAAATGTAACCTGATATGTTCCAATCAATTAGTCAGATTGTTTGAAATTTCCCTACAGGAATTTGGGGTAGAAGGGAATATGTTGGTCAGCCCTCTGTAGAGGGCTGTGGGGTTGAAGGAGTTAATGATAACTTACATGATTCATAGTATTTATTGTATTTGAGGGTGCCTGTTCGTTAGACATACACACTCAATAACTGAATGTCACAGAGAAATAATAGTGCTATACTTTGGAAAATGTAATAAAACCATAGATTGTATGAAAACTACAAACCCCAATTCCAATGAAGTCGGGACAGTGTTTAAAATGTGAATAAAAACAGAGTGCAATGATTTCCAAATCTCATAAACCCACATTTTATTCACAAGAGCATAGACAACATATCAGATGTTAAAAGTGAGAGGTTTTGCCATGTTATGAAAAATATTAGATCATTTTGAATTTGATGGCAGCAACACGTCTCAAAAAAGTTGGGAGAAGGGCAACAAAAGGCTGGAAAAGTAAGTGGTGCTAATAAACAGCTGGAGAAGCATTTTGCAAATAATTAGGTAAATTGGCAACAGGTCAGTAACATGACTGGGTCTAAAAAGAACATTTTAGAGAGGCAGAGTCACTCAGAAGTAATTATGGGCAGATGTTCACCAATCTGTGAAAAACTGCATCTAAAAATTGTGGAACAATTTCAGAAAAATGTTCCTCAATGTAAAATTGTGAAGACTTTGAATGTCCCACCATCAACAGTACATGATATCATGAAAAGATTCAGAAAATCTGGAGAAATCTCTGTGCACTAGGGACAGAGCCGAAGATCACTATTGGATGCTTGAGATCTTCGGGCCCTCAGCCGGCACGGTGTTAAAAACAGGCCTGATTCTGCACTGGAATACACTGCATGGGCCCGGGAACACTTCCAGAAATCATTGTCTGTGAACACAGTTTGCCGTGCAATCTACAAATGCAAGCTTAAGCTGTATTATGCAAAGAAGAACGTAGAGCAGTGGTGGTAGTGTGCACATCCCCACTGGTGAGGTGCAGAGCAAAATGGCTGGATACAATAAAAAAGAATGAGATGCTCGCACTCTACTTATACTCCCATGTGGTAGTATAAGCAGAGTGCGGGCATCTCATTCTTTTTCATGCAAAGAAGAAGCCATATGTGAACACGATCCTGAAATGCCGCCGTCTTCTCTTGGTCAAAGTTCATTTAAAATGGACTGAGGCAGAATGGAGAACTATTCTGTGGTCAAGATTAATCAAAATTTGAAATTCTTTTTGGAAACCACAGATGCCGTGTCCTGCAGTCTGAAGAGGAGAGGGACCATCCAGCTTGTTATCAGCGCACAGTTCAAAAGCCTGCACCTCTGATGGTCTGGGGTTGCATAAGTGCCTATGGCATGAGCAACTTATAGATCTGGAAAGGCATTATCAATGCTGAAAAGTAAATAGAGAAGTTTTACAACAAAATATTGTCCCATTCAGACACAGTCTCTTTTAGGGAAGGTCTTGCACATTTTAGCAAGACAATGCTTAACCCTTTCATTACCATTGCCGCATTTCCGCGACAGCGCCGATCCCGCATCACTTACCATTGTCGCTATTTTGCGCCTAGAGAAAGTCCCTCACAAAAACTGTCAAAGCTCCGCAACAAAACACCCCTTTGGACGAGTCTGGTATCGCACAACACGTCAGTGATGTCATCAGGCTTCCCGTAGTTCCCAATCCTCCGGTTATGCACAGTTTTATTTTATTTTATACAGGTTATTGCAGGTAGTGCGTGCTGCAGCACGTGTATCTCCGTTTGTACACAAATGCACGTGTATCTCCGTTTGTACAGAAATGCGCGTGTATCTCTGTTTGTACATAAATCCCATAGAGGAGATATCGTCTTGTCTTGACAAACCGAAATACAGTTTTTATCCTCATTTTCTGTTTTTACTTTTGGAAAAACTAAGCAAAGATATGTGTCAATGGAAAGGTAAATATATTTTGAACGTGATTTTGTACATAAAATTATCAATTTCTGGCGTTTTTAGTTTGAAAAAAGAGGGTGAAAATCCACATGCAATATCATGCTGCAATAGCACAAAAATCTACGGTAAGCAAGGGTTGTCTTATTCCCAGTGAGCGGTAGTGAAAGGGTTAACCACATACTGCATCCATCACAACAGCATGGCTTCATAATAGAAGAGTCCGGGTGCTGAAATGGCCTGCCTGCAGTCCAGACTTTTCACCAATAGAAAACACTTGGTGCATCATAAAATGGAAAATCCGGCAAAGACGACCCAGGACTGTTGAGCAGCTAGAATCCTACATCTGACAAGAATGGGTGAACATTCCTCTCCCAAAACTTCAACAATTGGTCTCCTCACTTCCCAGACGTTTACAGACTGTTGTTAAAAGAAGAGGGGATGTTACCCAATGGTAAACACAGCCCTGTCCCAACGTTTTTGAGATGGGTTGCTGCCATCAAATTCAAAATGAGCTAATATTTTTCATGAAATGGTAAAATGTCTCACTTTCAACATCTGATATGTTGTTTATGTTCTATTGCGAATAAAATGTCAGTTTATTTGCAAATAATTGCATTGTTTTTATATACTTTTTACACAGCATCCCAACTTTTTTGGAATTGGGGTTGTATGATAAACAATAAACCAATTACTCTTCGAGACTAATTCTTCAGGCATTTTTTTTTTTCCAAGCCTCAAAGAATAAGACATACGGTACTCATGCAGTAATAGACATTATTCGCTCTTAATTTAAACGATTAATCAATTCAAATAAGACTAGGAACAGCAGACAACAATTCAAAAGGCTGAATCTGTAACCACCATGCTATGCGCTACTGCTGACCTTTGCAGCATGAGCCTGATCAATCAATCTGAGACTGACTGATTTTGTAGATGTACCAGCGCAATAAAGAACAGGTTTGTCTACAGATGTATTCCTGCTAAATTCCAAGCAATAAATGTTACTCTGTAAAGCAAAGGGAATTAATATTTAATTTCAGTTATTCTTTATTACATCTAAATTATGCTGGACTTCCCAACAAAAATACATTTTTTTTATATGGGAATTTTTTAGAACTTACAGTCCTATTGGACCATGCAGATGTATTCATATCCCTGCTATAATCTGAATAAAAAGTAATATTTGTAGTGAGTTCAGGCAAAGGGCATGACATGATTCCAACAGCCAATCTCTTAACCTGCAATTACACACACACACACACACACACACACACACACACACACACACACACACGCACACACTTTTTAATCATTTACCTGAAGTTCTCAGAGCTTCAGAATCCTTTATATTGAGGGAAACTAAGCTATTTACTTCTACTTAGTGCCCATTATTAAGGCGTTATTAACGTCTTTGCTTATTAAACAACCCTCTTCTCTTTCCATTTAATCTACCATGTCTGCATTTTTCAATCTCAAACACCAACATTACTTCTGAGAGTTTATGGATATGTGCTGGCATCCTCCACAATTCATATATTTAGTACAGGACTGAATTGATGTTTGGTTACAAATTATATGGTCTAACTCCGTGAAACGTATGGACCCCGACATGGGTGTGTGAAGTGTAGCTGCTGTATTCAAACCTGGGGAGCTTCAGTCCAATGTTAAACACTACTGGCAATCCCAAGGTTTCCAACAATCCCAGATATATACTGCAGAGTTACAGACAAATGTGTAGAAAGTGTACAAGATCTAGATATTTTCTATTTGATGTAATGCTGTAGTCATAATAACTGGCATCCTGGGTTTGAATATTTCTCTCAATACAGGCATGATGTAGCTTCATTGAAGTGCTGCAACCAGCAGAAAAAATATAAGTGTGACATAGTCCTACAACATTTAAAAAATGCTTTTTCTGACTTTGAACCTAATTAAGGGAAAACTTAACCCCTTAAACTGTAATTTTTTCAATAAAGTCAATCTAAAAAATAGCCCCGCTGCAAAGCAGATGTTATCCCTCAGCCCCTGGACTGTTTGGAATGAATATAAATTGATGAAGCCGTTTTCAAGTTATCCAGCGGAATACAAAATTCAAGATGGCGGCTGTGGCGGCCATACTGAGCATCCAAGCGCCATCTAATTTGATAGGTACACAAGACCAAGCAACTCAGCAAAAAATGACATTGATTGACGACTGCATATTCAAGTTACCGAGCAGAATACAAAATTAAAGATGGCAGCCATGCCGGCCTCACAGAACATCCAAGCTCCATCAAAATCGATAGGCTTTTGAGGGTACACATGACCAAGCAACACAGCAAAAATGGCGTTGATTGACGAAGGCATTTTCAAGTTACCGTGCAAAATACAAAAGTTTACGGGACAGACAAACGGACATCGCATGTGACGACAATACCCCTCTGCCCCTTAGTCGAGAATGAGGGGTAAAAATGCCAATAGCTTGAGCAAAAGAGAAAAATGAATCCAGGTAAAATAACTTCTTTTTAAAGATTTTTTATTATTCTATTATTCCTCCTTCATATTAATGACAACAATGACAAAGTGAAATTGTGTAGGAGTAAAAAAATACATCACAGTGTCAGGAACGATGTCCTTCAGTAAACACAATGGAACATACATGCACAGATATATAAACACACACAATATGTTTCAATAGCTCTCACAAATGATACGCCATAAGATCAACAGGGTCATGCAAGCTTACTGGAAGTAAACTGAAGAGAAAGACACGAGGCACCTCCAATACTGTCGTCTCTGTCACAGTTCAGATGTGTAACCTGCATTTGGCTAACCGGGTGTTGATGCATGGTAGTCAGCTCAACCTTTGCGGCTTCCCTTAAGTTATGTCTTCATCTCAATGAGCTAGAAGGGACACATGACCATGGATCTTACATTTCGTGAAGGAAAACGGGATCTGGTCTTAATCTACACTCATGGCATGGACAGGTGGTCACACAATATATAGTAGCTGACAATTTTAAGCAAAGCTAAAAGCAGTTAAATTCTAAATTAAAGCATAGGCACTTAGATCACTACATTTTTAATCACATACATGTTCTACACATATACTGTATATCTTTATTACTTCCTATTAAAAAAATATTGTCTACATCTGCCAAAAGTGAATTGCTTTAGCAATTTTTTTTTTTAATATGCTGACAACATTTATCGAACCCAGCTCAAAGACAGTACAAGGCAATACAACATTTGGAGAGAGACAACAAGATTAAATGATTTAAGAGGCAGGGCACATCCAGACCATTTTTTGCAGTGGCTAGACAAAAATGAAGATAAATTCAATATTGAAAAAATATTAAAGTACAAAGCAGACTGCTCTACTGCTCCTTGTGACACAGCATGGACCTTTACACATAAAGCTACTGAGAAGTATAGAGAAAAAGAAGAACTACTACTAGAAGCCATAATACTCTCCAAGTTACTCCAATTATAAGGTGTAGTAAATATCTGACAGCAAAAAAAAAAAAAAAAAAAAAAGGAAGTTGTGGAAATTTGCTTGTGTGACCTCCAATTTACAAAGCAATGAGTGTGTTCACATGGATTACATTAACTTCTGAGGTTATATCACACATAATTACTATGGTTCTTCAACTGTGACTGAGGCAATCTCCAAATACACACCCTCCCAATGTCGGTGACAAAATTAGTTAGATTGTGGAACAGGTTCTCCAAGGGCTGGGTTCAGAGTTGCCTCGGTTACATGGACATGTGCTCTGGAAGCACGTAGGAGATGTCATCCCAAGGATGCCTATACAGACCCTGTTTCAGCCGTTTCTGGTCCAGGTAGTGCCCTTGGAGGAAACGAAAGAGAAAAGATGAGTAAAGAGGTGTGTGTGTGTGTGTGTGTGTGTGTGTGTGTGTGTGTGTGTGTGTGTGTGTGTGTGTGTGTGTGTGTGTGTATTTATATATCAGGGTTTCCTCCAGGATTTTTTGAAACTGTGGCGGAGGGCTTCAGCGCCGGGTAAAAACTCAGCATTATCAGGTGTGGCCAGTTATCATTAATCAGCACGTAGGCGATGTAATAGTTGAAGTCTATGTGCACGGAGGTTTATCAGTTTCACATGCATGACGGTGGATTTCACATATAATATGAAAACCGATTATGACTCCGGACTCTGGAATTGGAATTAAATAATCATGAAGATACAATTAGGAAGAGCAGGATGTGCTCACAGCAAACACAGAAGTTAACCTCATAGTTTATCATTTTGCAAAGTGAACAAGATATTTTTTCTCTAATCCTTGCACACATTGCATTAAGAAGAAAGCAGCGCGCTTTACTGCCGATGGCTAATTTTTATCCATTGGAAAACGTGTTCATCAAGCAAAATAATTGAAAACAGGTAAAGAATTATTAGCGCTCATTTTAACTTAACAAGAACTGGTGACTCTTGATTGTCCTGAGGACTTTTGGAGTTTATGTAAAGTCATTTTACATAGGCGTGGCGGCTTTTACTTTGCCGTGGCGCTGCGCCAAGATCAATTACATGTAGCTGAAACCCTGTATATAGTGTGAACACTCATACTCAGCGCTGCCAATTTAGGGCTGAAAGGAAATGAACATACACCATTACGGGCTGAACGCCATCCTTGTGTTCCATCGACATCAGGGGAGAATCAAATGCACAGTAGCACATTAGTGCCAACAACAGCACAATTTAATGTTGTTATATGTGAGGTTTAAGATTTTAAAAATCTCATCCAGACTTCAGTAGATGATAAGAAAAATAGTTATTTGACTGAAAAAGCCCAAAAGCCTTAAGTTTTGACAAGTCCATTTTGAGTTTACTGGAATATTTAAATAGTACATGACAATGTTTTGTTTTAATGCTATTATTTGTTTGCAAGTGCTTAAATTACATTAGCCAGTTTTCCATACTTTAAGCAAATAAAATCAGTGACACTACTTGTTGATCAACAACTGAAAATATTATTCTAAAAAAAAACCCATATAATTTCACATAAAATTAAAATGATCATGTGCTCGTAGGTAAAATTCAAAGAATTTTTGTGGACTCCAGCACTAAAAGGTCTTTCATGTCAAAGGCAAATCTGTTCGATGACTATGGTCAAAATCTTCTGTCATACAAGTTACCAGCGAGGACGCAAACACACTTATCTTTAAAGGTAACAGAAGATGACATTATGATCATCTTATTGCATAATACACCCTACATACATCAATTAATTAATTAATCAAGAGGCACAGATCAGCCTTTGTAGAAAATTTAGCATATTATTTCAGGAGCAAAACTGCGGCAGTCAAAGCTGCAAAACACACCTCACGACACCCTTGCTGGAGCTGTACGATGCGCCTATAGACTGTGTATTTTGCAAACGGGGCCCTATCATTATAAGAGTCTGTTCCGTTCAGCTCCCCAATACCTACCTATAAAGCCCATGCTTCTTCCCAACACAAAGATCCCGTTCAGAGCCCCAATCTCCACAAACTCGTCAGCCTCGTCCCTGAAAAGGTAGAGACAAAGTCAGGCCCGTCACTACCTCAGAATATAGAAGGAGATGAAAAGGTGGTCAAGTAGTCAGGCCCGGTCCTACTTCACCCTGGCCATTCTCAGAATATAGAAAGGTGTATAAATGTCAACAAATAGTCAGGGAAACCTGACTAAGAGCTGGGGAGTACCTGTGATGGACTGCATCCCATCCAGGGAGAGTAATACAGTTCATGCCACAGAAACCTGGGTTGATATGCTGGCTCAAACAGGCTTAGAATATAGAAAGTGTTCCTGTCACTCAAAGGTAAACTACAGCTGCAGTGTGAGAAGCTCCTGGTTGAAGCTTTGAGAACCAAAGGGATCACGGATCACGCTCGAAAGGCTGCATAACACTAGTAATCAGTTACATTTTTTGAAAATTGGTGACATATTCAACCATGCTGGAGACAAATTTATAAATTTATATAACAAACTTAGCTGGCAGGTAAGGTTTTTCCCCACCGTGTGAAAACACCGCACGTCCTCAGCAGGTCCACGAAGGCCACTCCAATGAAGCCATCCACATTCAGGATGAGGTTGGGCTTCTTTAAAGACAGAAAGAAAGTGACCGTCAATGACTTCCTCCCTAAAAGTTACAGTGTTGTGAACAAGCACCTCTAAAACCAGCCTCCCTTGAGCGAGGCCTTTAACAAACATTGCTCCAGAAGGGTTGCTTAGTCTATGCAATCGCCTTTGCTTAGTCTATTTAACTGAATGTCACTTTGGATATAAGCAACAGCAAAATATCTGAAGCAGTTTTGACAAATAACTGTAGTGCACTTTCAAAAAAATTTATTAGCAGAGTATACTTGCCATTTCAAAGTTACAGGCATGGCTACAATAAAAGAGATCTTCTGCCACTTACTGTAATTAGTAACTGTAATGTTTTACAAATTGCTAGTTTTTACATTAAACATAAATTGGAGAGTTGGTTGTTGGCTTACCTGTATTGAGGTACATTTTACTGTGTTTTAATTTATAAGAATTATAATAAAGGAAAAGTCATTTTCATACTTTGATGGTAAAAAAAAGAATTGCAGAGTACCAACATGTATTGCTGTATGTGTAGTTTGTTCGATGATTGATGAAACCATCAAAGAGAATAAAATGAAACAATTGAAAAACACTTTCTTAAAAGCAAAAATGAATATTTACATGATCCATGCTTTCTGGATTTTTCATATCATTGTTTTTTTTTTCACAAAACCTTAAGAATTTAGGGAGTCATTGGGGCTGTGTGACTTGGGATTCACTGAATTTTAAGACGGTACCTTGGAGGTAGTGATCTTCTCCACATCCAAGGCATAGTCCAGCAGCTGAGTGGCAGGGAAGTTCTGCTTCACAAAGTCTTTCAGGATCTGAACCCTCATATCAGGGTTGTTGATCTAAGCAACAATAAAATGGCCGTTACGTTTAGTAATGAGCATGTGGATGAGTAACGCACAAAGATCAGCAGGGCCCTTGTGAGCTCCTGACCAAGGGATAGGAACTGAAAACAACCAGCATTTTGGCCCATATGACCAGTGCCTTCCAGACCAAATCACAACACAGATTTTGGTGCCTCATTTCAGTATCATAATTCTGGACTAGCGAACATTACACTCGGTAAAAAAGCAGAAGAAAAAAAATTAGAAGTACAATTTGGAAATCAGCATGAACAATTATAGAAGAACAGTAAGGTCCATAAATATTTTGACATTGTCAATGGTCATTTCAGCTCTCAATCATAGAATATTGAGTTGAAATGGAGTAATCATTATAAGTTCAAAGTGCAAATATTCTGCCTAAATTTTAAGGTACTCACATCAAATTTGGGCGGGTGGTGTAGGAATTAAGGCACTTTTATGAGGGGTCCCCTCTTTAAAAGGGACCAGAAGTATTTGAACAACTGGCTGTTCAGCTGTCCCATTGCAAGGTATATTTTATTCCCTCGTAATATCCTTTAACAGAGAACAAATGAATGGTCTACTGTTGATTTCAAGAGTTGCGTTTGCATTCATCTGTAGCAGTTTAATCTCAAAATGAAATCCAGAGAGCTGTCACTGCCAGAGAAGACCGATATTATATCTGGCTGAAAACTCAAAACAAATCCAACGGAGGAAAAGTAAAACCTTAAGGTGTGGCTAACTGAACTATACTATTCAAAAAAAGTAGGGGATATTTTATTTTGAGATCAAAATTTTCACATATACAAAGGGATACGAAACCATGTTGTATAGTTCCTTACTGAGGAAGCATTTCCAAAGAAATTCACCCAAACACATCAATGACACTCTCACGATCTGCACGGGATGCTATTGATGATCAAGGGGGTTGTGCCACAAATTTGCATGACTCTGAATTGGAAGGTTAGAGCCACTGTAAAGGAAGATTTTGAAGAGAAAGCATCAGATTATCAGTGGTTGAAGTCGTTAATTAAACAGAGACCATGCGCCGTCTAACACAGGAGGAGAGGTTACGTGCCCTTGGCATGCTACAGGTTGGCACAAGACAGGTCGTTGTGGCAAGGGCAATGAATGTTTCCCAGTCTGTCATCAGCAGATTATGGTCCAGACATCGTGCTACAGGGTCTGTTCAGGATAGACCACGATCCGGTCGACCAAGGGCAACAACTCAGGCTCAGGACAGATTCATCCGCACTATTGTCTTGAGAAATTGTATGGTAACAGCAAATCAGATAAGGTCTCAACTTCAAAGGGATACTGGCTTGGTAGTGAGTGGCCAGACCATCAGGAATCGTCTGCACAGATTTCACTTACACGCCCGACGTCCTCATGTCATTCCCTGTTTGAGGGATCGTCACATTAGGCCAGACTCCAATGGTGTCGCCATCATCAACGCTAGGATAATCGCCGATGGAACAACGTAATGTTCTCAGATGAGTCGAGGTTCACTGTGGACTTCCTTGACAGACGAGGAGGGTTTGGCGCCGACGTAACGAACGTTTCCATGACGTTAACGTCATTAGACATGATCCGTATGGGGGTGGATCTGTAATGGTGTGGGGAGGCATCACTGCTGCCGGCAGAACAGACTTGCATGTTGTTGCTGGACGTGTCACAGGGCAGTACTACCGGGACAACATCTTGGCACCCCATGTTGTGTCGCTTTGCATGCCGTTGAACATTTTCCAAGATGACAATGCCAGATGTCATACGGCCAGGATCGTTACAGATTACCTCCAGCAGCAGAATATCACCACATTAGCATGGCCAGCACTCAGTCCGGACTTTTCCCCGATCGAGCATGTCTGGGACATGCTTGGACAGCGGCTACGCCAACGTCAACAACCTCCTGCCAATGTCCAAGAACTTGCTGCAGCATTGCAACAGGAATGGAATAACGTTCCCCAAAATGACCTGGGACGTCTCGTTAGGAGTATGCCACGCCGAAGCTTGTCTAGCCAACCGAGGGGTTTTACCCGCTACTGACTCTGTTTCACAATGGTGGTAAATTTGCTGTGTGACCCTGTGTTTGTGTCGACCCTTATTCTGGAGAATCTGTCCTTTACTGACTGTACACAGGGTTTCGAATAAATTGACAAATGTTTCCTTAATGTTTTTATGTCATTTGTTTCCTTCCTGACCTCATGATCTGCATTTCATGGTACTTGTAAATCCAATATCCCCTACTTTTTTTGAATAGTATATTTGGTGAATTTTTGAAAATGAAGAAAGTACTGATGAGCTCAAGAATACAAAAAGGCCTGGAAGACAACAAACAAGATAACAAATGTGGTGGAAGACAAAAACCCCTTCACAACAGTTGATCAGATCAGGAACACTCCACAGGAGGTAAGCATATCAGTGTTAAAATCAGCAATCAAGAAAAGACTTCACTACAGCAAAAACAGAGAGTTTATCTCAAGATGTAAACCACTGGTAAACTCAAAAACAGGAAATTTTCCAAAAAGTCATCTAAAAATCCCTGTTTAGTCCTGGAATAACATTTTATGGACAGATGAGACAAAGATGAACTTGTACCAGGAAGGCAGGAAGTCAAGTCTATGGAGAAGGGAAGAAACTGCTCATGATTTGAAGCATAACACTATCTATGAGGAGTGGCCATGTCCAAGCATGGATGGCTGCCAATTGAGCAGGTTCCCTTGAATCTCCTGGTGATGTGACAATTGACATGAGCTGAAGGATGAACTCTGAATAATGGATGCTAATGTTTAGTCATAAATCGATTAATTGCCGTTTAGAATTTAACAGCTTAAAAATGTGTTTGGCAAATGTGCAAATGTGTAAAAATGTGTATGTTTTGTGTGGTCTGCAGTTTCTCCAAAGCTCACATGTTAATTTTTATGCCGCAAGAGGGCATACTTCAATTTGGGTTTTGTTTAGTCTTCATTGTTAGATGCTGTCACATGAGTTAAGAATGGCTGAGTCATGCATATAGACTACCGAAGTGTGACATCACATTTCTACGGTAGCAGCTTCTCTGGATCTCAAACTTTTCGAATGGTGGCGTCAGGGTAGCTTTTCTGCAGTTTCTCTGCAGTTTAAGTCATAAATGGATCAGTGTTTTGTTCCAGAGTGTAATGATCAATGGGAAAATGATACTTGCACTTTTTTTTTTTTTTTTTAAATCACTTTCCCAAAGATCCAGTTCAAAAGATAGGATCTGGACATCCCTGATAAGGTGGAGAGCTATTCATTTTGCGTGAAACGCGACGAGACATGCTGGTAATGGTCAAAAGTTATGCTTCGATGCAAGATTGTTAGGAAAGAAATCTGAATAATTAATCCGAAAAAAATTCAGCTTTTTTGGTAATTCTGTGTTTCGTTGTAGCCTTTTGTTCATCGGATTATGAAAGAAGAATGGAAATCAACTCCACATCATTTTTAATGGCAGAAAATAGGCCTAGTAAGTGTTAAAAGTGAAAACATCTTCCACAGTGTTCAATCATTGAACATGGCATATGAAAGGTTTAAGCTTGCTAGCCAAAATGTGTTTGAAAGGTATTTCATTAGCCTCCTGTGAGTCTACAGAAAAAATGATTGTTTAGATCCAGGGAAATCGCTACTGTGGAATCATATGGCGTCATCACTTCAATACTCTATTCTCGTCTCAGAGTTCAGCCTAACAGCGTGAAGCACTGACCGCAACCTCACACGAGAGATGGCAGTAATTACGCACCACTTGACAGAGTTTTAGCTGGTGCCACCATTTGTTGAATGAGGACTGGGGGATTATAGCAGCCGTGACTGTATTGTTTTATCACTGTTTAAATTGTTCGCGTTTCATGAATTAATGTAATTAACATAACTAATGTGCCGCTAGAACTGCTTGGTTAAATAGGCGTAAAACTTAAACTGAGAAAAAGACTAGCGTTTTGAATCACATTAATTATTAATGATTAATCTATTATCGACCGATAACGCGTTCAAAGGAAAATGCATGAAATTTGCAACTATACTCTGAATTGTGTTGCAACTCTGAAGCTGGAATTCAGAACTCATTGGACAACATAATGCAGATGGACAATGACTTGGTAGCATACTGCAAAAGCAACCCAACATATTTCAGGCAAGGAAGAGGAACATTCCAATTTAGACAAGTTAATCATATGACCTGAATTCAATTGAATGATCATTTCACTTGCTGAAGGCAAAGCTGAAGGGAAAATGTCCTAACACCAAGGCAGGAACTTCAGACAGCAGCGGTGAAGGACTGGCAGAGCATCACCAGGGAAGAAACTCAGTTTCTGGTGATGTGTATGGATTGCAGACGCCATAGTCATTGACTGCCAGGGTTTGCAACAGAACACAAAAAACAACTATTTAACTGATGATTATGTCAGTTTGCCCAATCACTCTTGAGCCCCTTAGACTGAAGTGGCTGTAATGGGTGCAATTTATGGTTCATAAAATATTTTTGACAAAACCCCGAAATTGAAGTTGAAAGTCTGCAATTTAAGCACATCTTGACTGTTTCTTTCTAAATCCATCATGGTGGCATACAAAGCTAAAACAATGAAAATTGTGTCAATGTCCAAGTATTTACAGACCTTTCAGTATGTTCTTAAATTTTTGCCCATGACAAAAAAATACCTTTTCTCAAACTGGCCTTTGCTCCATTTTCAAGAAAGTGTTGGTTCAGGCTGCAACACCATTTTAAATGAGTCATCTCAGATGTGGTATCCGCAAAATCTAGACCACAGCTGAGATGGCCTGGAGTATGACTCATCCTGCATGTTTTAAATCTCTCAACTCCATAACAGGTCCATGATCAACCCCTGAAGCTGCTTGATAATGAGCCAATCATTTGAATGACCTGTAACAGAGCAGGGAGCAATCAAAAACATGCAGGACAGGTGGTACTCCACGAGAGCTTTGGGAAGCACTGATCGAGACGATACCACATCTCTCCTAGGGCTGGAGCAGTGGTGTGCTCGGTAAGTTTGGCAATTCATACACTGATCCTGGTAAACTGGAAGCAGTTGCACACCTTGCTGTGGCTGTTTGTACAGCAAACACACCCAGTTACAGAGGTCAGTGGTTAGTGTAGGCACTCTGAAGTACTAACCAGACTGTATGTACAGCAAACGCCAGTG
Source organism: Gymnothorax javanicus (assembly GCA_029692085.1). Taxonomy (NCBI): domain Eukaryota; kingdom Metazoa; phylum Chordata; class Actinopteri; order Anguilliformes; family Muraenidae; genus Gymnothorax; species Gymnothorax javanicus. The sequence continues at coordinate 33,000,270 of CM056206.1, forward strand.
GTAACCAACCCTGTTCCTGGAGAGCAGCAGTCCAGTAGGCTTTCAACCCTCACGATGCATACTGCATTAAACAGATAGAGTTTCTGTTTGGCTGGTGGGTAACGTGTCAAATAGGGTTTGATATTCAAACCTGCAGGATGACAGGTCATAAGGAATCGGGTTGGCTGCCACCGTTACGCCAAGGCACAAACGTTAGGTTTCAAACATGGGGTATAGAGCGCACCGACTTGACCCTGTGGCCGATGCCCATAATTAAGCGGCCGTCCTTCTTCATTTTGTTGACGAACTCCATTGGCAGCAGTCCGCTGTCAAACGCCTTGCTGAACTGATTAGCAGCTGCATCGAGAGCTCCTCCAAACCGGTCCCCCTGATGCACATAAACATAAACGTGCATATGACCACAGGCACAGACATCCACGGGTCAGAAAAATTTTGTTGTCCCAACACTTATGGAGATAACTTTATACAGCACCACAATGGCATGAAAAGTGCTGAGAACATGTAGAGAGGGCAAAAAGGGTTTTACATTGATAAGGTGAGAAAAGAGACCAGGAGAAAAAGACGGCTGGGAGAATGGTTGTGATATATGGCCCATCCTGACCCCTTGCTTCTTATTTGAAAGGAAACAGTGCATTAACAAGACCCTGCCAGACTCTTACGATGGTCAAGAGGCCAGACGTCAGGCTAGAGATGAGGTCTTTGCCAGCACGTGCGCAGACAATGGTGTTGTGTGCGCCAGAAACTGCCGGACCGTGATCTGCAGTCACCATTAAGCACATCTCAATGAACTGGCAGGCATAGCGGGGTAACCTGGAAACAGTAATAATGCCATCACTCCAAAGCAAAATTCCCAGAATCAAAATAAACCAAGCCTATATTTGAGTTACACACTGCACCTTGGGAAAAATTCAACAGCACACATATACAGCAGAGTGGTAATGCGCCTACATGGCAGACTTGCTGATGATATGTTATTTGACTAAAAATTTTCCAATCTCCAAAATCAATAGTGATCCTCTTCATATTGATCCACATAACAAAAATGAAAAGAATCCAACAAAAATTGTAGTATGTAGAGTGAGAACAATAAACTGAGCACGGACTGGCAGATGGACAGGAGCAATCACAACATAAGCCCATCCGGTGGAGTGGGCGTATAAACATGGGACTAGTTTAAACTTGAAATTTTATTGCATTTTTGCCACTGCCATCAGTTATTCACGTGTTTATACAACAGTGAACAGATTTCCATACTTTCAGCATTTACTCGTTAGTCCACAACTGAATGAAACTATGCTGGAAATTATATGGGAGAAATAAAAGTTATATCAAGAATGTATTTTTATGAGAAACCGCATGCAGTTCAGACAGTTTTTATGTCAGAGGTTCTCAACCTTATCCAAAGATGGCAAGTGTGGGAGCAGGCTTTCATTCCAGTCAAGCAGCTGGGCTTTGTTCAGACTGCAGGCAAATCAGATCTTCACGACAGACTGCCCGCATTATTTGCAAGTGATCCAATCGGATTTGTGTATACAGACATAACCAGCCTATCTGCATGGGTTGCTGTGGTAACAATGTAGACATCAGAAACTCAGTACAGTCGGGACATGGCTTTCCAACCCAGAATCGCATTTCATAGGGTTTGTTTTGCTGTCCAAACTTTCTAACATCAATCTGGATACGCCAGAAAACAAATTTGGGCCGGCAGTGTGAACAATGGCAGATTCTTCTGAAAATCTTTAGCGAAGAATCCAGAGGTTGATTTGTGTAATCAGGTGTGTGACTGCATGGCTGGAATAAAAGCCTGTGCCCTTACTGGGCCTGTCTGGTCAAGATTGAATAGCCCTGTTTTAAGGACTCCTGCATAAGCAGGTCTGTTGATCAGGGGAAAACATGTCCGTTTGAGTATATATGAGAATTCGAAGTCATATTACAGGCGGCAATGGTTACTAGGGGTAAACACAGCTGGCTTCAAAGCAAATGGCCAATGACAACATGATTGGTGTATTGTGTGTTATGCCCAAAACAAACTTGTAAATTTACTAAGCCACATAGTCCACTCCAGCGCCTTTAAGCAAACTACGCCTGGCCAAGCCTGACAGTGCATAGCACAATGTGCCACTGTCTGAAGATGGGGGTCTTAGTTCAAATCCCATGCTTAGACATCCAGCCCTTGCAAACACTGATTATGGAAGACAGCCGAGGTGTTGTGCACATTTACATGCTTAGCCTATGAAGTATAACAAACTCTTCATTACTGTTTAATATAAAACTTACGACTGTTGTGATACTCCCTTGAAGCAACAAATACCACTTTTCCACCAAGGCAGTCCGAGGGCCAGTTCATAGCCAGTGCCTAACCTCAAACCAACGAGACAGTTCTCCACCAGGACTGGTTTACGAGCAGCACCAACACTTTACTGGTTTAGAACCAAGAACCACCATCGTCAGGGGGTGGGGGCAGCATTATCGTGACCAACAAATCTCACTCAAACTTTTTGACCATATCACTCCTCTCTTGAATTTGATTTGTTTAACAGCAATGTGATCAATACCGGAACAGTCGATTCGAGGTAACTAGCTATGCCAAACAAAGCTACCATTAACATGTAACGTTCATTATTGATATGAATCAAAACATTTTGGGTACCTTTCTTCTCAAAAGCGATTGCTGTCCACAGCAATTGTGATGAGCTGTACAAATGCATTGAACCAGTCGTGTTTGGATGCCAATGTTGACAAGAAATTGCATTCAATCAACACAATTCAATTGTGGATACTGGTTATTAATAAGAATTTTCTTTGTTGTAATTTAAATCAGGAAGCAGAGGTTAGATGGCCTGCATTGCAAGATGTGCAAAAAGCAAACACAGATGTTAAAAGAGTAGTTTTTTTTTTTTTTTTGAACTGACAAACACTTTTCTGAATTGAATTTGCCCTTTAATCACAGCAGCATGGCATTAAGGAAGCTGTGCGCTTACCAGCTGATGGATTATGCAAACCATTGAAAAACTTGTAAAATCAAGTAATATGATTAAAATCAGGTTAAGACTACTAAAAAGAGACTATACCATCCTCTGATAACAGCTGAGCAGCCCTCACTGTATACAGTGACGTAATGACATGGCTCTACGGTGGGCCTCCAGCCCATAGCAAAGCAAACCAGTTCGCAGAAGGTTTGCACATTAAACCAACCACAAACTGGCAGTAGCACCAACCCAGAACTAGCCCTAGTTCTCATTGGTGTAAAGGGGGTAACAATGGGCCATTTAAGCCTCAGAAACTGAAAGCACAATGGGATAGTTGAGGCCTCACATACCTCCTTTGGAACCACAGGAGACCCAAGACTCCTCCCAGACCCATCTCCTCCTTGAATACCTCAGTGATGGGCATGCCAGCGTAAAGCAGCTCCTGGCCTCGCTCATCACAGATACTGGTCATGAAGGAGGCGGGCTTCCTGATCATACCCAGCTCCTATTGGAGGAGACAGCGATAAGGTCATGAAGGAGGCAGTTTGCCCTGATAGGCACTGCTAAATTCCCCAAACCAAACCACTGGCAGATACGTCGCATAACACTGTTGTCAGTATGCCTAAAACTCTACATCCTTTGTTTTATGTCTCTAGACTCTGTTGCTAGATGTAAAAGACTGTCACGCAGTTTCACCCTCTTGATAACTTGGGACTATTGACACTCAACAGGATCAAAATTTAAACTGCTTGATTTGAATTTTTTTTGTTGACTTTGATGAATTATTTGGACAGACAGGTAGCCAAATAAAAGATAATGAAGCTAGCAATAACAAAAGAGCAATCTTGTAACAGTAATTGGCCATCCCAACTACCACGGAATATTAGTGCAGACTTGCATATACTGCACCAAAACAACCCAAAACACAATTTTCATTGGACTGCTTAATTTTGAGCATACAGGCAGCCCAATGAATTTCACTCCTTTATAGTTAGGTTTACAGCACAAGAGCATTATGATAGCATATCAGTTTAGTTGTTATGCATTATGTTATGTTCTTGCTCTTTGGTGTTGCAACACAGAGGTGCACGGGGCGGCACTCTTACCCGTGCCCACGAATAGTCCATGGGCACCGTTGGAGGGGGCACCTCCTCAGCAGGAACGATGGTTCCCTTGGCAACAAGATCTTTGTAAACAGTCCTGCAGTTAGCAGCAGGGAAGATGGACACAGAGAAAAGACAGGGCAGATCTTCAGCAGCCAATAAACCCCATGGCACCCTTAACAGACACTTATTACAACTATAAGGCGTGTTAATATGCAGTAAAACATATTTAACACTTTCTATTGCTGATCAGCACAGGCAGAGTTCTAAAACACACTGACTTCTTAAATGGCACCAATAGGATAAACAAAAATGCTAATAAAATATTAAAGGAGGCGAACAACATAGGAACGACCAGACATTTTATCAAACACATCCAAATAACCCTGCGTGTATGTATGCACACAACTGTCCACAGGACGAGTGTTCAGCATGGGTTTTGCAGTCATGGCCGGAGCTCTGTTTGGTGAACTGACTTGATGAGGTCGCCCAGCTCATCGAAGCTCTTCGGCACGAATGCGCCGGCCTCCTTCAGGGCCTGGTTCTTGGCCACTGCCGTCTCCGAGGCCTGATTGGCACAGGCTCCAGCATGGCCAAACTGCACCTGTGGGAGAAAAGCATTCGCAGCGCAACAGTGCTGTCAACTTCACCAACGTGTCTCAGCCATGTTCTAAAAGCCCCCCAAAGCATGTCGAACCTCTATACACCACAAAAACTAGCAAGCTTCACCTGTGCTCCTACATCACCACTGCCCCCCAGCTGCGTCCCTACATCACCACTGCCGCCCAGCTGCGTCCCTACATCACCACTGCCCCCCAGCTGCGTCCCTACATCACCACTGCCCCCCAGCTGCGTCCCTTCATCACCACTGCCCCCAGCTGCGTCCCTTCATCACCACCACCCCCCAGCCCCACCACTGCCCCCCAGCCCCCCTTCATCACCACTGCCCCCTACATCACCACTGCCCCCAGCACCACTGCCCCCCAGCGTCCCTACATCACCACTGCCCCCCAGCTGCGCCCCTACATCACCACTGCCCCCCAGCTGCATCCCACTACATCACCACTGCCCCCCCCAGCCCCCCCAGCTGCGTCCCTTCATCACCACTGCCCCCCAGCTGCGTCCCTTCATCATCACCACCCCAGCCCCCTTCATCAGCCCCAGCGTCCCTACATCACCGCTTCACCCCCCCAGCTGCGTCCCTACATCACCACTACCCCCCACCACTGCCCCCCAGCTGCGTCCCTCATCACCACTGCCCCCCACATCACCACTACCCCCCAGCTGCGTCCCCCACATCACCACTGCCCCCCCAGCTGCGTCCCTACATCACCACTGCCCCCCAGCTGCGTCCCTACATCACCACTGCCCCCAGCTGCGTCCCTACATCACCACTGCCCCCCAGCTGCGTCCCTACATCACCACTGCCCCCCAGCTGCGTCCCTACATCACCACTGCCCCCCAGCTGCGTCCCTTCATCACCACTGCCCCCCAGCTGTGTCCCTTCATCGTCCCCCACATCACCACCACCCCCCCAGCTGCGTCCCTACATCACCACTGCCCCCCAGCTGCGTCCCTACATCACCACTGCCCCCCAGCTGCGTCCCTACATCACCACTGCCCCCCAGCTGTGTCCCTACATCACCACTGCCCCCCAGCTGTGTCCCTAGGTCCAAAATAAGCTGTCACTACAGAATCAGTCAAAAGTCTGAACACACTTTGTAACAGCGCTCTGATTTTAGAGAAATTTAAAAGGCTTAACTTCTCAATATAATCTCAAATGGGATCTGGTAAGAGGTAAACAGTCAGAAGTTAAAAGAGAATTTACTCGTTTGAACAGTATCCAACATTTTGCAATTCTCAGAGAAGCCATATTTTGCAAAGTAAACTGACAAACAAGCTCCTTCCATTTTTCAGAGGTTGAATTAAAGTTAAGCAGTTTTGGGACTTATTGGGCTAAAAAGGTCAATGAGAAGCAAACCACAAATGCAGCACATCTATGTGAACTTAGATGGCCATGCAGCTGCAAACTCGTTATACCCATATGACTGTCCTTGTAAAAAAAATATAAGTAAGTTCAGCAATTATGAAAACACATGCTGATTAGTTTGATGGATTTAAAAATTACATCCATTTCGTAAAATAAATGGTGCTTATTTCTTTTTTTGACATGTATTGCAAGAAAAATGTGGGTATGTTGAAACATTTGACTAGTACTGTATGCCCCCGAAGCACTTATAATGGACCTGTAATAAAGCTCACACTAACTGCTACTCAGTGACTCCTCCTCTCCTCTCCCCTCCTCTCCCCTCCCCCACAGGTCACTCTCCCATCGTACCTCAGAGGAGAACAGGGTGGCGCAGGTCCCGATGCACCAGCACACTACAGGCTTGTTAATCCGGCCACTCCGGATCCCCTGGCAGATCTTGTATTCCTCTGTTCCCCCAATCTACAGTCAACACAGCATGGACCAACAGTGAGAAACCAGGACAGTGGATGGGTGAAAATCCAGGTGAGGATTCAAATAACACCTGAACACAGCTCAAATATGAATGACGATTAACAAGAACAAAACTGTTCAGATCCACGGCACATAATGTCCATGTGTCCCACGGAGCATCTCTACTAAACGTATGAGTGAGTGAGTGACCACAATTTGCCATTGGTACACCATGACGGCAGTTACTGCATGTTGAGGGAAGAACAGGACTCTTTAAATAAATATCACCTGATTACAGAATCAGCTGTGGGAGTGCCTCGTTTTTTCAATAAAAAAACTACTTACTGGAAAAAAATTTGGCATCTCCAATTCCACCTAAATTGGGAATGTCCAATCTGCAAACTATGTACAAGCGTGCTCGTGTGTAACTCATGCTGCCATCTCAGGAAAGCGCAGACTGTTTTCAGTTCTGAAACATGCGGCTGTCAGCTACTGCCACTTTCCACTCGCAATATGAAACCTGGTGAACTCCTAACGCGGGTGAAGGAAACCCAAACATGCGCTAGCTTAGGATTTTACTGCTGAGTGCCCAACTGGCCAGCAGGAGGGGCTAGAGCAGCATACAGTGCTGACCCTAACCAACTGTACCCCTACCATATCCAGGTAGCGCAAAGCCAATAATGTGCTGGTCTGAAAAGGCAGCCGGCCACAATGCGGCACCTTAACCGAGTGAGCCAACCTGGCAGCCCCAGAGTGCCAAGTTACATCCAGAACAGCCCTTTTTTCTTCAGTCCATCTTCCAAATTTAGGAGAATTCCAGGTTTTGACTGTGAGTTAACCAGCCAACTAAGTAGTCCAACAGTGGTATGGGTCACAAGTGTGAACTGTGCTTCAAACTGAGAATGATGACAGTATTAGAGGAAAGCTCACCTCTCCCAGCACCACAATCATTTTCACTCCCGGAGTGTCCTGGTACCGCAGCACGTGCTCCATGAATGTGGACCCAGGGTACCTGCAATGATGAGCAAACACATGAGCCACAGCGTACACAGTATATACACAAACTAGAATGTGTTTTTACTCGTAAAAACGGATGTCTCCCCCCCGGCCCCCTTCCCTGCCTACCCCACCGGACGTACGAATGGACGAACGGACAAAAGGACAGACAGACACAGAACAAAAGGCAGCACTGCAAATGCATACAAATTGAATCATGAACCATGAGTAAATGCATTTTTTCTATTGTTTAAGTTGAATATATGGATTGACCCTTGGATTGTTTGGTTAAATGAGCTGATGACGGTTCCTGACAGTTACCGGTCGCCTCCGATGGCCACACCCTCGTAGACACCATCGGTGGTTCGGGAGATGATGTTGTTGAGTTCGTTGGACATTCCTCCAGAGCGCGACACGTACGCCACACTGCCGGGGCGATACAGTTTGGAGGCCAGGATATTATCCAGCATACCTCCAGTATTTCCGATCTTAAAACAGCCTGGCTTAATCCCACCAACCTGGAGAAATGCACACATACAAGGATCCCACTTAAATCACCTCACGGTCTTCTGTCAATGATGGATTACAGCTTTCTAGTAATAGACCACCCAGAATGGATGACTGTACCGCTTTGTATTTCAGTATTACATATTGTTTATCCAAAGAGCTTTGGGTGCATTTGATGGAACATTAAATTCATAATTTAGCTGAAGCTTTTCCATCACAATAGAGTAGATTAGCCAAAGCAGGATCATTCCCATGGGAAATGCATGGTTCAGAGCCCTGCTCAAGGGCCCTAATAGCCACACTGAGGCTGGCACCCCTCTCTATGTGAAACGCATATGGCTAGCAATGTTAGCATCAATATCCTAAAACATCGGGTGTCATGCTGGAAATGCCAGACTTATTTTTTTTCCCCTCAAAACAAGCCACTCAGTCATGTTTCTCATGTGATGTAAAGGGAAAACGCATCATTTTCAGTGATGTATTTCGGTATAGGGAAGGTTATTCTCACAATTCTCATGAAATGGCAAGACTCTTTTATGCTGCCAATGGATTCTGGTCTTTTTTTGTAGTGTGCAACCAATGAAATTTCGTCACTGGTTGCAATGTTCCCCAAACTAGAGTACCCCTGCCCTGCACATTTTGGTTGCCCCCCAGACTGAACACACCTGATTCAGCTGATCAGCCATGCAATTCATGAGCTAAACTAGGTGGGTCAGATCAGAGAGTCATCTACACTGACTGATTGAACCAATAGTTGCAAATATTAGCACAGGAATGCAGCAAGAGTATTTGAAAATACATCAGTATTTGTTATAAGCAATTTCCCCTGCTTATCTGAAGCACGCAGGGACACAAGCACTGGTTGCACTCTCCAGGGGCGTAGCCTTACCGTTGCTGGGCCAATGATGGTGATTCCTCTCTCATCTGCCCTTTTAATCAGCCTCCTGGTCTGGGCTTCAGGGATGCCCTCAGCAATGATGGCGATGGTGTGAATCTGGAAAATCATTCATTAATCCTCGCACTTAATGATAAGCATGGACTGTGTGAATGTGTCTTTGTCCCCTGTCCGTCGGTCAGTCTGTCTATGCCACAGTTTGTCAACAGGCCCTAGAACCAAACCTGTTTTGAGCAGAGTTTGCCCTAAGCTTACACACAGACCTCGTAGATGACAGACGGCATTCAAACAACATCCCACACCCAGATAACATTCTACAGTAAGCACCTCGCACTAAATAAAATATCCAACACTGCATTTCCCCTCCCAGACTGTACAGGAGGTCCATGGCGGAGGTCTTTAAACGAGCTTTAGGTTGCCAGGTGGACCCACCTGGGGGTACTGCATGGTCTCCATGGTGCTGTCGAAGGCCGAGCGCAGAGAGGCGAAGCTGATGAGCACGTCCACCTCCGGGTGCTTCTTCATGGCGTCGGCCATGTTCTTGTACACCGGAATTAAAATTTCCTTGTGACCCCAGTAGAACTTCTGCTTGTGGTCTCCACTATAGACACCGACACACACAAAGACACAACTATGATTCAAAAGTACCTTTTATGGCTCCTTCATGCTCTCTTCACATGCATAAATAAATATGTCCATTTCAAAGGATGTAACCATCACTATCAAAGTACTTTCATGCATCCTTTATGTTGACATGGATGTTTAGCAATACATCCTCAAGAGGGCAGCTAAGAATCAAACATTTCTGACTACAACAAACATGACGACGGTGGACAATTACGACAATTACATGTATTGTGATAATTATCTTTTGGCTACATTGCCCTCACAATTTCTAGTGGTAGCGCTCTGTTTTGTCAGTATCATATGAGTTTCCAAAATCCCACAGAAATATGGATGAAATGAATAGAGTTTGGACAGAAGGCTCCATCCACATCCACATACTTATTTAACATTTAGCATAATGGAGCCGTAACACTGTGAATAACTAATTGGACAACAGCAATAGCCATGCAGGCCCTTCAAGTGGTGACACCAGGGGGTAAGAGAGCAGGAAATGGGGAAAAAAGCGGATGCAGCGGTGACCTACGTGAAGGGGTACACCAAGGCGGCCACAGAGGGCTCCTCTCGGGAACACACATAGTCAAAGTCCAGCATGCCCTGTACAGCCCGAGTCTGCATTCCCCACACTATGGACTTGGTGTGCTCAGTGAACAGCGTGCTGGCTTTGGCTGCAGGGAGAAAATCAGGTAGCGCCTACAGTTAGTCATTTGGTACAATAATTATGATTATCATCATAATTGTAATAATTTCATTTAAAGCTTCATAATACCATCGTTTCCAGGTTTTTTTTTTTTTAAGAATAGCAATTTCACAAAGAAATTAAAGCAGTATTAACAACAATGCAAGTTTTACTAGTTATATCCCCGAAATACGAGTTTCGGGGATATCATGGTTTCGCCCCACCCGCCGTGTCTGCAGATTTTAGCCGTTAACACGATAACTCTCAAAATACTTTACATTGGCTTCTCATTTTTAGCATATGGGTAGATATGGTAGAGAGGATGAACTGATTAGATTTTGGGCAAGTATGCACTCCTAGGTTTGCCACCAGGTGGCACTATATATTGAAAAAAATCAGTTTTTTAACCATATCTCTGGAACAATTACTTACACAGACCTCAAATTAGCCTCATATTGTAGGTCTAGTAAAGGGGAATCTAATAAAGGGGGCTTTGAGGATTGGGGAATTTCGGGGATATACCCCTTGCTGTCGGCCACTGACAGCTTCGGCCTAGTTTTTATAATAATTTTACGAAAGTATAGTTCTCACATTTTCAATTTCACATCCAACGGGTTCAAATACAGGGCCTAAAAACAATAAAATGACACTTTCCTATAGATACAGATTGCACTGAATATTTGCGTTCAAAATCCGTAAGGGAGTAACAGCAAGATCTGTAATTACATTCTCTGTCCCCGATGGTGAGCTCACAGGCTTATGCATACTACACCAAAAAGACTTTGAATAGACTTTCAAAAGAATAACGTCTGACACAGTCTCCTATCTAAAGGCAACGTGTCATAAAGTAACATCGTTTTTACACACAGACTACGAGATTTTGCCAAGACTGGGGACATTGTAGAGCACACCCATTGGTTGATGACAATGTTCATTATTTGCACGAGCAAATACCATTTGATTTTATCAGAATGTCAAGACAAAGAAAAGGACTTGAGTTGCACTAAGTTTTATGTCCACTTACACCAAACGATCAAGATGACGGGACCGCACCCCAACGTGAGCAAAACTCATCAGATTTTATCCCGCCACAGGTAATTTGTCTTCGACGGTGAAGTCACTTCAAAAGTTGTTTGGCGATAGGTCAACATAAGAGAGGTGCATGAGTAGGGCTGTCCCCAGCCGAGTGCAGGGTTGTTCTACCGATAGTCGCCAGCAGGGGGAGTTGTGATACAAGCTGCCCTATTTCTCACTTTCAGGCCACAACTGATCAGATGGTAAAAATGATATGGTTGTGGGTCTCAGCACACTGGTTTCCTTGCACAGAACTCCATCCTACTTCAACAACCCCAGGAGACACAAAGCATCAATTCAATGTTACTGCTGGATAGCACTTAATAATGTAGACAAAACATTCCGTAACACTTTGATAACATTTTAGGATGGGTGGGGTCCCAGCAGACTATGCTGCCTCTTCTCTACCTTTTAAGGCAAGAGGTCACAAGTAAGCTAGTGAAATGAGATGTCTTCCACTGGTACATAAAAGCATAGTTGACATCTGGGGATGCATCAACTACAATACTCCTAATGATTGCCAAAAATCATGGAATTTTATGCTTCTTTGCTATAAAGTTTATAAACTTCCCTTTTGGACATCCAAGAATACTATAACTTAAAAAAATAGCATAATAGGTCCCCTTTAAAGATAAAATTGATTGACTGATTGGTTGTGCAGTAAGACTGAACTGATGAGCCTCAGGAGCCTGTGATTGTGTCCTGGACTCTGTTGGTTTGGGTGTGTGGGGAACTCTGTGTGTGTGTGTGTGTGTGTGGGGGGGGGGGGGGGGGAGACAGTTTGAGGAGAGGCGGTGGCAGTACTTCACCTGGGGGCAGTCCTGGTTTGCTCTTCTTCGAGGGTGACGCTCCACTGGCAGCTCTGGGCCCAGAGAAGGAGGAGGTCCTGCTGGAGGCTGGGGTCTACAGGGCAGAGAGGAGGGGTGGGGACACCACAGGGGTCAAAGGTAAACAAAGGTACAGAGCTAAACTGAAGCCCAGACAGAAAAAGCAGAGCCACTACCATTGACGGCAATCAAATATAAGAGAGGGAAGAATAGCTTTGACTATTTAAGGGCAGCACTGAAGCATTGCCTAAAAGTAGAACTAACGATCACACATCATGTCAAAAATGTGATAAAATAGTCACCTAGCATTGAGGTCACACTGTACTTGCAGGCTGGCCAATTTGAAGAAAAAAAAAAACCTTCTTTGACCAAAAAGTTTAGAGTTTTAAGTTCAACTAAGTGCATGTAAAAGCGCCTCCACCTCATTCAGATATCTGCAAAAAGCCTCTTTGCCTACAACGAATGAAACAACTTATCTGTATGTGTGCAGAGATGCATGCATACTGAACACACATTTGCGTGCATAAAGCCACACAGACACATGCTGTGCAACCCCACATGCACACAAAAGCGCGCGCACACACTCATGCGCAAGCGGTTTTACGCACAGCAGAACCGCTGTTGGAGTTAAGCAGGAAGTTGGCGGTGTGGGAAGCCATGGGGGGCTGATTGGGGATGGGCCGGTGGCCCAGCGCCATGCCGACGATGGCGGTCATGTGCGTCTCTGTGCCGAAGACGTGGATGGGAATGCCAGTGGTCTTCCCTGTGGGAGAGCAGGAGACAGACAGGAGGTTTGAAGCACAGGGGAGAAACTGAAGACGCACAGAACAGCGCTCAGAAAGCACACACACACAAACACACAGTGTACTTTTCTCCAGCATAATGGATTTGAAAACAAGGAGCACGCGCATACAGAAGAGGCAGTCAAAGTCAACACAATAAGGCGTTTACATATGGGCTCAAATTAGGGTCAAAAAGATTTTCAGCTTATATTTGGGATTTTCACACATAATTTGAACTTTATAGTTGTAAATCAACCTTCATAAACTTGTGAATATAATTTGCATGAGAAATTCAAGTCTGAGAATGTGTAGAAAAGGTTAGAATTGTTAAACAATCTGAGTACAGAGACAAAAAGCCCTCCAACGCTCCAGCCAAGGTTTTCACCGGAGGTTCCCTCGGTCTGCGTCGTGGGAGGCCTCGCCTTCTATTGCCCGTCCCAAGATGGTATCAGCCAAGGACAGCCAAGCAATTTTTGTATATGCGTCGCAGATTAATAAGCGCAAAATACAACAATGGAGACCCCGGAATGTTGACGAAGTGAAGTCCTATATCACACAGGAATGGGAACAACGATGGCCGTCATGTGAGTCTAGAGAGGAACTCTAGGTTGGGTTAGAGGTGCGTCTAGGTTAGAGGATTTTTAAATGACTGCTTTCTGTTTGTATGCATTTACTCATTGCCCAAGTTCTGGAATTGAGACTAAACATCAAAATCAACAAAAAAGGCTTTTGATACTCAAAATCAACATCAGCCAATGGCCATCCCAGTCTCCGCATTTGAAACCAATTGAAAACCTGGGGTTGACATTGAAAATGGCAGCGAACAAGCTTAAACCTTGGAACCTCAATGATCTTAAAATATTCTGCATGGAAGCATTTAGCAATCAAGTCAGAACTTGCAGGGAGAGTCTCACCACAGTAGGACCGTCCAGGGGAAGGTTAAGAAGTACTCATCAAAGGGGAGTCAATTTTGAAGCAAATATTTTACCGGTAAAATGTGCTTCTCAATGCAACTTTTTATGTTTCATTATTGTATTAAAACACAGATACATGGCTTCCCCATACGCTTAAATCCAAAATACAATCCCAGAATTTCCCAGTTTCAACATCTAGTATGTTGGCTTTGTACCATTTTCAATCAAAGATGGCGTGTAAATGATTTGCAAATCATCGCATTGTTTTTGAATTTACATTTTAGACAGCTTTGCAACTTTTTTTGGAAATAGGGTAGTTCAATGTATTGTTTATTGTTTTCTGTTTAATACAATATTTTCTACTCATTTTCATGAAGTGTGCCCAATCCTGTTAAAATAGATGCTGGAGTGCTGTTATAAAGGCTGTTTTCAGCGCTGAGAGCACATCTCTCGCTCACCACAGCATCCCCATCACTCACCCACTTCCCCCATCACTCACCCACTTCCCCCATCACTCTCAGCCCCTCCTGGTAGTTGGGGCCGCCCCGTCGCACAAAAATGCTGACCTCGTGCTCCTTCAGAGGTTCCTGGTAGTCTTTTATGGCTCTTACAATCCCCTGGAGAGACGTACACAAAACAGCGCAGTCAGAGGGCTCGAATGCACATTTACACATTCCTCCACGTTTTCTTTCCTCCCAGGTACAGTGGGTTTCAGAATTATTGGGATCCCTCACTGGAAGTGCACAACAACTGTATAAAATGAACAGCATTATAGCCTCAAAATGCCAACAAAATAAATATTGTACCTTATAAATGTTTCAATTCAACCAACCAAATTTAATTACGAATTGAATTAGATTCATTTCCTCAAAATCAAGGTTTCCAAATTCATAAGACTTTTTTACCCCAAGAAACAGAAGCAAGTGCTTACAATGACAAAAGTCATATACATTATTACTGGACAAAGATATTATGGTCAGATGAGACCAAAACTGAATTTTTTGGACAGATAAATGCATTGGCATGTTTGCCATTGAAATGGAGACACATGAAAAGGAAAGGCAACTCATTCTCATGGTGCAACATAGTGGTGAATTAGTGAGGTTTTGGGCCTGTTACAATATCAGTGCAAAAAAAAGGAAAAAGGACAATCCAATATGCAGTGAAACGTTTGCACTTTTGCACATTTTTTGATTGTCTGTACAGCCCCGTGATGAATTTAAGAAGAAATATCTGAACTCAAGACTGAAGGCTGACGCTTCTTTTTCTGTGTGCGAGTCCTTCTTTGCTGCATTTCTAGCAGTAATTATGCCTGGTTGTGTGGAGTGAAACTGAACCTAATTATCAATTAAACTTGTTCATTTTTTGATTGCGTAGTTTGATGATCTGAAAGATCTGTCATTTAAGAATGACAAGTATGCAAAAACAGAAGAAAAAGGGAAGGAAGCACATACGTACGTTTTCATATCACTATAGAACAGCAGAGGAAAAGACTCCATGCTTTTAACCTTGTCAGAGAGGTGGCTGCACCAAGTACTAAACCAAGAGGAGTGCCACCAATTGTAAAACCTTGAATTTAGGTTAATTTTTTTATTTATTAAATAAATGCGTAATTCAGGTTGGTTGTATTGGATAAACATTCACAAACCGCAAGAGTTTTTCAATCTTGGCATTTTGAGTTTCTCTATAATGTTATTATTTATTTTTCATTGCATTTTAGTGCACTCCGGTCAAGGGTGCAAATAATTCTTGAGTTTACTGTGATTAACAGAAGAGGTGGCACTTCTGACTTGCCAGACCGGCTTTACATCTGACTCCTGAGACAGTTCGGACAACCTCTTGCCCCAACTGTTCAAGTGAGGAACGGTTCAAATTCTGCAGTTACAGAAATCATCTTGATTTGAGCAACAGGGCAGGGTCGCAATATAGAAAAGCAGTTTAGAAATGTTTCACTGTGGTCCATGCGTTGCTAACCTTAAAAGTAGCTGCAACATTGGTGAAGTTGGCTATGCTTCCGCCGATGATGAGAACTTTGCCTGCAGGATGAGAAATCAGAGGGAAATTTCCATGTGAAACAAAGCTGGCTTTGGCTAAAAAAAAAAAAAAAAAAAAAAAAAGAAAGAAAGAAAAGCATTTCTCCATACATACATTCACCTGTTTTCATTGACTGCCTGATTGACTGCCTGTCTGAAACTGGCACCTCTGGCTCTGAAAGTATTCGCTTAATTTACGAAAATATTACTTGCAGTTGTATTTTTGAGTATCATTTGTTACCATTTTCTTGTTATTCTGTTAAAGATGGGAGGGCCTAAACCTCGTAGGGGCCGGTGTGGGTGCAAGTTAGATTTTCAGCTAAGTAAATGCCGACCTGACTCATCTGATCAACCATTTTCCTAAATTAGTTAATTGCACGACTTTTCTGAATGCTTGATTCTGTTTGGTCAATTACAGCATTCAATGCCCTTTACTTCTAAATAGCAGACCACAGCTGTGAATATGCAACATACAGACTGTTCCTATGCAGTATTTGTCGTTCCAACCGTAGAATCGAATGGACAGATTTGTAGCGAAAACAAAAAAAAAAAATCAAAATCTTTTTTAAACCAACACGTTGCTTCAACATATTGATTTCTTTAGTAAGTAGTCATGCAATAAGCGGGATAATGTACAGCTAGCTGATCATGATTGCAAAATAACCCCAAAAGGGTGATACAGGACCCTGATTTGAACATTATTGCAGACATAATCCCTTACTTTTTAATTGACTAATGACCTTCGACTAGTAGAACAAACCAAGCAAGGGCCTCATTTCTGAAAGCAGTGCTGTAACTCAAAAAAACCTGAAACCACATAAACCTGGAACAATGACAGAGGTAAAAATAACTGTTCAAAGCTTCATTCTGTGATGTTATTCAGCTAATTCAGTGATCCAACTCTGACCCCCCCCCCCCAGATTAAAACTATTGTCAGCTCCCACACTGACTATTTCTGTACAAGATCAAGGTACTTAGCCTGAAAAACAGTACAACAAGAGGAAGCAGCAGGAAGTAAAAGTAACAGTAGCAATTGTAAAAGTAGTAGTAAATATAGCAGTAGTAATAGTAGTCAAAATAATAATCATAATCTCTCCATTCATCATAAGTATACTCAAACTGCTTCTTCCTGGGGATGGTTGTGACAGGCTGATAGCAGTAACTTGAATACCTTCT
Organism: Gymnothorax javanicus; assembly: GCA_029692085.1. NCBI lineage: Eukaryota > Metazoa > Chordata > Actinopteri > Anguilliformes > Muraenidae > Gymnothorax > Gymnothorax javanicus. The sequence goes on from CM056206.1 coordinate 33,017,289, forward strand.
GGATGCTTCTCTCGGGTCATGAGTGACAGGATGGTTTTGGCGTAGTCATAGGTCTGCTGCTCACTGGGCGCTCCGGAATATTCCCCATAATTGGCCAGTTCATTAACACCACCGAGGTCACAGATGGTGTCACTGGAGGAGGTCACATTTCAAATCAAACGTCAGATTCAAGAGGAACAAAAGCGCGAAACAAGAGCGGCATAACTGAGCATCACGTTCATTCTTTTAGAATACAAACTTTACCATTTATCGACTTCAGTAAATGTTGTATAGTGCACTGCAGGACACACACCCCCCAAACATTTTGAGAGGAACCCGTTCTATGGAGCTGTTTTGAAAATAAGTATGTGAAAGCAATGCGGATTACAGAGCCTGATTTTTACTGAGTGAAGTGAGTGAATGATCATGTCACACCAGTCAAAAACGGTATATATCAGTGGCGGCTGGTGAACTAGCAATAGGGGAGGCGAAACCCATCCCTTATAAATAATGATTGCAAACAGGTCATGACCAATCATTCATTTAAATTACCATTACAGAAACTCCGAAAACTCAACATTATCAGGCATGGCCAGTTTTCATTTATAATGCACACCTGTCAACCCTCACGCATTCCACGCCAGTTTTAGTGGCATATTCATGTTCCCCTGCTGTAGTCAGCAATTATTCAATCAACGCATGTGTAAGAGATTCTCACACGGAATAGAAGTCCTTGTGCATGGAGGTTAATCAGTTTCGCCTGTGTTATGACTCCGGACTTCTCACGCTTTTCTTTACTCAGGGCTTGGAAGCAATGCATGTGTTTCATGATCGTTTAAATTGTTTAAATGAAATAAGATCACTGGAAGAAAGACGTTTCAAATTATCTTATTTCATTTAAACCATTTAAACGATCATCAAACACATGCATTGCTTCCAACCCCTGAGTAAAGAAAAGCGTGAGAAGTCCGGAGTCAGAACACAGGTGAAACTGATAAACCTCCAGGCACAATGACATCAATTCCGCGAGAAAATCTTACACATGCGTTGAATAATTGCTGACTACAGCAGGGGAACATAAATATGCTACTTAAACTCACACACCGAATGCGTGAGAGTTGACATGTATGCGTTATTAATGAAAACTGACCATACCTGATAATGTTGAATGTTTCCTGAGTTTCTGTAATGGTAATTTAAATGAATGATTGAAAACAGGTAATGACCAATCATTATTTTTAAGGGATGTGTTTCACCCTCCCCTATCGCCAGTTCACCAGCCGCCACTGTCACGCCCAAAATTATTCATACCCCTACCAATTTTTGGTATTTTTCGAGATATTTTTTGACAAATCAAATTTATTCTTGCACAAATGATACAGTAAGTTGACATAAGGCTGTAAGAAGTACAGTAAACAATTTTTCAAGAAATTCAATACTTTTTGGTATTTTATTTTAGTGCAAACAATCGCCTGGGCGTTTAATTGAACCCCGGGCGTTTAATTGAACCAGCGTTTAATACGCAAAATGAGGTTGGACCCCCGGCGGCTTTTTGCACGCGGGCGATTATTTGGTCATATACGGTGTACATACACACACATACACACACACACACACACACAAAATAATTTAATAGGGCAATAGTCCTTGTGGGTTTCTTCCTTATCAAGCACAGTTCTTGTTATGCGTTTCAACTTAACCATAGAGTGCCTATGTATGCAAATCAATAATAAAAATGCAGCCTTAATGAAATGTCAACATTGTTATCCAGTGCAAGTTTAGGCAGGAAATTTAAGTAGAGCACCAATCAATGAAGCCGAAACACCAGTACAGGTCACCGTCTGCACCTGCAGCGCACAGACTCCCTTCCTCATCTTAAAATAGCCCCAGGAAATCAGCAGCCAAACAATCAACCCTGTTGTCCTTCGGTAAGGTGCCTGACGTCAGGCTGCCAGTTATTTTGGATGCAGTCAGAAAGATCTGTACGCTGCCATCTCAAGATACCCATTTGGTTTTTATCTCATCTAAATGGATGAGCCAAGCCTGCTCAGGGCATTGGCATTGAACCGTGTTTCAAAACCAAAAAGTCTACAGACCGAATGAACAAGGTGGGTAGGTGCTGTGGCCAGTTCCCAGGGGTTACAGATACCGTAAAGGTGCCATTGTCAGGGCTCAGGAGCTACAGACACAGTGTAGGGGTTGGTTATGGTACCCAGGAGCCACTGACACTGGAAGGGCTGGTGATTGTTCTTAAACACTACTGACACTGTGGACAGGCTGGGGTCTGTAAATTGGGTCTACAGACACGAAAGAGGGTCGCCAAGTCTGCCAATGGATAAAAGCAGCAGGTTCCACCCAACTCTTACCTTCTCCATCATGCTCTCTCAAGATCAAGTTGGATACGCCGTCGGCGTCGAGCGCAAAGGCAAAGGCAACTGTGACTGATCGTCCTCATTACGACAACGGATTCGAACACAGGAACCAGTTTTGCGAACTGTAAAAGAACTGGATCTGAAAACGCTGAAGTCAAGAGACCAAACGCTTCATTTGGAGCTGGGCGGGCTTCAACCATTACCAGCGGGGCCGTGCTGACGGCCAACCGCGGCCTAGCAGCTGGACTGCGGGCCTTCACCATCATCAGCTGGCTAGTGCTAAAGGCTAACCGGACCTAGCAGCTGAACTAGCGGGCTTCCACCGCCACCAGCGAGCCCGTGCTGACGGCTAACCGCGCCTAGCAGCTGGATCTGCTGTTCACCCCACCACTCCCACACCTCAGGACAAACAATGCCACCAAAACAGAAACATGAAATGAAACCAGAAGAGGAGTTTGTGTCGCTCACACAGGTAAATGAGCTACTGCTTCAACAGAAAGAAATGTTCTCTACCCTGCTACAACAACAGCATGACAACTTTAAAAGCTTTGTCAAACTTATTATGGACTCTTCAAACACGAGACTTGATGCGCTTTCCAGAGAGCTTCAAGAGATCAAAACAAGTATCCAGTTCACACAGAAAGAAGAGGATGAAATCAAAATGAACAACACCAAGTATATAGAAAATCACAACTCAATGCTTACGGATATCATGAAAATATGTACCAGTTTACTAACCATCACGGATAAAATGGAATACCTTGAAGGGCAATCCAGACGTAACAACCAGGTCATCGATGGGATCGAGGAGTCACCAGGAGAGACCTGGGTCGACTCGGAGGGAAAGGTGAGGGGGAATCCTGGCGGAAAAGCTGCAGCTCCAACGGGAGGTAGAGGTGGAGCGGGCGCACCGAACAGGTAGACCCATCGCTGGCAGTGACAGGCTAAGATCCATCGTTGTAAAGTTTCTCAGGTATAAGGACAAGCTAGCGGTTTTACAGAGGGCTAGGTGCCTTAAAGGTACCAATATATTCATCAATGAAGACTATACAGATGCCGTCCGGTTAAAAAGGAAAGAACTATTGCCCAAGATGAAAGCTGCGCGAGAGAGAGGGGACATTGCCTTTTTAAGGCACGGCAAACTCATCATCCATCCCCGCAGCAGCACACCGAAGCCTCCGTAGGACATTTAAACTAACTACAGGTATGCGTGCAACAAACTCCATGCACTCACACACACGCATATGGAGGATATTTTCATTAAACAGTTAAGACCTCCGTTAAAGGAACGATATAGCAATCTGGAGTTGTCTAAAAAAGGATTAAGAATCGCGCATCTCAACATCTGCAGTCTGTTACATAAAGTGCCCGACCTCACCATTCTAATCAGTAATGAAAATATAAATATCTTGGCAGTATCTGAAACTCATTTGGACATTTCTGTCAATGACTCTGAGGTTGCCATACCTGGTTTTAGTATTTTCAGGCATGATAGAAACAAATATGGAGGAGGAGTAGCAATTTATGTACAGAATCATGTCCCAGTTTAAATAAGGAAAGACCTGATGGACCCATCTATAGAAATTATATGGCTTCAAGTACATCTTCCTTACATTAAACCATTAATTATTGGCTGTTGTTATAGACCTCCTAGTTCCACTGTACAGTACACTGATGATATTTGTGCCACTCTTATGAATACCACAGATACTAACAAAGAAGTGTATTTACTGGGGGATTTCAACAGAGATTGGCTCTCCTCCTGTCATTTGAAGGACAGATTAATTGCAACTATGAGCATATGTAATTTAAAACAAATAATTGATGTTCCAACTAGGGTTAATACTAATGGTTCGGGTGTTACATCCTCCTCATATTGATCACATTTTTACTAATGTTAGCAAACTGTGCTCTGAGGCTGTATCAAAGCCGGTTGGTTTCAGTGATCATAATGTTGTGGTTTTGGTAAGGAAAGCAAAAGTGCCTAAAGCTGGACCTAGGATTATTATGCAAAGATCCTAGAAATCATTCTGTGAAGAAAAATTCATTGATGATATTAAAAAAATTAAAATGGGATAGAATCTATTCAGAAAGACATACTAACTCAGCACTAAATCTGTTTTTAGATATGCTGTCGAAAATGACTGAAAAACACGCTCTCGTAAAAAAAAAATCACGGTGAAAAACACCATTGCCCCATGGATTGATCATGAATTAAAAACTTGTATGGCTAACCGAGATATGACAAAACGAGCTGCTATAAAATCAAATGATCCAGCTCTATGGAGTAATTACTGGAAACTCAGAAACACAGTAACTAAAATGAAAAAGCAGAAGAAGAAATCCTATTATCTAAAGAAAATCTATGAAGCAAGACATGATGGAAAGAAACTTTGGAACACCCTCAACAATATACTGGGCAGGTCTAAGTATAATAATCCTACTTTTATACAAGCAGAAGGTGAATTTTTAACTAAACCTACTGATGTTGCTAATTATTTCAATACATTTTTTTGTGGAAAGGTAAACGGTATTTGACAGAATATGAATAACTAATTATGAACAATCTATAGAACTTATCGACTGATAATGATCAACAGAAATTGCAGTTTTAACTTTGATCCAGTAACAAAAGAGGAAGTTAAAAAACTTCTTCTCTTCGTTAAGAGCGATAAACAGTTTGGATTTGATTATCTTGATGGAAAATTAATAAGAACTATCGCGGAGTACATTTGTGAACTAGTGTGCCATATTTTTAACCTCAGCTTGAAGGAAGGTATTTACCCCCAAGCTTGGAAAGTTGCAAAAATAATACCGATATCAAAAAATAATAGAAAAACTTTCACTGGTGAAAACAGTAGACCCATTAATATTCTTCCAGCTCTTAGTAAAATCATGGAAAAACTTATATCTTCTCAGATTTCAAACTATTTCTCTGTTAATAAACTATGTTTGGAGTTTCAACATGCCAACAAAGCTGGACACTCTACTTGCACTGCACTAACACACATGATCGATGACTGGCTGTACCAAGTAGACAACAGGAATGTTGTAGGTGCCGTAATGTTAGATTTTAGTGCAGCTTTTGATGTAATTGACCACACACTGCTTTTGAAAAAAAATCACAGCTTATGGGTTCCAGAGAGTTACTTAACTAATAGATCTCAGTCCGTGTACTTCAACGGTAGTTTTTCTTGTACAAAAGAAGCTAGAATGTGGAGTCCCTCAAGGTAGCTGCCTTGGTCCTCTTCTGTTTTCCATTTTTACGAATGACTTACCTCTAGTGCTAAACAATTCATCAATCATAATGTATGCTGACGATTCAACAATATGTACAGCAGCTAACAACATAGACCAGTTAAATGAGTCACTACAAAGAGACTTACATCGTGTTTCAAACTGGGTGTCCAATAACAAGCTATTTTTGAATATAGCGAAAACAAAGTGTATAACCTTTAGTTCTAATCATGCATTAAACAGGCGGCCTTTGTCTCTGAATATAAAAGGTGTTGATCCGGAGCAAGTGCATGAAATTAAGCTTCTTGGTGTTACCATAGATGAACAGCTAAATTGGTCCCGTCATATTAGCAGCATTTTAATCAACATGGGAAGAGCTTTGTCCAGCATTAGAAGGTGTGCATATTTTATGACAGATACTACAATCAGACAAGTTATCCAATCATTGGTGTTGTCTCATCTTGATTTTTGTTCTGTTATCTGGTCATGTGCATTTAAGAAAGATCTGCACAAACTCCAACTTTTGCAAAACAAAGCTGCTCGTTTAGCACTTCACTGTTCTTTTAGGACAAGCACCGATAGTATGCATGAAGCTCTGTCTTGGCTATAAGTTGAGGATAGACTATCCGTGAATATCTTAGTCTTTTTTTATTGCATAATCACTACAACAAAGCCAAAACGCCTTTATGGCAGGATCTCATACATCAATAGCATTCACAGCCATACCACAAGGCAGGTTACACAAGGTCATGTTGTTGTTCCCATTTCAAGAACTTGTGCTATACAGAAGACTGTTATGTACAGGGCTTCCACTCAGTGGAATAAATTACCATGTACTTTGAAAAGATCTAACACCAAAATGCACTTTAAAAATTAACTTAGGAAATACATTTGTACAAAATGAACATGAACTCTAAAAATAGGTGATTATCCGCTGATTGTAACCTGTCTGTTTCTGTAACCATTGTCATTTATTAACTGTTGAATGGAAAGTATTGCCAGTGAGACATTTTTACATAGGAAATGATCATATGTGCTACACTTCTCTGTTTTCCTTGTATTAAATCTACTGTGGTAGGTATTGTCGCTGCTAGCGTCAGTATTAGCTTCTGAGTGGGTTGTGGGTTTTGACTGAGGGCGACCATGACTATGAAAACCAAATGTCGGAATCATTGAATTCTTATGTTATATACATATCAAATGTAATGTTGTTTTTTGATGGACCCCAGGAAGACTAGTTGTGACCCTGTAGCAACTAATGGGGATCCTTTTAACAAATAAAACAAATAAAATAAACGGAGTGTACACACAGCAGTTCAGACCCAAAAACTGTCTGCCGTTTGGGAGTGTGGCCAATATCGTCTAACCATATAATGATTCTAATCAGGCGGAAGGGGGTAACTGAAACTGCGTGGTCGAAACACACACACGCGCACACGCACACGAAAGTGGATGAATGGTGAGAGGTGTGAGTCAGACATTCATTTGCCAGATAATGGCTGTTCCCAGATGGGAAGCCCAGAGTTTCTTAATATCCATCCTGCTAAGAGAATTTCATTTTCAAAGCTGTGCTTCAGCTCCCGCAGTCCTCTCGAGAACCATTAAATTTAAAGACCGTAAAAACCATAAAACCTCTCTATCAATATAATTATCACACCAACCCAACAACTACCATTAAGAATTAAAAATTATGGGACTGGGGTGAATAGCAGTTTTCATTTTGCTAAAACTGCACATTCGAGAACAATGTGGATTAGGCGTTTAGAACTAGGAAAGCCTTTAAACTCCCAGTTGAGAAACCCCTAGGTCTCCGAAAGCCCGTGGCTTAGAAATTTGGTTCAGCCCTGGTTACTCAGCACAGGGCTTTCTCAAGCATCTACGTTTCAGACCTGGTTCATCTTAGCCCCTCCATCTCTTAATAGACTTATTTACCTTGCCATTATTCCGAGACAAAGCAAAACATTTGGTGCCAAAGCAGTACTTGTAGCCTGCATCATCCGAATTTTACGTCGCAATTGCGGTGCTAGTCCCGCGCGTGAGCTTAGCCCCAGGATGTTGTAGTGCCAAGCAATGACCTTAGTCCCATAAAAACCAGGTGTGAAACAGCCAAAGAAGGAAGCCTGTACTATACCTGTACACCACAGATGCCCCTCCTCCAGCCACCATAGTCCAGATCCTTCCACGTGGGTTAAGCAGGGTGAGCTTAAGGCTGGCTCCACTCTTGGCATCCAGGTCAGCAATGTAGGCCTCCTGCACAAATCAAGACCAAGCAATCGGTGAAGTGCACTCTGGGAACTGTAGGCCAGCTGTGGAAGCTGAAGAACAAGCGGCCTGTAAAGTTCACTCTGGCAAATTTATACCTCCGGTAGAAGCCAGGGCAAAGACAGACTTGCACTTCATGCAAGAACTTTGCTAATAAAATTTACAAATTTACACAAATAACTCAATAGCTAATGTACCTAAAACAATTCATGATGACACATACTCTCAGTTTTAACCCTATACAAAATAATTAAGACCAATGTATTTTAAGCAAAAAAGAAAAAAAAACATCTGAAGACAAAAAATTCTTGTTCATTGGCTTTAAAAGGTCAATTAATCAACTAGTCTTGCTTGATGTGTGCTCTATTAGGCTTTTGTCAAAAATACTACTTGAACAATCATATTCGTGCACTGCCCCAATCTTCAGGGCTCAAAAGTAATTGCACAAACTGAAAACCATAAATTAAACCCTCCATTGTGGAAAAGTTGGCACATTATGGAAACTGTGACTAAAAATCAAAAAGTGATTTGAAAAGTCCATTCACCCTAACTGAAAACACTAGAACATATTATTTGATGCTATAACTTTTGAGTTCAATCGTTTGTTGAAAATATTCAGTTATTTCATCTAACGATTGCAACAGACTTCAAAAAGTTGGTGCAGGGGCAATTTACGATGTGATAAATTGCAATAATATGGTGATGTGAAACAGGTGATGTTATGAACTGGTGAGCTTCTAGTATAAAAGAAGGCATCAAAAAAGGCCAGGTCCCTCAAGAGCAAACAAGGGTCATGGCTCACCAATTTACCAAAATATCTCCAAGCTTGAATATGTCCAAGCTCACTTTGAGACAAATGTTTCCCCAAAAACAAATCTGTTGGATTTGGAGCATTTTACACTCTATGGTGCTCAATATAATTAAAGGATGGAGGGAATCCGGTTGAATCTCTGTGCTTAAATGGCAAGGCTAAAAATCACCTCTGACAGCGCACAATCTCTACTCCCTCAGATGTCACTGACTTCAGAACAGTCATGTGACTGTAATGGATATCATGGCATTGGCATGGACCTTTGTCAGTCAACTCCCTTCACCAATACATTCACACATACAGGTTCAAGTTTACGATGCAAAACCAAAGCCTTTGGAGCGGGGATTGTAAGTTGTCATTTTTAATAGTTGGTTGCAAATCCTTTGCAGTCAATGAGTGCCAGAAGTCTGGAACACAGACACACCATCAGATGCTGGGTGATGCTCTGCCCAGCCTTCATTGCACCTGTCATCAGTTCTTGTCTGTTCTTGGGGCATTTTTCCCTTCAGTCAGGAAACGAAATGCGTGCTCAGCTGAATTCAGATCAGGTGACTGGCTTGGCCATTGCGGAACATTTCATGTCCCTTGCATTAAAAAAAGCCCTGGATTGCTTTTGCAGTATGCTTAGAGTCATTGTCCACCTCAAACTGTAACGTGTTCTTCCAGTTTATGAGGCTTGCCGACATCTTGTAGAGAACTCTCTGTACTCAGATTATTGACACTGACACACCTACCTCCTATGGAGTGTTCCGGATCTGGTTACCAGTAGTGAAGGGGTTTTTCTTCAGCAGAGAATTAATCTGTGATAGTGTTATCTGTGGTCTTTTGGTGTTGCTGAGCTCAGCGGTGTTTTTTATATTTGAAAAACGCACAAAATTCTTGATTTGGCCACACCAACTGTATGTGCCATCTCTCCGATAACTGGTTTTGATTTCTCAGCCTAATTAGTAAGTAAGTAAAATTTATTTATATAGCACTTTTCACAGAGAGAAGCTCACAAAGTGCTTCACAAAATGAAAGTAAAAACAAAGGAAACAAAAAAAAACAGAAAATAAAAACATAGAAGACAAATAAAACAGTAAAAACACAAAACAAAGTTATCAAAAGACAGTGACAGTTAGTTTATGACCTTTCAGGAAAAGCTTGCCTGTACAAGTAGGTTTTTAGATCCCTTTTAAACATGTCTACAGTAACGGAGACTCTCAGGTCCTGTGGAAGAGTATTCCACAGCCTGGGTGCAACGCACTGAAAGCGTCTGTCACCCTTGGTTTTTAGCCTGGTACGAGGCACAACCAATAGACCCTGGTCTACAGACCTAAGAGACCTGTTGGGATGGCCTAATGATGGTTTGCTTCACTGGCAGTGACAGCCCTTTGAGCTTCATGTTAAGAGTCACGCCCAACAGATTCAACATACCATTGCACACTTCAAATCAAATCTAAGCCCTTTATTGCTTACTTGCAAATGAATTAATGATGGAAAAAACACACACCGGTCATGGGACAGGTAAGCAGTAAATTACTTTTAGTTCCTAAAAACGGGGGGACGTGTAAGACGGACTGTTATTCCTTCACTGTTCACCCGATTTGTATGCCCATACCCCAGGATTAAAGCTGGGAGACCACAGTTTGAGCACATATTCATTGTTTCATTTCCCAGTACACCGTAGAACACGGCCAAAATAACAACAACTAAATGTGTTCAGCCCTGACAATCTTGTCGAGCTAATTCAAACATCAAGTCGGCCAATTTTGAGGTCAAATGAAAATTCATAGGGACGGTCCAGCTAACAAAATTGGGCTAGGCAGCTCTTCACCATACAGGAACAAAGCACTTCTTCAGCATGACTGCCATAAAATGTATCATCGTACTGTCTGGTCCACACACTGCTCAAAGCTATGCCTGTTTTCTCTGCACTGCATTAAGCAAAAAAATAAATAAAATGGCCTATAAAGAAAGCAGTGGGCTGTGCACGTGCTGACAAGAGGAGCGGTGACAGTAGAGCTTGGTGAGGGCTGAGCCTGGGGTGTCGAGGGGAGCAGAAAGGATACATCAAACTGATGGAAATGTTCCCTGCGGAGACCTTGTTTACAGCTGACAGCTGGAGCGGAAGAGTAAACTGTCTTGTACCAGACAGTGCTCTTCCTCTCTCTACCTCTCCCTCTCTCTCTGTTTCTCCCTCTCCCTCCTCCTCTTTCTTCAATCACTCCTTCCCTTTCTCCCACTTACTTACACGGTGCAGCAGTGTTAACCCACCCAGTTTCCTGTATCTCTTATTCAAATATTATAAATCAACTAAAGATCAGATTGACCTCCTAACTGGTAATATCAGGTGTTCCAGATTAGGGTTGAAATGAAAACCTATAGGATGGTGAATTTCCATGCCTGGAGAAGTTCCCACTGCTACTACCACAAGATGTGAGCTTACTTGTAGCCCCCGGACAAAGTCAGGCGGATACTATAGATTCATGCATCCGCGTCCATAGACACTTCCTTGTAGACGCTGTAAAGACTGTAATTTTTGACCGATTGCTTTAATATTTGGACGTGTGTTATACTTCACTGATGACACCTCGATTTTGGTTGTTATGGTGACAGTATTGGCTGAATAATGCGCAAAAAAAGGGAGAAGTGGGCTTTCGGGGGCTACACCTATGCGGTTGCGGGCCGACCAAACTGTCTAGTTTTAGCCCACTTACAGCCTGAAAACTGCACTACAAATGTTAGGTGACATTTTGTAGCGAGAGCACCTCACACAGAGGGGCTCACCTCAGGGTAGGCCTCTCTCCCAAAGGGTGGGGGGAACTCCAAGTTACCCCACTTGGCCTTGCAGATATAGTCCGCCGTGGCATCAATCTTAGCCGCCATGTCCAGTACAAACACGCCACTCTGGGTCACCACTGAGAGAGAGAGAGAGAGAGAGAGAGAGAGAGAGAGAGAGAGAGAGAGAGAGAGAGAGAGAGAGAGAGAGAGAGAGAGAGAGAGAGAGAGAGAGAGAGAGAGAGAGAGAGAGAGAGAGAGAGAGAGAGAGAGACTGATTGTATGAGCTTTGTGAATGTAGCTGTAGCTGACCAATCTGCCTTAACTTTTACACAGCTTAATATGCACTTCCTTTACAATAAATTTACATTCCTAGGGCATTCTGCCTTTCCCATGACATGGGCCACACAAATCTAAAATTACTCCAGATTTATAAAGACAACAGCTTTATTTTTACACAGCTCAAATGCAATCAATACTGTACCATCAGATGTGACGCAATCCCATTATGGTTTAACTAGTAGGCATGCTGCGGCCACCGACGAGCACTGATGGTCCCAGAGAGAGTCATTAGGCAGCATCTTTAATTAAATTATGAAATCTCTCTCCCTCCCTCTCATTCCCTCTCTTTCTCTGTGAGCCTCGCCAGCTTGTCTCCCCAAATTAAATTTAGTCAACAGACCAGTGCAAAGGGAGGACTGCACAAGGAGAAGTTTCTGGAAAGCAACACACATTTTCCAGCACCCAGCTTCTTCAGCTAGGCACCCTTAAATTCACATTTTTTAATGTCAGCAATACCAACAATTATTGCTGTTTGTGGAAGCAGTTTCTGTCACCGTTTTATACTGCAAATCAGAAACATATCTGGATTGATACCATTTCAATCAGGGATCAGTAATACAAGGCCTAAAAAGCCATCAATTGATAACACAGTTCAGAATAATTTGTATAAGAAAAGGGAAAGCGAAGGGATACCCAGGGATAACTGGGGAAGCCAAGAGCCTACATTTCCGTTTTAAACTTATCAAATAGGTTAGCTACAGTATTTCAGCACTTTAATGTGCCTCAAATGAATCGAACAGCTGTACCTTTAGGATATTTTCTGAAATGTCTTCTAATAATGCATTTTAGAAATACTGACATCGAATCGAGTTCAGTTCTCTCATGCATGAGGGCTCGGGCACACCTAGCGCAACATTGTCAGAAAGGCTTAGAGGGTATAGGAAACAGAAAGTAGATCACCGAAGAGGAACTGGCAGGCCACTGAACAGATAAGGAGGATCAGATATAACCCAAGCAGTGCTAAAGACATAGGTGCTTTCACCAGCCAATTCCCCATCAGAAATGCAAAGAAAAATACTTCTATTTGAGAACATTTTCCATCCAAATGATTTCAATGGGAAAAACAGACCATGAATTGTTGGGAGCCTATTAGAATTTTGTATTATTTAATCGAAGTAGTAAAATCCATGAATTTCGCAAAAATTACTTCAATTCATAATTTTAAACCTTGGTTTCTTTGAGTAGATAAGACAAAGTTCAGTTTGTGACAGAGTTGGTAATGCTAGGGTAAATGCTACGGCTGGCTAAAGGCAGGCCACCTGGTAAAGGGCACTAGGGCAGCATACCCAGAGGGTTGATCTCCAGGTAGGTGAAGTAGAGGTCCTCATAGAAGCTGAAAAGTCCACTGATGAAGCTGGCCAGCACCCTGGAGGAGAACAAGGAGAACGGAGGTCCTCATGCAATACTGCTATGAACTCAAGTGCATTTAATATCCTTTTTTATCTGAGGCACTGGGGACAAAGTTCCCAGAGATTTTTGATTAGATTAGACAAGAGGCCTGGCATGTCGTACTGGTGAATAAGGAAATATTAGACAGGCTTTGCACCACACTTTGTCGCATTCGGTTGTTAATTGTGCTTTAGCACATGTGAAATACTTCCTTGCCCAAGTGAATTTACAGCCCCACGTTGTCTCTTTCTCAATGAGACGCTCACGTGGAAGAGCAACTCATTACTCTCCACCTGCCACAAACCACCAGTCTAGACCCTGGCAAACCCACCATGCCAAAGATCCTATCAAGGTCTCATTGGCTAAGGACTCCACTTGAGTTCTGATTGGAAAAGAGAATGGCTCCTCAGCTCCTTTAATGTTCTGATTGACTAAGGTCAGGAAGGGTTGTTGTATCCAGGCAACTATCGGAGTGACAGCCAGTCCAGTAAGCTCAGCCAGGGGTGAGTCACAGCATTGGCCCCGTTAAAATACTGCAGACGCTCCACAGACGTGCTCTGACTGAAGATGAGATGTTATGGGCACCAGTGCAAGAGGGGAGGGGACAGCGCAATCTTCCAATCAACTAATGGAAGCTTGCTCATCAATCTTTGCTCTTTATCCATTACGGAAAATTGCCTCCCCGCTTCTACTGTTTTTTTCTCAGGTCCACAGATTGGTCAAATCAATTTTACCAAGATACTTGGAGGGATCCCACATTTACCCATGATGCTCTTCAAGGGCGTTTCACGTCCTTTCAATATCCCTATCTATTTAATTCAAGGGCCCATAAAAACCATAGAGTAGCGCTGGACCTTTAATGTTGCAGGAGTGTTATTGAAAAAAAAAAATTTATTTGCAAAAATTGGAATCCAAGGAACATCAATCAATACTCAATGGAAACAGTGGCCATTTCGAGTAAAATTTATGCCTTTCACCTGATTATGTCAAAAAATACATTCAACACAGCAGGAGACAGGAAACCCCATTTAACTAAAAAAGGTAGAATTAACTTAGACAACAAAGAAATTTTGTGGAGGTGACACAATTGTATTTACATATACAGACAACATGCAGCATCAATATTCTCTTTTGGCTCATCAGCATCTCCCGATTTCCCATTTGTCCAGTGACCAATTCACCTCAAATTTTTGTGATAATGCTGAAATTAATTTAAAGCACATCCAGATTATAAAAGATAACATTGATAGTGAGGTAACAATGTCAAATAGTCCATAGTTCTGAGCTGATAAGCCATTTTCAAGGGTAGATTAGCTAAAAATATAATGACTAACATCTACACCTAAGATGTATCCATATATTCTATTTCCATGGGAAATACTGAACGGTTTAAGTGTTTTGGCCCAGAAAAGAAGCATGACAGACAGACGGACACACAGAAGGAAACACTCATTCCCATATCCCCATCCACTTGTGTTGGGGAATAAAAACATAACTCAATAAAAAAGTGAAACATTTTGCAAAGTATGAAACATTTCAAAAAGCTGAATAAAAGCAGTAGTGCCCTCAATAAGTTCAACATTTTAAAGTGTGAAAAAAAGTTTCTACCTGAAAGTATGTAGTCAGTAGATACGAACAGTAGTAATTCCATGTAGTTAAGTGCCAAAAATGTGAAGAATAATAAAAGTAAATAGTGGGAAAAGCAAAAGCATGCTAGCAACCAGCTAGCCTGCTAAATATACCTACCCTTCAACACTACCTCTGGCCCCCATGTAAACGGTCTACGGCAGCAATGTTCATTTGGCTCATCTTTGCTTATTGGAATGTTGAGGGCAAATACTAATTAGTTCACTGCCAAACAATTCAATTTAGCCTTCGTGCAAAGCCAAGTTTTGCCTTTCACAACTATACAGCTGCGCATGCACTGAGCTACCAGCATCCGCTGTTCTACATTAAGCTTATGGCTATTTTCTAGCATTTAGTTGTTTTAGATGTGATCGTGCATTGCTCCAATGTTATGATAATGTTCCCCGTTATAACCTTTGCAGCCAAGCTGTTGATCTCCCCGCTCTCATGAAAGCCTGGTCGAGGAAGCAGGATTACTGAGTTTGATGGTTGTCTGCAATTAAAGAACTTGAGTAAACAACAAACCCTGTAGGTACAGCTTTTTTTTACTGCAATCTGTGCTCCAGGTCTACTCAGCTAATGAAGTATATCCTGCTTCCTGGAACTGGCTCCAGGACACACAGTATTGGTTAGTTCAGTGCTGACTCACTCCTGCCGGTCGGGTTTGATGTGGGTCAGCAGGCGGCTCTTCACAGTCTCCTCGCTCAGCCGCTCGTCCACGCCCACCAGCAGCTTCTGAGCCTTGGAGTCCACATCCCCCACGTCCACCCCGCCCTCATGGTGGAAAAGCACGTAGTCCCCCTCCCGCGCCGCGTAGATACACAGGTAGAACTCCTCATCCTGAGGATATCAGGGTCACGTCAACTCAACACACACACGGAACTCCTCATTCTAATCACCGCATACAGAACCACAAATACTGATGTGTCCATAGAGACACACATTACAAACAGACACTGTAGTTACACATACAGACTCGATTTGCAAACGTGTCCACACAAACACACAGAATGAATGTGTGCACGAAGTATAAACAAACATAGATACTCAGAGAGAACAAATATTTGTAAAATCACACAGCACAAATGCGCATGTACACACACATACATACACACACATGCTCACACTCACAATATATGCACACGCACTTATCTCTAAAAGCGCTCACCTGCTTATGAGGGACAAATGGTTCTATGAGGAAATTTTTGAGGATGCCTTTAGTCTTTCCCACCTGCACGGGGGGGGGGGAACATTTACCAAAGGTTAAAATCAGCTGATTGCCCGTCATCATAATAAGTCAGCATATATGCATTTATGAACTAAAAAGTAGCAGCAAACAGAACACAAAGGCACAAATGTGAATTATTTCACCAAGGAATCTAAAGACAGGGACACATAACTAAACACAACTCCTGTCAGCATTACTAATATATGCCCACTTGGATGTTTATCGGGTGATTCCATCGAACTCACCGGAGGCCTTCCAACTGACAACCTCACATTTGCTTCAAATATACAGAACATAATATTTTTATATCCAGTATTTTATTTGCAAAATTTTAGACCCACATCTTCATTAGTTTTTCAGATATTGAGACTTCTAAAAGGGGCCGTGGCCCCTAATTTGAGTAAAAAGAAATGTTACTAAACAACATGCCAACTTCAGTAAGTCATAACTTTTGAGCCATCCATGATAGATACATGAATTTTTGCAGGATTGGTATAATGCGTTTCAGATTACCAAAAATCAGTACCACAACTTGTATACTTGCCAATTGGTAGGTTTCCCAAAATGACTCACAAAAGTTTGGATTAGCACACATGGCCAGGTTTGGCCCTCAATACCTCTGGATAGGAACACACCAGATCATTCTAATTGGAGTATTCATTAGTCATATGGAATTACCCCATAAGTTCATATTGTATGTATTGCAGTACATGTGAGACTATTTTTACAAACTGCCTTCAAATCTTCTTGGGGGGAAACAGAGAGACAGGTCAATGAGCTGCAAATGCTAAGTGAACAAGTGATCATAGGCATTACAGCACAATGCCTATATATACAGTACACTCCAATAACAAACCCTTGTTAACCGTATCAAAGTTTTAGGTTGACCACTGGGGTTCAGTAGTACTAATTCACTCCTGCATGTCATGGGGGATTTGCACAGAGTTGTTTTTCATACTTTGCAGATTGCAATTTCTAAGATGACTGTATTAAAATCCCCAACACAGCACACACCCGAAATCAGATGGTTGTTTGATTTCAGAACTGCAGCTGAATTGAGCTCTCCCGATCCAGGATTAACAGCGAGTTGGCGACTTTCCAGGATATCAAGCATTAAAGTCAATTTAAAAGTATTTTACATTACACAAATCATGTAGGTAAACAAGGTATTACAAACAAACAGAGCTATAGCCTCAAACCATGACTTTAAAGCAATTGATCCAGTTCTTCTTGAAACCATGGGAGCATCCAAATTCTCTTAAACCAGCAGCCTTTTTCCTTTCCCCTCCACTTTTTCCTTGACCTCGATAAAGAATAAACACGGGTCAAGGGAACGTTGCGGAGATACTTTTACATTACCTCAGGAAACGTTTGAGAAAATCATGTTCTTTCCTTCAATAAATCATGAGCTCGACAGTGAAGACAGCCCTCGCAATATACTGGAAAACTTCTGAACATGAATAACCTATCCAATTGATATAGCTGTTAAAGATTGTGGTCCATAATGAATTAATTCTTTCTCCCAAATTTGGTGCTGCATTTTCTTGCAAGAGGGAAGCAACAGAAGAGCCAATTGCCTCCTTTCCTCTGCGTAACAGACAATGCAGAAGCTCAATGACACAGCTACCAGCCAAACCATTTCCAGTTTGTGTCTGTTAGCGAGAAAAGTTCCTTGCTCTTTGGAGAATCCAGATGCCCCCATTAAACATTGAAGTTCTAAACCAGAGGAATTCAACCTTATCCAGAAAGGGCTGGTGCAGGTATAGGCCTTATCCAGAAAGGGCTGGTGCAGGTATAGGCCTTATCCAGAAAGGGCTGGTGCAGGTATAGGCCTTATCCAGAAAGGGCTGGTGCAGGTATAGGCCTTTGCTCTGCCTTACAGTTACATATCATTTTCAGTAATGAACCCCCAGCGTCTTTGCTACAGACCTTGGTTAGTAGTATCAAGTGCATAAGTGACCGATTGGTGTAAAAGCCAGCATCCACAATGACGCTCTCTAGTTAAAGCCGATTACCCTTGTTCCATACAGTCTATACAAAAGGGATACACACCTCTGGCCCTACAGGTCCAATCTGAAAGCTTGTTTTTACTTTGGACAAGTAAATTAGTAAGCTGCATCTCCATAAAACTGTGGTTCACTCCTGTACTAAGGTGCTGAGAAATACTTAGGTTGCATATGCTGCCTATCACAAGTACTCACGCCAATACCAGATCAAGATGCGATTAAGGAAATTAAATAATGGAGGTTGTCAGAAATTCCTGGTAGGGATTGATTGGCCCTTGTTGTGCACACCTGATACATAAGGTTGCAGGAACTGAAATCCCTCATCCTGCTCACATACAGGCAGATGCTGTCTCCTTCTATGAAGACAAATTATTACACCGAGGAGTAAGTTATCTGAAAAGCAGAGAACTGTGTGAATCCCATTCCAATAACTAGCTGCCTCCCTACAAACAGCCCCCAAGTCACACAGTTCAATCTATCTGAAATCACAACCCCAGTAGAAAAGGGATTTTGGAATCAAAGCTGCTGAAAAGTAACTTGCCTTTGAAACTTTTTTTTTTATCATATTGGCACAAATTGACATTACATGCCAAGAAGCATTAAGGAGTAAAGTATTCTTTGAAAAACAAAAACCCCATTCATCCCTGGCTCCCGGTGTATTCAAATATGGAGAAATTCACCACGCCCGTTTGTGAATGACCAATCACAACCAGGGGGCCTATGTAACTGAATGTCAATCAAGCCCCGTGCACACAGAAGTTTCATCACCAGCCCAGTCTCCGAGCTTGGAGCAGGAAAGAAATTAAAGAAAAGATGTGCAGGAAAAGAGGAAAAGTCCTAAACAAAATATCTTGGGCTGATAAGACATTTTAGAATTTATAAGGCATGAATACAATTCTAATATCTTGAATTTTAGTTGACATGAAACTTTCCAGGCCAATTTGTGTAGATATAGAAATGTTAGGGATGGTTTCAGGACCATAGAAGGGCTTACTGTATTTCCACAGCTTGCAAGGCCATCTTTCAGTTTATCGCATCTGATAAGGAGTGCATTTTGTAATATTGACATTGTATACCAATGCAATTACAAGGTTTAGAACATTGAAAGGAATTGTTCAATGATAGATTCTTCATGTATACCTAGTGTGTTAATGGTTATTCATTTTAACATGAGAAACGTGTGACCCTATCATTCATATGCTAGCTAGATTCCAATGAAAATGAAGAAGTCAGTTCCCCTCTAGCCCTAAGTAGAGGTTTCCTATACCTCCTTTGCCAACAACAGCTTAAACAGCTAAGAGATGCAAACTGAAGAAGAAAAACAATCCATGAAAAAAGGAAGTGGGTCGAGGAATAAAACTCGAGTAAACATTTGCCAGAAGGTGAAAGCTATGGCACTCGAATGTCGGGCTTCAAAACTGATGCTGAGTTAACATTTCTGCTCAACAAGTAATTAAACTTTAAGCAATATTTTCATTTACTGTTCATTTGAGTTTTCTCTCTGATGCAATGGTTTTGCAGGCAGAGCTTACAGTGACTAATTTGGGATATGTCCCTCATTTAGGGAACTTCTTGTCAGAGCCAAGTAACCGAGAGATGTTTCCTCACTTTGAAAACTCAATTCTCAGCTATCCGATTCCCAAGCCAACATTCCCATTTCTTTCTTTGTTTTTCCCATTGCTGACTGACTGTACCTCAGTCACCAACTAGCATGTGTATTCGAGTGCATTCTGCCATGTTCTCTTGGTGGAGCTCAAGTGCAACAAGTAGCAGACAGTGAAGCTGGCAGTTGCAGTCATTCAAAAATTCTCACAACTTCCTCCCACAGTCAAAAAAAAAAAAAAAGGGGGGGGGGTTTAAAAAACATCTAATCGAAAAAGTTGTCAACAGTAGCATTGACTGGAAAGCTGCACCAAGTAAAATGAACAATCCCAAATCTGGATCATGGAGTGCAGTTTAAAAAAAAAAACACTGTTCTTGGTTTTACTCGGCCGTCTAACACAAGGCTCACCATCCCAGGTTCTGGAGAGCCACAGGGTTTGCCATTTTTGTCTTCTGTCTTTAGACCAAAGGAACCAGAAGAGGCAAGTTGACAATGAAGTAAACTACTTCAATTGATCGATTACGTGGCAAGTGACAAAAAAAAAAAAAAAAAAAAATCTAGTGGACACTGCAGCTCCCATTGATCGGGGCTGGCCTTCTCCCTGATCTAGCCAACTTCATCACACTAACTGAGAGACTCCAGGGGAGCCAACAGTGTGATCCACTGCTTGAACTGATCTGTTATTGCAGCAGCAGAAAAAATAAAATAGTGGCAAAGCCACTCCGCCCGCTTAGCCAAAAATAGCCAAAATGGAATGCCCCCTATTGGCCAAAGTATCGGTCCGATTCGGCTCAAAAACGAACTTGGTCTAGACCTTATGACCATATATACACAAATGAAATATGACAGGATCGGTGAAAAACTGAAGACGCTAGAGCGCAGAGAAGCCAAAAGTTTAAGGAAGCACGCATGCACGGGCGCACGACAGACCACCACTAAAGACCCCGAGCATAGCATAAGCCCCCTGAGCCTTTTGGCCAAGCGGGCTAAAAACAAGTGAAAAAGTGAGCACAGCTCACCAATACCCCTGACCCTTGTGCACTGGAGAGATTATGGCATATTTTCATATAAATGGGCACTGCACCTATGCATGAAGTATAGAATATACGGCCAAAATTTGAGAGCAATCTGATGGGCAGTTTTCGAGAAATCGGTTGGACAACATTTGCAGTGGTAAATTTTCTAAGTTCAAAATGGGTCATTCCATGCCAAATCACCTAATTTTCAGGAAAGTCCCCAGGTGACCCTCTTAGATTTTGCTGAAACTCCATGAAAATGTTCATATATGCAAATAACGAACACAGAAAATTTCAGGCCAAAAGTCCAAGCCGTTTTGAAATTATGGCTGTCTGAAGACCCCCTCTTTCCTTTCGCATCAGGCTATGTCATGGATTTGGTTCATTTTCAAATGATCATATTTTTGGATTTGAAAAAGCTACAAAGCTGAAAATTGCTACCTGGGGTAATTTGCACACAAGCTTTCAGAATCTGTAATCAAAAACAGTGTATCTTGCTTCCTTTTGAAGATATGGGCACCTGAAAATGAAAGCTTTTTCTAGCGGAAATTATTTTTGCGATTTTTAGGCTTACCTGGTGCCCGAACCATTGATCTGAGGATACCCAAATTGCTGATACATAATCTCTACATACAGCTAAATAACTCCCTGTAAGCATAGACTTATAAAACAATCAGTAAAGGTATGGCTAGGGTCCAAAGTCGACTTTCACAAAAAAATCTCAAAAATCATCCCTTTTCGAGGGGTCGGTTGACCTTGTGAACAGTTACTCAGGGTAATGAAATTTTCGCCACAGAATTATATGTATCTGACCTTTATATGTACCAAATTTCATTGATGTGACTTAACTCCTTCATAGTTAGGCAGTGTTTCAAAGAAACCCACTAATTTGATCAAATTATGCTACTTTTACGGTATATAACAACATCCTCGAGCTCTGGTAAATTGACAATTACAATAATTTGTAAAAAGCAAATTGAAGCAAACCTACTTGAAATACGTTTCTTGTGCATTTTGAATGGATCACTGCAATATTTTTGAGTATATTCATATCGCGAGATGTACATCTTCTCATGGTGAAAACACACCGTGCTGTCATCACGTAGCAGTACCCCACTTCTCCATTCCAATAGCTTCTTATCATCCTGTGACAAGTCAGAGGCTGCAAGTGTGCCAACATTTCTGCCATATATTTTCTTATGGCATTCCTCCTCCAGTGCAATTCCAATACTGCATCCCGATCTTGATGCTTCAAATTCCATGTTTTAAATCTTGATTTTTACAGAGCTCACAAAATGTACACTTCATCTGCTGAACATTGCAGTTGAAATGAATTGTGAGGAGTGGATGTGAGCTGAAAAGTGAACACACTGTTCAACTATTCTGTAAAACAATACGGCCACAACAGTGAGGTAATTGATCCAGCTATTTTAAATAAACAGTTGTGGTTTGGAGTTAAGTAGACTAGGATGAAACTAGATAAACAATGTTTTAACACCTAATTAGACGAGGTCACCTGGACTAGGATGAATCTTAATAAACAGTTTCCAACAGCTATGACCTCATGCAAATAATGTAAGTAGAGCCCACTGAAAATCAGTTAGTTGAATCCACTTAAATAAAAGCAGTTTTGTATTAGTAACATCAATGTACAATATGTACAATGTATGGTACTGTGGAAAACTTTGTTTTAAAACAAGCCGTATGATACTATTCCTGATGTACAAAGTCATGAATTTTACAACTTTCTAAGAATTATTATATATAAAAAGGTTATCAAAGATTACTTATTCTCATTTTTTTGCCCTTTGACATCTACCGAAGACATTGTAATGTACAGCAAAATGGTGTAATTTGATCAAATTAGTGGGTTTCTTTGAAACACTGCCTAACTATGAAGGACTTAAGTCACATCAATGAAATTTGGTACATATAAAGGACAGATACATATAATTCTGTGGTGCAAATTTCATTACCCTGAGTAACTGTTCACAAGGTCAACCGACCCCGAAAAGGGGGTGATTTTTGAGATTTTTTTGTGAAAGTCGACTTTGGACCCTAGCCATACCTTTACTGATTGTTTTATAAGTCTATGCTTGCAGGGAGTTATTTAGCTGTATGTAGAGATTATGTATCAGCAATTTGGGTATCCTCAGATCAATGGTTCGGGCACCAGGTAAGCCTAAAAATCGCAAAAAATAATTTCCGCTAGAAAAAAGCTTTCATTTTCAGGTGCCCATATCTTCAAAAAGGAAGCAAGATACACTGTTTTTGATTACAGATTCTGAAAGCTTGTGTGCAAATTACCCCAGGTAGCAATTTTCAGCTTTGTAGCTTATTCAAATCCAAAAAATATGATCATTTGAAAATGAAAAAAATCCATGACATTTAGAAGCGCGACGGCGAAAGAAAGGGGTCTTTGGACGGCCGTAATTTCAAAACGGCTTGGACTTTTGGCCTGAAATTTTCTGTGTGTTCGTTATTTGCATATATGAACATTTTCATGGAGTTTCAGCAAAATCTAAGAGGGTCACCTGGGGACCATTAGGTGATTTGGCATGGAATGACCCAAATATAGAAAACAAGTCATTTTTGACAACATCAAATTTTCATGAAACTTGGCACTGCACCTCTCCGTGAAGTGCAGAATGCATGACTGCAATTTGAAAACAATCTGATGAGCAGTTTTTGAGAAATCGGTTGAATAACATTTGCAGTGGTAAATTTTCTAAGTTCAAAATATGGAAAACAAAAGTCACTTTTGAAAAAATCATCACAATTTCATGAAACCTGGCACTGCACCTCTCCATGAAGTGTAGAATGCATGACTGCAGTTTGATAACAATGTGATGAGCGTTTTTTGAGAAATCGGTCAGACAAACTGTTGCAGACGGATGGAATTTTTTGGTATGCACTATCCATAACCCGCGCTAACCTCCTGACCAACCCAGTACCACGTCTCCTCCCTTCCATGGCTTTGACCCCCGCCCCCTCGCACCCATGCAACTCCCTTATCTTCTTCCCCATTACAGCTGCCAACCCTGCACAGTCCTAGATTTCCTTTTATACATACAAAAAAGAACACACAGCACACATCCATGCACACTCAAGGGAAACACACACTCGCGCATCCACACATACACACACACAAACCATAATCAATCATCTAGAAGGAAGCAGATTTTTTTTTTTTTTCTACCATTTTTCTTTTTTTCCTTTACAAGCGCAGACTGACGCACATCCACAAACAACCACACACAAATAGATACGACACATACACACACACAAATGTACATTCAGCCAAACATGACCAAAAAGATTCCATTAAATGAAGGCTGCAAATACACATGAGGTGATAAACAACAGGATGAAAATAGTTTGTCACTGGATTAATTGAGTAGCTCACACTGTGGTTCATCAGTGTATCATGTCCCTCGGTACAAGATGAAACGCGCTTCATTACTTCTTATTTATGACTCCCGGTGCCGCTGATGTTTTCAGAGGCGCCGTCTTGGGGAGGGGGGGAAAGACAGATCCTAGCCAACAGCTGGTCGCCATCTCTCCTGAGTGCTTGGCTAAGGCTTTATGGTGCAAACACTTTTCAGAGCCAAAAAGAGAGATGGATTGATAGAGGAGACACTAGTGAAGATCAGGCATTTATTCACCCGCAGTCACCCCCAAAGGTCTCCTTTAGCAGCATTGTTACCAGCTAGGGGTAAAGCAAACTTCAAATGCACTCTGGGTAAACTAGCCATTCCAGGCGCAAGTAACAGAACCAATTAAAAGCTTGCATTTGTATTCAGAAGCAAAGCCTAGCTGTCGGCACGGCTTTATGATGTCATACGGGCTGATTGACTGCGTCTGCCGCAGTCGTCTCGTCTCGGCTCACTGAGCAAGTAGAGGGCATAGGTCAGAACTGTCATGTGGCGTGTCCCCTGTCAGACCTTTGTGTTGAACCTTAACCACTGACCACCAACCAATCCTGCGAGAGCTCCTTGGCAACCGCAGGATCTTGCAACTAAGATGATGGATGTCAACGTCAGAGAAACCAGACCGTGCAGCAAGTACCTCAAACTGCTCGAGAAGAGGCACAATTCCGGCTGGATGGGTGTATTTCTGCATTTACAGGATTAAGTTACATGCTTAAAAGCTGACTCCCTGAAATGTTCTAAAATCATCTTCATGCGTACACAAGAGCAGCCCAAACAAGTCATAATCACCAGTGGGATTATTCAATGATACAGATTTTTGACGCTATAGGGGAGTGTCGTCTATGCACAATGGCAGAAACTGCAATAGTTAACAATAATGCTCGCAGCAGATATACGTGCTTTGTTAGTATTTAGCATGTTAGTAAGTATTTCTAGTCCTCCCATGTTTTGAGCATGTTCAAGCTCTTGCCAGCTACCCTTTTTGAATTTGCAAGTCAGAAAAAAAGAATAAATGCATCCGTTGAAATCCTTTTTTCTTGTTTTATTTCAAACCAAAGCATTTCATGCTTGGTGCGAGAAAATGTACGTCTTTTCAACTAGGAAGTGGAAGCTATGAAAAAGCTCAGGAGGGCAGCATTGAATGGACTGCTGAGTGAGTGACATTTTAACAACAAAAAAAGCCAGCAGACATGGCATCCCTCCAGGACAGGGGTGAAACCAGCAGCCGCTGAGCACACCAGGGCTGGAGTTAAAGCATGAGTCACATCTGGCCTGACCCTTTCCACATAATTTGTGTTGCCATTTTCTTTTACCTTTCCGGGGGAACGACAGCAGATAAATTGCACATATTAAATTCGAGCTACCAAGATTTTCCAGAGCAGCTATGAGTCAATACTGCACACTAATGAATAAAAAGTGCACAACTTTTATGAAGATTCTTATGTAAAATGGCATCTCATGCACAAATACAGGGTTCAATCTGCCAAACTGGATTTATAATGAGGTTACATATAGAAATTTAATACATGACCAACTGCACCATTGCACCAGTGAGCTCAGCATTGTTTTTTTTTTTCCCAACTTGGAATTTTACATTGATTTTCTCTTTACCCACAAAGTTTTGAAACACCGCTTACAGTATTTTCTGTTGGTTGTCCATTTTTATTTGATCAGCAATTTTTGAGCGCGGTAATTCCATTTTAATTTCTCACAGGTGATAATTCAGTATTAAATACTTATGTCCCAATTTTAAATGCAGGTTTTGAGTGGAAGTCTGATGATGCACTGAGCGCCCACAAACTAACTGTAACTGGACAAATTTTGTCCAGTTACAGTTAGTTTGTAGGCACTCAATGAATCATCAGACTTCCACTCAAATACCCGCATTTAAATTGGGACAAAGGTGGCAAGGATAGAGAAAAGTAAACAGATTTTAAAATAAGATTGCCGAAAGTATCAACTTTCAGACACTGTCTAAGCACTGGCTTAACTCCAATTTATCAACCAGTCAACACCACAATAGAAGGTCTACATGGCGTAGTACCGCAAATAACAAACTGAATTTATAGTGCAGCCTGTGTTTGATTCAGATAGGTTTACTATAAACAATAGTCAAATATTATTTAACACCTCTGGAGGGAGGAGTAATGCAAAGATGGTTACAGTTGCTACTCTCTGTATAATATTCCTGTTTTGTTTGACAAGTAACCGGTCAACAAGACCTCTCCTAGTATAATAAGAAGAGGTCACTTATGCTCTTTGCTGGTAGCTTGTATCTTTTAAACTATAAGGAATCTATTTTGATAATTATAGATGACCATTAACTGAATATCTGGCCTCCAAATTCAGTAATTTCTTTCATTTAGAAGCTTCAAAAAAAAAAAAAAAAAAGTCAAAATTTAGGTTGATTCTTAGCGCTTGATATCAGTTGTAGTAGCTCATATGCTATTGTTGTCTCAGGAATGTTATTTCCCGTCACCTTTTGCAGTGCCCGGAGACAAAACAGTTTGAAACACATCTTCATCCAAACATTAATCATCCCTTAATATCTCTCACCAGCGGTTGATATATACAATGCCACAAGCCTTGAAAACCAAAGCTAGGGTTGTGTGCCACTGAACTGGGCATTAGGAAGCATGAACTGTGGCCGCCAGAGCTCACCGTGGTCTCCTTCAGGAGGTGGGGCTTCAGCCACTCTTGCACGCCCCTCAGGTCCAAGTTGACACCCACCAGACCTAGCTTCCCGCGCCGCTTGATCAGCTGATCCGGCTTCACCACCAGCCTCTGCCCAAGGAAATAAGAGTCAGCAAAATGACTGTGATGGGAGGAGTCAACAAACCGCGCAACTCGACCAGGGGTTTACAATCTCACCGGCAGCAAAAATTCTTTTAGAGACTTAAGTGTTTTATCTTGTGATTAAACTTTAAATTTCATACATTTCTCTCAGGTATTAGAAAACGTTCACTTTGGGTTACCAATTTTTGGCAAGAAAGATTTTCTCGCCCCATTATGAAATGTTGAAATGAGTCCAATTGTCTGAATTCAGAAACGACTTTACAAAATAAAATGTATCGGATATAAAATACAAAGTCCAAAAGTAGTTTTTTTTTTTTTTTTTTTTAACAGTGCCATGACAACAAATTCTGAAAAGCCGTGGTATGAAATGCATGCATATACTCTTGCCCACTTCTACTACACCCAAGTCATCACACTGACTTGCAAACCAGGCAGGGACAGGGAAGAGGAGCCCTCCTGCAGAGAAATTGTTTCTGGAATTGAGCAAAAACCAGGAGGTCGTGACTTTGACTTGTAAAGCACTATTGGTCCGCGCAAGCTGGGCAAGTCAGCCGAGGATAAGAGAATCCGCCAACTGCCAGAAATGTAATGCACCAAACAAAGGCCTTCCTTGAAGACCTGGGTCAAGCTGAAAGAGTTGTTTTAGCTCTGGGCCATCGCTGACGTTACAGACTCTTTCAAGCCCCACTGAAAAAGAGAATGCAGCCATTTCACACTGCACTCATTTCTAGATCTAGTACTATCGTAGAGTTTTTAACCCCCTGAGATGCTTTGTTGTTGTTGTGGTTGTTGTTAATGATAACAAAACAGAAATGAAGATTATTATTGTCATTTCATTTAATTCTGCAGCCAACTGATTGTGAGAGTGCTTTATGGTGGGATAAAGCACAACCTTGCTGTTAAATATTTTAACACAGAAAACACTTCAGCCATGCCATAAGAACATTTTATTCCAGTTATAACTGCATATGAATTTGAAAAGATGGCAGCCACTGAAGGATCATGTGCAAGACTCAGGGGACAGAAGACTGGATTTATTGCCCAGCCAGTAGATTGAACGCAGGGCGCGTTTACTTCAGCTGATCAATAGCTTTGGAGTAAATGGGACAGAAGCCATTTTATCCTGAAGGACTGCTCCATGCTGGTGCTAATGCAGTCTCCCATTCACAGCTCACTGCTATTGCTCATTCTACAGCTCGGCCACCCAAACTTAGACACGCTGAAGTGGACCCATGGGGATACATTTCACTGGGAGTCACTAAACCACAGCAGTGCCAAATTCAGCTCACAGCCAATCACACCTGATGAGCCAAAACATTAAAAACACAACTCACAAACAGCACTTACAGTTGAAGTAGATAATGTTGATTATCTTGTACATACAATGCATGTTCAGGTCTGCAGACAGACCTTAGATGGTAAGGGATGAAGCATGAATCGGTGACAGGGTTATTGGGATACCAAGGCTAGGCTTATTGATGCAATACGGTGACTAAGGCTAAGGTCCGAACCGACGGAGGGGCCACCGTGGCACAAGTCACAAAGAGTTCATTGATATTTGTGCAAGAAATGTGCCAAAACACGCAGTGCATTGCACCCGGCTGCGTATAGCGTGTTGTAGCACCAAACCAATAGGAGTTGTCATTTAAACCTCGGCCCATCACCAAAAGTGCCCATAATGGGCAAGAGCATCGTTACTGGACCACAGAGCAACTGAAGGAGGTCGTCTGGTCCAGCGAGTCCTGTTTTCTTTTCACATGATGAGCATCGGCCTGGTGTGTGCACACCATTTACCAGGAGAAGAGATGGCACCAGAATGCACTGTCTGAAGACTAGCAGGTGGTAGAAGCGCAATGCTCTGGGAAATTTTCTGCTGGGAAATTGGTATTCAGGAATTCAAGAGGACATCAGATTGATATAGCCGTTTTGGTGGCACGAAGAGGACCCACACAATAATAAGCAAATGGTTTTAATTTTGTGACTGATTGGTCCTTTAGGCCTTACGTTGGATGTTGCTTTCTATTACAGCTGGGATCCAATTAAGGAAAAATTTTCCGAATTAAAAATTGATTTCCTGGGGCAGCATTTCTAGGGCATTACAGCAAAGAGCAAGTGCTCTCAGTCAACCTACCCTCTGGAGAATTAACAAAGAACCGCAGAACATGCAGCCCCCCCCCCCTTTTTTTTTTTTTGAACAAATTGCAAACACAGCAACAAGTAGAGCGCCAGCGGGCCAGTGCAATGCAAGTTCAATCAGCTTGTGTCATTTCTGTGTTCCGTTTTAATGAAACATTCTAAATATAGCCCCTTGTGGGTTATGCTTAACACATTAAATAAAGAGGTTGTGTATGCATAAGTACAGAACTTTACCTGCGTGCCCAACTATAGCAAGTGCGATGGTTTACCTTTGCTATTGACCGCCAAGCTAATATAAACCATTCACAGAAGGCCACTGCAATATATAGCCAATGTTACAACATTCCAGTAATATTGAGAAAATGTTATTTTCAGGCTGGCAGGGTATAAATCATAGTAGTCCTGACCTGCCAGATCAATACTCAATGCAGGCATGTGAGGATGAGCAGTTCTATAAGTGAGTGTGTGAGGGTGAGTAGTTCTCCAAGACTGTGTGAGGATGCACATTTCTGTACAAGTTGGTGAGGATGAGCAGCTTTGAATGTGCGTTTGTGGATGAGCAGTTCTATATATATATGGTTGTGAATGAGCAGTACTATATGTGAGGAGGTGTGGATTAGCAGTTTTGTATTGCAAGTGAGTGGATGTGAATGAGCAGTTCAGTATGAGAGCAGGTGCGAATGAGCAGTTCTGCATGAGAGCAGGTGCGAATGAGCAGTTCTGCATGTGCGAAGGAGCAGTTCTGCATGTGAGCAGGTGCGAAGGAGCAGTTCTGCATGTGAGCAGGTGTGAAGGAGCAGTTCTGCATGTGAGCAGGTGCGAATGAGCAGTTCTGCATGTGAGCAGGTGCGAATGAGCAGTTCTGCATGTGAGCAGGTGCGAAGGAGCAGTTCTGCATGTGAGCAGGTGCGAATGAGCAGTTCTGCATGTGAGCAGGTGTGAATGAGCAGTTCTGCATGTGAGCAGGAGCAGTTCTGCATGGAGGAGCAGTTCTGTACGTGAGCAGGTGCGAAAAAGTAGTTCTGTATTCGAGTGGGTGTGAATGAGCAGTTCTTTATGTGCCTAGAGGTCTAAATGAGCAGTTTTGTATGCAATGCGTGAGGATGAGCAGTTTTGTATGCAAGTGTGTGAGGGTGAGCAGTTCTGCTTGTGAGCAGGTGTGAATGAGCAGTTCTGCATGTGAGCAGGTGTGAATGAGCAGTTCTGCATGTGAGCAGGTGTGAATGAGCAGTTCTGCATGTGAGCAGGTGTGAATGAGCAGTTCTGTATGTGAGCAGGTGTGAAGGAGTAGTTCTGTATGCGAGTGGGTGTGAATGAGCAGTTCTTTATGTGCCTAGAGGTCTAAATGAGCAGTTTTGTATGCAAGTGTGTGAGGATGAGCAGTTCTGTATGTGCATTGGCGAAGATGAGCAGTTCTGTATGCGAGGGCGTGAGGATGACCATTCCTGTGTGTGAGAGAGTGGCGATGAGCAGTTTGGTGTGAGTGTGTGTGGATAAGCAGCTTTGTGAGCGTGCATGGATGAGCAGTTATGCATGTGAGTGTGTTGGTACTGATGAGCAGTACTGTACACAAGTGGGTGCAGATGAAAGCCTGACCTCAGTGAGCAGCCAGGGATGGTCCTGGCGGAGCTGCTCCCAGTTAGTCTCTGCAGTCACACTGGCACACATGAAGCGGTTCTGCACGGCGGCCGAGGTGCAGATGTGCTTGTACAGAAGCTCCTTCCCGCTCTGCTCGGAGATTGCTTTGGCTGACATGTCTGCTCAGCTCAGCTGTCAATACTGAGATAGAAGCTGGAGACTGAAGGAAAGAGGAAGACAAATTGGAAATGGAGGACAAAATCAGCTGAACAGAGGGTTCTTTAAAATCAACTTTCTCCAAGCTGTTGGAAACAGTGGAGAACACTGATCAAGAGGGCTGCAAGAGTAGTAGTATTTTCTATACTACAAACTATCTTGCAAAGGGATCACACCAGCTGCTCCTCTAACCCTCTTACTTCCGGGGCCCTTTCTCAGACCTCACCCAACTTTGAAAAAAGGCCTTCATTTTGATCTCAACTACACAATAGTAAAGTTCAGGAACAGTGTCTTATACGAATGTGATGACATCATGATAACAAACTCTGTGCACACTGCACAGACAGACAAACATGTAAACACCTGGTAAAGTACTCAGTTCCCAGTACAACAGGTGTCTGCAAGACCACATTATGCCATGATGACACTTATACACACGGACACACGGACACACACACACACACACACACACACACACACGTCCTTGTACTTATATCTTGGTGAGGACATTACATTGACTTCCATTCATTCTTTTTGTGTCTCTACAGCCTTTCCTGAATCTTAACAATAAGCAATGTATGCCTAACCCAAACCCTTACCCTAACCTTAACTTATCCCTAATTCTAACCTTACCGCTAACCTTAACTAATAAGTCACAATTTGCCATTGTAGTTGTGAGGACAGGCAAAAATGTCCTCACTCCCCAAAAATGTCCCCACTCTGTAGGAAAAAAAAAAAAAAACATTTTTTGGTTCTCACTTTGTAGCAAATACAAGTACACACACACACACACACACACACACACACACACACACACACACGGAGAAAACAATACCAGCCAATGCTGTTGCGGCTGGTAAATATGGGGCCTTGAATTACATTGAGTATCCCGAGATTACTCATCAAGAAACTAAATTAGATGGCCGTTTAGACTGCTGTGGACAGAATATTCTACGTAAATGTCAGGGAGAAGCACAGGATAGGTAATCACACAAGCACAGGATCCCATCATAAATCAGGACTCTTCATGTTTTGTCATTAACTCCCTCTGTGGTTTATTGATCCTTTCCCCAGATTATGAAGGAGCACACTAGCTCACTTAAGCTGAAATACAGCCAGCCACTGATTCATGGAGAGGTGTTTAAAAAATGGAAAATTCAAGACAGCATCTCGTACTCGTCATTTCATCTTGCGGAGAAAAACAATCTGTCAGTCATGGGGAAATTCAATATTAAATGACAAGAAAATATGAGAAGATTGGTCTTAAAGAGAAAGACAACTTTTGTCTGAAGTGAACTGCAAACAAAATAAACTCTCAGGTGTCAAAAATTATTTTGGTAATTTTCAGACAAAACTGAACTGCATGATAAATACTTAAACATCTGGATTGAGACACCAATAAAATATGCAATTTTAGCGTTAACAGCGAGCATTAGTGATGTCAAATGCACCATAACTCCTGAACCGCTGAAAACCCGAAGACTCTGCTTTCCCCTTGAGTGTTTCGACACCCAACAAGTGAACACACCAGCATGTTAATGATCTTTGAAAAACTGTACCCACTAATAAGACAAATGCTCTGCTATATAACCAAAGAAACACAATTGTAGTGTGCTTAAAACACTACAAAAAGAACTCTTGGTCAATCCTGTGAGAATAAGTCAAGGTGGCACGCGTAAACAGCTGATCGTGAAATGTGTTCAAAATAAAGTCTATTCTGGGAGTTAAGACGCTAGCTAAAATGTCCATCCAATGTCTAGGGCTCCAGCAAGAAGCTGACAGGGGTCAGGAGACCGTTCACCGTTTTATATTGCGCTTCAGTAGGGATACATAGTCCCACGAATGAATGGATATACAGTGCTGTGAAAAAGTATTTGCCCCCTTCCTGATCTCTTTTTTTTTTGCATATTTGTCACACTTAACTGTTTCAGATCAAATTTTGATATTAGACAAAGACAACCCAAGTAAATATAACATGCAGTTTTTAAGTGATGATTTCATTTAAAGGGGAAAAAAGCCATCCAAACCTACCTGGCCCTATGTGAAAAAGTAATTGCCCCCCCTTGTTAAATCATGAAGTAACTGATTAACCACATTTTGAGTTCAATTTCACTAGCCATACCTAGGCCTGATTACTGCCAGACCTGTTGAATCAAGAAATCACTAATAGAATCTGTCTGACAAAGTGAAGTAGGCTAAAAGATCTCAAAAGGCAATACATCATGCTGTGATCTAAAGAAATTCAAGAACAGATGAGAAACAAAGTCATTGACATCTGTCTGCAAAGGGTTAAAAAGCCATTTCTAAGGCTTTGGGACTGCAGCGAACCATGGTGAGATCCATTATCCACAAATGGAGAAAACTGGGAACAGTGATGAACCTTCCCAGAAGTTGCTGGCCTACCAAAGTTACTCCAAGAGCGCACTGATGACTCATCCAGGAGGTCATAAGAGAACCCAGAACATCATCTAAAGAACCGCGGGCTTCACTTGGCTCAGTTAAAGTCAGTGTTCGTGATTCAACAATAAGAAAGAGACTGGGCAAAAATGGCATCCATGGGAGAGTTCCAAGGCGAAAACCACTGCTGACTGAGAAGAAGACAAAGGCTCGTCTAACATTTGCAAAAAAACATCTTGATGATCCCCAAGACTTTTGGGAAAATATTCTGTGGACTGAGGAGACAAAAGTTGAACTTTTTGAAGGTGTGCGTCCCATTACATCTGGTGTAAAACTAACACAGCATTTCATAAAAAGAACATCATACCAACAGTCAAACATGTGGTTGATTGTGTGATGATCTGGGGCAGCTTTGCTGCTTCAGGACCTGGACGACTTGCCATAATTGATGGAACCATGAGTTCTGCTCTCTACCAGAAAATCCTGAAGGAGAATGTCCAACCATCAGTTTGTGACCTCAAGCTCAAGCGCACTTGGGTTATGCAGCAGGACAATGATCCGAAACACACCAGCAAGTCCACTCTTGAATGGCTTAAAAAAAAAAAAAAAAAAACAAAACAAAAAAAAAAAAAAAACACAAAATGTAGGCTTTGGAGTGGTCTAGTCAAAGTCCGGACTTAAATCCGATTGAGAAGCTGTGGCATGTCATTAAACAGGCCGTTCATGCTCAAAAACCCTTTAATGTGGCTGAATTAAAACAATTCTGCAAAGAAGAGTTCCTCCACAGCGATGTGAATGACTCATTGCCAGTTACCGCAAACGCTTGATTGCAGTTGCCGCCGAGGGTGGCACAACCAGTTATTTGGTTTAGGGGGCAATTACTTTTTCACATAGGGCCAGGTAGGTTCGGATAGCTTTTCCCTCAATAAAAGAAATCATTTACAAACTGCATTTTGTATACACTTCGGTTATGTTTGTCTAATATTAAGATTTGTTTGATGATCTGAAACATTTAAGTGTGACAAGTATGCAAACAAATTAGAAATCGGGAAGGGGGCAAATACTTTTTCCACAGCACTGTACAACTTGGGGTACTGACTTTTGATTATCTGAGACATATTACACCAAAGAACCAATCCAGCTAATTTCATGTATCCATCTATGATGGTTCAAAAGTTATGATCTATTTAAGTTGGCATACGGTGTAGTAACACAAGTTTTTACACAAAATTGGGGGTAACGCCCCCTTTTGGCGTCTCAACATCACAAAAAGATATGAATATAAAATTTTGCACATTATAATTTACTGGATGGAAGAACATCATGTTCTGTAAATCTGAAGAAAATTCTAGGCGGTCAGTCGGTAAATTATTTTTTTTTTTAAATCTGGTGATTGGAGTTGGAATTACCCCAGCATCTTCATTAGAGGTCTTCCTAAGGATTTGCAACAAGCGCAGTTGAGGTTAAACAGTGTGCTACGCATCAGAGGTAAAGATGCGCGTGCACAGGAAATCCAGGATCGGTTGGAAATGTTCAGATTAATCACGAGAAAATAAATCACAGGAAACCCTGTCTAGTAAGTAAAAATGAACGGCGAAGTAGCAGAAAACATCCATTCAATAGGCCTACAATGCACGTAACCTCGTGCCTAAGAACAATATAGTGTTCGTAATGCCAAAACTACTACCAGAGCACATAGGCCAATTCATCTGGAATACATTAACGTGATATCCCGTGCTAAAATATTGAAAATATATAATTTAAAAATATCCTAATAATTCAAAGCAATTACAAGCTCGTAAAACAAGTCAGGAGCTGCCGACTACTACTAACTAGTTTTCCCAATCAAGAACATAATTTTCTGAATTTGAAACTGGAGGTTTTCAGCAACAGCAGGCAACGCCTCATCTACTGATCAGAGTAAATCACTGCAGCCGAGGAATTTAAACTATATATAAAGTTCTAAACATTTTTACGCAGCAAATCATGTCTTTCTAAACTGAATCAATAAACAGCCCCACCAACAGGGTCTTAGTCCCCGATTGACGGCGCGCAATGACAGGGCATATGAGCCTGTCCGAATTGATCAAGGCGATAAACGAATATTCAAAGTAGCCTTATCAAAAACATTTTAGGTGTGATTTCAAGAAAGTTTGATTCTCCGGGGTGCAAAATCCCAAATTGACTATTTGAGTAGCTCGCGTCATCCATTATTAACATACGCAAGCCATTTTGTGCCTTTTCTGATGCAGCAAGACTCAATAATTCGAAAAAACTGATATACATCGGTTTCTTCTCAACTTTGACCCGGCAACTGCGATCACCACCCAAAGGTAAATCAGTCGCCAGCTGGTCGGGCGCAAGCTGCCGGCAGAGCTGCTCAGTCTATTACAACCTGCTCTTGAGATGAAATTACAAGACTCAGCAGTCTGAAAGCATGGAAACAAGTAATAACCGACGCTGTAGCACTTGTGATCGAAAACGCCTCCACTAATTCTGATCATTTTCCAACGACCGCCTGGCCTCTTACCTTTGTGTTCCTCTGGCCGCTGCGCA
The DNA here is from genome assembly GCA_029692085.1 of Gymnothorax javanicus. Classification (NCBI taxonomy): domain Eukaryota; kingdom Metazoa; phylum Chordata; class Actinopteri; order Anguilliformes; family Muraenidae; genus Gymnothorax; species Gymnothorax javanicus. The sequence goes on from CM056206.1 coordinate 33,053,030, forward strand.
TCTAAACCAATCGGTCCAGCCTTTCATTCTTCGCGCAGTCTGCCGATGCGATTGCCAAACATCTCCCGTCCAGGATTGGTGCAAATGGCGCCACGTGATCGGCTTAAACCCACCTCACATCGAACGTGCGATGCAATTAATTCCATTGAGTGGCTGGCTCTGATGGGCAATTTCTGCGACTATGGCCGTATTCGACTGCTAGTTCCCGAGAAGTTAAAAAAAATGAATAAATAAAAAATGCTCCCTGTCCACCAGTGCAGTGACAGATTGTCAATATTAGTAAGTCTGTCAGTCGAATGGGGTTTTGAGATGTAGAGAGTGGTACTCCAACAACGGAGGAAGCTCCAAGGAAAGAGGCAGTAGAGGAAACGGGCGTCCTGTCACACACATTATTGCCCATCATAAAATTTCAATCCATTTGGAAGATCTTTTGAAGCAGGACAATCGCCCAATCATAATACAGGTACTTGAGTGTTTTCTTCCCCGTACTACCCACGACGATACCATCCAAAAAATGAATTTGTGACACTCAAATTAACTAACAACTTGGGTAGCAATTTGCCATTCACGTGCTTCCGCTGAGTTTTCTGCTACTTCATGAACTTCACGCGGGTTTCTCGCAGGTGAGTAAGGTCATCATATTTCTGCGCTTCCAATACCTGTCGAATCATTCAGAAACATTTATGGAAAGCAACTTCGTGGAAGCACCAGTCGAATGCGACCAAGCAAGGGTAATGTGTTGAATGAACCGCATTGCTCAATTAACTGAATTTGCTCAACACTTTAAATAGATTCGGATGTTTGAAAACAAGTTCAGTTGACTATTTGACATCAGTGACTGTGCTTCTTCTTTTTGTATATTATGCGATGTGCTGACCATATCTGCATGCCTTAGATTTGAGTAGGCCAACCATCTTTAATTAAGAGCTGAAACAGCAGAGAAAAATCAAAATGTAAACGGGGGGTGGAAATCGGACAAAGACTAACATGGCAGATGTTATTTGCAACCTATGAACGACCAGTTGTCCAAACAGGCCGTTTTGCAACAAGGTTGCACATGAACTCGAAGTTTGCCTGTTATGTTGGATAGCCTATGTAATCACTGGCAAGGAAGCCGGGGAGGTGGACCGAGAGCTACGCCAGTACGAAATGCAGCTGTAGGGAGTGTCTCTATACAAACATGTATCAATCACTGAATCTGTGAAGATGAGCCACAAAATTCTTTATTAACTATGCTGTAAAAAATGACCCAGACACTGCCTGAAAATAGCAGAAGCAAAAAAGTAAACTAACAAGAAGGTAAAAGAACTTAATGTTCTGAGGCACTGAAATCCATGGACGATTTCTTCCCAGGGACAATTTTCTCGTGCACGGTATTTTCTCGCAGAAATAAATCCGAACTACAAAATTTCAATTTTGACCAAACAGCACCACCCTCTGTTTGACAATGTTATTCCACTAAACGGTATCGGAATAACGGATCAATGAGTTTTGGCTGTATCTGAATTCTCTGAACCCATTCGCGCCCAAGAACTATATTTAGAACTGTTACAAAACATGCCACAGAATTTGTTCCGATGGTTCTAACGTTAGGACATTTTGTATACAGATACTAAGGACAAGAATCAAACCGTACACATTATTTTTAATTGCATAAAAATAATACTTTTGCGTTCAAAGTTGGGTTTTTGTAAATATTAGGAAAAACGCTAAAATTGTGTTTATAACTTGTCAATATTCTGAAAATACCCAGTGGATAAATGTTAATATCTTTGATTTACAACTTGTTTAAAATTTAATGAACACCAAACGTGATTGTACTCCATGCGGTTTCTGAGATACAGCCATGTTTTAATCACACTAAATTTATTCTTTGGGGATACGGGACTACTGAGTTTCCTAAACATGATACAAATTACCCTTAAGTAACACAAAGTGAGGGGGTTTTTGTCTATTTTCACTCCACTCGTGCAAGGTGGTCATATCTATGTATTCCACATTAGTAAAAGTTGCTCCTAACTATACTAAGAGGTACTAAAACAGCAAAAAACGTGAACATTTGACATTTAAATGGCGTAAAAAAAAAAATGAAAAATTAAACAAATTTTAATGGCTTTATTCATACTTATTTAACGCAGACTTGATAATCTTATAAAATCAGACATCCTCCTGGATTATATGGTTAACAGCACTTACCTCGGAAACGACCAATGTTGCTGGATAAATTCGGTTTCTGAGATGCATTAGCTACCTGAATGCGATGGTCCCGAGCAAGCATGGTCTCACATTGCTGCGCAGGCTACGGTAATTTGCATTAGTGGCGTTGTGCACACATTCGCCGCTATTCCCGCGCATGCGTACTGCTGTCACGGTGAACTTGGGCGGCCCGGTGAGATGGAGTGTCAATCTGATTTTTAAAAACTTGAATCCTGCCCCCGGTTACTGTTAAATACTCTCCCTTATATTGTTCACCTCATGTCCCCTTCATTTCGGGATTGCTCAAATGCAGTCGTGATACTGACATTCTGCTGTTGTATGGGATTTCAGAGGTAATACCATGCCCCTTTACACCCCCATTTATGCAAATTATTCTCGCGCATCCCCCATATATATAAATTACCCACGGTCGTCCTGGGAAAAAAAAAAATATAATAAATTACGCGCAAAGGCCAAGGTCAATCTCGGGTGCTACCTGTCAGCCAATACTGCGTTTGCAGACGTCGTGAAACAGACGCACGATGTACTTCAAAGTCAGCCGTAACTTGCTGCACTCATTCTGGCCATCAGCATTCCGATCACCTGATCCCATTGTAGTTGTGTCAATCGTGGCATTGTGACTTTTAAAAAGTTTTCAACCCTGCTTTTTATAGCTATGGTTAATGTTGAGCAGTAAGTACAACATTTCTTTGCTCACTCTACTTTTGTGGATAATTTGGAAAGTGGCTGAGGCTCATGTATCGGATTATTGTTCACGGCGCGTGGCCTGCCGATTAATCAATTCGTTAGCATTCACCAATTGTGTGCTCATACTCCACTTTAAATATTCTTTTACTTATTTTTTCCTCATTAGATTATTTTTTGTACAATGTGGCTTGTTGCATTTTAAATACCTCTTAGTATATTATCTGGCCAGACCTAGTTCATTAGCTTGAATACCCTCCTCCATTAGTTTCAGTGGATTTCAATGCGTGTTCAATAATGTCCTTTTGCTGCCATAGAACTTACTTTTTGGAGATAACTATTGACTCACATACAGTGAGGTTATCTCTCTAGTATGCGCACACACACAGACAAAAAAGGAGAAACAGAAGAGACAGTCATGCATAGGTCTCCAATTTACTTGCATAAACAAATGAAAGAGAAAAGTATTTACAAACAGTAGCAGTTGTTATGTCTGGCACACCTGTTGAAAAAACTGAACTGAACTTTTGAACCAGCGCTGGACGAAGTTTTCTTGCAGCCATCTTGCAGTCAGTCAAGACACAGGGAAGAGGTCTGATGGAGAGAAAATGGCTCATCAGAAGAAAGTATACAAAGTTTGGCAAGTGATTCAATATGTTCAATCAGAGAATATCAATATGGCTGATATTTACATAGAGCTGCCCGACATTGAGTGGAAATAGCGCTGACATAGGGCTGACAATCGCATCTTCTCACATTAAGAAGGGAAGTGGTGAGGGTGTACATGCTCAAATACTCTGCCCATCAAGCTGAGGTTTCAAGGCCCATGAGAACACAAACATGAGTGTACTGACAAAGCTGGTGGGTGCGCTATGATGACAGGGGTCATAACCTTGGTTGCTACACCTAACTGAAGCGCTGTGTTCATTTTCGCAAGTGGAGACCCACTTCATATTCGTCACTTCAAGGAATTTGATTGGAAGTAAGGGACAGGGTTACAATTTCAGCTGAAGTCTCTCCATGGCTGAGTCAGCCCACCGAGTGATACAAGAAATGCATTTGTGAATTTTCTTTTTACAATATAGTAATTGGTAATGCAAGTTATAATAATCGATAATGCTATTATAATTGTCATATAGGTCTTGCATGTTTTTAGAGTCAGAAGTTCCTTGTTACAACAGTATACAATATACTGAATTTGCAATGTGATATATGCCGTGCATTTGTGAATTCGAATAATCTATAATGCAATTTATAATTTTCATTCAGGTCTGGGATTGACTTTTAAGTTCTTTCCTTTACTGTGGTATACAATATACTCAATATGCTGTGTGATATACACCATGTATTTGTGAATTCAAATAAATTGATAATTCAATGTTATAATTCTCAAATATGTCCTGTAATTACACTGAACAAAAATATAAATGCAACACTTCTTGTGAGAAATATGAACATGTTCAGAAACTCACTGTGCTTTCATCAAGTGTCAACAGATTGTATGACCACACTGCAATGCATTTCAGTCACTGATTGAAACAGACAAAAATAGAATTTCACAGCAGCATAGATGATTAAGATGATGGGGCCTACTGTCCAAATTGCGCAAATCAATATGGGGTATGTCAATGGTTGGCCTGCTGCACTGCCACGCGTCCACCATATGGATCGTGCCAAATGGTCAATGGTGACTCAGGGACATGTTCCACTCCTCTTCAAGAGTTGGTGTATACTGGCTGGAAGTGGGAACTGTTGTCAAAGTCGACCACAGAAATAATTTTGCAGAATACTGAAAGGTTTGAACTGCTGCATTTGTATTTTTTTTTCCCCAGTGTATTTTGAGATTTAGGTTTTTCCTGTAATGACAGTATTCAATTTTTGTGTAAAACGAAAACTCAACATAGCTTTTATTCATGTCTGATGATGCTCAATGCAGTTGTTTTATTTTTTCCTGAACAATAAATGAGATTAACAACAGTGAAATGGTTGATTGTACAATAGTGAATGTCATTTTAATTGAAAATCTACGAATTGAGGTCCTTCCATCTCTCTTTGCATATGAGAGCATGCGTGGGGGAGAAAGAAAATCCTGGTTAAATGGGAGTCAATGGTTATCTTCTAAAAGCAGGTGATATGGTTTAACGCCAACAAACAGTTTTCCTAAAAATGCTTTGAAATTCATTAAAACCAGCAAGAAGGTCCATCAAGGAAGTGGTTTCCACTTGGTCAGGCCTAATAATAGTTCAGATTTATTTATATAAAATATATAGGCATGAGCCTCTTGCTTGTGTGGACTGAAAATTTAAACAATCTCTGCACTTCATTTGGTTCCTTTATGACATTTTGTACCATTTTTGGAAAAAAAGGTAGCCTTTTCCCAGTCCTTCTCACTTTTCCTTGACCTCACAAGGAAACGTCACATAGGTGAAGGGGAAGTTGCAGGGAGATTTTCAAGGCACCTTGATAGGTTTGAGAAAAATCAGATGTCCTTTGCTTCAATCCATCATGAGCTCAAAGACAAAGATAGCCTTCATAATTTATTAGAAAACTTTGGGACCAAATAATTTATTCAGTCACTATAGCTGCACAGGATGCTGGTCCATATTTAATCTTTTTTCTTCCAAGGTTGGTTCCTTGCTCGAAGGAAACAAAGGAGCCTACTGCTCCCTATTCTTCATGAAATTGGCAATTTGTAAGCCACTTGTCATGGCTACCAGCTAAACTAGTTCTGGTTCATGTCCATTAGTGAGGAAGGTTCCCTGCTCTTTAGAGAATTTGGATGCTGCCAGTGTCTGTGCTTCTGAATATTACCCAAAAATGATAAACAAAAACATTTTCATCCTAAAAAACATTATTCAAGTAATGCAATCTCAAAATTATAGAAACCGTTAAACTTCTATATTTATTCAGAAGTACAAGTTGCACTTATGACTGGCCACAGGAATACCGTTTTGTCCAAAACAGTCAAGCAGGTGTAGTCCCAAAAGGCCACAGGACCTGCTGGTTTTGGAAGTTAGTAACAAAATTGATAATATTCTGAAACAAAACCGAGTCAAGCTAATAATGCAACTGAACAGAAAAGTGATCTTTTGATTTAAATCAGATGCAATCGTTTGGTATGCAACATGCAGTTTCTATTAATGCCAGTTGCTTAAACTCCTTATCCATTTCATACCAATTACTGCTCATTTAGAAAATCCTTGCATTCCCAAGCAGGCTCCAAAACATATCATAATAGATAAGCAACAGTGTCATCATTGTCATCAGCATTATTCCTCAACAAATATCTCAGAGTCAAGCGCATTCTTTATTAAGTGCACAGAACAATTATACAAGCTTTAGTGCCTGGTTAGTTATCGAACAGTAGTACATGAAAGGCACAAATCTAGCAGATGATTGCTGAAATGATTGTCCTACACCAGGAAATGCGTAAAATCTAACAGAAGAACAAGAAGTGCAAAGGCTTACAGAAGACAACAGGCAAGTATACATTCACAACAACCAACTCCATTTTCCTCATCACAAAAGGCAGCATGCTTTAAGTACTCTCTCCTCCGAGCACAGCAGCATTGTGTGCAGGATTTCACAGGATATAACCTCAAAGACGAGGTTTCAGCCAGAGATCACACCTATGGTTCTCCCCATTTAAGACAAGTAGTATCCCCATTATGTACCGTACCATGGCAAGATGGAGGAATAGAACAAAGAAAAAAAAAAATGAAATGCCTACAGCCATTACAAGATAGGTGAGATGTAGCATCACAGTATAATATATGCATCTTTGTCGCACCCTAATCTCAAAGATGGCCAATATTTTCAAATAGTACACATTTTCTCCTAAAGGGAAAGTGTAACCTTTACATCAACCAATCCTCTAAACCATCAAAGGAGCAGAAATTCAACTTCAAAATTACAGTTTCTGTTTTGCTTAATAGGAAAAAGCAACGGCGGTGTTTCAGTTAATGCAGGGATTTCCCACAAAGCCTCTGTCTGGGTTTGACAATTCATGAACGGCAATAAATGACAAAATGTGGTTCACAAATTTATACGAATGTGACAAAAAGTAACGCTTAACTACAGGAACAGCATACAGGAATACAGGACTTTGGCAGGAAAGTTGTACATCATCTGCAGGGTATTTAGAGGTATAAAGGCTTCTGGCGGCAATGCCAAGTGACAGCAAATGCTAAGAAGGCCATTCCTCCAAGTTACAAAACCAAACACTGAACACACCTGCCAATGCCATAGAATAAGAGTCTCATTCTGCCCAGTGGTTGCTGCTGCCCAGCCTCACAGTATGGTACACTTCCTCCTCTTAACTTCCTGGATTTTCCGGCCGTAGGAGGAGGAAAAGAGGGCAGGCCCGACTCCGGGCTCGGTCAGGCTCAGCAGCCAGGTGCCGGTGCCGGTGCCGTAATAACGTAGAGTTCCTGACCCCAGGTCCGCCACCTTCTCGCCCTCCTTCCCATCCTTCTGCAGCTGGAGGATCTGCAGCAGATCCAGCCCTGTCTGGACCGGCTCCACGCCCCGAGCGCAGCCCAGGGTGATGTGTGCGCGGCTGCCCGGAGGCAGGGCAGAGCCACCCTCTCCCTCAGTGTCGCTGGGCCACAGCAGAAGCTGCTCCGGGGTGAGAGCTACGCGAGCCCCAAAGGTGCGGGGTGTGAGGAACAGGGCTGGGAGCTCCAGCTCTGTTATGGAGCCGTATTTCTGCTGCACAACCTGCAAACCAACAGTACAGCAAAATATGGCAAAATTAGGAAGGTGCTGGATTGGACCCAAGCATAAAAAGGACAATTAGACTGCTGATTGGCGGGAAATAATGGCAAAGAAAGGCTTAAGACACTTTCACACTCCATAAAAGGAAACACTGAGGAATTGACCACCAACACAGTGGACAACAAAACTTTTCCAGAGGGGTTCTGAGCAGAATAAAGGGGGTTTACAAGGGTATTGGAAATTTAATTCCTCTATTAAAAGATAATTCAATGACACCATTGGTGCATTTGAATATATATTAATATATAATTTGCGCCTCATAAATCTACTACTACTACTACTACTACTACTATCATTACCATTAATAGATAAGCAGAGAAAATCTTCAATACTGGCCTAAATGACAATTTTAGGGGAAAAAAAGAATTCTTTAAATATAAACTCAGATATGTTGCCATCAGAAAGAAATAAGTAACTGAAGAAAGAAAAAAAATGCAAGACATGGATTTAATTTGAGTTGTTCCGATTCCAAAACCAGTATCGGAAATGCCACCGATACTACCAAAAATGCCAGCATCTATATCAGCAAGTACTTGAGTCTATGCACTGATCCGATACCAGGTAAACACCAATTTATACTGCATCTAAAACTGGCCGCCCATTCATTTCAATGGAAATTACTAAATGGCGCAGCATGCCGATATGGGGCTTTCTCCCGGAGCCACGCGGACATGCGCTATGTGACCGCGTAGTTAGTTCCCGCAAGAACGCGCTGCTGAAGGTGATAACCTAGCAAAGGCCCACATCTGTGCCTCTCCCATCTCCCTGCCCATTGCCGGATGTCCAAAACTTATGGCCACAGCCAATTTATGCGAAATCCATGCAACAAATGGGTCGAGTAAACGTAGTGCCCACTGAAGGCTTCATGTACAGTCAGGAAATAGTTACAGTTCCGTCGCTAAAATTACGTCATTAAAACAGCTGATGCCGGTCTTTACATTTTCTTGATTTCCACACAAATATATGAAGGGATAATGTTATCCAGCAACATTCTGTGCCTGCCTGTTACCTCGAAGTTGACTGTCGTCACCGGATTCGAGATTCAACTTAACCAGTAGTGCCATGGTTAATGAATTTCTGTTTCAACTAAAGTAACTCAGGTTTTTTTTTTTTTGCATCATTACTCTTGAACTTTGTGAAGAGGGGAGTTTGGGTGTAGTATTGGACGTCCGCTACTCCCAGGGAGATCAGACACCGCTGACAAGCTGAACGATGTCCACATTTCATTCAGCCCGCTCAAAACAACTAACTAATGGATTTCAAACTGCTGATATAGCATGTTTGTTCAGTGCTGTCACACATTTGGCTATATGATCAAACATCTAAATAATGATAATTATATAACATTTGGGATCTTACCAGAAGAGCCATGTAGTATTTAGACTGCATTATAATTTGCTACAAACGCAATTTCACTAATAGCTAGCTAGCATATCGGACACAAAATGAATACCGTTAGTTCAAATGATTTGTTGTTCACATATTCAAAGTATGTAAAACAACTCCGTTTAGGAAGATCTCCAACACTATGAAAAAGTAAAGTAGCTACGCACATTAAATTGAATTTGAAGGTAAAATAACTAAAAACTCCACCCATACACCGTTTGTGTAAATGTGACCGCAAGTAAAAACGTCCTTTTTGACAAATGTGGTTTTTTTAATGTGACTTCTGTTCATACAACTTTAAATATCTATGGTTCTAGCCCAAAATAGATTGAAAACTGCATCAAATTTTCATAACTAGACCTGCAAGAAGATTTGTTTTTAACTCTGCATCTCGTTTACTGCCCACCCATACCCAAATTATCCGTCTCCTACCCCCTCAGTACCCATGTGAGCTTCCTTGTAGTAGTACATTATAAGACTTTAAACAAAACTGCATGTATAATGTATACATTATGCTTTCTAAATACTTACCTGTGACCCCTCTACCGCTTTTACGCCACTCTTGAGACTGGACAAATGTATTGCTACTAATTATATGGATTATAAGAATGGAGAAAATGTGGCAATTTCTACTTTTTCTACATGATATTATAGACATCACAATTACACAAGTTAATGGTGCAAAGACTACAAAAAGCACAATCTCAGGTATAGATAAAGCATAGGTTTGGGTTTTATGTGCAAGCAATACATAAGGTGGGTTAAAGTCATACTTCTACATCTAATGGTGCCAAGTGCATTCACAAAGCCCACAACCAAGCAAATTCACCAGCCTCCTAGAACAAAAATAAAAGTCAAAGAAAGAAATCTTGTATATGGTAAATCAAAAGTTATTTAGGAATTTACATATAAAAATGTATCATAATAGCAATAGCAAATGGAACTCACTCAATGAGTCATATAAAGGACTCAGTTTTTTAAAACCCCTTTGCATCCCCAGGACTCTTTTTTTTCTATTGCCATGGCAAACCCTGAAAATATGTGAACACACAAATATGAGCCTTAACTGTTTGTTTAGGTTCAAATGGTCTTTACTTACAGGTAATAGAGTCCCGTGGGGAGAGGGTCCTGCGAGGACCCCACCCACAGACCGCCCACATCCATCCCAGCCCGACCGCCCACATCCATCCATGCACCCACCTCCCCCTCCCCCCAAAAGCAAAAAACCTAGGGGAAACACTGACTCTGTATTGAGAAAGAAAAAATGGGATCGGGACATCTCTAAATTTAATGCACAAACTTCACCCTCCATCAACAAAAGAAAATATCTCACTGGGAAGAACTTAAACTGAAAAATATCCAGTAATAGTTGGACCAAATTTACCCAATCATGGCCAAAGGAGCGTTTATTAGGTCTAGAGCCAAGTGGCTGGAGAAAGGGGAAAGGAACACACAATTTTTTTTCTTGAGAAAATAAATTTATTAAGAATATCATTAACTGGCCTTAATATCAACAGAGCTCCTTCTAAAGATCTAAAATTAATGTCTGATTTCATTACTGCATTTTATGAGAAATTATACAAATCCAAATTTAATGCAAATAATTGTGCAACTTCCTTGGAAACAATTTACGCAAACATCACTTCAATTGATGAATTTAAATCTTTGTGACTCAGACCTGTCAGCTGTTGAAATAAAAAATGCCTAATTTTCAATAAAGTAAGGGAAATCTCCAGGATTTGAAGGTTTATCTCCTGAATTTTACGTATACTTTTGGGAACACATTCAAAATCCATTACTCCGTATGTACAAGGAATGCATTAGTCAAAAAGAGATGGCAGCCACAACGAAACAAGGCATTGTATTTCTTATTTCCAAGTCTGATAAAGACCCCTTATTAATTTATAAATGGAGCACCATCACTCTCTTAACAGTAGATTATAAAAGTTTAGCTCTAGTCTATGCCAACATGAAAATTGCAATACAAGACTCATCTTATACTTATTGGATTATGCAGATGCAGTGATCTCTAAGACCCTTATCTTGTTTTTAGACTTTCATAAGGCCTTTGACACAATTGAGCACAAGTTTCTTCAAATTTTTTCTTCAACTGTGCATTAGGTTTTGGTAAAAGAACTTTGACACACTCAGTATGTTTTACAAAAATATCAGTTGCTTGATTATAATTAATCTTAATACCTTTAAAAGATTCCACATCAATAGAGGAGTCAGGCAGGGATGCCCCATTTCTCCCATTTTCCCATTTTCATTTTATTTTAGTTACTGAATTACATTCAATTAACATTGTAACTAACAAATTTTGAGGGAATTTCAATTTTGAGTGGGAGATAAAAATTCCCCATCTGGCAGATGATACCACTCTTTAAGACAAGAACCAATTATGCAACTCTATAAATTTGATTAACCAATTTCTCCAGAGCTTCAAGTCTAAGATTGAATATCTCTGCATGATTGTGATGATTCTGTAATTGGAAATATCCCAGTTAAGGATTCTGTCAAGTACTTATGAACATTTGTGACTAAAAACCTTAGCCAGACAGCATCCACATTTCATCAATAGCCTAAAAAAGACTTAAGTCCATTCTTAGTGTTTGGTTTCAAAGGAATCCATCTAACCTGAGCAGAGCTTTCCTCGCAAAAGCAGAGGGTCCATCATGCTTTGTCTTCTAAATTAAAATATCTACTAATATTGATTGATATTACTTCTGAGGAAACACAGTTGTGTTAAAAAAAAATAGCAGTGCAACATCACTAACCTTATGAACCACTGTTCATAGTAGTGATATTTCTGCATGGCAATAATTTACCTGTAGATGTAGTAGTGCAATAGAAAAACAACAGACCCAACTGTAATGACAGACATGCTGCTTGTTCTGAGAAATGGACTCATTCATTTAAAGGGGCTTGTTCAAAATAAAAACAGTGTGGAGTTTAATTAGAGAATTAATTCATTCTGTCAAGAAACAGGTGTCATTAATTGCCCTTTATTAAAGGAAGAAAAGAAGCAAATGTTTCACACATTGTTATAAAATACATTTCCTTCTGAATTGCAAAGTAAAGTGCGCCCTTACAAACATTGTTCAGAGGAACAACATAATTTGATTAAAAACTTCATTGGAGAGGGGACAACAACAATGCTCATTATTTTCATCCGCCAAATTGCTGCTTTCTGCCGACCAGAGACTTATGATTCCCACGCCATGACATCAGTCGTAAACACATGGCAATTCCTATAATGCTCTTGGCAGACAAGTTATTGAAGGGTTTCCTGCTGGCTAAAGCCATTGTCTGAATAGGGAGACAGTTTTCTTCTTTCCTCCGACAGGTTAACATTCATATATACAGTAGTGTGCAGTGATGATTATACACCACCACTTTCAAATTAAAGGGGTCCTAAAATATTACTTCAATCTTTAATTTTTTGTGTGAAAATGTATTGAAAAATACCATAGTAGGCAATGAGAACCAAAAAAAAAAAAAAATTCCCCCACAAGCATACTGAGGTAAAAGTATGGGTAATAAACAACAACACTGAAAACATCAATTTTTTATAACTAAAAGGTGTCACAAATTTTGTCTTGCATAGCCTGCATGCATGCTTGAAGACTCATTCAATGATTATTGATGCTAAAAAAATTTGTTTAAACTGGTTTGAGCCAACAGTCAGCAACGTTACTTCTGATGGTCAGTTGTTCCAGTACAGTGCTGTGAAGAAGTATTTGCCCCTTCCTGATTTCATTTTTTTTGCATTTGTCACACTTTAATGTTTCAGATCAAACTAATTTTAATATAAGACAAAGATAACCCAAGTAAAGACAAAATGCATTTTTTTTTTTTTTAAATAATAAATTTGGCATCTCCAATCCCACCCGAATTTGGAATTCCCAATCTGAGAACTATGTACAAGGCTTGCTCGTATGCAACCCCCTATTGCCAGCTCAGGAGAGAGATAGTTCGCGGCTTTCCTCCGAGGCACGCGCTTGCCAGCCCCTGCATCTTTACACTCATTGGTCGAAACTATCGCAAGTTCAGAACGAGGGCGGAGGATACCCGAACATGAGCAAGCTGAGAATCTCACTGACAAGCGCCCGGCTGGCCATCAGGAGGCGCTTGAGCAACGAACAAGGCAATCATTTTTAATTTCCCTTCCCAGCTGTCCCTTCCCAATTTGCATCGCTACAGTGCTTAAGCCAAGCGTGAAAATGCAGTTTTTAAATGATATCATTTAATGAGGGAAAAAGTTATCCAAACCTACCTGCCCCATTAAGAAAAGTAATTGCCCCCTAAACCTAATAACTGGTTGTGCCACCCTCTGCGACAACAACTGCAATCAAGCGTTTGCCATAACTGGCATTTGCTGTGTAGGAATTTTGGCCCACTCTTCTTTGCAGAGTGGGGACCCGCCCGGATGACATCACAAAAAACGTGAATAATCGTCACGTGATGCGGATGTCGGGCAAGCTTTGGGCATCTGCCATAGAGAACCATTGAAAATGAGACACACTAAACTGCTTGTTATTCATTTTTTTTCTCCATGGAATGAAGCAGAAATGTGTGCTCAAAGGTAGTTTAAAATAGAATTATTCCTCCCGAGGCATATATCGATGAATATTAACTGATTACAGTAAATGAATGGGCGAATGACGAGCGGTAAATTTAGTCACACTACTCCCTTTCTCCCCCGTCCCGGGCTGCGACTTACGCCCAGGTAACCTGGTTAACCTGCTGCCTTCTGATACTTATGTAGACCCACCAGCAGGGATAGGAGTACAAAGCTCCTTTAGTAGTCTTCACCAGCTTTGTTCCCTTACCTAGCATTATTCTTGAACCTCAACATATTTTACATACACTGCAAGGTTTGAAATAAGCGGTATCGCATCACATTTGCGTTCAAATAAAAATGCCTACTTTCGAACCAAAATGAACAATACTGGACAAATGAATCGCCGCCGCTGCGAAAGAAAATCCTAACAACATAGGTGGAATAACTTCAAATTCTAGCATAGAATCATACAACTAGTGTATTATCAAGCAGGTTAACGAACTGTTACCAAGCTAGCTTGCCGTTACAAACCTGTCACAGGGGTCACAAATTAAAGTATGAATACGAAGTCTCCCCCGTTATCCTGCTGTGATTCGAGCATTGAACACGTTGCTTTTGCATTTCTGTAGCTGGCTAAGCGCAAACGGGTTATAACAAAAAAAGGGTTGTTATTGTCGCAGTTTGTGTTATCTAGACTGCCCCTTATCTGTGTTTCCCCTTTAGCTGTCGGTGGTGAAGTGAATTTCTTCAGAGCCATTGTTGCTATTGCTTGGTCTGCTCTGCCGAGCCAGGAATGAGTTTCTCGAAAGAACAGGTGCGAACTTACATAGGAGCCATTGACAGTGAATGGACGAACTAGGTAAGTTGCTAGCGTAATTAAAAAAACCATGCTTTTGGGAAACACACCCCAGGTCCCCATTGTCAACACAAGTTAGATCTAAAATAAAAGTTGATAAAATTGCCTAAAAACCTACTTTTTCTAACTCGGCACATTGCCTCCTGTTGTTCGCTTGCCCGACTTCCGAGTTAGGAGATAACGTTCACCTTACATACAGGCAATTTTTAGATATCGGGCGGGTCCCCATTGTTTTAATTCAGCCACATTAGAGGGTTTTCGAGCATGAACGGCCTGTTTAAGGTCATGCCTCAGCATCTCAATCGGATTCAAGTCCGGACTTTGACTAGGCCACTCCATAACCTTCATTTTGTTTTTTTCTTTTAAGCCATTCAGAGGTGGACTTGCTGGTGTGTTTTGGATCGTTGCCCTGCTACATAACCAAAGTCATGGATGCTCAGAGTCCGTAATGTTACGGTTTTCAGTATTTTTTATATTTTCCTCCGTAAGAACAGATCTGGCATAAATACAAAATAATTTCGGGTATGTAAAAAAAAAAAAAAAAAAAAAACTACATTTCCCATAAGTTCGGTTGATTGAGCCAATATGTGCTTTTGTACAAACTTAAAAACTCATAGCCAATCAGAGAGCCTTTTGTTAGTGATTGCGAGCAATGAGCACCGATTACATCAGGGGCTGGAGGCAAAGTTATTGCGAAGCAGTAGGGAAATTTAAGTGTGTGAGACGCTGAAACGTAGGCTGATGTATAGTGTAGAACCCATTTTTATTTCGTGCAGATGTTGAGCCGTATCATCGATTCTCCCCTGCATCACTCCCTTGAACCATAGATGCAGCCCCCTAACACCGCACCCAACACATTTCAACTGGTAAAAGGTTTCCTATCCATTCAAAATTTGTAGCTGATCATTTAAAATGAGATCCGCAAATATTGTGTGCTTGTTAGGTGCTGTCCTGCAAATACTAAACAACAGTAACTCAGCGAACATTTTAGATTTTATCTGACAAGTTTCTGGAAAGTTACGACATTATGCCAAAGTCTACAATTAGTCTAAGCTGCCTTTCCACCAAACGCGAAACAAATTTTTCGTGCCACAGATTACGTTTAAAGTCAATGCAAAGATGCGAATACACGCAAGTTCGCGTGTATTTGCGTCTTTGCATTAACTTTGAATACAATCTGTCGCACGAAAAATTCATTTTGCGTTCGGTGGAAAAACAGCTTAACGGCGCTAGGTAGGTAGTAAGGCTCCACTGTTTTCCGTGGCCATTTGGAGTATTGCTTTTATGTAGCTAGCTTGCTTGTGGATGAGATTAAGGATCTCTTTCCAGATCGCGGACATAATCTACATTGCTTGGGTTCAAAGATGTAAAAAAAAGTTACTTTTTCAAATTTTGAGTTAAGTTTAAAGAGGTAATCTCAGGGTAGATTTGTAATGTGCGGTAGATTGTAATAGTGTTTTCAATCAATAGTAAAAAAAAAAAAAAAATTCAATTTGGGGATGACTTGATATATATACACATTATCTTGAAATAAATATTTTCTAGTTTCTTATTACACAAATTCAAGTTAATTGTGTGATTTTGTTGGCTTTTGTGCCTAAAAAATTCCAAAATGGTGATGTATTATAAATTGTTTGATTTACCATAAAGTGCTCAGAATGCACCAGAATGCACCATTTAAAGCCTAGAAATAACGAATTTTCCTGGGGGGCATTCCCCCAGACCCCCCTAGAAAGGCATGGCCCTTTGGGCTGCGATGTCAATACTTCCTTATTTCTATATCCTACCATGTAGAATTTTTTTTTTTTTTTTTTTTTTAATAAAATCTCTGAGCACCCCTGCAAAGTACACTTGAGCTTGAGGTCACAAACTGATAATCCTGAAGGAGAATGTTGGACTTTCTGGTAAGGAGCAGAATTCATGGCTCCATCAATTTGTTTGACTGGTGGTATGATGTTCTTTTTATGAAATGCTGTGTTAGTTTTACATCAGATGAAACTGGACGCGCACCTTCCAAAAAGTTCCACTTTTGTCCCGTTAGTCCACAGAATATTTTCCCAGAAGTCTTGGGGATCATCAAGATGTTTTTTGGCAAATGTGAGCGAGCCTTTGTGTTCTTTTTGGTCAGCAGTGGTTTTCACCTTGGAACTCTTCCCAAGCATGCCATTTTTGCCCAGTCTCTTTCTTATTGTTGAATCATGAACACTGACTAACTGAGGCAAGTGAGGCCTGCAGTTCTTTAGATGTTGTTCTGGGTTCTTTTGTGACCTCCTGGATGAGTTCTTGGAGTAATTTTGGTAGGCCGGCAACTCCTGGGAAGGTTCATCACTGTTCCCAGTTTTCTCCATTTGTGGATAATGGATCTCACCGTGGTTTGCTGCAGTCCCAAAGCCTTAGAAATGGCTTTTTTACCCTCTGCAGACAGATGGATGTCAATGACTTTGTTTCTCATCTGTTCTTGAATTTCTTTAGATCGTGGCATGATGTGTTCCTTTTTGAAATCTTTTAGCCTACTTCACTTTTTCAGGCAGGTTCTATTTAAGTGATTTCTTGATTCAACAGGTCTGGCAGTAATCAGGCCTGGGTATGGCTTGTGAAATTGAACTCAAAAAATGTGGTTAATCACAGTCAATTCATTATTTAACGGGGGGAATTACTTTTTCACACAGGACCAGGAAGGTTTGGATAGCTTTTTTCCCTTAATAAAATCATCATTTAAAAACTGCATTTTGTATTTACTCGAGTTATCTTTATCTAATATTAAAATTAGTTTGATGATCTGAAAGATTAAGTGTGACAAATATGCAAAAAAGTAAGAAATTAGGAAGGGGCAAATACTTTTTCACAGCACTGTATATAAGATGACGTGAACTTTGAGCAGTGGCACGGTGTTAAGCACGATGGCACGACGGAGGGAGCCCTCAGGCTGTTTGCAGCCACATTGTGGCCTTACATGATGCTGAAGACATTAGCTAAATGCTGCCATGCCACTGTAAGAAACATCAAGCATTTCGCAAAGACCGGTTCCCTAAAAACTAGTGGCAAAAGAGGCGTACTTCTAGTTTTCAAAAGGCATAGTTGAGGCAAAATAACATTACCCAAATGTCCATTCCCCACTTACTAAACAAGTTGGAAGTTAAATACTCAATGACAATGGGAAATTAACTCTCACATCACAAGCAATCATAAAGCCTGGACAAGATGCATACGACAGGAAAATGGTAAGTTTTTCTAGCTAGCTACATTTAAATTATTTCCATTACATAATAATTTTTCATATGTGTATGTTACCTACAATGGTAAAAGCCAAGTTGTGGCTTTTGCCTAAATAGTTTATTTCCCTTGCTATCCAACAAAACCAGCGGATGCAACGATATTCCCAGAGAAACAGCGCAAACACAAGTTGCGCCCCAAGTAAGCGTTGATTTGCTTGTGGACTGATCAGAAATAGCGACATTAAAACTACAGTGGAATTATGATAATATACTTAAGAGAAATGCATAATGTACAACAGAATTGCATGGTCGGTATGTATTGCTAACACTTTATTTTCGCAATATAAAAAAAAAAAAAAAAAAAAAAAACACAGAAATAAGTTTTATTTCCAAATGACACAAGTGTCTTGCTTCATTGAAATCATCTTTTTCCCAGTCTCTGTGATGCTCAAATGCCAAATTATAAAGCCTGAAACAGAGGTCATGCATAATTGTCAAGGATGGGCTTGATTTGGCATCTGTGGAAAGGGGTTAATGGGATCACAGCCATGGATAAAGTAGCCGGCGATTATAGAGTGAGTTCAGTTACTGTACTGTAGCACCATAAACTTCAACATTTTCTGGTTAATTTTGGCCCAAAATATTGTATACTCATTTCATTCACTTTTTTTTTGTAAAAAAATAACTTCCAACTGTGTAATAAAAGTGATGGGTTTCTTTTTTTCTGAAAATAGAATAAAGTTTATTTCTGCAATTATTTATCAACTAACCACGAGACAAAGAACACTTCACAAACATGGATGAGGATCTACAGGCCTTTGATGGCATGCAGTACTAACAGCCACTGAAAATGTTTCTCAAGAGAATGAAAACAGAAAAATTGGCTCTAGTGGCCTGAAAGCAGAGTTAGAACCAAATGACATTGTGGATTTGCAGTACTGAAATGGATCCTTTTTTATTACTAGTATACCAACTGCACTATTACGATTAAGATGGCCTATTTAATATTAAATTAACATTGCCATTCTGCCCCAAGTAAAGGAAATATCTGTCCTCTTCCCATTTCAAGAATAACATTTTTCCTGGTGGAATTGCTCATCCTAAAACAGAACATTTTGCCGCTAGAATTCCTCGTTTTCTAGGCGGGCTTTATACCCAATTGGAAAATAAAGATAACTTGCTGTAATAAACCCAATGCAAAGCAAAGCCTCTGCCTGCCATACCTTCACTTGGCCTAAATGTTGATCATCTGCTCCCACAAACAACTGAACTTATGTGACCTTGACCTTTGACCTGATGACCATCAAAACCTCACAAGTTCGGGTACCCTCTGCATGGAGTTACCATGTCTGATATGGTAAAAATCCCTCAACTCCTTCAACAGACTGCGTGGACAAGATGGTTGTGATGGACGTATGCACATACGGGCAACCAAGAAACGGAATGCCTCCTGCCGACTGTGGGCGGAAGTATACTAAACCACCTGCTCTGACTCAACCGTGCTGAAGCAACATGTCTGAAACACAATATTATGCAAATTTGAATTTCGTAATGGCACGAGATGCAGCCAGGTTTAAAAGCTCAGCTGTTCCATCTGTTTCCTGGCCCCTGTCAGCCATGACTACGCTAGCTTAAACCAATCACATGACTGCAATACCATTTTAGCCAAATGTGGTCTATAAGCTTCAAAAGTAACATTTGCCATATAAAATGAGTGCATGGCAGAGAAAGCTCAGCACCAGCTTCTGCACTCCCAGACCTGTTTTGTGACATGAGGCATGAAGCCAAAAGTTCATGCTTTTATCACAGCAGTGTGATGTATAGGCCTACTGTTCAAAAGTAGAATTTTTAAGAGGAAGATGCCCCACTCAGCAGATTCGGTGAGCAAAATTACCTTCATTTCAAACAAACCGAGGTTTTCAATTTGTTTTAAATACTAATGGCCATTAGATAGACAGACCTGACTCTCCATGTACTCCTTGGCCCCCTCTGCCTTGCCGTAGTCGCAAAACTTGGTGGTGCAGTGAAGAGGGCTGGTGTGTTGATAGTACTGCTCCAGATTGACCACCTCCTCACCCCCAACAGAAACTGAAAGCACAAAACCAGAGAATCAGCAGGTACACAGCTTCTCAAACTCGCGTCTAAATAATCAGCTGCAGAGGAGCTAGCCTTCATAAAGACATACTTTAGCCACCGCTATTAAATATAGAATCTAGTGAAAAATACATTTAGAGGTTAAATGTCAGAAGCCTTTTTTAAGGTCAGTTGCCCTTGGGAAAGCGCATGATTGTACATAATGCACAAAGCAGTTGCTAAAAGACCTCCAAAGAGCATAAATTCCACATTAACGAGGGGCATAATGGTACTAAGTGGGACAGCAATCGGCTGATAGTCAGATTTAGTCTACACCCTAAACTAAGCTTGCTAAAAATTGGGTGTTTAACGAAAATTCACTCATGTTCTCAAAAATGACCTATTATTGCCACACAGGCTAATATTAACAAAAATAAATAAATAAAATTCAGGAACAATAAATTTAAACTTCTCATGTTAATCAAGGTAGAGTGCACCAATTAAGTAAACTGAGGTAACGGCACTAAATATTTTACAATGGTTCAGGTTTGGGTCATCTGTTACAAAAAAAAAAAAAAAAAAAAAAAATGCGGAATGTCTGTATTTATAAGAGGCAGAACATACATTTTCTGCAGAACATTTAGGCAGAGTCCTGATAGCATTCAGTGTTAAGGCCTGGCGTATGGCTTTCAAATTAATTTTAAAATTATTTCATAGCAAAACTGCGCATGAAACAATAGCTTCAGTACACAAAACTTAAGGAGAGAAGACACCAAAAAGTAATCATACAAAACAAAGACAGAAAGAAAGAAAGACAGGCAATGTAAATCAACCTTACAGTCACTCAGGTGCTCCTTGAAGGCCTCCATGGAGTCCAAGATCTTCAGGAAGTCGTTGGCAAGGTCTTTAAGGGCATCCATGAAAGTGTACTGCAGAAACCAGCCAAAATAGAGGGGATAGCAGGCAGCCTCCAAAGAGCCCTTCAGAGCCTGGATCTGGCCCTTGTCCAGGCCTCTCCCCGTCTTCCCAGGCAGCAGCTCAACGTCCCTGCACCAGCTGGTACGGGGCTCCAGGAACAGGGCAAAGTAGCGGTGTTCCTCAGCCAGCTCCCCAAGCCTAGTCAGCCGCTCACTGGTGTGGTTGGTGTCGTCCACCACTACCACCGCCTTACCGGAGGAGCAGCAAGATGCCACAGCAGCATCCAGAGCCTTGTGCCCATCTGCGGACGTCTCGTAGTGCTCAGGCTTCACGCCATGCTCATCGGCAGAGATGACCGTGCACAGGTTCCGGTAGTGATCACGGATGGCAGAGGCCAGGTAGGTTTTGCCAGCGCCTGGCAGCCCCAGCAGGATGTACAGGGTCTGGGAACCTCGCAGGGCTGTTTCAGTGCTCTTGTCCTCCAGGAAGGGGAAACTCAGAGACCCTGGGTCTGTGGAAGGAGCACCAGCCTCTTCCTGCTCCAGGGCAGATGCTCCAATATTCTCAATCGCTTCCGGCAACTTCTCTGCCAGAGGTTGTGTAGGTTTCTCCACAGATGGCAGCGACTCTGCCAGTTTTCCTCCTTCTTTCTCAACTGGTTTCTCCAGCTCCTCCGCGGCTGGCTTCTTGGGCTCTGCCGCCTTCTCAGACTCTGGCTCCGGCTCCAGCTCCGCCGGCTTCGGCTCTGCCGACTTGTCACACACTGGCTCTGGCTCCAGCTCCCCCGCCTTCACAGACTCCGGCTCCGGCTTTGGCTCTGCCGACTTGTCAGACTCCGGCTCCAGTTCTGCCGCCTTCACAGACTCCGGCTCTGGCTTTGGCTCCGGCGCTTTGTCAGACTCTGGCTCTGGCTCTGGTTTTGCCACCTTGTCCGGCTCTGCAGTATTCACAGACTCCGGCTCTGCCGTCTTCTCAGACTCCGGCTCTGGCTTTGCCGCCTTGTCAGACTCTGCAGTCTTCTCAGGCTCCGGCTTCATGTCTTCCTCCCTCTTTTCTTCTGAGTCAGGCAACTTGCAGTTCTCCTCTGCCATTATTCCCTTCAACAACTGCCAAAGGTATTAACAGCTTCCCAAGGAAATGAGGCAATCTAAAAAAAAAAAAAAAAAAAAAAAAAAATGAAAACCGCTAGTAAGCAGTAGGATCCAGCATCGCAAATATGCATAATCAGTAGTGCGACCCCAAATCAGTAAAGATTAGGACAGAAGATTTCATTTTATTACAATCATATTAATTAATATTAATATTTAATTTAATCAAATTAATTATTAAAACAGAAAGCAGCAATTTGTAAATTCTGTGACCTGTATTGCGTTGATAATATGTTTCACCAAATTAATTTTTTTGATTTAAAATAACCATTTGTTTAAATTTTGATTCTTGCAACATATTTCAAAAAAAAGTAGACCTCAAAAAAAATTTCCTACTTTGCAATCCTGCTATTCCTTTGCAGCACACTTAAACTTTCAGAAAATGAAGACACAAAGTGATGAATGTTTCAGATGCAATTTTGTCCCATTCTTCCCTCAAACGTGTCTTAGTGCGCCAAAGGGCGGGGTCTTCGTGGTCACATTTTGTAATTCAAACCGCACTACTCATTCTCTATTGGGCACAAGTCCATGATCTCTCCATAAATACACACTCTGGTATACTCTCAATCCTCAAACTCTGATCTCAGTGCCACTTTTGACACAGTAGATCACGGGATTTTATTCAACTGAACTGTCTGTGTCTCCATTGAAAACTTTACACCAGATAATGTCACTGACCTCTGGGTTTCCACAGGGCTCAATACTTGATACGCTCCTGTTTAATGTATATATTCTCCCACTAACGGACATCCTAAAGAAACAATTCTATAGACGACACTCAACTTTACATCTCCCTCTCTCCTTGTGATTTTGGCCATGTGGAAACCCCCATTAACCGCTTGCCTACCGCTGACCGTCAAAACCGGTCAGAAAGAAACCACCCATATACCCTAGGGCAGAAAAATCTGCTGCAATGTATATTCGTTTCCATTACACTCCGGTACTTTGGGGCTCGTTGTACTGGTATATTGGTGCCGGACTATGCTCTGCTTACTTTCAGTTCCTCATTTAGTGTACAGATGGCAACACTGACACAACTTTGGTGCTGAACCAGGAAGTGAAAACAGTAACACGTGGTCTATTCTGTGAAAATAATAGCGATGAATAGTGAAAACGTTCATTGCTTTTGTTGGGTTTTTTTTGAGCAAATTAGAATAATGGCTAGGTTTGGGGTCGATGAGGCCCTTGCACAGATCCTGAATTCCTGAGAGTCATGAATATGAAATATGATTAGAGATTGATTAGTGATTCATAATAAACAAATAAAATACTTCAAAAATATTAGTTGAGTTACACCGTGAAAATCACAAAAATAAATAAATAGTAAAAAACGAAATCACAAAATCAAACAATCGATACTGGTTATTGATCACCAATTTACAGATATACGCTTTAAACCAATATCGATCGATAGACCAGACAATACCCTTTCCAAAAATGTAGTTTATGGGGTCTATCACCAGAAATAAAATTACAAATTTATCTGTGAAACCTACAAAATCCAAAGAAAAGCTCCGGTACAGAGCGTATCGAAAGCTCTGAGAGCCGAGGTTAAATGCCTTCAGGACATTAATACAGGAATTAACCAAAATTTCTTAAACTAAATGACTAAAATAAAGTTATTATACAAGCAATAGCAAACAGACAAGAAATTGTAGACAGCCTTAGTTCCTTTCTTCCCTTGAGGGCAAGCAACACACCGAAAATCTTTTACGCTTCTCCAGTTTGTCTTAGTAGCTATAGATGTTCGTAACCAGCTAGCAAGCCATCACTAGCATTTTTGAGTTGGGATCTGGGAACTTGTGCTCAACAGCAGGGTACATGAGTTGTTTGCTTATAATGGATCAAATCTGTACCTATGTGTCATATTGTAAGCAAGAGCCAATGTTTATTAGCCAAGTGACTACGCAGAGGCTTTTTTCCCCCCCTCATCTACAGTTTCTGTTGCCACTGCTGGTCAAAGCTTCTTGGATTTATAAATTGTGGTTTTCATGCATTTTTCTTGGTGATAATACTTTTCGTAATTTAGGGACAAATAGAGCAATAGTTAGGGGTTAAAATGTCGCCAAAACCATAAGGAGGCGGCAGGATGATTGCACTGCTAGAAAGTGATCTATAATGCAAGTTTGTCTGCCCCTGGTGCCAGGTCACTGAGCATCAAGAGAGCTAGGTGATTGGTCTCGAGAGCCAACTGGCTGCAAAATATAGTTAACAATTGGTCAAGTTCAAGAAACTAAGCTGTACATTGTTTAAAGAGTTGGTGTGCACACCGCAGCCGGCAAGGGGTTTGGAGAGAGACTCCAGAACAGGCAGGGAGAAAAAGCTGGGTGACAGAGGGGCGTCAGCGCAGGAAAGGACGCGCATGGCATACCTCGACAGCTTCCCTAGCAGTCCAGGTATCCATTCAATTTTAGCCTTCGCATGAACTCGACTAGGCCCCTGACCCCGAGACAAAGGGGACTGATGAGCCTCGGTGCCCCATGACTGCCCCTGTCCCTTTCGACAAGGAGTTAGTGATAGTGGGGGACTCAATTCTTTGAGGGGTAGACAGTGTAGTTTGTTCGCGCAATAAGGAGTCTCCCAAAGTGTGTTGCCTGCCTGGTGCCCAGGTAGGAGACCTCCTGGAGCATGAGGACAAGCTCCTGGCCAGAGTGGGGAGGGATCCAGTGGTCACCATCCATATTTGGACCAATGGCATAGGTAAAGGTAGGCTTGAGGTTCTGCTAGACATAGTTGTTCAATTAGCAGAAAAGAAGAGGGGCAGATCCATGGTCCACGGTGGTGTTCTACGAAATTCTACCTGTACCCCCTGCAAGCAGACAGAAGTAGAACTCTATTTGGAGGTTTAGCACCAGGCCACAAATAAGAGTTGAGGTTTATGGGGCACTGGAACTTCTTTCCAGACAGGGGTGACCTGTACCAGCCTGACAGACCTGAAATGGAGGGGCACCTTTGCATTGGGCCAGCGTATCCTTCAGGTGGCACAGACTCATTTAAACTAGGGACTTGGGGGCAGGGAGGTTTGAGTGAAAAAAAAAAAAAAAAAAAAAAAAAATACATCGTGCCCAGAATGAAGCAGACAGAGCTACATGAGCAAATGAGGACATCTTTTTAAAAGGAAAAATAGTGGCAAAGCCACTGCGGCCGCTTGGCCAAACATGGCCATAATGGAAGGCCCCTAGTGGCCAAAGTATTGGTCCAATCGGGCTCAAAATCAAACTTGGTCTAGACCTTATGACCGTACACAGTATACACATATGAAATATGAAAAGGATCGGTGAAAAACTGAAGACGCTACAGCGCAGACAAGCCAAAAGTTTATGTATGCACGCACGCACGGACGCCGACGCACACGCACGCGCACGCACGACATACCACCACTTAAGACCCCGAGCACAGCATAAGCCCCTTGGGCCTTTTGGCCAAGCAGGCTAAAAAAGCAAGGCGAATGGCTTGGAGCAGCAGGAAGCTGGGGAACACAATGGCGAAGTGCAAAGGAAAAAATTTTTTTTTTTGTGTGTGTATGCAAGAAGTAAATAAATTAATTCATGAATTGAATTTATTTAATTCAATTCATGAATTGAAACTATTAGCAGGGACTAAGACATAGTTGGGATTACAGAGAGTTGGCTTGGAGATGAGGATGGGGATGAACACATAGGAGAAAACAAAAAAAGAAATCTTATAAAGAGGGGAAGATTCATTAAGAGGAGGGGGTGTAGGACTATGAACAGGGCCTAAAACTGGGCGTGGGATTGCGGGTATCGCGCATACATTAATCAATTCATGTAAATCTGGAATTTTTACTGTGGGACAATCCCGCAGCGCCGATTTGTAGTAGCAAGGGCCCCATTTTAACGTTCTAAGAGCACGGTCTGAAACGTGTGGCGCAAGTGCATTTTGGGCGTGTCCAAATCCATTTTTGCTAGTTTAGCAGCGGGTTATCTGGGTGCATAGTAAGACCCTCAGTGCAAAGGGATTGGATTTAATCTCCTAATTAATCATTGGCATGTTCTGGGTGAAACACGGAATAAACCAATCAGAGTGTCATCTCCTATTCCCTTTAAAAGCCAGGAGGACTTTTACCTTGGCGAATAGCTGTTTGTTTTAAGGGCACATTTACTGTGTGGCACGGAGGGAAAAAGGAAAAAAAAAAAAAAAACTTCAAGGAATGAGGGCAAGGTGAAAGCGTGCCAGCAAATCATTACTTAAAGTATGGAAACCTGATCAAAGTTATCTCCAGAAATTAATAAAAATATTCTTTAAATATTGCTGAAAATTATCTTAATCATACCCAGATGTCAAATCATAACAGTGAATCCCCAGGGCTGCAGTTGAACTTTACATTACCTTGCAACTTTCACATAAATCAAGCAAAACGATAAAAGGTGGGTCGCCGGTACAAAAATAAATAAATAAATAAATAATCATAATAACAACAACAACTTGGTGGGGAATGACCAAGAGAAATTAAAATAAGTCAGAAAAACAGTCAGCAAGAAAGAAACAAAACAAATGATATTACAATTACAAAACAAAACCCCTTGAATAGTATCTAACTGGAGAGAAAAGAACTTGTTTCCGCTTGTTATACATTTGGAGGTAGAGTCAAATATCTGGAAGAAATTCAGATTAATTATAGACAGTGTTTGGGATCAGTCTTGCTGAAATGTCCACCCTCGTTTCATCTTCAGCATCCTGGTAAATGGCAGATTCTTATCAAGAATGTCTGTACATTTCTCCATTCATCCTTCCTTCAAATTATAAGAAGCCTGCCAGTACTAGATGCTGAAAAACAGCCCCACACCATGATGTTCCCACCTCCAAACTTCACTGTTGGTATGGTGCTTTGGGGGTGATGTGCAGTGCCGTTTGTCCTCCAAACATGGTGTGTGCTATGACATCTATAGTTCAATTTTGGTCCCATCTGACCGGAATATATTCTCCCAGTATTTCATAGGCTTGTCCAAATGTTGTGCAGCAAACTTTAAACAAGCTTCAACATGCTTTTTCTTCAGCAATAGAGTCTTGCGTGGTGAGCGCACAATGAGGCCTGGCGGTTCAGTGCATTACTTGTTTTCTTTGAAACAACTGTACCTGCCAATTCCAGGTCTTTCTGAAGCTCTCCGCGAGTGGTCCTTGGCTCTTGGACAACTCTTCTGATTATTCTTTTGACTCCTCTGTCAGAAATTTTGCAAGGAGCACCAGGTCGTGGCTGGTTTATGGTGAAATGATGCTCTTTCCACTTCCGGATTATGGCCACAATGGTGCTCACTGGAACAGTCAGATGTTTAGAAATATGTCTGTAACCAATGCCATCAGTATGTTTTGCAACAATAAGGTTTGCATAGATCTTGAGAGCTCTTTGCTTTTACCCATCATTAGATGCTTCTTGTGAGACACCTTGGTAATGAGAAACCTTTTTATAGGCCAAGGACAAAACCAGCTGATATTAATTTGCACTGATAAGGGGCAGGATTGCTTTCTAAATACAACTCATTTGTACCATTGAAACTAAGCTTCGACACTCCTATATTTTATGAAGGCTAAAGGCTGCAAGGAAAATGGCTTACATCATGTAATTTTTAAAATAATTCCACAAAAATGCATCTCTCTAATGTAAAATGCGGTTCTGTTTTTATAGCATAATGTTCATTTTTTGTGGCTGAAAAATGACTAGCCTCACGATGGTGAGGTTGGAAAACGAAGCCTTATTAGCACGTTTAATTTATCATCGCACCAGTATTCCAACTAGACCCTGCATCTCTCTGTGGGTTGATATTTATAAATCTGACTTTCAATGTATACCCACAGAGACACTGCTCAATCTATTCACTTCAGGCATACTTTTTCGCTCTACGTCTGTAACATTTCCCCAACTCTTCGGATCGTAACAAATCAAACGCACATACCTTCCTAGCTAAGACAGCTAGACTCAGTCGCGAGTACACGCCGGTAGATGCCTTCCGTGCGGAGATATGAGCAAAAATTTCCTCCGAAGCAACGCGGTTCAAACACTCTGTGGGTATACATTGAAAGTCAGATTTATAAATATCAACCCACAGAGAGACGCAGGGTCTAATTCCAACATTAATAGGCCTATTGTTGCGATGTTGTTTAAAACTACCAAGTCAACGTGAGAATGAGGTCAATTTTTTATTGATAAGACAACTTGCCGAATGTTTTGTTGCAGCTCACTGACATTTCACGTTTCACTTTTTTCAGTGTATATGCCTTGTGATACATAAACATCATTGATGTATGCAGTATTTGAGTCAGTATAAAGAGAAATGAATACTATTGCATTAAACTTAAATATTAGCATGGTTGTTTGTGGAGGGGATTTTAATGAAGATCTCACAAGGCATCAATCACCACACACTAAAGTATTATTGTCTTTGACAGAGACTGAGCAGCATGTTTTTTTAGATAGCTTGCCATGTTTTAATGTTGAGTATACAGACAAAAGTCTATTCATGTCACATCCACTATAGACCATTTCATGGTATCTAGTAACCTTGTTGTGAGTGAAGTTACTGGTGTCTACACTGTAGAAAACACATCTGATCATAACATGCTCAGTGCAACCTTTGACATTAATAGTACTTTGTTATTTAAAAGAATTCTTCATTCTGAGAAATTGTTGTGGGCTTCTGCCAATGTGCAAGAGTTGGCTAAGTATAAATACAGTTTAAATGAATGACTTAATATAACTTAATGACTTAATATAACTATGAATGAAGTTAATATAACCACCTATTCAAGCATTATATTGCAATGATTATTTTTGTTCTGCTCAAGCTAAAGATATTCAAATCTTTCATGATGAAATAATTAATGCTTGTTTATCTGCCAGTTGTTGTATACCAAGAAGCAAGCTAAGACTCTGTACTCCAGGGTGGAGTGATTATGTTATTCCTTTTAGGGAACAAGCAATGTTTTGGCATTCTCAGTGGAAATGTAACGGTTCGTCCCGGGTTGGAGCAGTTGCTGATATTTGGCCAAATATCACCAGGTGATTAAACATGTTAAATGTAATGAAAATATTATAAGAAACTGTAAAATGGCTGAGGGCTTCTTTTCCTCTGATAAACGTAATTTCTGGGTTGAAGTAAAGAAAGTTAAGGTTGGTGATGTTACTTGTCCTGCTTCTGTTGATGGTATAACAGGTGATGACAATATTGTTGGGCTTTTTTCAGAAAAATATAAATGTTTATATAACTCTGTGTCATATGACCAAACCGAATGTATAGATTGTTACAAAGAATTTATGGTGGTATAAAGACTCAAAATATTTCTTGTCATAGTGTAAATGTTAAGGATGTTGCAGAGATGTTTGTAATGTGGAAAAAAAGCCACTTGATGGCAGTATTGACATTTTTTTTGTTAAGCCCAGTCTGGAGCTAGGTTTGGGGCATGTCCTGGGCATGCCTCAGAGGGGGCTGGAAAAGAGTATATAAGGAGAAAAATTGAGAGAGTGAAAAGGTAGTAGGAGAAATTGCAAGGAGAAATTGTGGAAGGATACATTTGACCAGACCTGTCACTTTTTTCAAGACCTGTAAAGCTTTTGTGGATTTTTGCCTGTGTTGGAGCATTTTCCTGTCCCAGGACATCACAACATAGCAGCCCCATCTCAATTACCAAGGGACTGTAAATATCTAATTTTTTTTTATTTCAATCTTGGTCAGTAGATTAGTTCAAAGTGTTTGTTTAATTAAATCTATTAAAGTTTTAAAATTTTGTCTGTCATCCCTTGCTGTCCGCTATGCCATAACAAATTGGGACCATAACAAAGTTAAAACATTAAAACCCCACAAAAGCGATAGTAATATGGGAATGTTTTCTAATCATATCATTAATGGTGGATCAAAGTTGTTTTGTTATGCATCTTTACTCTTTGATGATCAGACAGGATGTGTACCAAAGGATTTCTTGTCATCTACTTTGGTGCCAATTTCTAAGAATACGAGAAAATCTCAGAATGATTCAGATAACTGCTTCACGGGGGACACATGATTATAAGGCGTAATGTGGCACGTCTTTTAACTTTTCATTGGGTAATGGATTAGATATGTTATGAAACATAACTTCGGCCCTCATATTTGCTAAATTCCAATAATTTTTTTGAAATGGTTTCGTACAAAATGCATCTTTCTTCAATGTACCATGTGCTTTTGCCAGGAAAACTATTGTTGTTTTTTTTTAATGGCTGATGACCTGTGCGATGGGGAGGCTGGAAACCGCAAAGCTTCATCATTCTTTCTGTCGCACCGAAAGAATTTCAAAAATCTTTATACAGGTAGCAGCAATATAGTTTCGGAGTTGAATAAAATTACTAAATGAAATTTAAATAATGGGATAGTTTTCTTTTTTTCCTGAGTGAGACCGTTTATTATGTGTATTTCTGCTGCACTGACATTTCAGTAGGCAACGGCATTTATTTATCTCAAATAAATGTGAAATGGGTATGGTGGCGCAAGGTCAGTGGTCGTCTTGCGTCATGGGTGTTATGCAAGCTAATAGCTAGATCCCTGCAGTTGCTTTGTAAGCCAAGTCTACTATTAAAAAATAAATAAGTAAGTGTTGCATATCAATGGTGCTGGATTAAGAAAGTTATGGTGTGTGACATGGATCTCATGAATAAGGTCAGATGCAGTCAAGAAACCTTGCGTATAAATATTTCATGAAAAGAGCATTTTTAAAATAATGGATTCAATCAATAAAAATTGTGACTTGGAACATACCACAATACTTAACAGACTCTAATGCATTACACAGATAAAGGAAATCAGCGTGGTAAGGGGAAAAAAAAAAAAAAAAAAAAAAAAACTTACAGTCACAGCCCTAATTTCCTGTAGTACCACGAGAGAAGAAAAAAAAAAAAACTCATGAACAAGGCCTATGCTGTTGCCCCTACAGCAAAGGTTTATTGACAAAAGCCCCCTAGCAAAAGCTCCCTAAAAAGAAAGCCTAGCTACAGTATTGGCCAAGACAGCCTTGTTAAATAATTAAAAAATGAACCCAATTTTGTATTATATATGCCTAGACTGCCTTTATTTACTGATTAGCAATGAAAAATGTAAAACTATTTTTTGTGGTCAGGAATGAATTTAATAACTGATTACTTTATCTACAGATTTTTTTGCTGTAATATTCAGAAAAAAAATGATCATAAGTGAAAGAATCAAATGGCAAATTTTACTGCGATACTGCTTACATATCGAGCAATATGATGGAACTCCGGAGTTCCAGGAAAATTAGTTAGTTAATCTATTAATAATACAAAGCCCTACCCTCAATCCCGTTCTTCAACTTGATGAGCTCGAAAGGCAATTAAAATTTGAAAAGGATCTATAAAATGGTTTTAAATTGCTTTAACATGAAGGATCTGCAGCAGAAGTGGCAGCCATGATGATTCCATAATATAAACGAAATGCAGTTTCGCCGGTATAATTGCAGGATATATTTTGGAATGGATTTGGAACAGGTAACACGACAGAGCAGAGTTGTGGTCAGGGATGTCATCATCCAAACTAGGCACTGTGGGAAGTGGAGTCCCCTAGGGATCGGTGTTGGGACCGCTATTCTTCCTCATCAATATTAATCAGTTTGCGTAGACGTGCAGATCGTAGACGCTAGCATCTATGGAATTGCTCAAATGATTTGCAGTATCCGATCAACATGTTGTACCTGAAACGTATACTGAATATTCATGAGGAAGCGGTGCCCGCAAACGATTTAGAATATGGATAAGTTAAGTCACAAAATTGTTTTCCAGCAATTGTATGAATTAAGCTCCTCAAGCATGCCTGATCTGCAAACAGCCCAACACAGGCGATTTGCCAATTGATTCTAAAAAAAAATAAACAAATAAAATTTTAAAAAATTCAGTTCTGCCGTAGCTGCGGAAGTACCCGTTCTCGCAATTCTGTCATGTCGTGTCACAGAAAATTATAGGAATTGCCATCGTAAATAAAGTCAATATACCACAGAGAAAACAGCCAAATCCCTCAGTGGATTTAATCTTTAGCTCCTATAAATCGCTCAGCATGTTTAATCATAAGACACGTAAAACACGACTCACCAACAGCATGATATAATACAGACAAAAATGCAGAGAGCTTCCGGTAAGAAAACCTTCCAGTCACGTCACAATAAGATGTAATCGGCCACTGAAACTGCCAGAAAAGCTAGCTTTCTGTGGCAGGAAAATCCAGCAGTCAAAGTTATCCGGCCCTAAATCCGCCAGCAAACATTAGGCCTATCTGCCACTAAAATCCACCAGCCAGCTAACGTTATCTGCCACTAAAACCGCCAGCCAGCTACAGCAATCTGCCTCTAAATCCACCAGTCAATGGCATCAGCCACTAAATTCCGCCAGCCAAGATCATCTGCCTCTTAAAGAGCTTAGGACATGAAATTCAGCTCCATTTTTTATGTGATAAAATGCTACAAAGTACCTATCTTGAACAATTAGTGATGGTTTTAATATCGTGTACTTTACGCAATGTTTAAAAAAACCGCATTTTAACTGCTAAATTATCTACTTGAGGGAACGCCCCCTTTTGCCTCAATCGAGATCATTTGTGCTGAGCCAGCTCAGCCACGTGACGTCATAAGTTGTAGCCTACGCGGATTGTGTCTAGGTGGTTAGCCGTAGTTCACGACTCTGGTCTGGACGGAGAGTATCTTAAAGAATGGACCAACAAAAATCACCAAGAGTGAACGGAAAGCGATGTGTAGTGTGGGGATGCAGTGCAGGGGATGCAGAATGTTTCTGTGGCCGAAAGATGCAGAGATATCGAGAATATGGACAAAACAAGTCCAATGTACTAGTGCCGACTTTGCTGGCCCAGGCAAGCCTGGGTCACTGAAACCTATGATATGCGGCCAACATTTCAAGTATTCATGTTTTTACATATCATTATTATTACTTGCGGAACCAAAATCGTTTCTCTACACTGCCTGTTCAATAGCCAGCCAACTCGCTGTTCAGTGTGATCTAGCCAGCTAAGTAGTGAAATGATACTATTCACGGCGCTCTATTTATGTCTGTGCACTGTGTGCTTGCTAGCTTACTACCTAATAATAGCAAGCTGCAAGATATGGTTTACACATGTTGTGATATCTTTCACGAGTCGACTCTACATTTCTGCACACTGCGTATTAGCTAGTTAGCGAGCGAACAATAGCAAGCTGCGAGGTACGGCGAACACGCATTGTTTCGAGAGCTAATGAAACAGTGCACAGAAATGAGTAGAGCTGCGAACACTATCATTTCACTACTGGCTAGATCAGGGGTGAGTTCAACCACGCTATTCTTTTTTTAAAAGATTTTTTTTGGGAATTTTTCCTTTATTTGACAGTTATACAGTGTAGAGAGACAGGAAGGTTGGGGAGAAGAATGGGGGAAGACATGCAGCAAATGACCTGAGCTGGAATCGAACCCAGGTCTCTGCGGTAAGGACACAGCCTTTATGGTACGCGTGCTTAGACCGATGAGCCACCGGGGCACCCCCACTAACGCTATTCTTAACCTAATATACTATATATGGTCTTGTTAGGTAAGGTAACCAAACGTCAGGTCTATTGAACTCACTTAAGGTTGAAAAGTGAGTAGGCTGGTTATCCAACACGCCGCGCACAGAAACAATTGTAGAACCGGAATAAAAAAATCATTCCGCCACTTGGCTGGTAAGTGTTGTACAGTTCGGGACAGGCGGAGACACTGACAATTAGCTGTCTTCATTGCTCGAGTACTCAGGCTGGAATCTGTATGGTTCTGAATCCCATGTTAAGCTGCTTTCACACCGGACGCAAAACAAATTTTTCCGCACAACAGATTACATTCAAAGTCAATGCAAAGACGCGAATACAGGCGAAACGTATTAGCGTCTTTGCATTGACTTTGAATGTAATCTGTCGTGCCAAAAAATTTGTTTCGCGTCCTGTGTGAAAGCAGCTTTATGTTGAGTTTCCTCATCTTCCATAAAAAAGTACTCTTCTTCATCAAAATGGACAGATTCAATTGAAAATTCTGAGGAAATATCGGAATCTGACTCGGATACCATCGTTGTTGGACGCACAATCGCCCACCGTATACAACTTATGACGTGACCACACAGGGGAGT
This sequence comes from Gymnothorax javanicus, assembly GCA_029692085.1. Taxonomy (NCBI): domain Eukaryota; kingdom Metazoa; phylum Chordata; class Actinopteri; order Anguilliformes; family Muraenidae; genus Gymnothorax; species Gymnothorax javanicus. The sequence continues at coordinate 33,086,998 of CM056206.1, forward strand.
GCCAGAATCGCTTTTCTGTGTTGCTCAGAATGTTTGTTAATGAGGGGGGCGGGGAAAGTGACAAAAAAATAGCGATTTTTGTTAAAAATTATTTTCTACATTTTTTTTTAGGCAGACGATGGGAATTCTTTTAATTGTACCCTTTTATATTCATAAACTTGCTCAATGCATGTCCTAAGCTCTTTAAATCTGCCAGTTGCCACCCAACAAAACCTTATCTGCTGCTAAATCCTCCAGCCAATGGCATCAGCCACTGAAATCCGCCACCCAGCTAACGTTACCTCCCAGTAAACCTACCAGCCAACGTCATGTGCCAACAAAATCTGCAAGTCACCAGTGGCAGATCAAAGATGCCATTTTAGCGGTCAGTGGCCGCTCCGAGCTGCCACTGAAAGATCTATCCCCTGCTGCAGAACAGCTACACAAGCAAAACCTATAAGGTAATTAGACAAAAGGTAAATAAACCCATGCGTGATCAATGATGCATGTCGTAATCAAAGCTGAAGGCAGTCAAACTAAATACTAGAGTGAGACTTTTTTGGCCAGGCAGTGTAATTTTTACAAGATTCAAGCATACATCCAGATGGCCATGCTGTGACTAGAGTACACTCTAAAGACTGTTAAGTGTGCAGTAGGTGAACTGAATGAGCATGTGTTAATCATTAGAACAACCAGACTTCCCAAAAAGCTGGGACTCCATCTAAATTTTTATATATATATATATATATATATATATATATATATATATATATAAAAAAAACAGAATGCAATGATTTGCAAAACATTTAAACCCTGTACCATTTTCAGCAAAATACAAAGACAACATGTGAAATGTTGAAACAGAGAAATTTTATGGTTTTCTAAAAAATGTTTGCTCATTTTGCATTTGGTGCTAGCAACACAGAGGCTGAGCCTTACAGAAGATAGCAAGGGATTCACCACTCTGAAAGACTGCATTGGCAAATTATTTAAAAAATTCAAGAATAACGTTTCTAAACGTAAAGTTACAAAGAATTTGGAGATTTCCATCATCTACAGCACAGAACCCCACCAACAGATCCAGAAAATCCGGAGAAATCTCTGTACACAAGGGACAAGGGCGAAAACTAATGCTTAATGGCTGTGACCTTCAGGCCCTCAGGCGGCGCAGCACTTCAAGCCAACAGGATTCTGTGGGGAAATCACTACATGGGATCAGGAGCACTTAATCTATTGTCAGTGCACACAATTGATCACTGCGTCCAAGTAAAAACATTACTATGTAAAAGATAAAGCCATGTAAAATGAGACCCAGAAACACTGCCACCTTCTCTGGGCCCAAAGCTCATTTAAGATGAACTGAGGCCAAGTGGAAAACTGCCCTGTGATCCAACCAATCAAAACAAAATCCTTTTTGAAAATCATGGACGTCTTGTCCTCCACACTAAAGAGGAAAGGGACCATCTAGATTGCCATCAATGCACAGTTCAAAAACCACCATCCAGACAACACCCTTTTCAGGGAAGTCCTTATTTCAGCAAGAAAATGCCAAAGCACAGTCTAGAGGCCAGAAAAATTACAAAAGCATAGCTTCATAGTAAGAGTCCTTGTGCTAAATTTGCCTGTCTAAATTAGCGCATTATGAAATTAAAATTAGGACAAAGGAGACCGTGAAGTTGTGAACTGCTGTAATCCTACATTAAGCAAGAATGGGAAAACATTTTCAAAACTACAGCAATTGTTCTCAGTTCCCAAACACGGAGCATTGTTAGAAGAAAAGGCGAAGAAACACAACGGTAATCGTGCCTCTATATGAGCACATACTTTTCAAAAACAAACAAAAACAAAACAATGATTTGCAATCACGGCATTCATTTTTATTTACAATTCACACAGCATCCCAACCATTTGGGAAACTTGGTTGTAGAAGCAGGAAAAATAATGGGTGCATAATACAATTGTTTGGAGTGAAAAGGTCACCCCATAATGAAAAGTAAACTCGCTAGTATTAACACTGGTATGAGCAATATTAAGTCATGGAAAAAAATCCAGTGGTCATGTTGGATCCAGCATGGGACCAGTAAACTGAATGCTTAACGTGCTGCATAGTTCTACACACACAAACTAAATAAAAAAATAAATAAATATAAATAAATAAATAAATCTTTGTCACGTCAAGTTTTAATGCGACTACAGTCGGAGGCTGCCAGCTATAAAGACAGTGCGCTTATCCAGAAGTCTATGTCCGATTGGCGATTAAGCATGATAGGCCTCTGAAAACTGCAGATCAAAATTCTCTTTCCCTTTATATGCGATCTATTTTCGAAAATAGCGTATAAATGGGCTGACTTTGCTGAGGGAACCAAAAGTTGTCAGTTTTGATTCACAATATATCAGTAAAATTAGTAGGCTCGAACCAGCGAGGTAATTTTTATTGGAGAAAAGCTAACAGTAATACGCATTAGGAAATAGCGCAGTCATTCTCCATGAAGTTGCCCTCCCCTCACCGAAATTTGTGGAGAACTTCTGGCTTCACCACGGTAAATTTTAAAAGGAGAAACGTGTAATGTAAACATTAACGCCACTCATCCTTACTCACCAACGTTGAAACAAAAAACTCATTTTCCAAAACCTTGAAACCTTCATGTTATCTCAAATTTTAGAGGCTGCTGCAAACATAACCTTTCCCAGGAAAAGATATTGCACGAAACAGCCTACCCGCCGTCATCAGTCAGTTAGCGTTTGCGACTGGTCAAAGAAAGCAAATTGACAACAATGAACGAAATCTAACATAGGAAAACCGGGAATCGATGGCCATCTCACAACTCGAACCGCAAAACATAACGGGCAAGTTTGATGCCCGCCGTCAAGAGTTAGTAAGAAACTGTGGATAGTCCGCCCCACAGCATGTCTACATGGCGTAATTTCGCAACCATACTCGTCTACTCATTGCCATGAAATTGTTACTCATCATTTTTTTAAATTCTGGACAGAGGAACACTAAAAAACCAGACTGGGCACAATTCAAATACTTCGTATTAAAGCACACAACTGACATGCAAGTCGAGACACCATAAATTCGGAACAACAGTATGATTGTTTACTGTAACGTTAGATATCTGAAGGATTGCAGACTACCTGAGAACAATACAGCTTTTTGGGGAGTGGCAGCCATCAGTGCCAACACAAAGCGGCCGAGGGAAATCATATGATCAAGACTAGGGGGACAATGTTATACGCCTCCAAACATGCTTTGGCACGCACTGCACGTTGTAAAAAAAAAAAAAAAAAAAAGAAGAAAGCCTAATGTAGCTTTTCAGTCGATATTTTTTTAAAAGTTCGTATGGGGATACTGGCAAGCTATGCACGAAAGTTACACCTAAACTGCAGGAAACCGCCCAAATCGAGAAAGAAATACAGAAACCGAGCTAAAATTTAATAAATAAATAAATAAATAAATAAAACAATGTACTCACCAAGGCTGAAGCTCGAATAGACAGCCGAATAGAGCGTGTCAGCGGGCCTGAGTCACTCCGGGAAATACGCCTCCCTTCCGAAATTTCAAAACTGAGCTCTCCAAAGAAAACTCCCAGTAGTGTGGTCACAGGAAACAGCACTAAGCACACGAGCAATCGCGGCACCTCTCTTTAAAAAACGGGCGTGTCTTCTTCTTCTTCTTCTTCTTCTCCTTTAATGTTTATAGTATGTTTACAAACGCATGGTACATTACCGCCACCAACTATAGAGGTGTGGAGCATCGATGGAGCAAGGACATGATATTTTAGTTAAATTAAAAAAAAAAAAAAAAAAAAAAAAAAAAAAATATATAAAATATATATATATATATATATATATATATATATATATATATATATTCTATTGAATAATCCTGTTCTTTTTAAGTATGCCATTACATGGATGCAGGCAATTGGCTTTAGAATAGAAAAAGCAAGTAAGCCCTCACAAGTCAGACTGGTCTGTCCTAGCGCACTGACATCCTATAGGAGCATTAATCTCTGCCTATTACATGCTTGGCATTGCAGTAATACATGCTCAACTGTTTCCCTACTGTTGCATTTGGGGCATTGACCTGTTTTGATGTTTACCCATCAGATCAAGGTTGTGATTTAAGCCTGTGTGACCTGTTCTTATTCGTGTGATAACTGCCTCTTCCTTGCAGTTCCATCTCCCCTGTCTTCTTGCTGTAACCTGTTTTTGTACTTTATATAGGAAGCGGCCCTTAACTTCCCTGTCCCATTGCTTTTGCCAAGCTCTGTTAATTTCTGCCATGATGATGGTTTTGACTTCAGCTTTGCTTAGTGGGATGTTTATCTGTGCGTCTGAGTCCAGGCCCTCCTTAGCTAGGCGGTCTGCAGTATCGTTACCCTTGATTCCAGAGTGAGATGGAACCCACATGAAACTCACTGATATGCATTGCTGCTGTAATCTATATAAACTTTGAAGAATCTCAATAACTAGGTCTGGTCTACAAGCAGACTTTCCATCCTGAATGCTGATTGATGCTGACATAGAATCAGAACAAATGACATGTTGCTTGGTTTTCACTTCCTCAACCCATCCTAATGAAAGCCAAATTGCAAACATTCCACTGAGAACACAGCTAAATAATCTGACAATCTTTTTGTAATTGATGTTTTAAATTGGGGAATATGAACGGCTGCTCCAGTCTTTCCTGTATCGGGATCTTTAGATCCATCCGTGTATATCTGTATCATACCTGGATATTTAGTATCAAGATGATACTGAACCAAGCTATTCATCCCACCATACTCATCACTCTCACTAGTCAGCTTGGCCATCTCCAAATCAACTAAAGGCATAGGGAAAAACCAAGGAGGGACAACAGGAAGTGGTACTACACAATTATGTGCTGATCTGGACAGGCCTAGTTTCCTTGCATTATTATTCCCAACCCATCCAAAACTATTACACTTTAATTTACCATGCTCCCAACATTCGTTTAAAAGGAATTTAGTGGGATGAGCCTGTTTGTGACCCTGCAAATTTGTCCAGTATACCATGGATAATTGGAGACGTCTCAAGGTTAGTGGTGTGTCTTCTTCTTACTTTGCTTCTTCTGCTTCATGTTCTGCTTCAGGTTCTTCTTCTCTAGTCTATGAATACATGTTAAATAATAACCTTAAGTGAATACCACCACCTACTGAGGGGGAGGATGCAACAATTGTCATTTCATCCCATTGTGTAACCTACCCACGAGCCCAGTGCAGTTTAAAGGAGACCTCTAGATTGTTGAAAAATCTTTCCTATTGTTCCATTGTACTTGTCAGACTATACGTAAATACTTTCGAGCAAAGTCGTCGCTTTCTGGCGGACGAATATGTAGGGCCAAAGCCCTAAGCAAGAGGCAATGTGGGCGCAACAGGGCGCATATTTATTGATATATAATGAGAAAAACACATTCAAGTTATCATGCAGAATTAATTTGAAACATCCATTCTTGATAACCAGGTCCTTGTTACCATATACCATATATTACCATATATCAAAACTTGACAGTCCCATCGGCCACTATCACTTGGTAGTAGCCCCCGAGTGCCCGCTTGTTGATATCTTGAAAATTGACCTCTAGAACATTCATTAGTCATACACTGAAACGGGCACATTCAGCATGAAATTGTTCTTTATTCAGCCAATTCTGATGCCATGGTCAGCAACATCGATAGGTGTCGTGACCTAACTGTAACCTATGGCCACACCAATTATCAATGGAATTGGTCAAAATTTGCAGCCTGTACAGCGTCCACAAGAAAATCTCTCCGGACACTGCGGCTGCAGAGACGACAACCATTAATCCACAGTATCCGCCCGACTTTGTCCGGGGGCTGCGATCAATTGTACAGACTTTCTTGGCATCTGATTCCCTCAAAGCCCTCTAGCCAAAATTTCTTGTATTTCATTTTGCTTCACATTTCACACTCTCAAAATTCCCCTTGCCGTGTCCATCGCTATCCTCATCCTCAATGAATTTGTTTCCATTTTTTTTTTTTTTTTTACAGTTAGTAACCATAGTAATGAATGCTAAGAATTTCCCTCAGTTCAGATTGATGACTTCCTTATGACCACACTTGTTCATTACCTACAATATTCTTCCTGCTCTATCAAGTCTTGCCTTAGCCATTTCTGCCCTCACTTTTTATCGCCTCTGCATACAATACTTTTCCTTTGCACTCATGTTTGTTCTACCTACCTCTAAATTTTCCCTCTCTCACATTGATTTGCCCCGTCCTCGTGATTTTGCACATAATAATAACAACATGTAGCTTTTTCTTCAGTTAGGTTACATTGCTTTCCATCACGCCCATCTTTCCCACACCTCCTACACCTGTGTACCCTTTTCCTACAAACTACTGTAACATCTGTAATCCTGACACCAATAATGCTCCAATGGAACCCTTACATCGGATACTGCAACCCCAGTAGTAACTACCCTCCCAAGAATTTTGTCCCTCATTATGGAATAAGCAACTTTTGTCCAATTGTATCACTTTACTTTTAATGCCTTATCCCTTTCCTCTGGAACAACATTTCACAATCACTAGTCCCATCCTCCTCATTCCCCTTACCTCCCCTATCTCAGTATCACCTATCAAGGAATGAGCTTTCCTTAGCTTTTAGGAAATACATGACATAATAGCCAAAAAAAAAAAAAAAAAACATAAAAGATTGTCCAAATGCAATTCACCATGTTGGGAAAAATATCATGTGGCCAACTCCAGGGACATTCTCAGTTTTGCCAGTTTTCTTTATCCAAAAATGATAGATTTGAGTGTAGGGAACTAAAGAAAGAGAATATTGGCTCTAATCACTCCCTGCTACACAAGCCTTGACAGGCTGCTCCAGTTATCCCCAGTCCACTGCACAGTTCTGCAGATCAGAATCTTATTTTTAAAAATTGCATTTTGGATTCTTCCATTTGTTTGAGGTGCATCCTGTAACACAAAAACATTTTGGCATACAGTGGGGGAAGTAAGTATTGAACGCGTCAACATTTTTCACAGTAAATATATTTTTAATGGGGCAATTGACATGAAATTTTCACCAGATGTTGGTAACAACCCAAGTAATCCACAGATACAAAGAAATCAAAACAAATAAGCCCATAAAATAAGTTATGTGCAATAAGGTGGAATGACACAGGGAATAAGTATTGAACACATGAAGAAAAGGAGGTGAAAAAAGGCATGGAAAGCCAAGAAACCAGCTGAAATCTGTCAGTATTTAGAAAACAATCCTTCCCTCTATCAATGCAAATTAATATCAGCTGGTTTAGTCCTAATTTATGGCCTATAAAAAGGTTTCTCATTACCAAGGTGTCACACAAGAAGCATCTCATGATGGGAAAAAGCAAAGAGCTCTCTCAAGACCTACACAACCCTATTGTTGCAAAACATACTGATGGCATTGGTTACAGACGTATTTCTAGACTTCTGAATGTTCCTGTGAGCACCGTTGGGGCCATAATCCAGAAGTGAAAAGAACATCATTTCACCATAAACTGGCCACAACCAGGTGCTCCTTGCAAGATTTCTGATAGAGGAGCCAAAAGAATAATCAGAAGAGTTGTCCAAGAGTCAAGGACCACTCGCGGAGAGCTTCAGAAAGACCTGGAATTAGCAGGTACAGTTGTTTCAAAGAAATCAATAAGAAATGCACTCAACCGCCATGGCTTCTATGCACAATCACCGCGCAAGACTCCATCGCTGAAGAAAAAGCACGTTGAAGCTCGTTTAAAGTTTGCTGCATAACATTTGGACATGAAAGATGAAAATACTGGGAGAATATAGTCTGGTCAGATGAGACCAAAATTGAACTCTTTGGATGTCATTGCACATGCCATGTTAGGAGGAAAAATGGCACTGCACATCACTCTCAAAACACCATACCAACAGTGAAGTTTGGAGGTGGGAACACCAGCATACAGTACAGGCAGACTTCACATAATTGAAGTAGGGATGAAAGGAGAAATTTATCGAGACATTCTTGATAAGAGTCTGCTGCCATCTACCAGGATGCTGAAGATGAAACGAGGATGGACATTTCAGCAAGAGAATGATCCCAAAAACATAGCCAAGGAAACTCTCAATTGGTTTCAGAGAAAGAAAATAAAGCTGCTAGAATGTCCCAGTCAATCACCCGACTTGAATCCAATTGAAAATCTAAGGAAAGAACTGAAGATCAGAGTTCATAGAAGAGCTGCCATTACCAACAAAGGCTTTTCTACCAAGTATTTAATAAATTTCAGTGAGTGTGTTCAATACTTTTTCCCTGTGTCACTCCACTTTATTGCATGTAACTTAATTTATGGACTTATTTGTTTGGATTTCTTTGTATGTGTGAATTACTTGGGTTTTTCCCAACAACTGATTAAATTAGAAATTATATACGTTGTATTAGAAATATATTTACTGAGAAAAATGTTGACGCATTCAATACTTATTTCACCCTCTGTATTATCATTTCAGCTACCAGACCAAAAGGACAGAAGGGCACTGTTCAGGCTTGTTTTCTTCTCTGAAACTCGCTACAAACTTTTCCCCCTGATTGAACAGTTTGATTTCCTCTGATTGGCTGGTGAGGGCAACATGTTGATTGGCCAGTCAGCCTCAGCTATCAGATTTGTGTCAAAATTTGTGCTTATAATTTGTGATTCGTGATCTTGTAATTTCACTGTCATATTAGCACATGGTAAATTTGTTTTGTCTGTCTCTTAGACTTTGTGAAACTCACGGCTGAAAATATTCGTGCACATATTTAAATACACATTCATAAACTATTTCTACATCTACAATAACAACTTATTACATATATGCAAATTATATCCCTGTGCACAAAATTTTTTTTTACACATGCACAAAATATTTCTACAACCCCAATTCCAATAAAGTTGGGATGCTGTCTAAATAAAAACAGAATGCAATCATTTGCAAATCTCACAAACCCGCATTTTATTCACAATAGAACATAGGCAACATATCAGATGTTGAAAGTGAGACATTTTACCATTTCATGTAATACTCAAATAGAAGGGAAGCGGCCGTGGTTCTGTTCTTTGTACCATGACCCAGATGACACCAAGTTCACGTAATTTGGAGTAGTCCCTGGCTGGAATGATAGGAAAACTGTCCAAACAAAGAAACAGTGATTTTTCAGAGATTTTGGGGGTGGTATACCACTCTTATAGTCTCACTCACACTCTTTTGGTAAGGCCAGATTGGGGTTGCCCGCATGCACTGAGTCTATACGTTTCACCTGTTCACCAGATTCCTTTCCTATCCATTCAGTCATGAGATCTAATTCCTGGGTCGCAGTGAGGTCAACTTTGCCAGCAGCATCAGTGAATGAGGAGTCCCATACACAGAAATTATTGGGCTTATAATCAGATTGGTACAGTCCCAAATTGACAAGTCTCATCGTGGTAAGTTCTGTGCTAAAGGCTCTACTAGAGGTGGCATGCTAGCTGAAGAGACTGTTTAGGGTGCACATAATTTAGCTTGTACGTTCATAGTGGGGTTTGTTGTTCTGACTTCAGGCTTTGTCTCAACTCTAGTCAAGTCAGGTGAGTTTGGAGTTGAAATGTACTTATGGTCAGTGTTTTCAAACCTAGGCTTCTCAACGATATCTTGTGATTGTGAAATGTCTTTTACAGGATGACTCCATGTTACAAAGCTGTAATGTGGTCCTGCAAGGGATGAGGAAGTGGCAGGTAAGTAGGGCTTAATTTGTGCCGGATCCTGCCAAAACAGCATCTGTGACCTCTTGTTTTGGTACTTATTTGCGCAGATCTGGTACCGTAATATAAAAACAGAAATAATAACATGATATAAAATAAAATATAAATGTTAAAGGTGCTTGACATATTACATATTACTTGACATTTGGAATGTTTTACCCCCATCTAATGCGTCCAGGGAGAACTGCCATTGAGAACTGCTAAAAGCACATGCCTCCCAACAATTTATCAGGATGTAGTTCTATGAGCATTTCCATCATGGTCAAGGTCGTGTGAAGTGAAATGAATATGGCAAATGGAAAATGTCAAATTATAATTCATTTGTGGTGAGAACAGAATTCATAAATAAATTTTGCAACATGTAGCTACAGATAATTAGTTAAGATTAAAGGAGCTGTGTCATGATTACTGCACATGCTCAGAACTTTCATCCCAACAGTGAATCTGCTTGACTGAAAGTCATAATCTGGTTCCATCCTTTCCATTCTGTCTTTGTTTTGCATTGCATTTATATATTTTAGTTACTCAGGCATTGTTTTTCACATTAAGGAGTTTTGTGTGGAAATTTGAAGATTCAAAGCGGTATTTTAGCGCATTAACTGAAGGAAATGAAGAATCTAATTTGATTTGCCAACGCCAATAAACATCAAAAGAATATTGGCAGTTGGCAAACCAGTTCACCATTTTTTTTTTAAAGAAATGATCAGGCTGACAAATGCCCAAAAATTAGGAACATTTTAAGAACATTCTGAAGCCAAGAGAAAGTATTGAAGCAAGGTACTTGCATCGAGATAATAAAATGGAAAAGCGAGTCATTTTATTGTAAACTTATGTTAGTGAAAGTGCTTTATCGATTGCTTAAATTCTATTAATGTAAAAAAAAATAATAATAAAAATTAAAAAAAAAGTTTTTGGCCGTTATTAATCAAAAACTATTTTTAAACAGATTTCTAAACTTAAAAGCTAACACTTTAAGACTGAAATCCTCAAAAAAAAAAAAATTCTTAATGAACAATCAGGCTCAACCCCCAAGAGACATTTCTCAATTAAAAAAAGAGCAAGATAAATCTGTCTATATTTTTAAAAAGTTTTGTGTGGCAGTCAGGGTTTAGATCTGCCAAGTTGTTTTTTTTTATGGTTTTCCATTATTGGTATTTTCCATGTTTCATGGTTGAGTTTTAGCAGTATCTTTGCATTAGCTCAGCATTCCTTGTATCCGTCACATTGCCACGAATTCAGTTTTCACTCACACCTGCACTGCTCCTTATCTACTCATTACGATTCTGGATTTACTCATCGGTACTGCATTATAACCGTTCGCATTTGGCTTTGGCTGTCTGACGACAATAAATCCTTTGGACTGGATTTTTCTGTGCATGACTTAAGAGACTACTCCTTGTCAGAATAAATCTGCCATCACCAACACAGGGGACAATAGCCAGTTCTGTGCATTGCTGGAATATCAAGGTGTTTTGCTGAGACAACACCACACCAAGTCAGAGAGTATCATCAAGACTCTCAAGTCTTTCGCTTCCAGTATGAACTCTCTCACCAGGCAGTTCCGGCAGCTTCAATCGCCCACTCCACCAGCCCCAGTGGTTCCTCTCCCGGCTGCTGTTGCGCGTCCTCGCCTTCATTTGCTCAGCCCACAGCCCCTATAATGTTCAACCAAGCATCTGCTGATCATTCCCATCCCAGTGTTCCCTGGCATTCGAGCTGCAATCAGCATTATTCCCCACCAACGGCATCCGAATCGCCTACATCATAACACTGCTCACAGGGAGTCCCAGAGAGTGAGGAACTGCAGTCTGGGACACTGGGTCTCCAGTCTGTCGTTCTCGACTGCCTTCATGGAGGAGATGAAGAGGGTTTTTCGACTGGTATTTTTACGGGCATGAGGCAGCCTGTGAACTACTCCAGATCTGGCAAGGTTCCAGGTCAGTTTTAGACTGTGCCATCGAGTTTTAGAACCTCGCAGTCACATCCCAGTGGAAATCCCGTGCCCTCTGTGATGCCTCTCTCAACGGACTGTCCCATCAACTCAAGTATGAACTACTCACCCATGAATTTCCCAAAGATTTCGATCAACTTACCAACCTGGCTATCCAAGTAGACAACCGCCTGATTGCTCACCACAAGGAATTCCAGCAGACCCCTGGAAAACGTATTTTGATTCAGTTTTTGTCTCTTCCATACTTTTGCTTGATTGTGGCAATGTGCAGCCAGATGACATCAAGTGACTGACTCACTAGCCTATGCTTTGAGTTCAAAATATTTTTTTGTTTACCGAGGAGGAATTCCTGTTCAATGGTTCATTATGTCCCATCTTTGTTTACAAGGCAGGTCCAAGCCTGGGAACAGGTCATGAGTCAAATCATGCTCCAAACTGGATCATATGCAATAGTGTATGGAGTATCAACAGCTAAGGATGATTTACTTGAGCAAATAGTGGCCATTTCTCAAGACACGGGGGGAAGGCAGCAAGCGAATGTGGGGCCTGCGCGTTTCTCTCAGTGTTAGACTTAAGACAAACAGGTTTATTGGTATGAGGAGTACATATCTTCACCAAACGGCTGAGGTTTCCCAAAGTGGAATTGCGCAATTCGAGGGTAATCCTGAACATCTCACGTTTCAGATTTAGGAGGGTTCCAGGTTTCGCTCCGTGGTGTTACGCAGCTAAAAAGGGGTCTTGATCCTGAATTTTTCTTTTGGATATAATCTCTCCCTTTTCACATTCATGTTCCAGTTGTGAGAGACTGAAAGTATAAATCCTCAACATAAAAGATGAACATTTAATGTGCATAACCAAAACAACCAAACAAGACTTGGGAGCATCCGTTATATTACTTCATGAATATATTCTTTACAAAAGTTCTTCAACTTAATGTACATCAGCTCAGTACAGGGTATGTTCACATATTGTTGCACTCTTCCTCTCACCTCAAGCGGAATTCTATAAGACCAACACAGTACACCAAACACTTTCCAACAGCGCGACTGTGAATACAGTACAGTACTAGGCGTCAACAGGATGAAATTAAAATGGGATCCCCTCTCCTCAATCTGGGACAGATCACAGCCCCAATGTCAGATCACCAGTGGGAAGGGCTTAGGCCAAATAACGAGGCAGGCATTTGACTGGGCACCCTTGGAACACTTATTTTGACAATCCCAACTCCCATTGCAAAAGCCAAAACAGCATATTACTGTGGACTGTTACAGTAGTTTATTACCATTCATAATAAATTACACAAAAGTACAATGCAACTGTTCATGCAGCTGAAAACGGTTCTATTACAACAGGCTATTACGTCGTGAACACCGTTCCACCAAATAAACACGTTTACCTCCGCCGAGGAGGATGTGTGATCGGTCTTATTTGTTGGTTAGTCAGCAGGAGTTTGCAAAAAACAATGGATGGATTTGCATGAGAATTTTACCAGGTGGATCTAAGCCCAACTTAGACTAGAGGTGATTAGATTTTGGGGGTGATTCAAATCCAGGATTTTTGAGAAAGACTTTCCGCTATTGTGAGAAAGGGCCAAGTTTGAGATTTTGGGGGCATTATTCCAATGATGTCAAGAAAATATCACAACCTGATCTGGATCCAGATATCTCTCTGGATCCAGGGACTGAAGTTTTCTCAAAATTTGGGTGTGTACACATGTCGCTATCGCTAAGTAACTAAAAGAGGTAGAGACTTTAACCACCACAAAATTATTGCTGTTATGTTTTAGATTCAGTGGGGTGTTAACAAATTATGGTTCCTGAAAGATAAAAAGAACAAAAAATACAAAGAATCCTTTGCAAGGGTGTTGACAAATGAGGGATTGTTCGGTCTTGGCAGAGGTTTGCAATCTTGGATAACTCTAATCAAAGTAATGAAAACTTCCACAATAATTTCCCTAAAGGAGTCCGGATCACCAACATAAGAGCCCTCTGGGTGCCTGAAAAGTTTTAGATGATGAACAATTCTTCATGCTCTTGAAAATCTAAGCAAAGCAAAAGACGGGAGAGGAAGTGGTGGTGACACACAAAATTAAACTCATGACAAAAATCCTCCCCTCTACAACAGCACATGATCTGTCAGGGCAATGAAAGACAAGAGCCTCCCACACACTTCCCTAGTTTGGGTTTTTCCGAGCAGGTTGAATCAAATGGAGTAGATTTTTCAATAGGATCACAGGTCTGTAATTACACTTTTCAGCAGTTTTCAAAATAAAAAAAATATTAAAAAAATTATGTTACAGGGATGAGTGCCCAGGTTCCCTTGCAAGTCAAACATGGTGGTAATTTAAAATAAACACTCAGGGGGAAAAAAAATTACATGGACGAGAAAATAAAAGCCTCAACGCAAATTAAACCAGTGGTCTTCATCCCTGTACCTGGAGAGCTACCATCCTGTGAGTTTTAACTCCAACCCCAATTCAGCTAATTAGCAGCTCATCGCAATCTTCACCTGGGAAGTAAGGTGAAACCTACAGGATGAAAGCTCTCCAGGAACAGGGTTGGAGACCACTGAATTTAATATTTATTTTCCAAAAATTGAAGCAAAGGCCACAAGTGGAGAACCCAAATTCAGAACGTATAAGTCCTCACCAGTGATTAATTCCCACCATTGGCATTTGTGAACAAGCACCAATTCTTTAGCCATCAGGGGAAGCAATAAAAGATATTAGTTTCAAAAAGGAAGAGACACATGAAGTGGGAGATGCACTTTCTGCCCCCTGGATCACCTCTAAAAAAAACAGGCTCTGAATGCATCAACTAGTGGAGAGATGTTTGCTGGCAGAAAGAAGTTTCTTTCGACTAAGAACTTTTGGTTTGTGCTCAATAACAAACATTCTCGTTCCTCACCTGATGGAAAACACAGGTCTACTCCCTGAGGCATTACAGAGGAGTGTGGCCACAAGCTACTACCTCATGCAGCAAGCAACAGCTGACAGCCTCACCTGGTCTTTCACAACTAGTCATGCCTGTGATCAAAAACAAACCAGTGAAAAACTTTTAAGGTTTACATTCAAGATACCACTCTCACTCCACATCGCTTCAACCCTCAGCTGAGCCAAGAATCCAAAGAGAGCCGCCATCTTTAAAAAGATTCCAATCCAATATACACTCTGCATGATCATGGAGGCTACAGGACAGCGCTTCAGCCAGGATACACAAGTACAACCTTTACTTAAGTCTTTTTTTAGAAAATAAAATGTACAAACGATCCACCATTACATCCACAATCACTGCCTCTGGAACTGGCGTAGCTCCAGAATGAATGCATGACTGGGCAAGGACATCCCAATTTCCTCAAATGTTGCTTAGAATCCGCCAAACCCGTTTGTAGTCCAATGCCGAATGTAATGTTTACTTCTAATCGCAAGGACATAAGAGATACAAGGAGACCTGCTAGACCCAGCACTTTAACAGCCTGTCCCAACCAGTCCAATAAGCAAGAGCCAAATTTTAAGTTTGAACTGAGAACACTGAAACAATACACACACAAGCCACAATAAGGGGAACAAAAAAAAAAAAAAAAAAAAAAAGCTTCAAGTGAAGGAGCTTTTGATCACGGAATATGTGAGAGGGCAACACTTCCACGGCCGAATGACAGTGGGCAGAAGCCGGTGAAACCCGTCCAGTTTTTGTAGAAAATCATTAGGCGTAGCTTGTAAATTTAGTCGCATTTCATCCGTAGGTTTAAAACATTTTTCCTCTCTTTAATATGATGCCAAGTTAGCAACTCTGCAACAAACAGGACAGGGGCGAAATCCTTTTTTAAAAGCATGCTTTTGTAAAAATGGAGGAATTTAGTCCCAATGTTCACAGGGATTACAATAGGCTAGCCAGCTAGCTCTAGCGACATTTTTCCTTTAGCTGCTGCACTAGCAAGTCTCCGCTCCTTTCCCATCTTCACTTACAAGCAGAACATGATGGCACACAAAAAAAGCACGACTTGGCAATTTTTGCCAAGTCTATTGTGACAGCAAGCTAAATTGATGCTACGCTACTCTTTGTAAACAGCAGAAAACCCAATGTCACCGCACTCATACTGGCTCTGTTGACTGCAGTCAGGGTGAGGACCTCCATAATGTCACAGGTAACCACATGCTTTGTGAATAATTCTGTAAATATAGTAAGGAAATGTAATTGTCTAGAGTTCAATTTTAATGTCATAACCCCACCCACCCACCCACCTTTTCCCACACCAGCTTGTTGACAACTACAGCAAAAGCATTTTTAAATTCCAATTGGCCATCATGCAGCTTGTGAAGCCAAAATTTACAGAGTAGCTCTTACCGCATTTATAGTGCTACGGGCATTCATATTTGCCCCATTCTTGTTCCTCATTTATGTGGAAGGCATGTTTGCCAGTTTATTCAAGGGCTCGAATTTACAGGCCCAAGTCCCCCTGGAAATGTATGCAAATAAGCAGATGAGTCAGTTCCATTCAGAACCGTAAGCCTAAGCCGGATTGCAAACAGGAAGTAGCGCACGTCCATTTTCCCTGGTGTTTCCAGGGTGGGCGGAGTCTTCGGTTCTCATCTGAACTGTGGCGGCCGAGTGAGAGAGGGGGAGGGAGGAAAATAATAATGGAGAGGAGGGAGGAGGAGGTGTCCAGTACGCCCGAATCATCCACCTTAGCCAAACTGGAAAAAGAAGTTCCCAGGTCCGGATGCTGTGCAGGAAAACAAGAGGAGAGAAACAAACAAAACTGGTCAAATCTTCAACATCATTAACCAGATGGAGGAAAACTGAAAGCAGTCGAAAACTTAAAATATATCACAGTATCCTGAAAATGTAGAATTCATTATATGTGCATTACTATACTGGAAAGAAGCAATGCCCCAACATAGTCAGCTGTCTTGGAGGCAGCATTTGCTCCATTTTCACCAAAAAAAAAAAAAAAATTTTATTCTTCCAAGATGCTCAATTTCTGGTGAACATTGAAGCTGGGAAAAGGAGGGGTGCATTTTTAATTGTACAGTGAGGTAGATAATTTGCTGCAGTTATACTCTAAAGTACATTTGGAAAGTATGATTTACTGGAATCATGCCCTTAATGTTTGTAAGCCTCGGCAAGGTTTCCCCGGGGTAGCTAGCTTACGTGCCAGTAATAAAACTAGACAGACGCTCACTGGTTGACATGTAACCTTAGACTCCCAAAAAGCAATCGCTCCCAAAATCAATAGGCTTTGAGAACTTATGTCCTATGCCAACATTGTGGCCTGTAGAACGCTCACAAGCAAATCTCTATGGACGCGGCGTGACAATTGCTGATCCATAGTATCCCCGACTCGTCGTCCGGGGATACCATTCACTTCACTTTCCAACACAATAAGCTAATGAACAAGAAATTCTTATTGAGTTATAAGCCTGCAACACTTTCCTATAATGTTGGGACAGAGGTACGTTTGCCGCTGTTTTACATTACCATTCCTTTCAACAGCCCTCCAAGTACGGCCTACACCATTTTTTCCAATTTTGCTGAATTTTTTTTTTCTCCCATTATTCCTTATTATATTTCTTTAGCTGCTCAGACATTCAGAGTATTCCATACCATATTTCATGCATCTCAAAGCACCACAAATTCTCAATGGGAGACAGGGCTAGACTGAAGGTAGGCCAGTTTAGTAGCAGCACGTTGCCCATGCCACTAACACAGCCCCACACCATGAAAGATGCTAGCTTTTGAATTTTACGCTGGTAACAGTCAGGGATGGATAGATTCTTCCCTTGTCTGGAGAGCATAATTTCCATTATTACCGACAACAATTCGAAAAGTTTCAGTGGTCAGACAACAGAACCGTTCCAATAGACATCAATCCATTTAAATGAGTCCAAAACCAGAGAAGAGCAGCATTTCTGGATATTTTTGATGTAAACCTTCCTATTGCAAAGTATAGTCTTCACTTACATTTGCGGATACAATGCTGAGTGATATTTATTGGCAATGGTTTTCCAAAGTAGTTGTGGTCCATGTGGGTATATCCGCCATAAAACAATTTCAGTTTTGAGTGCCATCTGAGAGATCAAAGACCAGTGCCCCACAGTATTGTTTTTCCAACATCAGCCTTTATGCAAAGATTTCCCTGGCTAAATATCTCAATATTATGCACTGTAGATGGTATGGTTTTGTTGCTTGTGCATTTTTAAACTTGGAATACTCAATTACACAGTTTTTCATTAAGTGGCAAGCCTTTACACTAGTTGTAATAAACAGGACCTTTCCAGGATAGTCCTTTTATATCAAAACATTATTGGTCTAAATTGCACAAGTTCAACACCTGCACACCAGTGTCTTTGCATTCCAACACTTTGCATCTCATCTAACACCTGTGCCAACTTTTTTCAGAATGCGCTACGTGCAACATGCAGTCACAATGAGCTTTTATTTCCAAAAAATATACAGTAGATAAGGTAAAGCATAAAATATTTGGTCTTCTACCATTTTCAATACATTACATGCCAAAGATGATTTACAAATCCCTGCTTTCTTTTTCCACTTGCATTTACCATACTGCCCCTACTTTTTCAGACATGTGGTTGCACATGGCGAAATCCTTCAAATGATGTATAAACACAGGGCCGGTAAGCTTCAACATGCATGAAATACTCAGCTCCCCAACCATGGAATGGCTGATATCTGGCCAGGAAACAAAATGCAGTGGAGGGATGGACAGGAGGACAGACGGAAGTATGAAAAGACACATTTACACAATAAGGTGGAGTCATATGTAAAATTTCGCAGAGAAATACTGAATAATTTCGGAGTTCTGGCCCAGAAAAGCAGCATGTCGGACAGACGGATGGACAGACATGGAAGAACACCAATTCCTATAGTCCCATCTACTTTATGGCAGCTGATAAAAAGTAGCTGAACTGAACATGCAGAAAGCCAATTGTAAAACAAATCCTTTTGTCTTTTCAGGGGTAAAGAAGCTTTTAAAGGCTGATTAACAGCAGCAGCGAAATACTGATAGTGTGAGGGCTTGTGAATGTTCTGCAGCGTCATTCAGCCCTTACTGTGGATCCGAAATGAGTTGCTTTCAAAGGAACCATTTCCGTTAGGATGCTTTCTTTAGAGGAGACTCACTTGAATAAGGTTGCACACAGCCGACATCATATTGGGACACAGCTAGGATCCCAATGGGCATAATATCACAGTGTCCCACCAGTGTAGCATTCTGGTGGCTTTTTCAAAGTAAGAGGTATGTTTTCTAGTCAGTTTGGTACACCCTTAAACTTGGACCAATTCAGGTACTAGGAATAAATAAAGAGTTAAGTGAAAATCCTCCCTACAGACAGCAAAACTTACCTTCAAAGCTGAACCCTCCTGGGCCTCCGAAGAATGCCTTGAATATGTTATTGGCATCAAAATCTGGAACAGATAAACATACGTACAATCTTGTAAGACTAGTTTCCAAATATAACTGACAGCAAAATCAAATGCATTTTGACAGCTCTAGAACTGCAAGAACATTATGGCCCCTCTCGAACTCCCAACAGCACTTCCGCAGAGAAATGCCCTTTTCAAATCAAACCCAAGAGTTAAGTTACTTTAGCTAGCGCCAATGATATTCTATAAGAATGTAAATAGAGTCCTTTCCCTACTGTCTTAGCTGACAGACACAATGAATTATGCCCGCAAAAAGGGCAAGTCTGGGCAGCACACAGAGTGGCTCGGCCTGAACCAATCTGTCAGCGCTTCAGGTGTGTCAAAAGACTATAAAAGACACTTCAGCGTTTCTCTGTTCACAGACTTGTTCATAAAACAGGACTACTCCATTTTAAAACTCATCTTGCCAACATGGGGAGAATGTTACTGCCATCTCCTATTTACCGCAAAGAGTCCGCACTGATCTAGGATCAGCGTTTCAACTGTCTCCTGTTCACCAGCATTACCAGCTTGACTTAAACAGGTCCAGGATAAGAGCTTTGCCTGCCTCGCGCACAAATTTCCTGCCGCATGCAATTCAACTTCAGCCAATCAGTTCCTTCATTACACTGGGTGGTGCCTTCCCCTTGTGAGGTCACAAAGGACATCCTTTGAAAATTGCTTGTAATGGCCAATTGGCTGTGCATCTAATGACATGAAAGGGGGCCTCTAAATTTGATCACATGATCACAGTTAATGCACCAGCCCTGGCCTAATTTCAGAGGAAAAACCAAATACCACCATTTTGAATGAAGTATGGGCCTAGCTCTCATCTATTCAGCGTTAAAGATAGAGCTGCTTCAGGAGCAGTGCCCTGACCTCCCATGTTCATGCCGTCCTCCTCCAGGTCCTGACCGCTGTCATACCGGGACCTCTTCTTAGAGTCTGAGAGCACTGTGAAGGCCTCGCCCACTTCCTTAAACTTCTTCTCCTCTTCCTTCTGCACCTCCACAGTGGCTCCGCTGTGGCGGTCTGAGGGAGAAGGGGAGGAGGGAGAGAGAGAGAGAGAGAGAGAGAGAGAGAGAGAGTGTCAGTGAGAAATATAGGAAAGCAAGAGTATAAAAACAGCAGAGTAAATGAACAAGATTCCGTATTATAACTACTAGGCTAAGTGGAATCCATCCACAACAGCTGTGTCACCACTACCAGTCAATTTGTGAGTTAAGTTCCTTTAGCCTTGGATTTCCTAAAAATACCCACAGCCCAATGCAACAAAATTACAGAGTATATCGCCCATATTCAACACGAAGGGCAATCTCATTTAAAGCGGACACTCATTGAAAATCCTAAAGCAGGTCAAATTATACCTCTATCAGGAACTCAGGGTATACTGAACATGATAGAAGTACTTTTACACCACCACCTAAGCCCAGAAAAGAAATGTAATCAATAAAAGTCACCCTTCCATTCACCCTCGGCAAGTCTCAAATTGACAACGAAATGGCTTAATTTTGATGACGTCATGAGTTGTACAATTCATACGGTACTCAGATGCAGCCCAGATAGAACACGGTACTTACGCCGTCTCCCCCCCGTACCATCTATGCATCGGAATTCTGACTTTCGTCGCATAATGCGCATCAATTTGTGTCATCTACGTGCATTTCGCAGTACCGAAGTATTCTCGGAAATAATTATGCCAACAAAATAAGGCTACAGTTTGCGTACACTGTCATACTCGCTAGCGAGCTAGTTGGCTACAAAGCTAGCAAGCTAAGGTGATATCGAACTCTAACGTTATAGCTGGCACACCAATGTATTAAGCTAGATTGCCAACTAGCCACTGAGCTAAAAAGGATAGCACAACGATAGCTTGTATTTAGCTAGCTTGCTAGAGTGATTATTCACTCGTGAAATTGATGCAGGGGCGAAACACTACGAAGCGCTACAAGAGGGACCGCCCGGCTCTCTGAATGGATAGTTTGCGGCAAACTATCCCATCAATCGGGGTATGGCTGCGCCAAATTAAAAACTAGAATTCCCATGATACACATTGATTCAGAAAGCAGCCAGCACCTTGCTACACTTCATAGCTGTATCAAGCGAGGCTTGCAAAGACAACCTAGTGAGATAAGCCAATAGTATTCAACTGTATAATGGATTTATTTAGCTTGCTGAGCTTGTTCACGAGTTATGAAGCTAGCGCCAAGTTAAATGAACCGCTATGTTGGCATGCAATGTAACCTTTCCGCCATTTTGATTTCGCATCGCGTTCAATATGCAGAATGTTACGAAGCGTTTCAAGAGTTAGCATGCTGAACGATACGTTTGCTCGTGAAGCTACCAAACAGAGGCGAACGGCTCCAGGGGGTGACTCGCCGCGAAATCAAAATTGAACAAACGTATCGTTCAACATGCGATCTCTTGAAACGTTTCTTAACATTCTGCGAATTGAACGCACCTGGGCTACACAGTACAACTTGTGACGTCACTCGAAATCGGGCCGATTTCAGAGCGAAATCTAGGTGATCTGAGTAGCATTATTTTCTAGCTTTCCTTCAGATTTTTCCACTACTAGGAGTAATTTCTGACGAAGAAATGTCAATATTCATACACCTCATGCATTTTTCTGTGTATTCAACTAAAATTTGACCAAGTTGAAAATCAATATATTTCCAGTTTAAACTCAGAGCAATACAACGTATGTGGACACAGTGGCTCTAAATTTTCAGAAGCCCATTTCAGACTGACCACAGGTTGACTGCGGTACCTGGGTGGTGCATCAGGGCGCGTTTCCGGTAAGCCTTCTTGATTTCGTCCTCTGTGGCGTTTTTCTCCACCCCCAGGATCTTGTAGTAGTCTTTCCGCTTGCTCTTCTTCAGCTCCATCTGGGCGTTCTTCAGCAGGTGCTTGTGTTCTGAGGGATGGAGCGATAAAGAGGGATTAAAACCTGACTGAACTCAGGAGAACGAACCAACACCACCGATTAAAATTCGACCGGGACACTTTCTTTCCTGAAACGCAAGACAACGGACAATCTAAATGCAGCTTTCGCTACCTCCATCCTGAGGTGGTAAGCAGGGGGACTGAAGGTTACTGCTCCGCTACAAGCATCTCTCACAATCAGCTCCACCTCTGGTGAAGGCCCCACCACCGAGCTTCCCCACATCTGCAATAATTAACCCTTCAGATGCCGGATACGAGAATGGGGGGCGCCCCAGTGGCACATCGGTTAAGTGCTCGTATCGCTTCAAGGCCGACTCCTTCCCTTAACTGCATGTCTTCTCCAGTCTTCTCTCAATCTTTCCCCTCTCTCTCTATTATACCATCCAATACAGCAAAAAAACTCCAAAAAAAAAAAAAATCTTAAAGAAACTGTGTAGAATTGAGAGAAATAATTTCACTTTGAATGAGTCAAAATGTTCCCTAATAAAAATTTACTTAAGACTACAGGAATTTTTCCGATGCAAAATTAAGTATTTTTCTTCATTTTGATCATGTTAATTGATAGAAAGCAAAAGGTAAATTTTCATACATCTATTCCTGGATGCCGATGAAGTACTACATGCCACAACTATCCCAAATTATTCATTTTATTCTACCACACTGCTCAAAAGCACATGACATTAACCCTGAGAGCACTGAAATAATTAAAATATTAATTTAATCATCTTGTGCTCTTGAAAGCATATCATGTGGCAACTTATTTAAAAGATCTCCTGCACAAGTCGCCACATGATAGGTTTTCAGCAGCTTTGATTTAGATATCTTACATCATTGAGCAACAGTATTTGTATCAAGCGCTCTAAGGGTTAAAAGTGTTTTTTATTTACTTTATGGCTGACTTGTCCTATTAGTTTAACCTCTGAGTAATCAGAGGCAAATATCTACTCCCAAGGACAATTAAGCGCAATTAGACGGCACCAGCTGCCGAAGTGAGCATGCAAACCAACCGGTTGGTCTAAGGAGGGGTTAAGGTGTGTCAGTCCACGTGAAGAGCGGGCAGGAACAGAACAACATTTCCTCAGCTAGGGCTGCTCAACCATGTTTGTGAAGAACTACTTCCAACCCTATTCCAATCGGGCACACCCAAATCTGCTAATGAACAGTTCAAGGGAATGCTAGCCACTGAATGAGCTATACTGTGTCGCGACTGAAATGTAACCCTATCAAATGCTAGCTGCCCAGGGTGGAGCAGCTGTGCCCAAGGCGTTCACAGCACTCGCATGAAACGCTTCGCCTGTCACACGCTTTCATTAAATACAAATTAATATTTCAGTCAGACCTGCCGGTTTGGAGACCTCGGTAGATCGTTACGGAGCCCGAGGGCTTCGAATGCGTGGAAAAAGTTTAACAGTGTCCTGCAAAACCATATTTCTTTCAAGAAACTTCTTTATAATGCATTTTCTTTTTGAATTATACAGTGTTACCTTGCACCATTTCTGGATTTTAATGTACTCTAGTGTATATCTTGCATTGTAATATTACCGGACTGCAAGAAACAGGAGGAGAGTTTTTGTCTGGCCTCCCCCTGTTTAGGGCCATCTCCCACCACTACACCCATTTACACCTCAAACTCAGATTTTCACTTCAATTTCCCCTAGCATAGGCTCAAGAAAGCATTTTTCCATGTTGTAAGACATTTTATGTCACATATACAGTCGCGCCCAAAATTATTCATACCCCTACCAATTTTTGTTTTTTTTTTGAGATATTTTTTGACAAATCAAATTTATTCTTGCACAAATGACACAGTAAGTTAACATAAGGCTGTAAGTAGTACAGTAAACAATTTTTCGAGAAATACAATACTTTTTGGTATTTTATTTGACAGATTTACAAAAAATGCCGTGTCCAGAATTATTCATACCCTTTTCTCAGTAATTGATGGCAAAGCCTTTATTCACGATTACAGCCTCCAAAAATCCTGTAGTTGATCACAAGGTTTCTACCCCTGCACGGGATTTTGGCCCACTCCTCTTTGGCGAACTTCTCCAGGTCCTTTAGGTTTGAGGGTCTCCTTGCCATGACCTTGGTCTTCACTTCCCTCCACAGATTTTTTGATAGGATTGAGGTGGGAGCTCTGGCTTATCCACTCCAAAATGTTCACTTTGTTGTCCACTAACTATTTCTTGACTGATTTGGATGTGTGTTTAGGATCATTATCCTGTTGGAAGATCCATTCCTGCCCAAGACCAAGTTTTTTCGCCATTGCTTAATGTTTTCACTGAGGATCTGGATATACTGGTCCTGTTTCATGATGCCATTAACTTTAACAAGGTTTCCAGGCCCATTCGCTGAAAAACAACCCCAAAGAATGATACTCCGCCACCATGTTTGACCGTTGGGACAGTTTTTCTCAGGTTGAATGCTTCACCTTTCTTCGCCTAACAAAGAATCTCTGTGCCCAAACAGCTCCATCTTGTTTCATCGTCCATAACATTGACAGCAAGAAGCATCTTCAAACCCAGGTGAGCTTTTTGGAGAAGTTCGGCTAAAGAAAGGTGGAGGCTGTCCCCACGGTGTGTCTTCTCTGGGTTGGAGAAGTGTAACCTTGTGATTAACCACAGGAAGCATTTTCAAATCCCGAGAAAAACTGTCCCTTCCAACCATCAAACACTGAGAAAAATGGTATGAATCATTCTCTGGGGCATTTTTTCAAATCTGTGGAAATCCAAGGTGTCAAATAAAATTGTATTGTAATGGGCCTTGTTTACTGTATTTGTGAAAGCTTGTTAGCAATGGCATTATGAAACATGATCCAATTGGTGTGCAAATGATCCTAAACACACGTCCAAATCCGTCAAGAAATGGTAAAAATTTTGATTTTACCTCAATCCTAAAGGGTCTGTGGAATTCTGAAGACCAAAAATATAAAATACCAAAAAAAACAAAAAAACAAAAATTGGTAGGGGTATGAATAATTTTGGGCATGACTGTATATTCACCAACTACTGGTTGCAACATTTGTCTGAAGACACATTACACTTACATTGAGTGAAATATTCAAATCAAGGAAGCCATGTTTTTATGGCCACAGCATTACACAAAATTGCATAATTTTGTACACACGTCCTGGTAATTCAGCAGGAAACGTTTGGGATCTTCGGAAACCTCAGGATCTTTGAAAGAAGTTCCACAGGTATGAATCAAGCAGCTGTACTTGACAAACCCTCATAAAGGTAGGTTTTCTGGGGTTAAACTAAAAGGGAAATGCTGAGGCCGCTTGAAACTGAAGCAGATGGTAACTGCCAGTAGAGAGTGCTGTAAGACCGAGTCGGAAGAGGCATAACCTGACGATACATTTAACGCGTCACCCAGTCAGAGTCATTTGAGTTCGCCGGCCGTATAGAGGGGGCAGCAGCTGTGCGCATGACGCCGGGCGAGTCAGAGCGGCTCACGGGGAAGCGTTACTCCTGGCCTTCAGCGGCGCCTCCAGCACCTGCCAGCTCAGCATTCGGTTACAACTACACACTACTACAGCAGCCTCCGATTCACCTGCCACACTACAGAAAGCACACCGGCACGCATGCTAACACAGCAGCCGCCAGCTCTGCACTCGGTTACAACCACACACTACTACAGCAGCCTCAGATTCACCTGGGGCACGACAGAAAGCACACCGGCACGCATGCTAACACAGCAGCTGCTGCGAGAGACACGTTCTCCAGTGGTTGACTCTGAGTGCGCTGAAATGAAACCCTGTTTTAGGAGAGCTCAGAGTCCCTCTACCAGGGAAAGACTATGGGGGTTCATTTAGTGAGAACTTCGAAGGTTCGATGAACAAGAGGGCACTCAGAGAGCACATATCTGCGCCAGCAGTTTTGATCCTCTAGCACTTCTAAATTGGCTGCAGAATCCGGATCTGTGGCCAGATTGGTCTGGAAATGCAGTCACCTCTTCCTATTCATACAGTCCAATTTTGCATAAAATTTTGTGGTGATCCCTGGAATGGTTCTTGAGTAATCCTGCTGACAAGCACACACACACGCGTACACATGCAAGTGACCACAATATCTCCAGGCGTAGGTAATAAAAAAATAAAATCTACAAATAGACATGTAACTACAGTTACTATTCACAGATTGAATTTCAAATTCAATGAGAACAGTGTCGGTGTGAGGGTGTGGCAGTAAATTAGTGCTCACCTTTTGTCTTCTCAGTTTGACAGACCTTCTCGTAGTCCCGCACTGCCTCCTCGTACTGCTCTGTGTCCATATAACTGTGTGTGAAAGGAATAGGTCAGCGCCCTACTCCAGGGCCCCGCTTCACCGATGCAAAACAAGACCATCACACCCCACATAACTGCCAATACCCAAAACAGCAAATGACAGGCCGACGGCTGAGCGCCAAGAGAACCCCACAGCCCTTAACTAATTATTAATAAATAGCGGCATACACCTATGGCGAGGCACAGGTCACTGTGTCAAGGTCAAAAGTGAAATCTACTAATGACCCCTACGTAGCAAATCTGCCCCTCACAAGGAATCTGCACACCAAAATTGAAGCTGCTGTGGATAGTGCTTTTGGAAATATGGCCCGGACAAAATTTTCAAGTTCAAGGTCACAGGTCAAATCCATTAATGACCCTTACATTGCGCACTTATCCCTCACAAAGAACCTGCATACCAAATTTGAAGATCCTGTGGCCAATGCTTTTGGAGATATGGCCCGGACAGATAATCGAGCCGTTGCCTGCCGGCCCGCAAATACCCAAAAACTGCTAATATACAGCTAATATCCAAAAACTGCTAATATACGGCTAATACCCAAAAACTGCAAATTAACAGCTAATACCCAAAAACTGACAATATACAGCTAATACCCAAAAACTGCTAATATACAGCTAATTTCCAAAAACTGCTAATATACGGCTAATACCCAAAAACTGCAAATTAACAGCCAATACCCAAAAACTGATAATATACAGCTAATACCCAAAAACTGCTAATAAACCGCTAAAACCCAAATCTGCTCAAAGACAACCAAAACCCAATAACTGCTAATAAACAGCTAATACCCAAAACTGCCACTATTCAGCTAAAACCAAAAAATGCTAATATACAGCTAACACCCAGGGGAATATGTGGATTCAACCAGTGATACTGCACAATGGTAGCCTTATTCAAGACTTGGTCTAGTTTCATAAAATTCATTGTTCATCATCATATCTACTGAATCAGCAATAACAGCCATCCCATTAGAGAAAATTAGAAGCAAAAATGAGACAATGACCAAACATCAAGGTATCTGTTCAGCACCAGCAACTGGCTGTATCATTAGTCTCAAATGCACTGAGAGGTTTTACAAGTGCTAAAGGTCTCCGCAAGTCGTCAATCTTGAATCTTATGCAGTATGTCAACTATGGCAGAGCATGTCAGATTGTACAATTCAGGAGTAACCCAACTGTGAAACGCATAGGTAGTCACCACAATACTTCGACCTGGAGGGAAACCTGATCTTTGAAATCAGTAGGCTGAGAATATTAGGGTTCTTACACCTCCCCCGAAGTCAAATTCAAGCACTTCTGAGGCATATCACAAGGTGCATTTTCAAGCTTTTCCTTATATCTGAGGCAAATTACATATTTATCAAACTACTCAATCAGATCCACTATGGGTCATTCCGTGTCAACTAAGCAAAATTAGGGGAGGTCAGTTGCTTGACCACTTCAGAATCTCTTTAAACTTTGTAGGAATGATCTGCCGCATCTGGAACTGACATCTGCCAATTTTTTTTGCTGAAATATTTTCATAATTTTTCACCCAATGGAAATTTTCAATGAATCACTCGCGAGTCAGAAAATGAAAGAGGCCACTTTCAGATGCCCATCTCTCAAAGTATATGTCCAAGAGTCTTCAGATTTTCAGGAGATGTTCAGAGGTTTCTGATGAATGGAGAGAATGCGGCAAATTCAGGCAATCAAGGCTCAATGTTTTGCTCTCAAATTCGGGATTCGTTAAAAACCGCAAATAAAGTGGATTTTCAAAAAATTAGGTAAAATATATATCTAATACATAGGATCTATTTGATCAATTTTGTGAGAATAATATCTGAATGACAATCCCAATGATTAGAAAGCTTTCATGAATCATAGGAATGCTGATAAAATTTAGGATAGTAAGAGATGGAAATATCATCTACAAAACCCAAAACCAGTGAAGTTGGCACGTTGTGTAAATCGTAAATAAAAACAGAATACAATGATTTGCAAATCCTTTTCAACCTATATTCAATTGAATACACTGCAAAGACAAGTTACTTAATGTTCGAACAGGTAAACTTTGTAATTTTTTGCAAATATTAGTTCATTTGGAATTTGATGCCTGCAACAAGTTTCAAAAAAGCTGGCACAAGTGGCAAAAAAGACTGAGAGAGTTGAGGAATGCTCATCAAACACTTATTTGGAACATCCCACAGGTGAACGGGCTAATTGGGAACAGGTGGGTGCCATGATTGGGTATAAAAAGCAGCTTCCTGAAATGCTCAGTCATTCACAAACAAGGATGGGGCGAGGGTCACCACTTAGTGAACAAATGCGTGAGCTGATTGTCGAACAGTTTAAAAACAACATTCCTCAACGAGCTATTGCAAGAAATTTAGGGATTTCATCATCTACGGTCCGTAATATCGCTCAAAAGGTTCAGAGAATCTGGAGAAATCACTGCACGAAGCGACAAGGCCGAAAACCAACATTGAATGCCCGTGACCTTCGATCCCTCAGGCGGTACTGCATCAAAACCGACATCAGTGTGTAAAGGACATCACCACATGGGCTCAGGAACACTTCAGAAAACCACTGTCAGTAACTACAGTTCGTCGCTACATCTGCAAGTGCAAGTTAAAACTCTACAATGCAAAGCGAAAGCCATTTATCAACAGCACCCAGAAACGCTGCCGGGCTTCATTGGGCCCAAGCTCATCTAAGATGGACTGATGCAAAGTGGAAAAGTGTTCTGTGGTCTGACGAGTCCACATTTCAAATTGTTTTTGGAAACTGTGGACGCCGTGTCCTCCGGACCACAGAGGAAAAGAACCATCCGGACTGTTATAGGCCAAAAGTTCAAAAGCCAGCATCTGTGATAGTATGGGGGTGTATTAGTGCCCAAGGCATGGGCAACTTACACATATGTGAAGGCACCATTAATGCTGAAAGGTACATACAGGTTTTGGAGCAACATATGTTGCCATCCAAGCAACGTCTTTTCATGGACGCCCTGCTTATTTCAGCAAGACAATGCCAAGCCACATTCTGCATGTGTTACAACAGCATGGCTCCGTAGTAAAAGAGTGCGGTACTAGACTGGCCTGCCTGTAGTCCAGACCTGTCTCCCATTGAAAATGTGTGGCGATTATGAAGCGTAAAATCGACAACGGAGACCCCGGACTGTTGAACAACTTAAGCTGTACATCAAGCAAGAATGGGAAAGAGTTCCACCTGAAAAGCTTCAAAATTGGTCTCCTCAGTTCCCAAACGTTTACTGAGTGTCGTTAAAGGAAAGGTGATGTAACACAGTGGTAAAAAAAAGCCCCTGTGCCAACTTTTTTGCAATGTGTTGCTGCCTTTAAATTCTAAGTTAATGATTATTTGCAAAAAAAAAAATAAAGTTTCTCAGTTTGAACATTAAACATCTTGTCTTTGCAGTGTATTCAATTGAATATAAGTTGAAAAGGATTTGCAAATCATTGTATTCTGTTTTTATCTACGATTTACATAACGTGCCAACTTCACTGGTTTTGGTTTTGTACTTCATTAGGGAAGTATCCATCCCTATTGAAATGATCGTGCGTTTCTGTCGGCCTACAAACTAATGAACACGTCCTGGAACTCAACAGGGCCTGCATCCGTGCGGTCGTTAGGGTACTAACCATTGTGCCCTCCGCAAGTAGGCCTTTATGTAGGTGTCGTCCAGCTTAATGGCCTTTGAGCAGTCTTCAATAGCCTGCTCCAGTTTCTTCAGCTGCAGAGAGAAGAGAGGGAGGGAAATAAGGAAAATGAGGGGCGGGGGGGAGGGGTTGAGCACCAGTGGCCCAGTTCCGAGAGTTGAGAGAAGAGGCTCTGGAGACTCCAGGCCCAGGGCAGTCTCAGCGCTCAGAGCCGAGGCAGAGAAGAGCCAAAAATACACACAGAGCAGCAGGACCTCAGAGAAACGGTCACAGCTCCGGGGACAGATCTCCGCGGCAGAGCAAGGCTGAGGAAATGTAGCCACAGCGGCACAGAACTTGAATAGACAGAACAGCCACTCCCATTCAAATCAACATTCAAGGACGGCAAGAACGGCGGCCATTTTTAAGTGTACCGCTCAGCACTGTTGGGGCTATAGCTTCTGTACACTCCGACTTCCGAATGAACCGATTCAAGGCAACAGGGTGACGCTTATGATTTTGCAGGAGGAGACATGCCGTGCAACATTTCAAGGCCTTGTTGCCAATGGGGGAAGCAATTTAAGAATTGTTGAACCTAGCCGGGTTTCAGGTTCAAACGCCCATTATCCGCTGGCTTTGCTTTTTGAACAACAAAATATATCTGATTCCATTAAATTTCTGTGCAGTGGTCTACATCGCTGCAGCAACAGCACGTCAGCAATGTGAGGGATAAGCTGATGGAGTCATCTGCTGATGTAATGCTGTGATTTTCAGATCCTGCATATCTTTAGAGTCAGCAGAACATGGTTTATAGTTTAACTCCTTCCCTTCCGAGTTTCCCTGAGAAAGTATTTTTCCTTGTTGCAAACAAGTGAACATCAATCAAAAAAGTTTAATTTTTTGGACCCATTGAAAAGGGTCTTCAAGGAGAAAGGGTTCACATCATTTGACACCATTAGTTGCTATTGAGTAAAGCAAGCAATGGTCATTTCTGTCCTCTAAACCAGCATTTTCTGATAAATCGGGAGACATCAAATCCCTTTGAAAAAAAAAAAAACACATTACCTCCAGAGATCTAGGTGTAGAAAGATAACGCAATGAAAGGTGTTTGCTCGCCAATTTTGGACTGCAGATGTCAGATACTTGTGATAATGGAATAAATGAAAGAACAAATTTAAAAACAAAATCAAAAACAAGATGGAGCTCGAAAAAAAAAAAAAAAAAAAAAAAATTCTCAGCTATAGGCAATATGCACTGCTATAGCTGATCTTGAGCCGGAATGGCCATAGCAGTGGGTGCAGTTTCCTGACCTTAGAGCCCACGGTGCCCCTGTTGCAGTAGAGCTTGGCGTTGGTTTTGATGTTGTTGGGGTCTATTGTGAGCGCCTCGGAGTACAGCTCGTACGCCTCCTCGTAGTTTCCTTCCTTAAAGGCTCGGTTCCCGTCTTCCTTCTTGGCTTTTAAAGCTTTGGCATTCTGAGCGGGGCGAGAGCACAGCATTGTGAGATAGAGATGCCGAAATGCAGCTGGACATTATAACTACCTGCAACTACAACACAGAGTGAATTCAAAAAAGACATTTGAGATGAGAAATGTAAGGCATTGTAAGCAATTTTTTTTAGTGTACAGAGTTTTTGGTCCCTCGTTTACAATCTGATTCCCCTCCAGCATCATTAGACGGCAGAGGAACAAGGACCTGATAAATGTGTGCAGACCGATTTCATGGGCATCACTGTCATCATCCCATGTAGTGCAGCTCAAATTTAACACAAAAAACATCACAGCTTCACCGACCAAATCCGAAAAAAAAAAAAAACATCAACAAAAAGAACTTCCAGCTTCACTGAGTACAAAGGAATTATTCATCCACAGAACCATTCCACGAAATAAGTATCACCAAAAACAATACTTGCACTTAAGACAATTCTAACCAGAGCCACACTTACATTGTGGGCAATGGGTATTATCAGTTCACTCCAGTCAAAATGTCTATTAAACATTATATTCTTAATCTACATGGCACAGTTTTGATGAACTATAGGAAAATAGCAAACCGTTCTACAACTAAGAACACCTAACGACTAAGTCTCCAAGTTTTAAAATGCCAAATAAAACCAGGAAAGATCAAAACGATACCTGTGTTTACAGCCATTTAATGACTCAGATCAACTTTTGTTTGAATCAAAAGATGACGTAAGATAATGGATCATAAATTCATGGCTTGTTGCAGATGATTGCAGAGTGACAAAGGCAATGTGATTACAATTTCAAAGCTTCATTTGGATAATTTAAAATTCATATAAATTTTTTTTTACTGAGATTTTAACAAATGTGGTAACCCAACAAAAATGACAGCTCTAATAAGATTAATCTGTATTCTGAACACAACCCAACCATGATGACCCCTTTCTGTTTACCCAGGCCAGCCCAATGAGCAGTAGATGAATTAGAGGAAAAGGCTGAATTGTGGGCCTGAAGTATGATGACATACAGGGTCTATCAGGCCCATTAACACCCAGATACATCAGAGGAAGAGTAACAGAGACACACGCAATGCCTCAGTCTCCCTGACTGTGGGTACCAATACAGATGGATAACAAGCATTTTAACAAGAACAAAGCTGAGGGTGAATGATCGAATTTAGCTTCACAGCATTTCAGCATTTCTCCTTTATCCAGTAATTCAGCACACTCAAGTCAGTACCAGCCATGAATAAACTGGACAAATGCTCCACCTGAAATTAAGTAGAGTTAGATTTTCATGCCAATCATGCTATGGCTGCAAACAGTTATTAAGAAAAAAGTATCACCCTTTGTCTTCTTGACTTGGTACATTGATTATGGCAAAGTGTGCTCACCCTTGTCCAGAAAGGGCCGGTGTCAGCACAGATTTCTGTTCCAGCAATATCGTGATAAACCTGATTCGACTAATCCACCCAAGACCATGATTAGTAGTATTGGGTAAGTAACTGACCAATCAGAATGAAAGCCTGCACCTACACCGGCCCGTCTATTACCCCTGGATTATGGCATCTTCTCTAAAGATATTGAAAAATGAGACAAAAATTATACAGTGTCAGTTCCAAACATGTTCTGTTTCAATCGGAAAATAGCCAGACAGAAATCTGCAGCCTGAAATCCACATCTGACTGCCAAGTATTTTTATAAAAGTCACATGCCACAACCGCTTTGCAAATGTACCCAACGACTGCAGTTCATGTTATATAATTTAGCACCAGGATTGCCCCGCTTAGAGAGAATGCCAGCAAACTCAGTCAGAAGCCCAGCTCCCCAACCCTTCTTCTACACTGGTACCCGAATCTGTGTTTTCGAGGGACAGGGGGTGTGGGGTACTGGGGGAGGGGGAAGGGGCTCGGGGCTGGATAGTGGCAGCACAGCAGGCAGCGATGCTCACCCTGCAGGCTAGCCGGGCCTTCTCGTGATCCGGCGCCATGCGTAGTGCCTGGGTGAAGAACATCACCGCTTTCTCGATGCAGTCCTCGTAGTACAGGCACAGCCCACGCACGTACAGGGCATCCGCATTCGTCGAGTCCATCCGCAGGATGTCACTGGGAGAGACAACAGGACATGAGGAGAGATGCTCCGAAAACGTGGACAGAACCACAATTCAGCAGTACTACGCAAGTACAGCAATGTGCAGATGATTATACACCATCACTTTCGTCTAAAAGGGGTCCTAATATATTACAGCTCTAATTTTTTTATAAAAATGCATTGAAAAATACTACTGCAATGAGAACACAGAAAAAATAATTCCCACAAGTATATTGAGATCAAAATATGAGTAATAAAAACACTGAAAACATTTTTTTTTAAACAACTGAAAGGTGTGGCAAATTTTTTTTTTTTTTTTTTTTTTTTTTTTAAATTCTTGCATAGCAGGAATGCATGTTTGAGGGCTCATTCCATGATTTTTGATGCTAAAAAATATGGTTTGAGGCAGTATTGTTCAGCAAAATTTCCTCTGATGGTCAGTTTTTCCAGTATATAAGGTGACATGAACTTTGAGCAGTGTCACAGAGTTAAACACGATCGTACAACGGTAGGAACTCTCTCAGACTGTTTGTAGCCACATCGCAGCCTTACATAATGCTGGTTGGTCACCCAGAAAAATTTCTGAAGATGTTAAATGCTGCCATGGCACATAAGAAACGCCATCAAGCATTTCAAAGACACTGGTTCGCTGAGAACTAGTGGCAACAGAGGTGCAAAATGGAAGTTAAGTGCCTCTGATGTTCGTTATCTGCGCATAACAACAAGAGTCATCAGAAGATGACATATCCCCCCGGCCCCTGGTTATTTGCGAAAGTCATGTCAATCCTACACCTTCAAAGAAATTCAAACAAGAATGTTGAGGTGATTTTCCTCTGGAACGATCTGGAAGTATGTACTGGCAACATCTACCAAAGACTATGAAGCACACATTGACAAAGGCAATAAAAAAAACAAGGGTCATTAATGAACAGTGTTTTAGTTCTGCTCCGGAAACAAACCCAGCCCTGCGACTGAGTCCAAATCCATGTCGC
Source organism: Gymnothorax javanicus (assembly GCA_029692085.1). NCBI lineage: Eukaryota > Metazoa > Chordata > Actinopteri > Anguilliformes > Muraenidae > Gymnothorax > Gymnothorax javanicus. Next base: position 33,121,532 of record CM056206.1, read on the forward strand.
TTCCATGGAAAGGAAAAAAAAATAATTTCAGAAATTTGAAAATATGAAAAGGCACCACTTCAGTACTTGGGTAATGCACATACGAAGTTTCAGAAAGATGTAATAAACGGTTTTTGAGTTCTGCTCCAGAAACAAACCCATCTCTGTACAGAGTCCAAATCCAACTTGTTTCCATGGAAACGAAAAAAATTTTTTTCAGAAATCTGAAAATATAAAAAGGCACCACTTCAGTACGTGGGTAATACACATGCAAAGTGTCAGTGAGATATATTGAACGGTTTTTGAGTTCTGCTCCGGAAATGAACCCATCTCTGTCCAGAGTCCAAATCCAACTCGTTTCCATGGAAACAAAAAAAAAAAATTTTTTTTCCAGAAATCTGAAAATATCAAAAAGGCACCACTTCAGTATGTGGGTAATATGCATGCAAAGTTTCAGTAAGATATATTGAACGGTTTTTGAGTTGTGCTCCGGAAACGAACCTCTCTGTACATAGTCCAAATGCAACTGGTTTCCATGGAAATGAAAAAAATATGGTTTTCAGAAATCTGAAAATATCAAAAGGCACCACTTCAATACGTGAGTAATACACATGCAAAGTTTCAGTAAGATATATTGAACTGTTTTTGAGTTCTGCTCCGGAAACAAACTAGGCCTGATGTGCACTAAGTCCAGATTCGTTTCCATGGAAAAGGCAAAAATAGTAATCCTGAAGTTTCCAAAGTAGCAAAAGGCACATCTAGACTATACATAAAATACACGTACAAAGTTTGGTGCTGACATCTTACGTAGTTTTTCAGTTCTGCTCAGGAAACGAACACAGTGGAATTTGCACTAAGTCCAGATTTGTTTCCATGGAAACAACAAAAATAGGAATCCTGAAATTTCCAAAGTAGCAAAAGGCACATCTAGACTATACATAGAATACATGTACAGAGTTTGTTGCTGATATCTTGCATAGTTTCCGAGTTCTGCTCCGGAAACAAAATGATTGTGGATCGGCGGACGGACGGACAGACAGCGATGCCTATATATCCCCCCGCGTTCTATGCCAGGGGGATAATAAAAAATGACTAAATAAATCAGTGGTTGAGGGCACGACTACTCCGTGATGATATTAACAGCACCAGAAGCGAAGAGATGAAAGCATCAAAATCTACCATCTCCAGACACCTGCACGAAATGGGCTGACTGGTTGTGTTGCTGCCAAAAACAATTTCTTAGAGCTGGCAACATCAAAAAAAAAAAAAAAAAAAAAAAGATGTGTTTGTGAAACACTGATGCCCCCGGATATAAGCATAGTTTGGATTTATAATATGGAAAAGGACCAGATGGAATCGCTTGGACTTGCAAAGGGTTAAATAAATGAATAAAATTTGTAAAACTTTTCCAGGAAACTATTGTGAAATCAAAATGACGCCAATGATGTAATCAAAGCACAGGGTGGCCACACTAGATATTCACCTTTTCTCTCAAAAAGATATATTTGTTTTTACTATATATTGCTATCCGTTTATTTATTTTCATCTATATGATCCAATATTACATGAAATAAATACTTGATTAGTACTTGGTTTCTGATTTATCTTCATTTTGTTAAGTGTATAATCATCACTGCACACTACTGTATGTGCACGTGTTCTGCAGTTTTCAGCTGTGAGTCCACCTCTAATAATGGATACTCTTAACAATTACAATTAAGCTTTCAAAAGGAAAAAAATGTTATTATTCTGTAATCATGTCAAAATCCTCATCAGAAGGCAGAAAATGCCTAGTATTGAGAAAGCCAGACGACCTGCAATTGGTGGCTTCTGTTGCATAAAGGGCAAATAAGCTTCACAGCACTGCGCATTCAGTCATACAAAATTAAGGAGATCAAGAATAACAGATTTCTATTGGCTGGGATAACAGTCCAACTTCCTTCAGCTAGTGTCACCACCACCTATGAAATGCACCTCTCTGCTTGAGGTGACATCACAACCACTTTTCTCTAAACTCGTCACCTGGTGTCAAGTTTCAACAATAGCGCTTCCCACAGCCCTGTTAGCCCATCTCCCTCATGCGCCACCGAGCACCCCGTAAAACCATCCGTGACATCATCGCATTAGAATCCAGTTTTCCTTTCACCTCCATGGTACCCATTATGTTTATGCCAGAACAAGAGCTCATGCGTGTATACCTGGCCACGGACTGAGCCTCAGCGTATCGCCCCAGCAGGGCCAGGCACTCGGCTTTGATGATTTTGAAGCGATGGCAGGCAGAGGCAGACTGCAGGGCTCGATCCATGCAGAACACCACCTGTGCAGAGCAGGGACACAGGGTCACGTGTCAGCAGTGGATGCAAGAACACACTCATTGCAAGAGGTACTGAGTGAACAAAATCAAACTGAAAACCTATGTTAGAGGCAATTAGTAGTGAGTGGGTCACCAAATAGGAGGGTGAAAGTTATAGAACAAAATCTATCTTACAGCACACTGAATCCATGCCTGTTCTATGAAATGTGCAATATAAATAAACTTGACTTGCTTATTTCAAGCGATCAAATAAAACCTCATATTAATAGATAAGAGTTGCCAAATAAAAATATGATGTAACAGTACCAGAAAACACACCAAGAAACACTCAATATACAAAGAGAAAATATATGATTAGAATTAGTAAAATGAGTGCATTTTGATCCAACTATAAAAACTGTTGATAACAGCACTAGCAGTAGGAGTTGAACAACTAATTTAAATGCACAGCTTTTTTAAATAACAATGAATAAGATGGTGGAGGCCCTTGTCATCATGATGAATAGCGTTCCCAAAATTTGCAAGTTCACTGCCAATATTTCTGCAAAAATCTTGTCTTGGCCAGCTATACAACCTTGGTCCATAAATAAACCAAACTTTAAAGGGGATTTTCTCTGCAGAATAAAGATCTACCGGTTTGAGCAGACATGTTAAGAGGGAGCCGTTTGAGACAGGGAATGCGTACCATCCTGAAGTCCCTCTTCTCAAACCCGATCTCAGCCATCCGCTCAAACTCCAGAAGGGACTCTGCGTTCTTCAGCTGAAATCCATACAGTAAACATTAACCCCCACCAGCCCAATTTATTATTTTGAGATATGAAAAATCTTTCATTCATGGAGAATAGTTCTCATACACTAAAATAACTAACAGAATTGGTCAGAATTAGATATCCCACATTTTGAAGGATTTTGAGGTTGTTGCATGTTATCATTTATAGTTTATTATCATCTACAAGCATTACTTTTTCATTCTACACAACTATTTTTTCGATCTTAATAAAATATCCCTGAAACTTGCCTCAACAATGCAGACCTACTCTCAACAAACTTTGGTTCCCATAGAAGCATCCATTTTGCAATGAGATAGTGGTGACTTCTAGTGGCTGCAGGTGGAACTAATTTTGTATTTTTGCAATACTGAGCTGGAAGGGTATCTTTATCAAACCATTTCCTATGTGGTCTTTATATTTCATAATCAGTAATCAATTGATTTATTGTTGCAAATTTGCAACATGAGCCTGGAGAGGGTTAAAACCCCTCAGACAAGAGACCGATGACTCAGAGCAAGCAGGTCTCTACATGACTACACATTTTCTTTTCTATTCATTCATCATCATATTTTCAAGGAGGTGGCCGAGTCCAGACTTTTTTAGTGAACATGGTATATGTGGGAACCAAAACATAAAAATAATCAACAAGATATTAAGTTCAATATTTATAAATAAAAACATTTTACTTTTTAGTTAAATAAGACAATGGTAGTTCATGACATTTCCTGCTGTTGAGAGACTGCCTGTTCACAGCTAGGCCAGGCTAAGTATTAGGCACCATTTTTTTTTGTCCTTCTATAGGCCAGAAAAGTGTTAGCATGGACAACGAGACCTGAACCACGCATCCCGAGTGCGACTTAGTTCGTCTTTGGTAATAGCTCAGTCCTGGCAGCACATGTAAATCAGGAGGTGGAAGAACAGAGAAGTCCCAGCATTCATCTGCGATGGGCCAGGGGGATTGGCCGGGCAGACTCACCTCTTGCTGCGCCTGGCTGCTGTCGGGATCCAGCTCCAGAACCCTGTGGAAGCAGCGGCTGGCGGCCATGGCATTCCCTAAGCACAAGTGGCACTTTCCCTCCCTCAGATGGCCCTATGGCACAAGAACCAATCACAAGACAAGTCACACTGGGAGCCAATCAGAGGCCAGGAGTACAGGCTTTCTGCTTTAGCATCAGAGACAGTAACCAACCTAGCATCTGAAGATATACCATCCTGCATACTTTCACTTAAAACTCAATGCACCCTTCATTCAACAAACAGGGATCTGATACCTGGTTGAGAAACTGATTAGTAAAAGCAGGAACTTAGGGTTGAAATGAAAAGCTTCATTATGGTAGCTCTCCAGGAGAAGCACTGGGAAACAAATCCGCGAAGCTGGTATGATTCAGTGCAGGTATCCTCAATCTTATCCGGATAGGGCCAGTGTGGGTGCAGGCTTTCATTCCAACAAAGCAGTTACACACCTGATTCTACTAGTCAGCCTTCAGAGTCTTTCCTATAGTCCTTGATTAGCAGATTCAAGTGTGTAACTACTCAGCTGGAAAGAAAGCCAGTACCCACACCGGCCCTTTCCGGATAAGATTGAGGATGTGGGATTTAGAGACTCTCACAGGAACAGAGTTTAAATACGGAGGTGGAATATCCAGCTTGATAAAATAAAAGTCCTTTGCCCACCACTTGCTGCAATCTCATGAATTCACCAGTTAGCACAACTATTCAGCCAGAAGGCAGAATAACTTCATGAAATTTGTCGGCCAATGGGTGGATAATGGGTGGAGGAAACATATGTGATGGCCTCTACTTTCTGACCCAGAGAGTTCCCGCCACTGTTTCAAGTGATGGCAAACCACAACAAATCATTAATTCATTCATAATTATGACATTTAGGACAAAGGAGGCATGAACGCAGCACACAAAAGCAGAGGAAATCAATTCTATAGCAGCAATCTTGTAAACTTTTAGTCTTTTTATACAAATCCAATCTTGTCCACTGAAAAAAATAGGTGGTGTCGAAAAGCGCACCACCATGACATGCAGGTAGTACCACAGCTAATTAATTCTGGCTTCTTTACATGAACAAACAAATACAATCAAATCAATTAAATACATTGGTATGGTGCCCAGTAAAATTGTTAAGTTGTCCATATGAGTCATGTCCGTATGGGAAATCTAGACTAGTTTGGACCCCCCAATTATTTCTTTTATCCCATCACACCTTATCCATCCCTCAGTTCATTACTTCTGAACTTAGCTTTGCTACTTGTCCTGGCTCGCATCCTCAATTGCTAAACATGAAGGCTGCATTTGTTCTGTAAAACTGCACACAAATCCAGGAACGATACAACACCTTTCGAACTTCCCTTTCAAATAAAGATACCAGAATTTTTCTAGAATGAGTAGGAAACACAAAACGAATTTTCTACTGTTTATTGCCCTAGAATAAAAGTATAAATCTAGCCTTGAATTTGACATTTTTGGGCATTTTTTTTTATCAAAAGCATTTTCAGATGCAGGTTACTCCTAAACTAGAGACATGAGATAGGATTGGATTTAAGGGGCCAGTGTGCTGTAGCTGCTGAGGATGAGGCGGCAATATGAATCCCTGATTATGCATACTTCAGTCAAGGGGACCAAATAAAAATTTTGGTTGCGTAAAAATTGTCATTTTCAACAGCTTTTTACAAAAAAATCAAATGAGATATGCCAAATCTGACAGCAGATTCATAAATTTCAGGTAATTTAACCTATAGATGTGCACCCATTGACAATAATTTAGGAGCACTGGAAAGTGTATATGTATCGCTTCAAAAACACTTATAAGTCATTGGTACATTCACAAGTGACTAGACACCCCCTTCTTAAATTTGCAATTACTCCATGACAAATAGGAGTTGGACCTTAAGATTTGGGTTTTGTCCATTTTGATGGCAAACACCCATGATTTTTTTCAAATTTTTCTGGGACGGTGCGGTGCAGACCCTGGTCCACTTGGCACGGAATGACCCAATAACCATTACAGATGATATTTGATGTAGGCTAAAAAAACCACTGAATTTTAAATACCATGTAAAATGGCAAAGAAAAAGGGTATCCTTCAACTTCAACCAAAATTGTGGCAGTGAACGCCATTTTTGAGAGGAGTTCCAGAGTAGTACAAAGCATACAGAACTAGAAAAGGGTTGAGCAAATTTGCATTTATGCATCTCATTGAAATGTAAAACGCACAGATGCAAATGCATCACACAAACGAGCGCATTTAAAATACTTCTGGTACCTGAGTGACATGGCGGGAAAGTAATGCTGCTGCATTAAAACCATGCTAGAAGCATATGGGCTGAATTAATCACCTCGACCAGGTGAGAAACCTTATTTCACATGCAAAACCAACAACGAGGGCAACAGCTGGTCATGGTTTAGGTTTCCAATCATTCGTTGATTGTAATTTGTCATTCTGCTTGTGCCACAAAGCATAGTGTATCAGGCCCTTCGATCTGTTCTGTGTGAATTCTGTTGAGTCTCACTGAGACAGAACTATTTCTCTGGACTCGCTTTCTTTGAATAAGCAGTTGTCACCTTCTGGCTAACACTTCCAGCCTCCGTTTTCCATCTTCGGCAACTGGGCAGGGTTGCATATTAGCACTATACTGAAAGCAGGGCAGCTTAAAGCCTCAGTGTTTTACCAATATAAATAAATTATAGGCCAGGAGTAGGGCTGCACGATTCTGGAAAAAATGTGAATCACGGTTTTTTTTTGTTTAGAATTGAGATCACGACTCTTTGGCACGATTTTTTCCCACAAACTGAAATGTTTATTGTAGTCATAAATTAAAAATAAAAAAATTGGCCATTAAAGTGCAGTTTAAAAAAAAAAGGTTTAATAAAAGGTTAAAAGACAAAATAAGCAAAATAAGATTACATTCAAAGTCAATGAAAAGACGGGAAAACATCGCGTGTATTTGCGTCTTCGCATTGATTTTGAATGCACTAATCTGTCGTGCGAATAATGCGTTTCGCGTACAGTGGAAAAGCAGCTTAAAAATCAAGCAATTTATTTAGCCAACAAGCACAACCGGCATGTAGCCTATAATGATTAAAAAGAGATAATGATAAGTAGACAAACCAAACGAGGCTTCCGTGTAAGAGTGCCAATAACCAATAACAATAAATCAATTTTAATATGGCCCTGGTTTTCAAAAATATAACAATATAGGCCGACGCAATGTGGAAAACACTTCATTAAGCGTATCCACCGTGAAGTGTGATTTATTTTCGTATTCACATCAAATCGTCTGATGTTGGCCTATAAAAATAATCTGGCAAACGCATGCAGGTGAATCTGTGCCGTTTCCTGGTCATTTGAATCTCAAAATGCGACTGCCAAAAGAACAATACAAAAATAAATTGGACCGTCTTCCAATTCAAATTTGTAATTGTGAGAATCAAGTGCTTGATTGTCAATTGAGCATGGGACCAAGGTGAGAACTATTGCTGTTTAGACGATAATTCCGCAAACTTTGAGGTTGCTTTGTTAATGGCTTTGAATTTTGGCTACCATATGGTCATGACCGCATCCGGTATGATTCGTAAAGCAAAAATAGCGAGCTCGTCCGCTCGCCCTGTTGCGGGAGTTATTTAATGCCCTTAAAATGATCGCGATCAATGAATCGCCCAGCCTGAATTTATATTTATTTATTAATTAGATTAGTGGTGTTGCCTTGTGGTGTTGCTGTGACTGCGAAACACGCCTTGCAATGGACTTCTGACTGAGTTTTACATCTTGTCTTAATCCAAAATATTTCCACACCACCGAATGCGAGCCTTTTTCTGGGACGAGTTCGCTTTGTGTGGTAGGCTGGAAAATCGCTGACATTTACAAATTAGATCGTGCAAAGGGGTGAATCGAGATCACGATCTTCTGGCGATTTATCGTGCAGGCCTAGCCAGGAGTGACAAGAGTCATCAGATGATGACATATCCCCCCAGCCACCAAAATATAATCTCAAAAATCCCAAAATATCAAAAGGCACCAGTCTAGGACCTGATTGATACGAGCAAGAAGTTTTGATAAAAAACATTGAACAGTGCTCGAGTTCTCCTCCGGAAACGAAATGTCCACAAACGGACAGACGACTGCATTGACCACCATATCCCCCCTCATCATATGCCGAGGGGGAATAATAATATGGTCTTTATTCCCAGGAACAGAGTTATCTTTGATTCCCTAGTGGGCTGTGTCAGACCGGCCAACCGACCGAAGCAGAGCGGATTCAGAGAGGAATGTGTTTTCCTTTTCGTTGACCCCTTGACCCTCGGGCGCATACCTTTGTGAAGGTGTTGTCCAGCCGCACAGCCTGCTGACAGTCCTCCAGCGCGTCCCTGTGCCGGTTCAGCATCATCAGGGTGGCTGCTCTGTTGCCATAGTAACTGGCATTCTTCGGGCTAGCGTCTGTGGGAATGGACACCATTCAAAGCTCCTCCATCTATAGCAATACTACAGGAATACCTACTAGGGCTGCACGATAAACGGAATCGCGGTTATCGCAAGCGCAATAAAAGTAACTGCCATTATGAGGCAGACAGACGTGCTTGCTTATTACCTTTTCTATGACACTTACGTAATGCGGTCATTTGAAATGCTTCCGGGAAGAAAACTGTGATTTGAAGTCCGCTAATTACCAGCGAGGTTGGACAGCCTCCATCGCCTTGGCATAATTATCTTACCTTAAATCAATTCCCGTGTACTTTGCCTAACTTGCAATCAAGCCATTCATGCAGCCAACTGACTGATCAAAACCAAAATATGCCTAATAATGATTAAGAAGAGATAATGAGAAGCAGACGGACATAACCAGGCTGCCGTGTTGGATTGAAAGAATGTTAATAATCTGAATAAATAGCAGACCTCTAAATTCTACCTCTCGTAGAATTTTTACATATTATTAAAAAGATTTCTTAAGACTAAACCATTTCAAGATGGCCTTGGTTTTTAAGCATTTCAAAACACACACAAAGTGGATAACATTTTGTGAAGCAACTCGAGCGTGAGAGAAATTATTTTCGCATGGCACGCAATAGACAAATACAGCGCAGACTTGGCAAACAAGTTCAGGCGAATCTGTGCCGCAAATTTCTTGCATTTTTTATATGATAATTGAACAAGATTAATTTAAAATAAAATAATTCATAGCACTTGATTTGGTGACTTTTGAGCGTCTAATAGCCAATAGTGAAGGTGGAAAACATTTTGTTAAAGCGTATCGAACGTCACATGTAAATTGTTAATGCATTTGCACGCAGCGCAGTCGAATGTAAAACTAGAAATAATCTAGCAAACAAATTCAGGCAAATCTGTCATGTTTCATGGTCATTTAAATTTAAAGATGTAATAAACACAACATATTCAAATAAATCAGACTGTCTACCAATTTAAATCGTTAATTGAGTGAATCAACTGTTTGATTGCAAATTGAGCAAAGCAAGTGGGAGGGGGGTGAGAGCAATTGTCGGGTAGAGGATGATGATTTTGCTGACCTTAACTTCGCTTTGTTCAGCACGTAATTTACCTGAATGTGTTTGCGGGACAATTTCTAGTTTTACGTTTGGTCACGCTGCGTGCTAAGGCAATTACAATTTCTACAAGTCACGTTTGATACGCTTAAACAAAATGTTTTCCACCTTCACTTTAGGCTATTTAGACGCTCAAAAGCAACCAAAATAAACAGCCATTAATTACTTTATTTGAAATCTTGTTCAATTATCAAATAAAAAAATGCTCTAAATCTGCGTTTGCCTGAATGTGTTTGCCAAGTCTCCGCTGCATTTGTCTATTGCGTGCAATGCGAAAATAATTTCTCACTTTCACGTTCGATATGCTTTACAAAATTTTTCCACTTCATATATATTTTGAAACGCTTAAAAACCAAGGCCATCTTAAAATGGTTTATTTTTAAGAAATCTGTATAATGATATGTAAAAATTCTATGAGAGGTGGAATTCAGAGGTCTGCTGTCTATTCAGATTATTGACATTCTTTCAATCTAACACAGCAGCCTGGTTAGGTCTGTCTGCTTCTCATCATCTCTTCTTAATCATTATTGGGCATATTTTGGTTTTGATCAGTCAGTTGGCTGAATAAACGGCTTGATCGCAAGTTAGGCAAAGTACACGGGAATTGATTTAAGGTAAGCTAATTATGCCAAGGTGAAGGAGGCTGTCCAACCTCGCTGGTAATTAGCGGACTTCAAATCAGTTTTCTTCCCGGAAGCATTTCAAATGAACGCATTAGGTATGTGTCATAGAAAAGGTAATAAGCAAGCACGTCTGTCTGCCTCATAGCGGCAGTTACTTTTATTGCGCTTGCGATAACCGCGATTTCGTTTATCGTGCAGCCCTAATACCTACAGACCAATAAATTACATGGTGTGCTTTACAGTATAATGTCATTGCCAAAACTGCACTACTGTGCATCCAGATGACCTGCTCTCGTATCTCCCGCTCTTTCAGGTTATGTTTATACTGGTCTCAAATGCCGATTTTAACGCTAGGGAAGAATTCTGGAAATCTGATTAACAAGGATAAGAGACCTGAAGGGAAAGACTTGGTACCGGGTGGAATGGCAATGAAGACATTGTCTTCACACTCAAGAGCGGCTACAGATCTGGATCAAGCTGGATATCCATTTAGTACAGACCAGCGTCTGAGGTCTCATCTCTCCTTCAATTTCAATTGGGATTTTATGTTACAGTAGTCAAAAATCTCTCACTGGTCTCCACTCTTCAAAATATTTGAATATTTCAAAAACAGGGTGTTCCATTGCTGCATTATTTGAATTTCAGTACAGACAATGATTTGCCGCCAAAAGTTAAAAAATGACATGTCTTCACGTTGACTTTTTCAGCCTTAAATTGTGTAGATTCTGGCTTACACTGTTTGGACTGGTTGCAACTTTATGGTCCAAATTCAGCAGTAAGTGCAGAAAACATATTTCATTTAACCATAGACTGTTTTCAGAATCCACCTAGACTTAAAGCTGAAAAGATAAAAAAAATTTTCAAACTGAAACTGAACCAGGCCAAGAGGCCCATGACTGGGTAAACTCCCCCCCCAACTAAGCAGGATTAACACATTTGCAGCTACAGGTTTGCCGAATAAAACCTGGAACAGCTCTTCGTTTCAGGCCACGATTCAGGTTTTACTCAGCACATTTCTGTACAATCCAGTGATCCCACTTTGTGTAACAGGGCCCAGGTCAGCTAAATCCCACATTAGAAGGTACACAAGCATTTTTATTCATTTAAACCTGTAAGAAAAAAGCAAAAGTAATCATGGCTTATACTACCCCACAACATTGACACCGTCAGCTCTGTTCCAAGTTTCCTGGTAACTGCCGGCCACTTGCTGATTATTTCAGGAAATGCAATGCATGTTCGACCAATAACCAGCCAGCTCTCCGACTTCCACTAATCACAGCATCAATACTTATTCCCACTCCAACAGACCTCAACAACTTTACCACAACCCAAGCTGTGGTTCCATGCTACTTTAGTTAGCTAGTCATTCATTTAGGCAACCAGTCTCTTGAAAAGCATGACCATCTTGCAAAAAAAAAAAAAAAAAAAAGATGCTTGAAAGCAAACAAAAAGCACAGGTAAACAAAAATGTGAGGCATTTACATTTTAAATTCATGTTTACATTCAAATATAAATGGTCAGAAATCTTTAGGGAGGACTTGACTTACCTATGGCCTTTGTGTAGTAGTTGAATGCTTCGGCATAGTCTTTCTTGATGTAAAAGGCATTCCCTTGTTCTTTGAAACCTTCTGCCTCCCTAAGGGACAGAGGAACATGATGACACAAAGTTAACAAAAACAAAAGTTAAGCAAACACTATGAAAGGTAGCATAAAGGAAGAAGGGTTTAGGTCAAGTACAGCTCTGTGAAAAATACTCAATTGCAGTTAACAACTTTATTTGATACAAAATAAATAATCTTTGAGAGAAATAACTAGTTGGATGGACAGATCTGAGCAAATTTCAAATGCAGAACTGTGGTTGTTAAATAAGCGGGTAGCACCCCTCAAACACGCATGTAAAAATGTGGCCCCGCAGGTAGCAAACTGGCAGAATGAATTCAGGCTAGCATACAAAATAATGCAAAAGATTTTATATTAACCAAATTTTTGCCCACGAGACTGCCAAGTCAGTGATGTTATTCCTGTGATTAAGAAGCAAAAACAGATAAACTAGCCCCAAGACAACAGTAAAGATGACCATAAAACTAATTATGAGTTGACAAGTACACTGAGAGAGTTCCTATCAAATAGAGTTCATAAACAATGCATGAATGTGAAGATATCAGCCAAATTGGCAGATTAGCAAGAAAACGTTTGCTGTGTAGCTTGTTACCAGACATCAGACAGCTGTTGGAACTTCAAATATATTTTCAGGACCAGATGAGCATAAAACAGGATTTAATCAGATTTGAAAATTACCCACGACTTCACTAGATACATCCCATACTCCAGCAGCTAGCAAGCTGAACAGCTAACAATGACAGCACAGAGAGAAGAAAAAAAAAAAAAACAACGGGTCATCCTTCCTAGAGGGCTTCTTAAGACTTCATATAAACACACATGATGAGAGGATTTACTTCTCCATAGAATAAATATCTCTGGCCCATGTGATTAAAGAGCTGCCTTCAGGAAATTACCAGGAATCCCAGACAAAAATGATATTCAACAAGGTTCTAACAGGATGGTGTTAATAATCAATTAATTGTGCTTAACAGCCAAACAAAACTGTATTGAGAAAAAAAATAAATAAATAGAGAAAAGATGCAGGCATGGATGGGGGACTGTTTAAACATAATCTGATACATTTTGGACAAATGTGTGGTCCAGAATTTTTAAAAAGGTTTTTTAGGGCATTTCTGCTCCACTGGATTGGAATAGAGAGACTGGTAGGATGGGACAGAGGTGTTGACATGCCGCAGAGGGCCTCGAGCTGGACTCGAACCCGGGCCGCTGTGGTAAGGACATAACTTTATTTAGTACACGTTTTAACTGATGAGCCACCAGGGTGCTCAAAGTTTTACCTTCTGCCACTTTTTTGTTACCCTGAATCAACTGAAAGCTGTTCTGGGCATGTACAGAGAAGTTTGGAGATTTCAGTCATTCTTATGCATTAACAATACACAGACAGGCGTCACAGCATACAAGTTTTGATCCATTTCCAAGATATTGGCCTCCAAATCCCCCAACAAATTAACCTTTGCAAAAGTCAGCATGCTGCATTTGCTAAAGAAATACTATTAACAGACAACAATGCAGTGTCCCAATCACTCGTTATTTGTACAACAAACCAATCTCATAACAAAGCACAATAATACACACACTAAGCCTAGATCAAAAGAAAACAAAAATGTCATAAAATAACTCTAATGTTTGTCAAATGAAAATTACAAGACAAAGCATCACAATGACCTAATGCTGCAATGCAGTGTTATAGGAGCCTAGATAAAAAAAAAACTGTCCCCTAATTAATTCAGAAGCACATTTTCTGCATCATCATTGGGTAGTGAGTTTCTTCTGGGAGAAATCAGCCGTATCAGAGTCAATCATACAGGGGAAAACTTATGTACACCATTATTTGACGTTTAATGATCTAACTAAACCCAGAATAATGTTTTTTGAACCACTGAAATTCATCTGATGTCAAGAGGGTCAGTTTACTGTTGAATACAAGACTGGCGTTTTGCGGGCACTAATTAATAATGCTGCCAGCTGAGGACCTGTGAGGCATCTATTTCTCAAACTAGGCACTCCAATGTTTTCATCCTCCCTCACAGCTGAGCATTTGAGCCTTCCACTTCTCTTTCAGTCCAGGTTAGAGCCAGTTTGCACCGTTTTGTGAGAAGACAAATAGAATTTTTTAATGTTTTTAGGAGCCGTGCCCACTTTTGTGAATCTGTAAAAATACACCGTGGGGCCTGGTGGAGAGGGGTGCCCATGTTTGTACCATTTCTTCAGTTTGTAGGCGATATCATGCAAGGAACTGCCATCATTTCTCAAAGCAAGTACAGACTGATTTTGTTCCTAGAGATACCCTTTCCTTCTGGTCATTTTGAGATCATAATCAAACCGAAAAATGCTGAAGCCTCAGATACTACAAAGAAGCCCACAGAAGGCCTGTTTTATCGCTTCCTTGAACAGCACAAGAGTTTTCAGCTGCGCCAACATAATTGCACAAGGCTATTCTAATGGTGAATTAATTTTTTAATACAATAACTTGGAATTAGCAAAAATATTGTCCCATTGCAACTCAGGAGTGATACTTCCTGAAAATGGGCCATTATTTTCCGCGATGTATTAAAATCCCATGAAGTGACATCTTTCACCCGATTTGAATGCAAATCCCCTCAAACAAAAGCAAAAGAAAAAATCTTTTTAAATATTTTAGCTCATATGCACCCAAGTATTAAATGGACCCGACTGCGCATTTTTATTTTCATTTCAAACAGATAGTATCACAGTCTAAATAATTGAAAGGTCTCACGTTCTTAACTATAAATAAAATGCACATCTAAACTCTATTTAAGAGCATGAGGGCCTCTTTCAGCCCATACCTGAAAAAACAGCAGCAGTTATATTAGCGTATGGTTTTTGACAGAAATAGCTAAATTTAGAGACAATAATTTTTTGTATTGTCCAGCCTTGGATCAAAGTGGACCCGGCACCAAATCAGACCAACAAAAATGATACAGAGCTGAAAATATTTCGAAAATGGCCAACAAATAGTAAACCGGTAATTACATGCAGCCCTGCTCTGTGCCTGAAGAGACAGGCAGGTAACATTCCTTTACAGCCACTGAAATCTGACCCATGTCAGGGGGGGAAATTCCATCATAAAATAAACATTAATTTTAGAAGAGTCCTGATTAAAATGAGCTCTCAACAAGCTGTCCTTCTGTAAATCTTTCTGTTACAGCCCCCAACTACCTCACCATCTCCAGGTCATTAAAAACTTTGACTGGATTTTGGTCATTCAAGTCCAACTGAACCCTTACAGCTCATTTTCATACAAGATTTGCAGTGTAAAGTGCTTTAACATAAGACAGAAAAGACAATTGAAATAAAATGTGAAAATAAATTAAAAAATAAATAAAAATCAGACAATGTCAAAGACAATAAAGACAGTAAAATGATAAAACAAACAATAAAATTAGGTGGGTATGAAGAGAATTGATCAAATCACTACATAAACTGAGGACATTCAACAGGGATGTAATCTTAAACTAGAAGCACTCGGAGAGCGCAAACCTCCACCAAGCCTATCCCACGACAACAATCTTTTAAAAAAATTCCTATCTGGATCACCACCAAAATTTTATCAATTGTTCCTTGAACAATCCCCGACTCCTCCAGAAAATTTCATTGAAATCCGTTCATAACTTTTTGAGTAATCCAAACAAACAAACAAACCAATGGCAACAAAAACATAACCTTGACGGTGGTAATAAATGTCCAGTTGAATTTGATTTTCTAAATGAAACCTAAATTAAAAAATGTTCCAAGACCTCCTATTGAAACTTTCAATTCACTAAGCTGCCCAAATCTCCTTAGACAGACCGTTCTAGAGCCAAAACAGAAACTTAAGCAGAAACAGAAACAGAAACCTGCTACTCCATAGGCCTTAGTCCTGACTCTGAAAACAACCAAGAGCCCAGTTTTCGAGGAGCGGAGAGACCCAGGGGGCACATATCTTTAAGCATGTCTAACATTCCAGAAAGGCTTCACATGCTTTAACATACTCGTTTGTGAAACACATTGTCCGGCTACATTGAATAGTGTTTTTGTTGGCATTTTTTACCAAAATAACTACACTCAGAGGCAAGACGATAAGCCGTCCATCTTCAAACCACTGTAGTTCTTCAACCAAGAGAAGCATCAAAAGGTGAAAGTCCCAAAACCATATGCAACCACAAAAGTTTCCTCTCTTGCTGCAAGCTCTTTTGTATAGAGATTCCTTTGGCCAGCCACACAGACAGAGAAAGAAAAAAAAAAAAAAAAAAAAAAAAAAAAAATCGGTAATACCTCTATCTGCCAAATAAGCAAAATCATGATCTGCATGGCAATTCCCCCTCAAGATATGAGCATGTGAACAGTTGCATTCAGTGATCGAAATCAAATTTTGCAAATCAACGTCCTGTCATATTTAGTAAAAATGTAGGTCTTCCATGGAAGACAAGTGTCGCCTGCGGCACAATCTAAACATGTGGTGCACATGTACAGGTCATAATAAATGTACTGACCAAGTTTGGTCCAATTACCATGAATGGTCTAAGAGGCGTTACGGATAGAAGAAGTGATGACGGACGACGATGACGACAGACGCGAGACGACTCAAAGTAATCCCTGTGTCTGCTCTGCCACACATGCGACACAAAAACTACCAAGAAGACTAAGGACTGTTCTTCTAGATAGTTTATGCTTGTATAGGCAACTGTATGTATAGACCTTTCAGTACCTTTAAAGGGAAACTATTGCCATCATGCTAAATAATGAAATAATGTCAATCGATAGTTCATAATGTATAGAAGGTACGTACAAAATTTCAGTGCTATCCGATAGCGTTTTGTATGGTTTTAAGCAGATTACTTAGTAAATTTTTGATACTCTCATGGGCGCAGCTATTTCGTCCAGTCACATGACCGATCTCAACGCAAGTGACGTCAGTTGTGCGTATTAACAGTAGTAATCTCCGCTTTGTACCCACTGAACAATATAGAGTTATTCTATATAGATCAGTGTTTGTACCTCGTGTTCGTTTGGTTTCCTTTGTCCATCATTTCATCGTGAAATGCCGTATTGTATCGCTAAACACTGCACTGTTTCGGATAGAAACAATACCGCGAAATGCTAGATTTCACAAGTTGCCAGCTGGCAAGAAAAGGAAGCGTCTACGGATGCAGTGGCTTGCGAAATGTGCACGTCCTGAACTAAAAGATCAACAGGTCCGTGTGTGTAGTGAACACGAGGACTACTCGAATAATCTGATAAAGCATGCCGTGGGTTTCGCAAGTAAACTGGTACTGAATGACTTTGCAGCAACAAGCCTACTTTACTAGGACCTACTGCATATGAATTTCAAGGCTTGTACCTCGCTCCATGATTGTGGATGTGTTAACAGGCTAGTGATAGGCAAAAATGAACGAACCATTCTTTTTTAAAGACTCTTTTTAGTGTCCGATGTGTACCGGATCAGCCTGTCAAACGTCTCAGTGCTGAAGTGAATCCCCGACTTCTCCGACCAGTTAGACTCGCCCACGCATACTGCTCACCGGCTGCGACGGTACGGTACTGCAGTCGCTTGAAAATGCGGAAAAACGAACGAACGAGCAGGGATCAGACGAGGGCTGCATCGCAATTCGCTAAAATTAAGGGTGAATCCCATTTCACCCCTAGGCCCTACCACTTAGCCCTACCCCTTCGTTTTGCGCGTTCATGTGTGTTGTCATGGGTAAGACAAGTCTCCACAGTATCACGCGAATCATCGGCAAGATGGTTACCAACCCCACAGAGGCACCAAAAGAAACGCATACATGTAAATGATTCCGTGGTAAATAAAACATGAAAACCACTGAATCACCTTAGTTCGGTTGCGTTTTAATATTTTATGGAATGTTTGTTCGTAACAAAAATCGCTAGTGGTGTACATGTGTCTGCTCATGTCTCTAGCTAAATAGCTAAAGTTGGCAATATTATGAGGCTGATTTTTGCTTGACAGTGCTGCATTTTAAGACGCCCAAAATGTAACTTCTGTTCAGCAGCGAAGTTGCTGCACGTTACCGCTACCCCAGTATCAGTGCGCACTGGCAGGGTAAGAGCACAGATCTCTGGAACATAGCAACATTTGTCAGTCGCCAAGCCTTGATCATTTTTATTTTATGATTAACGATCGATTAATAGCATAAAAACGCCATGAGTTGCGAATGAAGCGTTCATGCTATTTCCATCTGTCAGGGAAATAATGTCATCATTGCCATAGTTGGGAGGCAGAGCAGAGAAATCGTGCCTGAATAAAATCTTGGCTGTTTTCAGCATGATTCACGTATCCTTTCATGCCCTACAAAATTAACATGCCTGTTATTAGAATAATCTGGGTTTGCAGCCTTTATAAAGCAAGCTATATCATTTGTTTCTCTGAACAAGTTTCTTTGACATTTCCGTGTTCTGCCATTGCAGGGACTCCAGAGAATTCCCGACAGCTCATTAGGTTCCGAGCATACATGTAATGCATGTGCAGCCACGGTCTTCTGTTTCATTATCCCTGCTCACATTTTATCACTCAATCAACAGACAAATGAAAAAAATAAACTATCGTTTTTTTTTTGCGATTATTGAGTGAATCCAGTCGACTCCACACTCAAGGCAGCAACATCAAATGAACGAGAAGGATAAGCGACTGAATGTGCTATACGCACAAGTGACGTCAGGGCCATGATTTATGATCATGTGACTCGCAGAAAATGGTGGCCTCCGTGGAGAGCTTTGACAGTTCAGCGAAAAAGTGTCATAATATCAAAATGCCTGGGGGGATGTTACTGATTTTTTTCACAGTAGGCTTAGAGAACGATACTTCATTGAAATATAGTGTTTTATTAGGTATGTTCAATGACTGGAGTGTCCCTTTAAGCAATACCAAAGTTTAGGTTTGCAGTGTTCAGCAAACCCATGTCAGAGCCAAACACAAAATTTTCCTTCAAAACATTTAGCACACTGAGGCATTTCAAGTGGCAGATGTGTTAGAAGAAGCAAATTCATCTCTATCACATCGTAAGCACGCTTCCTAGCGTCAGATGCGGATTTGAAAGGAAGAACACCTATAATCGATCATCTTTGTGTGGGTAAAGGAGAAGCCCGTTTTCTCTGGTCCCTGTCTATACATAGAAAGCGCAGAGGCAGCAGGGGCTATGACAGCTGGCCCTGTCCAATCAGGGAAAGAGTGGGACTGGGGTCACACGCTGCCACTTGAGGCTGGACTCACGGACCGCAGTACAGTGACTGCTGCAGGCGTTATTTTTTCGGAATACCCTTTCCGTAGTGCTTGGGACCACAGGCTTCAAATATAGGTTGACTTTTTAGGTCCTGTTACAGAACTGCCAAATACAGTACCTTGAGTCTCATTCATAACGCATGTCGGAAACCTTCCCTCTCACCATAGTAAACCTGAAAAGGACAGTAGTTTGATATATTGAACATCAGTCTAACAGACCTTCTGTACAAGGTGAGTTCCTAAGCGGATGAGGAGATATCCGCGCGACTGTTGTGTGAATGAGCAGAGCTGCCCACATGACGGTAGTGTTATAGACAAACATGCCCGACTGTCGTGCCGATAAATAGATTTGCCCGCCCCAGTCACTCGCTTCCTAAGCACTGGCTGCTCAGGTCTATCCATTCGACGTGCAACTCGCGAAGCTATTCCTACCAAGCCGGTACAGAAATACGCCCCAGGATTCAAATTTCCATAACCGCACTGAACTGAATGAAGAGCCATAACGACTGTATTCGCCGGTTCTCCGCTTGGAAGATAGCAGATATTAACTGCCATTTACAGCATAAGCAAATGCAAACTGGTAGGCAGAGGTCGAACAGCTATTCCAAAACGTAAATGTTCCACAAGTGCAAATCGCAGACGATGCCGTCACTCGACACAATCATTTCAAAACCCAACTGTGACTTTGACTGAAGGCATGAACGACGCCACAAGTGATACTGCCTCTATATTTAGACAACACCCAACCAAGTACAAAACTGGTTAATTTTAAACTGGCGGCCATTCCGATTGGTCCACCCCATGATTGGCAAACGTTATATTACAAATTTGCATTTTTTAAAGAACAGTAAATAAATACTTTGATAGACACAAAGGTGACTTAGTACTCATTCCCACTCTTCAGTGCCGAGTGACTTCTGGGGGCTGTTTTGTGTGCTGGAGCAGGCTATCGCTGATGTGGTAGTCCTATATGTTTATTGTGGAACCAAGTAACTAGCTACACGGCATTAGTGGTTCTAATTTGAACAATTTTTAATGAAAATAAAAATAAAATCAGACAAAACAAATTTCGAACACTGAACAGCGGTCAGGACCACTGCCAGTTTTGGTAATTTAACTCTGTTGAGGTTGAGTTAGATTTCCACGATAAGCTTTTAATTACAATGGGCCTGAACTGTCACCATTTCAGAATGAATTCGGAATGAGTATTTACTGCAATAGTGTTTAGCTAGACAGCGAGCCAACCAACATCCCTCTGGCTCACCAGAACCTTCGGGCAAACGCAAGGCAGCACATCTGGCATTGTAAAGCAGCCAACTTAGCTAGCTAGCATATGCTGGCTACAGCTGAAGTCACATGTAGGTTAATGTTTGATCATAATGCGTTTCCGACATGCGGGGACGGATGGGCGAGCAGCTGTGCATAATTTTTGACTCAAAACTGATAATCCCCCGAAGTATCACGGACCGATTCATAGCTATTCTTGGGTGAAATAAAGCCAGCTAACGTAAGCGTATCCTTAAATTGAACTGAAACGTCACAGCGACGAAACAATACTGGCTACGTTAGCTAGCTAGCTAGATATCTGAAAGTTTAAACCGATAAACATAATGCCACCGACCTAGCCAACCCAAGTCAGGTCAAGTCAACCCAAGTCACATCGGACGCGAAACGAATTTTACGCACGACAGATTACATTCAAAGTCAAGGCAATGCAATTGACTTTGAATGTAATCTGTCGTGCGAAAAATTCGTTTCGCGTCCGGTGTGAAAGCAGCTTTACACAACATTTTTACTACCTGACATGCCGGTATTACATTTTCCCCTACAGCACTAGTGTAGTTAGCTTACATCTGCTAGCTAGCTAACATGAAAGGCAGTTATCTGCTCATTAGCTGGCCAGTAATCTTGAAGGCAACCGAGGTCAACTGGTGGTAAAAAGACAACCATCACGTTAACCTCACGCAGGTAGTTAGACAGCTTGCCAGCTAAACATTCTATCATCCAAGTCACAGATTTTGATAATTTTACAGCAGAACACTAGCTAGTAAGCTAGCTAGCTCAAGGCCTAACAAAAAGATTTCAATGTGTGTTGTTACACTAACAAGCTAGCAACCCAACACAGCTAAACAAGCCAAACTGGCAAAAAAAAAAAAAAAAAAAACACAATTCATCTGTTGAAGGCAGCTAGCTGGCACTAGCCGCAAGAGATGAAAGTCGGTAAAATAACATATCAAAACATCAGCCGCATAAAGCCACCGACGCGCTGGTAGTTAGGCCTTGACACACAGCTTGCTTAGCCAACTGCCCAGGACCATCAAGCAGGCTTGCTAACGTTAGCTACCTGCGGCAGCTGCTGATCGAGTTAAGGATGCAGCGGATGGAAGGTAGGCTGGCTAATCATTCCTAGCTAAGATAGTCTGGCTAGCTAGCTAAAAATAGGCATATGTAATGTTAGCTCGCCAGTTAGGCTAACGTTACAATTTATTAAATCGAGGTATGTGCCACCAAGAGCCCAGTAAAGATCACTGATCTACGTGAGGAAGCAAGCTCGCTACCTTTCCAGTTCTTCGTCACTCATTTCCAGCTCCTGCTCCATGGGTACATCGCCGTCTATGGTCGCCATTTTACGGCCGGTGGATAGGGAAAGGAAGCGCAGGAGACGCACTGCCACTGACGGTCAAGTTCCGCGCTGCTTCTGTTATTACGCATGAATCGCGTAGACTACCACTGCGCAGACGCGGCACTGAGTGAATGAGTGGCTGCTATCCATGATTGCTGCCCTAGCAATGTGGATATTATAAGTCATTGGTTAGTGAGGAAACGTTCTGCTTTCTCATTTGTGTCGCCAAGAATTTCAACTGATCTTTCGTAGCTTCGTTAAACTTTATTAAAAATTTAAATGAAAATCGTTTCGGAATTGTTGGTTTTAAACGTTTCATAACAATGTAGTTATATGTTTTGTTAGGAATTCAGTGACCCACTCATAACTGCATAACTTTCTTCTCTACCTTTCTCCCCGTGAGAAGTGTTTGTCTGTTGTCTAATAAAAGTCAAATACCATATTTCATTCAATTTAAGTTAACTCGAAACTTTGTGTAGCTTCTCTGTGACCCCTAAATTTCTCTGTGAACCTTTCACACCTTTACACTATAGTCTTCATCAATATGTGCAACTTCAGAGCATAAATGGATTGGATTGTATTTAAATTTGAAAATACATAATTCATAATCATGAAGCAAAGCATCCATCCATCACCCACCCGTTAATTCTATTCTATTCTATTCTATTCTATTCTAATTCAGTTCTCTAATCCAGTGGTTCCCAAACTCGGTCCTGGGGCCTCCCTGTGTATGCTGGTTTTTGTTCCACCCTTGATTGCAATCATAGGATCTTAACAGGCTGTCAATTTGTCAAGATTAGGTGCATTTAAATTTAGAGCAGCAATTTATCCTCTCTTGACATACAGTATTTTGACAGATATGCATACATACAATGAGGAATAAATTCCACATCCACATTGCGATATGCATATAACAACTGCATAAAAAGAGGAAAACGTACCCAATCAAGGGAAAAAAATCAACGAGTTCCTAATTGGTGAAACTGTGGGCACATGGTTGCAAAAACTATCAATTTACTAGACAAGCAAATGACAGAGTCAAACCTGTTTTATGTTATGTTTTTGTTATTGAGTGCAAGCAAATTATTTTGTAAGAATTCTACTCACCTGTGTTCAGCAACCTGATTTGGAGGGTATTGAATATCTCAGTGCCTCACTTGATCTGTTTAAAAATGTTATAACCTGAAATTGCTTGCAACATAGAAAAAAAAACCCCAGTATATTTAGGGGTCTTTTATTCTTCATGGCACACATGGATATTTCTATTTAAATTTGGCTTAAGACAGAATGCACCTCATTAGGACAAATTAACAGTTTATTAAAATCCTATGATGGCACTTATGGTTAGAACGAAAACCAGCATACACAGGGAGGCCCCAGGACCGAGTTTGGGAACCCCTGCTCTAATCCATTGCAGGGCACACACCATTCACGTTGACCTGTGGTCAATTTAGAGTCTCAGTTAGTCTATCTTGCATGACTGTGAACTGGGGAGAGAGACTGGAGTACCCGAAGTGTACTATACAAACATAGGGAGAAGATGCAAACTCTTCACCGTACAGTTCCAGGATAGATTCTAACACCACATTCTCATCCCAATTCGTTCTATACTGTCGCTTTCTGCCCAAGCGTCGACATACAACAAAAATAGAAAAAAATAGCCTTTTGGCGTCTTTATTTGACGTTCAGGACTATGGTTTGGGTTAGGGTTAGGGGTTAGGAGATAGGGTTCGTTTTTACAATGGCGTTGAATGAGGACGCCAAAAGGGGCTATTTTCACCATATATATCGACGATTGGGCAGAAAGCGTCACGATATGGTGCGTCCGGATGAGAATTAACTCATCCTGGCTGACATTATTCTTGCTGTGAGAACTCTTATCAGTGGCAGCCCCAAAAGAAATCATGAAGACTTATAATAATTTTTTGCTGTGTACTAATTTACCACAGTTCAATCTTCTGAATATTTCCAACTTTAATTGGTTTGTCAAATAAATATTTTTAGTTCCACTTTACATTCTACCTCTAACTCTAATTTTATCAATCTTTATGAATAATCCTTCATGATCATGGGCCAAAATTCTTCATAGACCAAAACAGACAAAAGAGATGTTGACCACAGTTTATTTATTTGAATCAGAGCTTTGGGTCCGTAGTTCCTCTTCATTGCATTATACAACCTCAAATCAAAAAAGCTGGCTTGTCTTGGAAAACACAAATAAGATTAAGAGGGATTTATTTGAAAAGTCCATTCACCCTCAACTATTTGATGCTTTAACTTTTGAATTCAATAGTCTACTGAAAATATACATTTATTTCAAATCTGATGATGGCAATAGACTTCAAAAAAGTTGGCACAAGGCTAATTCGGGACTAGTAATGATGTGACAAGTTGCAATAAGAAGGTGATATTGATTAGGTGAGCTTATCATGTTGTAGCATGAAACGAACCACCAAAACAGCCTTGTCCCTCAAGAAAAAGATGGCTAGAGAGTCATCAATTTGTGAACGGATGCTCAGGCGTATTTTTAATCACTTTGAGAAAAATGTTAAACTATTCGCCAGAGAATAATTGGTAGGATTTTGGGCATTTCTCCTGTTACAGTGCATAATATAATTAAAATGTGGATGGAATCTGGTGAAACCTTAATATTAAGGGGCATGGCCAAAAACCACCTTTTTTAATTCAGTTTTTTTTTTTTTTTTTTTGGAGGGGGGGAGGTTCTTCACTCTTACCAAACTGAGCCAAACTGTTTCCACTGCAGTGACCTGCTCCCATCGACTCAGGAGGAAGATGCTGTGGCACATAATTCCTCCAACTTACACTATGCACTCACACCACCAATCATACTCTGCTAATGCTGTTGAACGATAGCATAGTCCATGTAAACTTTGCTTGTTCCGCTGCATGCAACTGGCCACACAGGAGTGGCCATTAAAGAGCAATGAAACTAAAGAATTTTGGCAGTTTTAACCCCAGTGAGGCTGAGCCAATCATTGCCTTGCCCATGGACCTAGCCAGTAATGGCATGGATAAGATTCGAAAATCCGACCACAAAGCTCCCGTATTAACGTCTTTGCTCTGAGCCACTCAGGGGCTCCCAAAAATCAGTTTTGAATTTGCGTGACCTTTGGTCCCTCTGGGTCAATATCTTATGAACCGTAATGTGACCATAATGATAATCAGGACAGGGGTTCGGAAATACTTTGGTAACCTTTGTCAGGCAACACCTTTCGTCCCTGCATTTACAGAAGCAAGTTAGAGCTGTACTATGGAAAGCTGAAGCCATACATTGCCCCAGTCCAAAAGTGAAGCCAGCTTTTCTGGGCTTGGTGTCATCTGGGGTGGACAGTTGAACAGTATAAGCAGAGTCCACAAGTCAACACTTGAAGTTGATTTTGAAAAGAAAAGATGGCTTGTTCTATGGACCAAAGAAGACAGCCCAAAAGGACAACCCAAGCTGTTACTGTCAGGCCCAAAAGCATCTGTCATGGTATAGGGGTGTGAGTGCACTTGGAATGGGTCACTTGCACATTTTTGAGTGCACCATTAAAACAGAGAGATATGTTCAAATTTTTGAGCAACATGTGCTCCCATCTAGACGTTATCTGTTCCAGAGATATCCTTGCATTTTTCCCACAAGACTACACAAAACAATAGTCTCAATAGATTGCAAGTGCACAGCTATATAAACCGAGAGTGCGGGTGCTGGACTGACTTGCCTGGAGTCCTTATAAGCATTATGAAGCAAAATATATGGCAATCTTCATTCAATTGCACTGCTGAAAACCTGCTTAATGGAGGAATGGAGGAAAATTACATTCGCCAGACTTGATCAACTGTTGTCTTCAGTGCCCAAATGCTTAAGAGTGATTAAAAGACATGGTCATGTTACACAGAGGTAAACAGTTGACTGTGGAAACGTTTTTGGATTCTGCTGCAGTCATGACATTGAAAATTTTCAATAAGCGATTAAGTTCATGTTGGAACAGCAAATAGGGAGCAAATGGGATCACTTACAGCTGGCAGAGTAGGTCGGGCTGTTCACTCACAGCAAGAAGGTTGACGAATTGAAACAGCCCTGGGGCCTTCAGTGTTTGCATGAGAATGTGCAGGTTTCCACCCACATCTAAAAATATGCATTCAAGGCTAAGTGTAGACTTCATACATGATCCAGCCCCCCATCATGCCATATGCCTTCTGTTGGTGTTTCTCAAATAAATGAATTGGAAAAGCCTTTTGCAGCACACCCATTTTGCTTTTGTTAAGGTTTTCCACACCATAATGTGTTATACACAAACGGATTTTGAATGTTTCCACAAATCTTATGAATTTATTTAACCTTACTATAGCCTCAGTGCATGCTGTTGTGCAAATCCCCATCCCCTGGTCCTGAATTCTTATACCAGAGGAACTGGATTTTTGACTTGAAATTTTCATATTTCAAGTTGAGGAGAGCTTTGGCTGTAACCTTTCACAAGATGTTTGATTTGAACTATTTCCTCACCAATACTAAACTTGTCGATTTCAATCTATCGTGAGTACAAATCGACATTGATATAATTACGTAATACCTTTCTAACTTCTATTGTAATTTTGTTATTACATGGATCATTTCGTTAATGTTATTTTCATAATTATGGAAAAGAAAAGATCCAAGTTCTGACAAACCTCTGACTTTATTGGGAAGATCATGGCAAACACACTTTCAGAAAGATTTTAGATTTTAGATTTTAGGTTATTCTGAAGAAATGGGCTCTGGTTTATGACCAGTTTTTTTTTTTGTCATAGGTTTTAGTGGTCTGAAATATTTTGCTAAATGTCTTCATAAATCATACCTATAGAGTTAAAAGATCAAACATTCCAACTATTATGATCTATTCAGTTAATGGATAGCACAATAAAAATTAAACATCATTGCTGTGTAGTTTCAGCTGAACCTTTTCAACACCACATTCGATGTTAATTCTTAATGGTTCCATGTAAAGTGTGGTGAATCTCACCAACCAGCAGGAGGTAGTGTCTGCTTATTTTCTCACGCCATGGGGATTTTATTGCGATAAAGCCCTGCTGTTGGAACAGGACCATGGATTCACACTGGTATTGTATCTTATTCAGCTACAATAAAAAAATGACACATTTCTCAATTGATAATTTAAAAAAAAAGAGATTTCACTAAACATAAAAAAGAAATCAGTTTATCTCTTACAGTAATCCTAAATTCTTTTCACTGGAAAAGAAAAAAACCTCTTCAAGGTTTACTCAACTCAAGTTATCCTCAAACTCAGAAATCCTGAATCCGCAAAGCAGGAAGGATTACTGATTTGATGGGGTAACTTAATTGGACAAACTGAAACCAAGAATGCATTCCCCCTTTCAGTGGTTTAGATGGTTGTAAAGAAGAAAAAAACTGAAGGCCAGAAGGGTCACATTAGGACTCAAGTTTCTTAAATATTCAAGTCAAGGTCTTTTTAATTAAAGTGCACTCCTCAATCCCAGGGCTTGGGCGTAACACTGCTGCGCCATTCACTTTGACTCATTTTGCTTCAGCACTCTTGAATAAACACATCTGAGTCATAACCCTCATGTCTTCTTAATTGTCTCCTCCCCCTTTCCAGCAAATTTTGTGTCTTTGAGAAGTATTGTTTCCATAATTGTTATGGCATCTTGTGTGCCTCCCCTTTCCAGGTATAATCCATTTGTATGCTCCATTCCTTTATGTTCCTGTGGTGTACCTGTATATAAGCCCTAGTTTTGTGTTGCAGAGTTGCTGGATTGTCATGCTTAAAGCCCTTAAGCTACCAGTTGGTTTACGTCTTCTAGTTTAGAATTGTATCGTTGTCTTCAGAAATTATTGTAACCTTTATGACAGTGAAATACGAACTACTCTTCAGAACTTTATTGGTGGGAACAAGCTCTACAGCCTTATTGTTGATCTCCAGGATTGGGATTGCGTTCTTTATAACCTGCCTCTCCAGTTTGTTCCTCTGCCCATACCTTCATTGGTCTCCAGGATTGGGACTGCATTCCTGTTAAACCGTTCGGACCAACCGTTTGACAATGCTGCTTTGGGGAGGGTTAACACCACCTGGATTCTGCCTTAGGACGCCACTGGCCAGGCACGGACAAGACCATTACCCTCACCATGCAATATCTAAACTGAATTGTGCATTCCATGTTCTGGGCTTTGTAACTTCCTCATTGTTTCCGTATTCCAACCTCATTGGATTGTACCCTGAATCTGCATCGAGTTCCATATCTGGATCATAACAATCTGTTCATTTAACATCTGGGGTACAATCGAGAAGCTGCACAATGTAAATATTGCCATCTAGGTAAGGTTAGAACATGGCAACAACAGCAAAAATGTGGCCTCGTGCAAGTATGAGTTAGGATAGCATGATATATGAGCTTGTCAACTTTAGTGTTTTTCATGAAGTAACAATTTGTTTTAATGAAAACCATACGTCAGAATTACTGGCATCTCTGATTTTGTACTTCATGCAAACACACTCCTAACTGTATGTTTCATGGAATAGTCAGGAAACGATAACATTCTGTGCATGGTAGAAGGTCAATATTCACATATCGTTCAACAAACATACCAGAATTTCAGTAGGTTTAATTCTTTCATTTTTAAAAATGACATTTTTAAGTCTGATTTCAATTTCAGACCGCTGCTCTGGGCACCTTTGTTGCCTCATGGTTTGATTGTTTTCACGGTGTTCACAAGGGTTTTCGTTGGATACTCTGGTTTCCTTCCAGTGCTAAAAGACTCCAAATTTTGACCATGTAATGGTGTGTACAGGCATACTGTCCAGAGTGTGTTCCTGCCTTTTGCCCATTGTATGCTTCACAGTTGTACTGTAACTGGAACCAAATTGCATGACATAGTGGTGCCCAAAACCTGCTTTTCTGAGAGCGGAAATGCTTTTAGCCAAGCCCAAGAAAAGTCAGCGGGTAACTTGGTACCTACTTTTTTCTTCAGGTAATGGTATAAATGCTCACTTTAGCTCATACAGTGCCATGAAAAAGTATTTTCCTCCTCCTGATTTACTCTATTTTTGGATATTTGTCACAGCCTATGGTTTCTGATTATCATACAATATGTTAAACCTCAATTCCACCAGAATTTGGGGCAACACATAAAATACAATAAAGACAGATTTAAGTGAGTTTTAAATTCTCCTTAATCAATCTTCTCTGTATTGATTTTTTAAATATTCGCAAAAACAGAATTTGATGCTGGCAACATGTCCAAAACAGGTAGGACAAAGAAATGAACTACTGCAAAAGATGTGGAATCGTCAAACACCCATTAGGAACATTCCACTGGTAAAGAGGTGCAAAAGGTAACTCGTGAGACAATTTTGGTGGGGAGTAAAATCTACAGTCACAAAGGAAACAGTGGTTTTCCAACAAGATGGTTTGAAGTTTGCCACTTTGCGAAAAGTTATGTGAAAAAAATAGTCAAACAGTTTAAGAGCAATGTTTCTCAAATTGCATCTGCTGATAATTTAGGGATTTCTTCATCAATAGTCCAAAATATAGTGAAAAGATTGTGAGAATCCAGAGACACCAGAGCAATGTCCATTCATGAAAGATGAGGTTGAAAACCAATATTGGAAGCATGTGCCCTTGAGCCCTAACATGGCAGTGCATTTAGAACCAACATACAAAATACCTCAGTCAATAAAAACTGATCATTGTGGAATAATCAAATGCAAGGCACAACTCCACTATGCATAATAGAAGCCATATTTCAACACCACTTATAAGCACTGCCAACATCTTGGAGCATAAAGTTCATCTGAACTGATGCAAAGTGGAAAAGAGTGTTCTGGTGTGACGAGTTCCATTTTTCAATTTTTCAAAGTCATGTTCTCAGAGCCAAACAAGAGAAGGGCCATCTCTGAACCATATACCTGGTTGTGCCACCCTTTAGCAAGGACTATTATCTCCAAATGCTTCTGATTCCTGGAGGTCTGTCTTTCACGTCAAAGTAATCATTCCCCTTTGGAGGAATTTTGGCCCAATTTTCCTTATAAAGATGCTTTATATCCAGCATATTGGAGAGCAAAGCATCGCCACACGATCTCACCATCACCTTGTTTGACTGGAAGTATGAAGGGCCTATCATATGTGTTAGCTTTATGCCAGGTGTGATGGGACCTACCTGTGTCTATCGTGTCTTGCCCGCATTCCATTCAGCACTCAGCCTCACCTGAGTACTGATCACCGGCCTGTTCCTATTCCTGCATGTTCATTAGATCCACCTGTTACCCAGTATCCCATTACTTCTATATAAATACCCACTCCCTCTCAGTCATCCTTGTGAAGCCTTAGTAGCTCACTAGCTGTGGTGTGTACAGAGAGCTACTGAATTTGTTATTACAGCTAGAACTCTCTGTTAGTTTAAAAGACTTTAGGTCAGTCTCTTATTCCTCGTGTATCCTTGCATTGTTTGTCTGTTGATTATAAGTCCCCCCGTTTTTACTGGAGCTTTGTTTCAGTTTTAAGAAATATAATTCCTTCGCATTTGGATGCTCACCTGCATCATTATAACAGTGCACAATACATTGTGCACCAAAAACCATTACAGCGTCTTTTAACTCCATATTGGATCCATTAGCCCTCACAGCACTATATCAAAACGTTTGGGGACTGTCACAGTATTTATTGGACAACTGTGAGGTAAGTCTTTACATTGGGTTTGAGATGAAAGTTCCCAGTTCAAACTTCATAGTTCCCACCAAAACGTTAGAGAGCTCTACCTAAGAAAAACAACAAAAAGGACCTAATTTATTATTTAAATATAACTTCCAATAGACACTTCAATTTACCAGTTGCAATAAGCTTCTCCATGAGTAGATAATGTAAAATAGCCTGTCATACAGTACATTATGGGTGAAAGGTATGCAGTATTAATCCAACAGTTGTCAGAACTGTGAAAGATGATCAGAAGCATTTTAAGAATAAGAATATGGCATCAGAATCCAAAAAAAATTCATCAGGAAATTAAAAAACAAATTCAGCTATTAGAGGTGGACCTCCCACTCAGAAAACAAGCTGAGTCACCTGTGTTTTAGGGGAATCCATGAAGGCAAGTGATAGGAGTTGATGATATACAATTGCTGCACAAAGAGCTTTCCGCACCAATTGTCCAAATATCATCTGATGCATTCCTACAGTCAGTGGCAGACAGTTGCAACACAGGCGACATCATTACTCACCTCAGTCTGCCTGTTAATGAAATACCACATAAATAACACTTAAGCTATCAGATGTAACATAGCCTAATGACTGTCAGTGTAACTGCATCTGCAGTTCATTTTCTTTCAGTGATTGGGACACTACCGTTAGGCTATTTTCATTTTTTTCATGTGTGTGCATATGTGTGTGTGTGTGTGTGTGTGTGTGAGAGAGAGAGAGAGAGAGAGAGAGGAAAAAAGAGATAGAGAGTGAATATGTGTAAGTCAAAAGGTTAAGGACATTAACTTAAGCTTTTATTATTTATTTTTAGCTTTGGAGATTGAGGACAGCGCAGCATCCCTGAGGGTGACACTGTTGACAGATTTGTGTGTGTAAATGTGTGTGTGTAAGTGCGTTTGTATGTGTTTTGCGCTCCTGTATTTGAATGCTAAATAGAGACATGAGTCTCATAGTATTTATTTATTTATTAACTAGATTTTATTTTTAGCTTTGGACAGCAAGGACAGCACTGATAGCAGCCCACACAATGTCACCAACTGCAGTGCCCCCACGGCCAGCGATGCGGCAGGATCTGTCCATGGTGCTAAAAATTTGACCCTAGCTGAGCCCTCGAAGAACAGTGCAGGAATTTTCAAACGGAGCACCTGAAATTAAAAATTAAATTCAGAAACTATAATTGGGGGAAAAAACCAAAAACTGAAATTAGAAATCCAGAAACTCTCACATTGAAATTATAAAATTAAGTTTTATATATAGAAAACACTGTAATCTGTAAATATTAAAACATTGTGAGCTGTTTGCAAGAAAATATTTTGTTTTATTTCTGATGACATGCAGTTTAGAACAACAAATCAAATCTTGAAAAATGCTATTATATTGTTGTACCATAAATAAGTTGATAAAATGTATCAATTTTTGATATACATTGCTTGTTGCTAGAGTGTGTGTAGGCCGATAGCTAAGAGTCGAAAACTAAGAAATATAAGCATGGATTTTCAATCTGTCTGCAATGAGGTACAAGTCAAAGTCAACTTAGTAATCACTGCTTTCAATCAATGTTCAGAAACACTCGGCCGTTTTTTTTTTTTACAAAATTTTTGTTCAAAATGTCTTAAAATCCAGAATCTAAATCCAAATTCAAAGGCCGAAGATTTTTTTTGATAAGCAACAGCAGCTATGGTGAAAATGACATTTGTCTCGAGTATGCACATGCTCTCAAAATATGATTTAAAAATCTATGCAGAAATCTCAAGCTATTCAAATTGTAAAATTGTTTTTCCCAAAAATAAGAGAAGAACCTATGTTTTCCTGTTATATATGTAGGGTTGTAGAAATCCCTGTATCTTGCCCTATAAAGGCCAGGAATACAGTTCACTGCTTTTCTAAAACTGGGAAGGTGCACCGCTGTCAATCCCTCAATACCAATGTAAATGGTAGGGAGTGTTGGAGCAGAAGAGATGAATGATATTGCCAATCATGTTTGACATGCTCTTTCCTTAAAACGCCCATTCAGTATCATGCAAATCAACAGCATGTGGTCAAAGCTGAACACTGAGTAAAACAAAGCCCTGCTCAAATTTATCAGTCTTCCCTATTCTTCATTTATTCTGAGATTCAGTGCCATCAGTTAGTTTAACTCATGACTACTGGGGACACAATGATCCAATTCATCTTAATTAATTAAAAATTAAATCACATTATGTGAAATAGCAATCAGCGATTGAGTGACAGGCAGCTCAATTCATTTGTAACACGCTTATTTTTTTTTCTAAAACACTCACAAAGGTGTATTTTGAAAGAGACAGAAAAATAGGTGAAAACTGCCAAAAAATGCACTGCTGTGATTTTCATGGGTCAGGAAGGCACACTGGCCAGCTGCTGAATCTGCTCCTTGGGTGTACATGCCATTCCCTACAGCCCCGAATGGGGGCACTGAAGAGTCACTGCAGCAAATAACAGATACCATGAGCCTGACACAAGAACAGAACAAGATTGCATTACAGTCGAAGCCCTACCTGACATATTTCACCTCAAATTTAAATATCTCTCTTTTTTTATTTCACTGCATTTTGAATCACTCAATACAGCAACTGATGAATGCAACAATTAGTTTTATCAAAATACTTTGTTCATACAATTATACCAGACCAGAAATGAATGATGATAAACTGTACATAGAAAATGAATGCTGTTTAAGTCCAAATATAGTCGTCTTTTTTTAAATACGGTGTCAGAGTTTGTTTCAGATAAAATAATACTGGCCACATCTTGAAATGTCCAGCTGCACATTGAGTACTGTATTTTTATATGCACAGGAGTATTGTGATTTCAAACAACATTTTGTAATGTCTAAACATGTAAAGACCAGTTTGATTCTATTTAAAAAATATTCTGGTTTGCCAAAGTCCAAATGAATTACCAGACATAAGCTATGCCTGTAGTAATCAGACATTTGGTGCATGTGAACATGAACATTAATGGTTTACAGGTATCTGCACATATAGTAGTTCGATCGACTCTTTCAATTTTGATGAGCCCTTGTCTTCCAGTGATTTATAGCCTATGTGAAATATTGATGTTTTAGTCAAGTAGCTGTGTGGAACAACCAAAAACAGGACAATGCAGAATGAGAGCACACATCTTAGCAGAGCAAATTTGTGGGAAAAAAAATGCATTGTATAGCTTATTGTTCCCAAAAGTTGACCAATAAAGCCTTCAAAAATTCCTCCAAAAACCTCAGAAAGCATCAAATGTTGTTGGCTGCCATATTAACAGGAGTTTTCCTGAAGTTGCACAACATTTACTTGTAAATGCAGCAACCAGAGTAGGCCATCATTGAAATGAATGCCTTAACTGGACTCTGATGTGCATGTAAACGTAGGCCTAATGAATAAGCCTACAGCTGCATTCGAATAGTCAAAAAATATGTCCTATTGTCTAATTCCCAACCACTTTTCTTTAACATTTGTGGAAAACATCATGAGGTAAAGGAAAGGAGAAAAGGGGAATTCATAATAGCTTAGGAAAAGACAACCTCTCTGCTAGGAGAGTCCGAATGCACTTACTAGGCGAAAAGATCACCAATCTCTTGCCCGTCTTGTTCATTTGTTTCTGTGATTGGCTGGATGGATGGTTGTCACTTTAAATATTGCTGCCACTCAGAATTGTGAGATGGCGTTATTTCCTTTCTTTTTGTAAAGGATGGTTCTGTGTATTCTATGCTAAAGGTTATAAGTCAGGAAGCATTGAAGCACCCTTCCTTTACATTTAGAGAATTTGAACACTTATCATGGCTGCCACATACTTCCGGGTCATTTTCTTGGAACTCTCTTCTCTCACCTCCATCTGTTCCTCCTTGTTTATCAGCCTCTTTTATCTTTACAGTAAATCACTTAGTAAAGTTTGTTGTACCCTAAAAATGCTGAAAAATACTTAAAAGCTTCTCTTCTTCCAGAAAAAAAGACAAAGATGAGAACAAAGTATGTGCTAATTTAAATGCATAACACCCAATATTTGTAGATTCCATTTTACCAGAATACCCGTCCCTGCAATATCTTCAAAATCTTCAAAAGTATGATATGAGGGGAGATCAGTTTTTTGTCCATATAGAAAGCGTGACTTTTTTTTTAAGGAAATTGCAGGCAATTTATAAGCTGAATTTGCATGGCAAATAGCGACTCAGTCTAAAATTAACACCTTCGTCAATTTTAAAGTGAAAGGATCAAAATATTTGAAATAACATGAGGAACTTGAAAGTATTTAAAGCTAATCTGGTTTGAAGGCCCATTGTACATATTTTGGATTAAACGGCTTCAGGACCAGGCAAGTTTGCAAAATACATTATTGCCTTAATTTGTTAAAATAAACCGTAGCTGTGATGAACAGCAGTGAATGAATCAGGGGCAGGACTGCAAAAGCGTGCTGCAAATGGCACAAAAAATAAGGGGCTCCATCTTACACTCGGCTCAGCGGTCCACCATGTACGATGCAAGTGTCTTTTCTCGTTTAAGACCGATGCGCTGGTCATCTTCCTGTCCAGTGCTCATGTTGCTTAAGCTGAGCTGAGTTGAGCGCTCAACAGTTGCAGAGAACGACAAATCGGTTGCCCGGGACAATCATTTTTTCACACGGACAAGTAAAAATGAAAAATCAGTTGCCCGTCAGACAACAGTCTCTGCGCGCTTGAGGCATTTCTGCTTGGACTCGAAACATGCTGCTCGTGGCTCGCCCTCAGATTTTTTCTGCGGTACATTCCTATCAAAAATCGCCAACCAATAGAATGCCAGGTTCCGTGTTGACCAATGAAATTATCGCTGCCTCTGCTGTGTATTGAGTAGTCATAGTTACAGCTATCTAGATGGGTAGCTAACTATAAACAATAAATTTTACCATGGTAAATATATGAGGCAGTAATTGAAGGGATGGATATTACGTAGCACAGTAAACATGAATTTCAGTCTCTTGTTTTCGATGTAGGTTTGAATTGATGGGATGCATCTAGATAGCCATGTTGTATTTGCTTTAGTAACCTCTGTCTCTTACCTAAATGCATCGTCTGGTCTGTTTATTTTATCAAATTACTTTTATTTTTAGGTTACTATTACATTATGTTGGCTGTTGCACTTTTTACGGCATATATATTTATTTGTGTGTGTGTGTGTGTGTGTGTGTGCGCGCGCGCGGGGTTCAAGCTAGCGCAAGTGGCGTATCGGTCCGTTACGCTATAATTTGTGGCCGACACGCAAATTCAGGACCGACACGCTAATTTTAAATAGAGCGTAACGGTATTTTGACTGTATTAACTTATGCAATAATGCCAGATCAAATGTAAAAAAAACCGTTGTTTTGGGGACGAATCGGAATTGTCAAAACACAACAGCACGTGCAGGCTTGTCCCTCAGCGTACATATACTGTTATGTGTATCAATATCGCCCTCCTGCCTAACATGTGGGACACATTTTTCGCGGTTTTTTTTCAAGCGGCGTCTGTGAACTCTCTGAAACAAGCGTACATTATTCCTCCGGCGCATCAGTGTCAGTGCCATGCCGATTTCGTTCTCGTAATGTACTGTTCTTGGTTACTGTGCGATCTATGTTGATATTATTCCTGTAATCATGTCAGCATCGAAGCGTGGAAATAACAACAAGCACACGTGCAGTATCGCATCGTATTTCAGACCTGTTTCGCAGAGAAAATCGGACAGTCCCACTCTGAATGAATCTGATGGTGAGCAAGCTGGCGGGCAATTCCATGGTGGTTTCTGATGTGGTTTCTGATCTGTAGAGGATTATTTGTTTATCAACACGGCGGATGCGCGCGCAACTTGACTGCAGAAAGAGCAGCCCCTTTAAACTGTTTTACAGGTTCTCATGGTTATCTTGCAGTTGCGATGTTAGCTAGCCAGGGATGTTGTCAGCGTACTACAACAGTTTATCACCGAGTGATAAAACAAGTTATGCTGCTAAATTAACATTAGTGAATGGGATACGTCTTAACACATTGACTGCCAACCACGAGATAACTCGTTATGGCGGGTCAGGGCCAGCGCTAGACCTCAAAATTCGGGGGCAATTATCCATCCCTTTATTGACAACAATTAGTCCTGGCTAATTCTAGATGGTTTTCCTATATTAACACGTTTTCCAATTCAAGAATAATCAAGTGGCAATTGAAGACACGGCTTCTCTCCCCCATGCGATCTAACAGCAAATAACGGGCTACATTCAGTACAGAAAAATAATTTAATTATAATTAGGTCGATGCACTGGCACTCAGCAACGGTTTTTTTTTTTTTTTTTTTTTTCCAGAGCGGCATTTCAGAACTCTTCAGCGAATGAAGGTAATTCTGGTGACAAGTCGTGGTTTCGTCCCGCTTACATTTTCCAATCGGACAGCTGTCTATTTTTTACAGCAAGTTGCGTGACCGTGCTGCAAGAACAGGTGTAGGTACTTGTTGCCGAAATAACCTTCATTCGCAAAAGAGTTCTGAAATAATATAAATATGTATTAAGTCTGGGTCATTGTGAACAAGAAAAACAACTGCATCCTGACCGCGAACTGCACCTGCATAGCTGGGTATGTAATTTAGAATAATATAACGTTACAAATTAATCTTATCTTCCTTTGTACTTGTACAAATTTGGTCCCCCCCTCCTCATATCACTATCTTTTTGAGCTGCTGTAACGATGAAATTTCCCCACTGTGGGATCAATAAAAGTTTATCTTATCTTTCCATTGCTATGTAACCTCGTCTTCAGTCACTGTCGTTATTGTAGTAAACATTTCACAACTCATTTGCTGCAATTATACAGCTGTGCCTGCGGACATATCTAGCTTTATCACCATTCAAACCAATGAGTCTAACATATTATATTGCTCGAAATTAATAACAATGTTATTTTTTCTCTCAGCTTGGGGTCATGCTGTAGGCATGCTGCAGCACTGATGCTCAAAGTCTGTAAAACTTGCGCGTTTAAGACATGGTCGCGGCTCTTCCTGCTCTCTTTCTGCAGTCGACATGCGCAGTAGAGCGGGGTGACTTTTGTAGTGACGTAGACTGATAATCCCTCAATAGCTTGCTGTTGGATGCTGGACTGGGACAAGAGGTGCAGTGTTCATTGATTCTCATACAAGAGACTTGTCAGTTTTAAATTGGACTTGGAGAATAACATTGTCAGTATACTATGCAGTGTTTCCTTGGATATTTTTCAAGCAAGGTAACCACTGGATAGATAATTCAAATCAAGAGTCTTTCATCAGTTTTAGACCTTTATATCATCTTTGTAATACTATTGCTAGTAGAAAGTTTGACATTTCAGACAGGTTGGGCACCCTGCCAAACAGTGGAAGAACAAGTACTGCTGTGGGCAGATAATGGCTATCTTGGTAGATGACAGGTGGTTGAAGACTTGGCAGTTTTTTTTTCACATGTATGGTAGAAGTAAAATGTTCCATGGCTTCCAGCTAAATGCTTGTGGTGCATAATGGACAGAAACTTTTGAATAAAACATTCATTATCTCTGTTATCTTGGTTGTGTCTGAGTTTAAATATCTTCTAACAATGTCCTTTGTGAAGGTAACCCACTGCCAAGATGCAAAGGTGTAACAATTACCCATCAAGAATACATTAGTGTAAGAAGAACAATTATCCCCTTTGGGTACCCCTAGAATGGCCAATTTTCAGCTTAAATTTTCAAAAAGCTCACTGCGCGGAAGGGGGAGCCCCCCTTCCATCTCGTCGTCATGGTTCTCGCTACTACCATCACGCTAAAAGAAAATCCTAGCTAGAACCCTGGTATATATATATATAACCCCAATTTTGAAATAGTTGGGACAAAGTATAAATTGTGAATAAAATCAAAACGCAATGACTTTCAAATCACACCAGCCTGTATTTTATTCACAGTAGAACAGAGATAACGCAGCAAATGTTGAAACTGAGAAATTTCACAATTTTATCCACAAAATGAGCTCATTTCAAATTTGATGGCTGCTTCAGGTCTCAAAAAAGTTGCGACAGGGGCCTGTTTACCATGGTGTAGCATCTCCTCTTCTTTTTAACACAGAGTGGAGGCATCTGGGCATTGAGGAGACAAGTTTCTTGAGTTCAGCCATTGGAATTTGATCTCACTCTTGTTTAATACAGGCTTCCAGCTGCTGGAGAGTTTTGGGTCTCCTTTGATGGACTTTTTGTTTAATTATGCGCCAAATGTTCTCAATCGGTGAAAGATCAGGACTGCAGGCAGACCAGTTCAGCACACGGACTCTTCTACTACGAAGCCATGCTGTTGTCATAGCTGTAGTATGTGGTTTTGCATTGTCCTGCTGAAATACACAAGGCCTTCCCTGGAATAGATAAAAGTTTGAGAGCAAATATATAGGCTGACTGCAAAAAAGTTATGTCCAGATGTTATATATTGACATAACTGTTTATTGCAGTCAGCCCTCGATATGTTGCTCTAAAACCTTTATATACCTTTTCAGCATTCATGGTACATTTTAAAACATGCAAGTGTCCCACACCATATGCACTAATGCATCCCCATACCATCAGAGATGCTGGCTTTTGAACTGAACGCTGATAACAGGAGGGGTGGTCTTTTCTCCTCTTTAGCCTGGAGGACACGACGCCCATGATTTCCAACAAGAACGCCAAATTTGGACTCGTCTGACCACAGGACACTTTGCCACTTTGCTACAGTCCATTTTTAAATGAGCCTTGGCCCACAGAACACGGGTTGCGCTTCTGGATCATGCTCAGCAATGGCTTCCTTTTTGCATGACAGAGTTATAGGTGGCATCTGTGGATGGCAGGGCGGACTGTGTTTACAGACAGTGGTTTCTTGAAGTATTCCTGGGACCATTTAGTAATGTCAGTGACAGAATCATGCCAGTGAGTTATGCAGTGGTGTCTGAGGGCCCGAAGATCACAGGCATCCAGTAAAGGTCTTCGGTCTTGTCTCTTACGCACAGAGATTTTTCCAGTTTCTCTGAATCTTTTGATGATGTTATGCACTATCGATGATGAGACCTTCAAAGCCTTTGCAATTTGACGTTGAGGAACATTGTTTTCAAAGTATTCCACAATTTGTTTACGCAAGCCTTCACAGGTTGGAAAGCCTCTGGCCATTTTTACATCTGAGAGACTCAGCCTCTCTAAGACATCCCTTTTATAGCCAATCATGTTACACACCTGATGCCAGTTAACTTAATTACTTGCTAAATGTTCTTTCAGCTGATTCTCTTATATATTAATTGCTTTTTCAGCACTTTTTTTGCCTGTGTCCCAACTTTTTTAAGACCTGTTGCGGCCAGAAAATTTGAAATAAGCTCATTTTGTGGATAAAAATGGAAAATATCTGTTTCAACATTTGAAATGTTATCTATGTTCTATTGTAAATAACATATTGGCTCATGTGATCTGAAAGTCATTGCATTTTGATTTTATTCCCGATTTGCACTTTGTCCCAACTATTTCTGAATTGGGGTTGTATATATATCACACGCTATCATCAGAAATTTTTTTTTCAATAAATTGATTAATTTTATAAACATATTCTGCTGTCAATAATTTTTTAAATGAAAAAACTTAAACTTCAGTTGCACAAATGAAAAAATTCCATTGATGCCTAATGCTTGTCAGTTCAAGCCTAAAGTTACCCAGCTGGGCAAGTCAACCGGCTGGTTGACTAGCGTATCTGCCATCTGATTGGGTCATCTGGGAAAAAAAATGGAATAGTTGCTAAATGTGGAGTCAGGAACACAATTTTACCAATAAATAATTTTTGAAAACGTATTTCATAGTGTGCCTGTTAAAGGGTAAAAGAAAAAGTAACTAAAAAGTTACTTTTAACAGTAATGCATTACTTTTTGGTGTAAGTAATCAACAAAGTAATTGAGTTACTTTCTGAATGAAGTAACTAGTAACTGTAACTAGTTACTATTTTTCAGTAACTAGCACAACACTGCACGTGGGCATGGAGAAAAAGACAAGACAATCAATCAGTTAAGGGAGACAAATCCACAAGACAAGCGTAGCTTGCCGGAAAGTGGGAGGAGACAATTAGGGACACATGAGGGTTCTGACATTGAGATAAAATGGAATAACAACTATTTGCAAACAAACTAACAAAAAAAAAAAAAATAGGTACATGTAGGCCCATCTGGTGCTCCACATTTTACAAAACCAAAACCAGTGAAGTTGGCACGTTATGTAAATCGTTGATAAAAACAGAATACAATGATTTGCAAATCCTTTTCAACTTATATTCAATTGAATACACTGCAAAGACAAGATGTTTAATGTTCAAACTGAGAAACTTTATTTTTTTTTTTTTGCAAATAATCATTAACTTAGAATTTAAAGGCAGCAACACATTGCAAAAAGGGCACAGGGCCTTTTTACCACTGTGTTACATCACCTTTCCTTTAACGACACTCAGTAAACGTTTGGGAACTGAGGAGACCAATTTTTGAAGAGGTGGAACTCTTTCCCATTCTTGCTTGATGTACAAGGGTCTCCGCTGTCGTATTTTACGCTTCAAATGCGCCACACATTTTCAATGGGAGACAGGTCTGGACTAAGGCAGGCCAGTCAAACTTACACGGAATGCTGTTGTAACAAGAATGTGGCTTGGCATTGTCTTTGCTGAAATAAGCAGGGGCGCCCATGAAAAAGACGTTGCTTGGATGGCAACATATGTTGCTCCAAAACCTGTATGTACCTTTTCAGCATTAATGGTGCCTTTACATATGTGTAAGTTGCCCATGCCTTGGGCACTAATACACCCCCCATACCATCACAGATGCTGGCTTTTGAACTTTGGCGCCTATAACAGTCCGGATGGTTCTTTTCTCTTTGGTCCGAGGACACCACGCCCACAGTTTCCAAAAAAAAAATTTGAAATGTGGACTTGTCAGACCACAGAACACTTTTCCACTTTGCATCAGTCCATCTTAGATGAGCTTGGGCCCAGCGGCCGGCCACAGCTGTTGATAAATAGAATGCATTGTAGAGTTTTAACTTGCACTTGCAATGTAAACTGTAGTTACTGACAGTGGTTTTCTGAAGTGTTCCTGAGCCCATGTGGTGATGTCTTTACACACTGATGTCGGTTTTGATGCAGTACCGCCTTTAGGGATCGAAGGTCACGGGCATTCAATGTTGGTTTTTAGCCTTGTCGCTTATGCAGTGATTTCTCCAGATTCTCTGAACCTTTTGACGATATTACGGACCGTGATGAAATCCTCAAATTTCTTGCAATAGCTCGTTGAGGAAATGTTGTTTTTAAACTGTTCGACAATCAGCTCAATGATTTGTTCACTAAGTGGTGACCT
This sequence comes from Gymnothorax javanicus, assembly GCA_029692085.1. Lineage (NCBI taxonomy): Eukaryota > Metazoa > Chordata > Actinopteri > Anguilliformes > Muraenidae > Gymnothorax > Gymnothorax javanicus. Next base: position 33,163,319 of record CM056206.1, read on the forward strand.
CGCCCCATCCTTGTTTGTGAATGACTTTTCAGGGAAGCTGCTTTTATACCCAATCATGGCACCCACCTGTTCCCAATAGCCTGCTCACCTGTGGGATGTTCCAAATAAGTGTTTGATGAGCATTCCTCAACTCTTCAGTCTTTTTTGCCATTGCCAGCTTTTTTTTGAAACATGTTGCAGGCATCAAATTCCAAATGAGCTAATATTTGCAAAAAATTACAAAGTTTACCTGTTCAAACATTAAGTAACTTGTCTTTGCAGTGTATTCAATTGAATATAGGTTGAAAAGGATTTGCAAATCATTGTATTCTGTTTTTATTTACGATTTACACAACGTGCCAACTTCACTGGTTTTGGGTTTTGTATGTTGCGTTGCTGCCAACTTGAAATCAAATCATTTCCGTTTTCCATTGGCCTTTTCTTTAATAAAATAGAATAAAAACTCATTGAAAATAAACAAAAAAAAAGACCATTGGTGGCTTACATCATTTTACTTCTCACAGGTTTTCTCAGCAGTGAGGAGTGCACCTGCTAACTATAAATCAGGAGGGTAGTCTTGCAGTTTTTGACATAAGAATAAGGAAAAGGGGTAATTTATGTGTTTGCAGTTCCAAAAAGGCATTGTTTGGCAGTTTTTAGCTGTTACTCTAAATTAAGACCCACATGAGCTAGCCACAGTATGATTCATTTTCACAGTGTATTAGCTAGAGTGAAATTATCAATTTATGTAGGCCTATCAGATTTTAAGATTTTTTTTGATTAAATAATGCTCATACTGAATTATAATTTACATACTATAAATGAAATTATGCACACCTACAAGGTGCATGGGACAGGATTTTCTTGTAAGTTAGCTACATTGTTTGGTCACATTGCTCATCCATCATTTGTCCCCCATAAAAAGCACAGCAAATAATAATTGTCAATCGATAGCCCTGTTCCCCATGTGGTTGCTCAAAACCTGCTTTAGGGTCATTCCATATGGAGTCAACCAGAGGTCCCCAGGTCACCGACTCAAATTTGGCTCAAATTTATTTTGGGAGTACTTCTATATTCATAATGAACACGTGCAGTTTTTGGGTCCGACTCCAAGGGGTTTCCAAGATATGGCTGCCCAAAAATCGAGGACCATGCCCCCTTTTCTCTCCGTGAATCTGAACGTTAATTTATATGGATTTTGGAGGCTAATATCTTTGGAACAAATCATAGGTATGGTCTGAAAATTACAATCAAAGGTAATTTGAGTCCAGGCTTTCATAATCTCTTGTCAAAATGTATCTATCTCATTTCATTTTCAAGATATTGGCCTCTCAATTATGAAACTTTGTACAGGTGGAAATCAAAAATTCAGTTTTCAAGGGCTCCCTATGAGGCCAGGATCCCTTATAGAGGGTAAATTATGCTAGATTCCTTCTAGTTGAGGACAGGTCTGTCTGTACAAGGAAAATTAACTGCACCCAAGGCACAATAGTGGAGTTAGGAGACCCTGAAAAGGGTCCCAACTTTTTTTATGATGCGTTTTATAATGCGCCAAATGTTTTCTATTCCTGAATGGTCTGGAATGCAGGTAGGCCAGTTAAGCACTCAGACTCCCCTACTGCGAAGCCATGCTGTTGTGATGGATGCAGTATGTGGTTTGGCATTGTTTTGCTGAAATATGCAAGGCCTTTCCTGAAAGAGATGTTGTCTGGATGGGAGCATATTATGTTTTAAAACCTCTGTATATTTTTTTCAGCATCGAAAATGCCTTTCCAGATGTGGAAGCTCCCTATGCCATAGGCACTAATGCAACCCAATACCATCAGAGATGTAGACTTTTGAACTGTTCACTGATAACAAGCTGGATGGTCCCTCTCCTCTTTAGACTGCACAACACGGCGCCTGTGGTTTCCAAAAAGAATTTCAAATTTTGATTAATCTGCACACTGCACAGTTTTCCATTCTGCCTCAGTCCATTTTAAATGAACGTTGGCCCAGAGAGGACAGCGGCGTTTTTGGATCGTGTTCTCATATGGCTTCTTCTTTGCATGATACAGCTTTAGCATGCATTTGTAGATCGCACAGCGAACTGTGTTCACAGACAATGATTTCTGGAAGTGTTCCTGAGCCCATGCAGTGTATTCAAGTGCAGAATCATGCCTGTTTTTAATGCAGTGCCGCCCAGAGGGCCTAAAGATCACAAGCATCCATTATTGACCTTCGGACTTGTCCCTTGCGCGCAGAGATTTCTCTAGATTCTCTGAATCTTTTGATGATATTATGTACTGTAGATTCAAAGTTTTGCAATTTTACATTGAGGAGTATTTTTTCTGAAATTGTTTCACAATTATTAGACACAGTTTTTTGCAGATTGGTGAATCTGTCCATCTTTACTTCTGGGAGAGACTGCCTGTCTAAAATGCTCTTTTTACACCCATTCATGTTACTGACCTGTTGCCAATTAGGTAAAGGTAATTAGTTGTGAAATGCTCCTCCAGCTGTTTTTTATTTGTACCACTTACTTTTCCAGCCTTCTGTTGCCCCTCTCCTAGCTTTTTAGGTTGCCGGCCGTAGGCCAGTAACCTATTGTCGTCACTTTGCGTCCGGCGGCGTCGTCGGCGTCGTCCATTTAAAGCCATATCTCAAAAACGGTCTGATGAATTTTCTTTTAATTTGGGGATGTGATCAAATGGGTCAAGTTAATGCCCGAGCAAAAATGTTTTTGATTGAATCGTTCGTTTAGACTTGGCGGCCACTTTTATGTCGAAAACGGCCATTTTTGGCACTTGGGTGCAATTTTCTCAAAAACTGTCTGATGAGTTTTTTTTTAATCACAGCAATGGAATCAGTATCATGACCTGCTTCAACGGTGTAAACGGCATTTTGATTGAATCGCTCCTTCATAGCACCACCTAGGCAACGTGTCTGTAATTCATCATTTTTCGGGGTGTTTTGCCACAAAATGTGCCGTAACTTGCTTATTATTGCATTTATAGTATAGGTATGAATTGAGCACGTACAGCATATCTTGCTTGCTGAGCGTTGTCGGTTGAAAAAACCCTTTAATTTGACCTTGAGCGAAAGGTCAAGGTCAAATGGCAAAAATGTGCTATAACTCTCTTAATATAACATTTAGAGCTTAGGTATGTATGAGGCACCTTTAAGGTATCAGGTATGCCAAACATTGTGAGTCAGTCACAATTGACCTTGGGGCTCAAGGTCAAGGTCAAATGGAAAAAATGTGCTATAACTCTCTTAATATAGCATTTAGAGCTTAGGTATGTATGGGGCACCTATAGGGAATCAGGTATGCCGAACATTGTGAGTCAGTCACATTTGACCTTGGGCCTCTGACGACTCTTGTTGTGTTTGGATACGGGCTTTTCAGCCTGCCATCATAATGGTGCTGGCTCACAATTTTCCATTCCTTAGTTATCATGATGCCATTGGCTAGGCTGCCGGAGGCCTTTCTGATGACACTCTGGGCAACCATTTATTTCATTGTTTTTGTATGACCTTCTCACTAAAGCTGTTCTCCCTGTCCGTACTCCCCCACTGTACCGGAGCACCACGAACATGAGGCTGTGCCATTCTATCTACTGTGGGGGGGCATCACGATCAGCACGACAGCCACACCACGATGATACGATGATGCCATGAAGAACTCTGGACTGCCCTAACCCTGCCAACCCCTGGACTCTCTACCCCAGTCTGCCTTATCTGAACTTGGACTCATCCTGGACTATTAATATCTGCATCCCACTGACCCTGGATTTTATCTGAACCACTGTTGCCCCCAGCCCCTTTTGTCCCAGCCATACTCTAAACCCTTGCCCTAGATTGCATTGTTCCTCATTTTGAATTTTTAACTTTAAACTTAATTAAGCTAGCATTCATTTAGGCAAAGGTTCTTTTAAGCTCACCTTCTCCCCTTCCCTGTGAAATGTTGCCCCTATTTCCTCTTGGCCTGTCTGCATTTGTCCTCTCCATTCCCCAATCTTCCCCTTCCCCCTCTCTGCTCTTTTCGTCAGGGCCGACCTCAGGCAGTTGGGTTCCCCCATTTTTGGAGCCTGGTTCTGGCCAAGGTTTCTTCCTACAGGGGAGTTTCTCCTCGCCTTTTGGCTTGCTCCATGGGGGTTCAGGCCCTGTTCTGTGCAAAGTGCTTCGGGTCAATCTCAATTACGAAAAGTGCTTAACAAATAAAATTGAATAGAATTGAAATGAGTATGACTTCAATTTTTGTCCTGTTTAATTTTGGGGGACATTTAGGTCTAACAAAATTCAATAACTTTCCATCTGTTGTGATCACTGCCCAAAAACAATTCCACCTAAGAGAGGGCTACGCACTGATCATACTACAGCTTTCAGAACTCAAATTTATAATTCTGTCTTATTTTGGTGAAAATTTATTTTCAAGAAATTCAATTTTGGTGGTCATCTTTGTCGACTGTCCCTTAATTTTCTCAAGCACGAGAAGCTATATTTACTTTTCGGGAAAAAAAAACAAATTCTGGAACGTGGTCTGCAAATATAAAGATTGTAGTTGGTTGCCTTCAGTGCATGTATTCAAAATGTGTTGTCAATTCCAAAAAAGTTGGGATGCTGTGTAAATTGTAAATAAAAACAATGCAATGATTTGAAAATCTCATGAACTGACATTTTATTCACAATAGAACATAGACAACATATCAGATGTTGTTTCATGAAAAATATTAGCTCATTTTGAATTTTATGGCAGCAACACATCTCAAACTAGAGTGCCAAGGGCCCTGAAGGCTGCCGGCAGTTACAGCCCCAACTGGAGAAAAGTAACTAGCATCAGTCCGCGGATTCAACAGGAAGCAAACACGAATTCTTGCGAAAGCAACACGTTGTCTACACGATACTGGCGTTAAAAAGCTCCAGCTGGACATCCGTGAAAAAATTAAACTTGTTTAATTTTTTCGCAAATTTCGGCGTTGATGGCGAATGGTCCCGTTCCACTGCGAATCAATTCATGGTTCTTCAAATCAATTTTTGCTGCGAAAGAAGAGAACTGTTTCATCCGCACACTTCCGCGGGCCAATGCAGATCAGTGACAAAGGGGTTTTAGTTACCATTATCGGGCAACTCGACTGAGCGGTCACACTTTTTCATGAGTGACAGACAGCAACATTTTTATGTCACTTTTCTGCCATTTACCAAAAATATAATCTTTAAGAAGTCTACATCATGAAATCCGATTAGAATTTTTTCTAACCTGGACTTTCACTGTCGTCTGCTGTCAATTTGTGAAGTGCGCCATCTTCTCAATTCACTTCTGGTTTGTGCTCTGCTTTCAATAATTTTTTTTTACACAACACTGCCACCGAGTGGGTCTAATTAGAATTATTTTTTCTATTCTATGACGCAAATGGGAACAAACATCCAAAAATGGATTTTGACCAGTTTTTTTTTTGCCGCAATTGATCGCAAAAAAAGGTCGACCATGCGGTTACAATGCCCGTTAAAATTTTAATTAAATATGGGTTACTGCCTAATACATACTAATGTCTAAAGACATTATTAAACGAGGAAATAAATAGATTAATTTTGTCACATGACCTTGAAGACCAAAGTCAAATCCAATATGGTGTGTTTGATCAGCATACATGATTTTTCATTAGTATCCAATACATACCGAAGATCTAAAGCTAATATTAAAGGACTTTTAGGCCGTTTTTGTCATTACCTGGACCTTGTTGTCCAAGGTCAAATCCAATATGTCGAAAACAACCAGCATACATGATTTGCTTTTAGTCCCGAATACATACCTAAGCTCTAAAAACAATATTAAACAAATATGGGCCATTTTTGTCACATAACCTTGACCTTGAGGCCCAACATCAAATTTGACTGACTGCCTAAGAATTTTCAGCATACATGGTTTCCTAGAGGTGCCCCAAACATACCTGAGCTCTAATTGCCATATTCAGCAAGTTATAGCACATTTTTGCAAGTTGATCTTGACGCCCAATGTCATATTGAACTTGCCGGGAATGTTTGGCTTATCATGATTCCCTATAGGTGCCTCACATATACCTAAGCTCTAAATGCCACATTAAGCTGTTATACATATTTTTGCCATTTGACCTTCACCATGAGGCTCAAAGTCAAATTCGAACGACCCAGAATGTTTGGCATACATGATTCCCTATAGGTGCCTCCTACATATCTAAGCTCTAAATGTCATATTAAGCAAGTTATAGCACATTGTTGGCACTTGGCCTTCATCTTGAGGCCCAAGGTCAAATGTGACTGGCTTACAATGTTCGGCATACCTGATTCCCTATAGGTGCCTCACATATACCTAAGCTCTAAACGCCACATTAAGCTGTTATACATATTTTTGCCATTTGACCTTCACCTTGAGGCTCAAAGTCAAATTCGAACGACCGAGAATGTTTGGCATACATGATTCCCTATGGGTGCCTCATAAATACCTAAGCTCTAAATGCTATATTAAGAGAGTTATAGCACATTTTTGCCATTTGACCTTGAGGCCCAGGGTCAAATGTGACTGACTCACAATGTTCGGCATACCTGATTCCCTATGGGTGCCTCATACATACCTAAGCTCTAAATGCTATATTAAGAGAGTTATAGCACATTTTTTCCATTTGACCTTGACCTTGAGGCTTAAGGTCAAATGTGACTGACTCACAATGTTCGGCATACCTGATTACCTACAGGTGCCTCAAACATTCCTAAGCTCTAAATGCTATATTAACAGAGTTATAGCACATTTTTGCCATTCGACCTTGACCTTTCGGCTCAAGGTCAAATTCGACCAACCGACAACACTCAGCAAGCATGACATGTTGTACGTGCTCAATTCATACCTATACTATAAATGCAATAATAAGCAAGTTACGGCACATTTTGTGGTAAAACACCCCGAAAAATGATGAAGTCCAGACACGTTGCCTAGGTGCTGCCATGAAGGAGCAATTCAATCAAAATGCCGTGTACACCACTGAAGCAGGTCATGATACTGATTCCATTGCTGCAGTAAAAAATAATTTCATCTGGCAGTTTTTGAGAAAATTGCACCCAAGTGCCAAAAATGGCCATTTTCGACATAAAAATCTATGTCTATGCCAAGTCTAAACGAACGATTCAATCAAAAAAATTTTTGCTCGGGCATTAACTTCATGACCCATTTGATCACATCCCCAAATTAAAAAACAATTCATCTGACCGTTTTTGAGATACGGCTTTAAACAGATGACGCCGCCGGACGCAAAGTGACGACAATAGGTTACTGGCCTGTACCTGTCCTCAACTAGATGGAATCTAGCATAATTTACCCTCTAAGGGATCCTGGCCTCATAGGGAACCCTTGAAAACTGAACTTTTGATTTCCACCTGTACATAGTTTCATAATTGAGAGGCCAATATCTTGAAAATGAAATGAGGTAGATACATTTTGACAATAGATTATGAAAGCCAGGACTCAAATTACCTTTGATTGTAATTTTCAGACCATACCTATGATTTGTTCCAAAGATATTAGCCCCCAAAACCCCTATAAATTAACATTCAGATTCACGGAGGCAAAAGGGGGCATGGTCCCCGATTTTTGGGCAGCCATATCTCGGAAACCTCTTGGAGTCGGACCCGAAAACTGCACATATGTTCATTATGAATATAGAAGTACTCCCAAAATAGATTTTAGCCAAATCTGAGTAGGTGACCTGGGGACCTCTGGTTGACTCCATATGGAATGACCCTAAAGCAGGTTTTGAGCAACCACATGGGGAATAGGGCTATTGATAGACAATTAGTATTTGCTGTGCTTTTTATGGGGGACAAATGATGGATGAGCAATGTGACCAAACAATGTAGCTAACTTACAAGAAAATCCTGTCCCATGCACCTGGTGGGTGTGCATAATTTCATTTATAGTATGTAAATTATAATTCAGTATAAGCATTATTTCATCAAAAAAAATCTTAAAATCTGATAGGCCTAAATAATAATATTTGCCGATAATATTTGTGATAATTTCACTCTAGCTAATACACTGTGAAAATGAATCATACTGTGGCTAGCTCATGTGGGTCTTAATTTAGAGTAACAGCTAAAAACTGCCAAACAATGCCTTTTTGGAACTGCAAACACATAAATTACCCCTTTTCCTTATTCTTATGTCAAAAACTGCAAGACTACCCTCCTTATTCAAAGTCAGCAGGTGCACTCCTCACTGCTGAGAAAACCTGTGAAAAGTAAAATGATGTAAGCCACCAATGGTCATTTTTTTTGTTCATTTTCAATGAGTTTTTATTCTATTTTATTAAAGAAAAGGCCAATGGAAAACGGAAATGATTTGATTTCAAATTGGCAGCAACGCAACATAAAATGTGGAGCGCCAGATGGGCCTACATGTACCTTTTTTTTTGTTTGTTTGTTTACAAATAGTTTTTATTCCATTTTATCTGAGTGTCAGAACCCTCATGTGTCCCTAATTGTCTCCTCCCACTTTCCGGCAAGCTACGCTTGTCTTGTGGATTGGTCTCCCTTAATTATTTGATTGTCTGGTCTTTTTCTCCATGCCCACGTGCAGTGTTGTGCTAGTTACTGAAAAATAGTAACTTGTTACAGTTACTAGTTACTTGATTCAAAAAGTAACTCAATTACTTTGTTGATTACTTACACCAAAAAGTAATGCATTACTGTTAAAAGTAACTTTTAGTTACTTTTTTAACCCTTTAACAGGCACACTACGAAATACATTTTCAAAAAATTATTTATTGGTAAAATTGTGTTCCTGACTCCACATTTAGCAACTATTCCATTTTTTTTTCCCAGATGACCCACTCAGATGGCAGATACGCTAGTCAACCAGCCAGTTGACTTGCCCAGTTAGGGTAACTTTACGCTTGAACTAACAAGCATTGGGCATCAATGGAATTTTTTCATTTGTGCAACTGAAGTTTAAGTTTTTTCATTAAAAAAATCATTGACAGCAGAATATGTTTATAAAATTAATCAATTTATTGAAAAAAACATTTTTCTGATGATAACGTGATATATATACGCACACACACACACACACACACACACACACACACAAATATATATGTTGTAAAAAGTGCAACAGTCAACATAATGTAATAGTAACCTAAAAATAAAAGTAATTTGATAAAATAAACAGACCAGACGATGCACTTAGATAAGAGACAGAGGTTACTAAAGCAAATACAATATGGCTATCTAGATGCATCGCATCAATTCAAACCTACATCAAAAACAAGAGACTGAAATTCATATTCACTGTGCTACCTAATATGCATCCCTTCAATAACTGCCTCAGAAATTTATCACAGTAAAATTTAATGTTTATAGTTAGCTGCCCATCTAGATAGCTGTAACTATGACTCCTCAATGCACAGCAGAGGCGTAGCCAGAACTTCAAAATGCGTTTGCACGGCACATCCCTTTACAACAATTATTGGTCCTGACTTGCTCTCAATAATTTTCCTTTAGTTACATATTATCCAATAAGAATCATCTATTGGCAATTAAAGACACGTTCTTTCTTGATGCGATCTATGAGCTGAATTTGGTTCGGAAAAATAATTCACTCTTACATAGGTATTTGCTTTTCGAATGGTAAACTGCTCTCAAACTTCCGCGCTATCTTTTTGGCACATCAAGCGGTCTAGCCTGCATTTTATGATTATTTCAATTGTTTGAATTAAACCAAACAAAAAGATTTGAAACACCTTTCCACAATTTTGAATAAGCATAACCTCATTGAAACGCTCCAATTGCGCATCATGAATGGTTGTTGTCTTGCTCAATGAGGAGAATAACCAATACTTGATAGCGTGGTGCGCTTTCAGCGTGAATTCGTTAAGAAAAACAACAGAGAATTAGTCAGGACTTATTGTCGTAAAGGCATGTTTCGTGCGTACACATTTTGAAGTTCTAGTTATGCCTCTGTTGCAGAGTGTTATTCAATCAGGCTCAGCTACGATGATTATGACAGAATAAACAAGGCAACATTGTCACCAATATCCCCCGCCACGGTAAGAATGGTCACAGGGGAATGGGGAAAACTTGTCCCCATTAAACACCCATACACCAAGTTCAGAGTCAAGGGCCATAACTTCGAAAAAAAAAAATTCTGGGAATCAATTGTCGAACTCATGCAAAAGGCTCATTAGTACTGGCCACACACAAAATTTCACCCATGAAGGTGCAATAGTTGCCGAGAAAACTTGTCCCCATTGCAAATCCCATACACCAAGTCGACGAACAGAAACAAGGACCATAACTCTGTAAAAATAAATATCTCGGAATCAACTGTCAAACTCATTCAATAGGATCATTAGTACTGGTCACCCACAGAATTTCATCCACATAGGCGCAATAGTTGCCGAGAGAACTTGTCCCCATTGCAATACCCATACACTTAATTCCAAGAACAGAGTCAAGGGCCATAACTATGTAAAAATGAATTTCTCGGAATCAATTGTCGAACTCATTCAGTAGGGTCATCAGTACTGGCCACATACAAAATTTCATTCACGTAGGTGCAGTAGTTTCCGAGAAAAGTTGTCCCCATTGCAAATCCCATACACCAAGTCGACGAACAGAAACAAGGACCATAACTCCGTAAAAATAAATTTCTCGGAATCAACTGTCGAACTCATTCAATAGGATCATTAGTACTGGTCACCCATAGAATTTCATCCACGTAGGTGCAATAGTTGCCGAGAGAACTTGTCCCCATTGCAACACCCATACACTTAATTCCAAGAACAGAGTCAAGGGCCATAACTATGTAAAAATGAATTTCTCGGAATCAATTGTCAAACTCATTCAGTAGGGTCATCAGTACTGGCCACATACAAAATTTCATAAACGTAGGTGCAATAGTTTCCGAGAAAAGTTGTCCCCATTGCAAATCCCATACACCAAGTCGACGAACAGAAACAAGGACCATAACTCCGTAAAAATAAATTTCTCGGAATCAACTGTCGAACTCATTCAATAGAATCATTAGTACTGGTCACCCATAGAATTTCATCCACGTAGGTGCAATAGTTGCCGAGAGAACTTGTCCCCATTGCAACACCCATACACTTAATTCCAAGAACAGAGTCAAGGGCCATAACTATGTAAAAATGAATTTCTCGGAATCAATTGTCGAACTCATTCAGTAGGGTCATCAGTACTGGCCACATACAAAATTTCATTCACGTAGGTGCAATAGTTTCCGAGAAAAGTTGTCCCCATTGCAAATCCCATACACCAAGTCGACGAACAGAAACAAGGACCATAACTCCGAAAAAATAAATTTCTCGGAATCAACTGTCGAACACATTCAATAGGATCATTAGTACTGGTCACCCACAGAATTTCATCCACGTAGGTGCAATAGTTGCCGAGAGAACTTGTTCCCATTGCAACACCCATACACTTAAGTCCACGAACAGATTCAAGGGCCATAACTCTGTAATAATGAATTTCTCGGAATCAATTGTCGAACTCATTCAGTAGGGTCATCAGTACTGGCCACATACAAAATTTCATTCACGTAGGTGCAATTATTTCCGAGAACTTGTCCCCGCTGAACCCGGACAGACGGACAGACGGACGGACGGAAGGACGAGCGCCATTCCAATATCCCCCGATCCACTTCGTGGCGGGGGATAATTAGCACTAGCTTATTATTTATCTTATTATGCAAAGATCTCATTATTATCATCATTATGTTATTATGTATACAGTAAATGGCTTTATAGACATGCCGATCTGAAGGTAAAACATGAACAATGCAGTCTAGCAAGGAAATTGGCCGATTACATTTTTTTATCTTGACTGTGTGTTTATACGCCGAGTCGGCATCAGCTTCAGTTTACCATGACTGGGCAACTCGACCAAGCGGTCGAGCACTTTTTCCAGGGTACCACAGCAATTCATTTTATTGAAATGTTTCTGCCATTCAACAAAAATATAATCGTTAGGGTGTCAGGAACATGAAATATGCTAAGATTTTTTTCTTGCCTCAATTTTTACCGTCACCTGAAGCCAAAACTTGGGGTTACCGTCGTCACCGATCAACAACTTCTTCTTCTTTTAATAATTTCTTTTTACAACTAGTTTTTGTTGTATATTGCCACTTACTGTGTGGGAGTGTGCTACTCAGAGACCATTGGCAGAATAGCACATAGGCCTACACATAAACATATCCATATATGTTTTATAATTCACCTTATAGGTCCATGGGACAACCTCCATTCCAGACGGGCAACTGATTTTCATTGAAGAGTTGTCCGTGGACAACCAGTCAAAATATTGATTTGTCGTTCACTGAGTTGCAGTCAGATAGGAAGGACTGTATCTTGGTCTTTGATAGTATTTAGACAAGAATTGCATGAGACACTGTGATGAACTAACTGGAAGAAAGTTTGCTAGGATTTTTGAAAGATTCCAAATGGTGGATTTTAAATAGCAGATTATCCCCTTCAATTGAACTTTACCTTTATCTCACCAAAAGGAAAAGCAGTGGTGGACTATATTATAACATCCCACAATTGCATGAATATATGAGTTAAGTTTAAGCTGTCTACATCCATTGAACTGGTGGAAAATACACAGCCTGAGTGTACAGGTTTGATTGGTAATAATGCAGATAAAATTTTTAGTTGAAAATGATCACTATAATTAGCTTAACTCTCCCACAGTAAAGATTGTTGACCAAACTCAAAGAAGTTTTAAGGAATTTTCCTGAAAATTTTGTGTCATCTGATATTTTTTGCCTTTGCTCAGTTGCAGCTGATGATCATCTATCATGTCAAAAAAAAACACAGGATCACATCAATAGACTGTATGGTTTATTTTTGACATGTTACATGAAGAGTGGGATATTTTCTTTCCAGTAAAATATAGTCCTGCAACTAAGTTTACTAAAAAAAATGACCTTATTGGAATGTTGAATTAAATAAATTATGGATTGAATTAAAACCTGGTGGTCCGTGGCCAACCCCAGATGTCAGTGCAAAAAGAAATAGACCAGAGAGGGGTCCACCAAATAGCACCCAGGAACGCTTCTCAGCGCCGTACCCTTCCAAGTCCACCTGAAATTGGTGGCCACGCCCACCCCATGCTGAAGATCTAGGATGTGGCACACAGTGTAGGCTGGACCACATTCGATGAGCCGCAGGGAAGGCAGGGTTGGGAAGAAGGGCTGTATGGAGAAGACACAACAGGTTTAATGCAGGACACATGAAACACTGGGAGAATACAACAAAGGGGAGAGGGAAGGATGAGTCTTACCTCAGATGGCGCTAAGACCCTGAAAACTGGAAAGGGATAAGTGAACTGGGGAACAATTTTTATAGCCTGAGCCTCAGGGGGATGTTTCTGGTTGCCAACCACACTCTTTTTTCACCCAGTATCTGTGGGGCAGAGTGACTTAGGCTGTTGCTTTCCATCTGGAGAGCCAGGGTATGTTTAAGCAGGAGGGCACGACCACTTCATCCCTAGTGGGCGTGACTGACCAGGAGAGAGACAGGAATGTGCCGTTTTTTCCATGAGGTGCTATACCTCCAATGCGGTGGTGCCCAGGAGACACCCACCAGGAACCACAGTCACTGGCTCTTCTTCTAGAGTGGGTTAATAAAGGTGGGAAAGGGGATCAGTCTTAAGGTTCTTTGACCCCGGGAGGTAGGTGAGGGTGAAATTGAAGCGGCCAAAGAAAAGTGACCATTAGACCAGCCTGGGGTTTAGCCTTTTAGCAGAGCAGAGGTACTCAAGACATTAATCGTTAGTCTGCGCAAGGAAGGGGATGCTGGCCCCCTCAGGACAGCGCCTTCATTCCTCAATCACCAGGTTGATGGCCAGGAGCTTGCAGTCCTCAGTGCTGTAGTTCTTCTCCACAGGGGATAGCTGATGGGAGAAAAAGGTACAGGGACAAATCTTGCCGTAAGCTGCCCATTGGGAGAGGACGGCCTCTGCACCGATGTCTGAGGCATCAACCTCCACAATGATTAGCACTGGGGTCGAAGAGAACTAAGACAGTGGCATTGGTAAATTTGTCCTTCAACTGATGGAAGGCAGAGGTGGCCAGAGGAGCCCAGCAGAAGGGAACTCTGCTAAAGGTGAGGGCACTAAAAGGACCAGCAACTGTAGAGTAGCTTTGGATGAAGGTAAAAGTTGGCAAAACCGTGGAATTTTGGAAGTTGTTTGTGGTTTGTTGGCTGTATTTAATCCAGGATGGCCAGAACTTTTGGTTGATCCATTTTTATCTCGCCCTGGGACACTGTGAAGCTGAGAAACCGGACTGACATCCACTAGATTTTACACTTCTCAGGTGTTAAATAGAGCTGTTGTTCAAGCAGACATTGGATGACACAGCAGACATGCTGGGTGTGATCCCCAAAGTCTGAAGGAACACAAGGATGTTCTTAAAGTAGACAGACACAAAGTGAGAGATCATGTTGCAGAGGAGATCATTGATGAGATTCTGGAACAATGAGGGGGTGTTAGTGATCCCAAATGACATCACCAAGTAGTCGCTGGGCCAGAAGGGATGTTAAAGGCCGTCTTCCACTTGTCACCTTCCTTCATACAGACTAGATGGTAGGCATTGCGCAGGTCCAGCGTGGTGAAGAAGTGACATCCTTAGTGGTTAGAGAAAGCCAAATCCATTGGCAGCAGCGGGGAGTGTATCTTGACATTGATGGATTTTAGACCCGTGAAGTCAATGCATGGATGGTGAGAGCCATCTGTTGTAGACACATGAAGACCGCAATGGAAAAATGAGCCACATTTTCACATTGTGGAGAAATGATGAACTAAAAATTCAAAATGATCTTAGAAACAAAGCATTGAAAAAATATGCAAAAAATATAAAAAATAAAAATATTATAATAATATATAATATTATTATATATTATTATAAATATACAACATAATAATAATATATAAAATATACAAAAATGCAAAATTTGGACTCTGATAGGTTTTCCTTTGTGGTCTTCACATAGAAGAAGCTGGATCTGGCTGGAGAAGATGAAGGTCAGATAATGCCAGAAGCCAGAGCCTTACAGATATATTCATCGTTATATTTGTGTGCAGACAGTGAATACAACTGACCCTTAGTGGGTGATGTTCCGGGAAGGACATCAATGGCACAGTCGTAAGGGTGGTGTGGCAGAAGTGAAGTGGCCCTGTATTGGCAGAAGGCCTGATGGAGGTCATGGTTGATAGCAGAATAACGCTTCAGGTCAATCGGCTCCTCCTTGTGCCCGGGAGGAAGAGATGCAACCAAGCTCAGAGCTGAGCACACAGGCAGGTCTTAGAGCAGGACAAACCCAGCGGGACAATGGTTCTTCCAATCCATTCGTAACAGGGCTTGTGACATTCTATCCAGGGTCTTCCTAACACCACAGGGGTGTGTGGAGACTACCAAGAGGTAGAAGACAACCGTCTCCTGATGCTTTCTAGAGGTCAGCATCTGGACTCAGCTGGTGGCTTCAATGATTTCGGGAAGCATCATTCCCAAAAAAAGCCTGAGAATGAATGGGCTCGGGCAGGAGGGCTGAGAGAACGTTCAGTCGTCTGGCGAGGCTCAGATAGACATTACCATCAGCACCTGAGTTGATCAAAGCATTAGTGGCTACCTGGCATCTTTGCCAGAACAACTGTGCGAACAAGAGTTATTGCGAGGGAGAAACAGAAGCATCAGTAAGCACCTTTTTTTATCTAAAAAGGGGGCACGCAGCCATTAGGTGGTCAGTGTTTCCGCAGCAGAGGCCGGAATGGTGCTAAATATACGGAATAGAAAATAAACAAAATAGCTTATGCATTTTCGATAAGGGGGCAGGAAAAATGGTCAGTGTGATGTAAGGGGGAATTGGTCCAAAAAGATTGAGAACCACTGATCTATGAAATATGGGATGTTTTAACTGGCAGGGAATATGGGGCTGAATGAATTAATTCACAGACATTTAGCAAACATTCTTATCCATTTATGTTGTACTTTTATTCAACTCTTAATAGGTGAATTCTGTGCTTCTATTCTTCTATTTTACATGGCTTTGCAAAAAAAAAAAAAAAAACAGTTCTTTGAACAGCCTTTTGTGTACTGACCGACAGCAATCAGGTGAGTGACCTCTCTGTAACCAATCAGTTCAGTTCTTTTCTGGTGGATTTGTGCTTCTGGATTTGTTCCATGAAATGATAACAAATGGTATTTGGCTGTTAAAAATATTTTGAAGTCATAATTTTTGTTATTGGGGAAGGTAACATTCCATCACATAGATTCATGTAGAATATTCCTTGGCATGGCAATATCATTACAAAACCTTTTTATAGTAGGATTTACAATTCAAGTTATAACACAAAAGCAGGCCTAATTTTTACAGTGATTTTTTTGAGAATGTGAATAAAGCACCCAAATCACCATCAGTGGGGACTCAAGCTTGAAATTATGAGGCATACATTTTTACATTTTAGGCCTTTGCTGGTGCTTTTCAGGTGCCTTGGTCTAAATACATAATCACACGTGCACACACGCACACTCAGATCAATGCATTTTTAAAGGAATGCATTTTTCCATGCGGCACCATCATGATTGTAACTGCTGAGTCTACATCATTAAACAAGTTGATTTTAGTAAACTTTCCCACCAACCCATTTCCCAAAAAGTTGAGATGCTGTGTAAAATGTGCAGTAAATAAAAACAGAATGCAATAATATGCAAATCATTTCAACCCAATATTTTATTGAAAACAGCACAAAGACAACATATAAATTCTCAACACTTGACAAATTAATTTTAAAAAGTGCTCATTTTGAATGTGATGCCAGCAACAAGTTTCAAAATATTTGGGACATGGGCAACAAAAGACTGGAAAAGTTGCATGATGCTAGAAGAATGCACCTGGTGGAACAACTCACAGCTTATTAGGTTAATTGGCAACAAGTCAGTAACATGAATGGGTATAAAAAGAGCATCCTTGAGAGTTTGAATCTATGAAAAGATGGTGAGGGCTTCACCATGTGAAAAACTGCGTGGGCAATCTAAGAAACAGGTTTCTCAATGTAAAATTGCAAAAAAAAAAAAAAAATAAATAAAAATTGTGGATTCCATCATCTGTGGTACATAATATCATTAAAATATCCAGAGGATGCAGCAAAATCTAGGCAACGAATAAGACTGAAAAACAATACTGAATGGCTGTGATCTTCATGCCTTCAGATGGCACTCCATTGAAAACAGGCACGATACTGCAGTGGAAATCATTGCATGGGCTCAGGGACACTTCTGAAATCCATTGTCAGTGAACACAGTTTGTTGCTGCATCCACAAATGCAAATTAAAAATCCATCATGTAAAGATGAAACCATATATAAACAAGATCCAGAAATGCTCCCGCCTTCTCTGGGCCTAAGCTTATTTAGATGGATTGAGGTGAAGTGGAAAACTATCCTGCAGTCTGACCAATCAAAATATGTAATTTGTTCTTGAAATCATGCACGTCACATCCTCTAGGTTAAAGAGGAGAGGGACCATTCAGCTTGTTATTGGTGTACACTCCAAGAGCCAGCATCCATGACGGTATGGGGGCAAATTAGAGCGTATGGCATGAGTAACTTGCACATCTGTAAAGACACCATTAATGCTGAAAGATTTATACAGGTTTTGGAGAAAAAAATGCTTTCATCCAGAAAACATCTTTTTCAGGAAAGGCCTTACCTATCACACACTGCACTCACTGCAACACGATGGCTCCATAGTAAAAGAGACCTGGTGCTAAACTGGCCTGCCTGCATCTAGACCTCTTACCAACTGAAAACATTTAACACATTTTTAAATGAAAAGATATGACAAAGGAGGCCACAAAGTGTTCAGCAGCTGAAATCATCCATCAAGCAAGAATGGGAAAACTTTTTGCTTTCAAAACTACAGCAGTTGGTCTCTGCAGTTCCTACACCCCTAACAGAGTGTCATTAAGAAGTCATGCAACAGAATGGTAAACATGTTCCTGTCCCAACTGTTTTGAGACTGTTACTGGCATCAAATTCAAAATGACCATATATTTTAAAAAAAGGAAACAATAGAATTTCTCAGTTTCCACATCCGATATATTGTCTTTGTCCAAAACTCATTTAAATTTAGAGTTTAAATGATTTGCAAATCATTGCATACTGTT
Organism: Gymnothorax javanicus; assembly: GCA_029692085.1. Taxonomy (NCBI): domain Eukaryota; kingdom Metazoa; phylum Chordata; class Actinopteri; order Anguilliformes; family Muraenidae; genus Gymnothorax; species Gymnothorax javanicus. Next base: position 33,181,489 of record CM056206.1, read on the forward strand.
TTTATTTACATTTACACCGCCTCCAAACATTTTTGGAAAGGGGGTATATGTGCTAAACCATAGATATGCATCATCACGCATCACACACTAACAGCTAGAGAGGCACCATTCCACCAACTCTGAATATAAAATAACCACCGAATAAGATACTTAATAAAATAGTGCACCAGAGCAAATGGCACAACCTTCCATACAGCACAACTGAAGGGTGGGTGGGGAAAGAGCTTTTGTTCATTTATGGAGTTTATGGAAACATTGGGAATGTAGTCCTTGCGTTTCCCCTCTACAGTCATAAGCCTTAATTAGGCTCTAAAAATGCAAAAAATATAGTGCACACTGGACTCCATAATGTTTGGGGCAAAGATCAAGCCTTTTCTTTCAGTTGGATACACCCAATTAATCTGAAATGGCAATGAAGCCATTTGTCTGAAACACTGTCCCCTGAAAGGAATGACAAATAAAAAGACGTATCATTTCTACACTGTAAAACCAAACTGAATTAAATGACCACATGTTCATGTTTATTACAATTCTCAAACCACTGAATACACAGAATTGGGCATAAACGGTACCTAAATATTTCCATGTTGATCAATTGCTGTTAAATTATTTCTCTATCATAGCATGTTGGAATTGAAATTTCATGAGTATGAGCTTACAACCTTTTTGCTTTGAGGGCATTCACATCCAAATTAAGCAAACAGTGCAATTATATCTTTTTTTAATATGTGGTTTCTCTTTGTAGGAGACCAAAAGTAATTTGACAATAATTAAATAATTAATTTGCACTTAGGTTAATTTTGTTTATTATTATGCAGATCAGAAGTCTATAGTTGATTTTAAGTTTTACATTTGCATAATGTTATGGTGTGGGCATGGATAGCTGCCAGTGGAACTGGTTCCCTTGTGCATATCAATGATGTGACAGCTGAAAATATCAGAAAAATGAATTCTGAATTGTATGGCCATATTTGCTCAGATACAGTCAACTGCTTCGAACCTCACCCTTCACTGGCAGGGCATCATAACGGGAGAAGCCTGAATTCATTGATTTCTGTGGGTCTCAGACTTCAGGTAGAGATTAACTGCCTGGATTTGCACCAAGCATTAAAAATTACACTTAAAAGGCAGGTACCAGGAATATAGACAGAGCATTTTGTGAAATAAATTGTATGATCTAACTGTATTAAAGTGTGCTAGCCACAAAAAAGTGGTATGGGGCATGTTGGGTGTTTATAACATAATAAAAATATCAAGTGATTTTTTTTAATTTGATCACAAGTTTTGGGGAGAATTCATCTTTGAAACTAATTGAGTGGAGCCAAAATCATGATGTCACAGAGTACTGCATTTGTAAAACTTCCTTTTTATAAATTGACATATGAAGAATTCACTCAAAAACTAAATAAATTAATTATCTTGCAAGCTGCATGAGTGGTTGGTGGATGGGATAGAACCTCCGGGCAATAATGTGTTTGCTCACCTATCTAGCGAAGTCTGAGTGTATTTCAAATATTTTGCTGCTTTTAGTGAATCCAACAGTCCCAGTGTTCTGCAACATACTCTCTTTTCTTTTGTCGGTCTTTGTTGTGCAACATTCCGGAACAATTTCTTGCCGAATAAGTCTGAAAATCTTATTTTTTTAGTTATTGTTTTGGTTGCAATCAGTTTTACAGCAATGACAACAATATTTCAAGATCATGCCACAGATATTTGTGTACCAGGCCAATGCACACGCATGGGATTCAGTGGACCAGGCAACCTTCAATTGCTCCCAGTTCCAGCTCCAACACTTCCATATCCGAAACAGGTCCTTCTGTCGGTGGTTAGGGGTTAGAATGGGCACTTTGACTAGTCTGCAGCTACAAAGCACAATACTCAGCAGGGTGCCATGTACAAAGTGCACTGGGAAACATTCCTGCCATAACCATCATTCAAATTTCTTGCGAATAGAGCCACAATAGCACTTCTGTTGGTTTGGACCAAGTGGGATAGCTGTTGTTGTATGTGTCCTTAAGCCTTTGGCGCTCAACACCCTATCCCTGGTTAATGGTTTTTGCCTCCTTGGACCACTATCAGTAAGAAGTTACCACATCCCACAAGCTTTGCGCTTTAAAAATACTTTGACCCAGCTGTGGGGCCATAATGATGTGTTCCTTGTCAAAGTCGATCAGGTACAATTTCTCTTGCATCCAACACGTTGCAAACAAAAACTAGCAGTTCACTTCCTGTCTAAGGTGAGTTTGCTTACCTTGACAAGAGCTTTTGTTCCAACAAAGTCTATGCAATGTTTTTGACAAAACCTTTTAATTAAAGCTGAAAATCTAAACTTCAAGTGTATCGGGGTTGTTCATTTCAAACCCAATGTGGTGGTGCATACAGCCAAAATTATGAAAATTTTTCACAGTACAATTGCTATGGACTGGACAGTATAACTTTGCTCTAAACATTATGGAGCATACAATGAATAGAACAGAATGGATCAGGAATACCAAACACGTACCTGGAAAGCACAAAGAAAGCTTAGTACTGAAAACAAGTCCAACTGGACGTTTCTCTTAGATGGCTTTTAATATGTGTGAATAGAATATTTTTTATTTCACCTGAGCTGCATGGCGTAATTCCCCAGTCTTGGTTCAATCCTAAAATGTTCGTGTGCTAAACCTTCACAGCAAGTGATGCACTGTTTCATATATAATAATTATGAATACATTTTGTTTTCTCATAATAAAATCATACATTTTCCATTTGATATCCTACAGTCTTCAAACTAAACTGAAAAGTTCAAAGATTTATTACTTAGTTTTTTTCTGAATAAACTTTATCTGTCTGATGAGGTCAACTTTTTGCTGGCTGAATGACAACCCACCTCAGAGAGAATACTTGCAGGTTCAATCATCTACTGTGAGTCACAAAGAAATCAGAAACTGTGCTCCACAGTCCAGATACCAGATTGTAAGCACATCTTTGGAACACCTATCTCCAATGGCCAAACATCTCCAAAGGATAGGACATTTTCAATGGATCAAGTGTCTCCTATCGACCACGCATCTGCAATGGGTCACCCACCTCCAATGGATCACACATATCCAATTGGTCACATATTCCAGTGTCCGATAACTTGATCTGATTTATCCTCCAGGAGATGCCGCCATGTTCCAGGAATGGCTCTGTCCTGCACTGCTGTACCTGGATGGCCAAATAACATCTGTCTGTGCTAAAATCCTGTTAGCCAGACAGGGAGATAGGGCTGGTCAGCCCTGTTTTCATTCCAGTTAAATGAAACCTCACAGAATGGTAGATCATAAAGAACAAGGTTCACCTGTAGGACATCAGGCCAGGTAATGGCTGGCTTTCCAACAAATTCTTGTGCCCAGGGTCAGCAGAACACAATGCATTTTGTGAGTAGTTGATATTTCCTCTGTCATAAAGCGCAATTATTGAGTTACCTGATTGCTGCACTGAGAAAAACTCAGCACTCTTTTAAATCTGGACCATTTAATAAAATTGAGCAGTGCCATTTTTTTGTGACCAGTTTTTGTGCAGTGTTTTATTTTTGAATAATAGAAGTCAGATCTATGGCATTGTGCAGCAGCTATTGCAATAATTTGCATGTATAGCCAGTAAATGTAATTTGAGGAGGGCATCCCACATCTTTGCTGGAATACAGGAAAACTATAGACAGCAGACTGCATAGTCTGGGTCCTGCTGAATGGAGCAGTATCACCCAAGGCCTCTGACTGCTCCATTTTTACATAAGCTAGGAGTGACTTCTCACTTAAGTTTATTGCTATGAAAAAACAACTAGATGGCAATTTCCTAAGATTAAGGCCTCCGTAATGGCTGGGGTTTGTTGTTTTTCATCAAAATTAGCAAAACATTATTCAAGCTCCAAATCACTAAACAGGATCAGAACTGAACTTATCTAGGCGATATTCAATGAATTGCTCCATCATAACTGATTACACAGCTACCCACAATAGTTATCCGTTAACCTCCTCCTACCAAGTGCACCAAAATTATCTGCATGGTCATGAAGAATTGGAGTTTCATGAGGAGTGGAAAAATTGAAGACCAACTGCAGACAACTTAAAATATGAATGTATAAACAATACATTTCTAGAGATGTGTTCTTTTGTATACAGTTATTGAGAAACACCCATCGTCTTGAGGCAGAACCACTTGACCTATGACGCCTCACTCAACCCAATGAGTCAGTCCCAAGGAGAGCCATGAAGATAAACTGAACCATGAAGGTGAACTACGGTAAACTATGCTCATAGTAAGCCATGAGCCATGATGATGTAGTGGGTTCAGCGTGGAATCACATATGTAACCTAGTAAGCTCAGCAAATGAGCCAACGGTTACCCTGGCTGCCATCCCAGCTATGGACCTCTATAACACCTGGAAAACTATGAGCCATCATAACCATTGTTAGTCCCATTGAAAAAAGTCTGACTGCACTGTGATAGACTTCGACTTTTCAACGTACATAAAAAAGTGATCAGGCTAGCTTGAAATTCTAAGTTAAATTATCTTGATAAGACAAATCAAATTAAGGATGAGTGTAGACAACAAGTCTTCTCAAAAATTTAGGATTTGTGTAAACAACTGCTCTTCTCAAGTTAACTTGAGGCTAAATTTTATCAGCCCTAACCTTAACTCTTTTAAGTTGAGAAGTCGGGCACGAGGATTCAGAATAAAAGGGGTACAGAGCACAGAACACAAGGTAGACTAGTGTTTCTTAAAGCATGGCTTGGGACTCAAAATGAGTCTATAGATCAATATGTTCTGCTAGTATCTGCATTTTAAATGCCCTTGAAAGGTACTTATGTCATATCTAATTTGGGTCTGACACTAAATATATATGTCTAATGAGAGTCATGTTATTTAATCCACTCAAGAAACAGAGGTATGGACAAGTGTAAAATTGAGCAATAAGCCCACGCTTAACCTCCAGGCAATGGCAAAGGAGCATCAGTTCACTCAATTCCCAAATATCCTCAGAAAGTATACAGTCCTCTTCAAGCAAACTCATCCGCAGATTGTCTGGTACTGCATGCTTCCAAAATGACATTGCAGAAGTAAAGTGACAAAAAGCACACAATCTCCACTCAGGGGAGCTGTGGGAATATCTGTGCTTTCGATCATAATGCAGTTCTGATCTTGCATGGGCGAACTCCTTATTGGCACCAGTGACTGTTTGGGTGAGGGTAATCGTGTGGGCACCGGAGCTACTGATCTCTCCATCCCCTTCCTTTCCCAAGCTGGGTTTTAGCTCAGAGAGCAGGAACACAGTTAAGCCCATCAGAGGTACAGGTCTTTCATGAATAAATGGTCAAAACTTGGCTGAAAATGTGCCCAAGTTGTCAAGTAAAGGGATCTGTTTGACTTTGGCAGCAACACTCAATGTCCAGCTGCATGTCTTGAATATCTTCTATTGTCGTCTTACTAAATAAATTGAGAAATGAGAAATGAATCTTCCTTCCAGCTTTTTGCAAGTCTACAGAGGTTGGGCAATGGGTGCGGGTCCAAAAGGAAATGGATCCAGCATCACACTGTGGATCCTGTTCAGTCTAAGTCCACCAGATGAGGGGGTGTGTCTACCTACATATTTCATGCTAACTTGGGAGTTCAGCAAATTCTCTGCTGTGGATGGAGGATATGCGAGGCTGAACTAGTAGGGGGAGAAGATTACTGGAGTGTGTGTGGCTCTCAGGGGCCCTGAGGCAGGCCGAAAGAGGGCGGGGCTCAAGATTGGGGCTTGGATGAAGGTTGTGGCGCATACAGGGTGGCGAACGGTAAAAGGGCTGGTAGCCAGGGTGCAGAGGGTAGCTGTGCTCATTGGGTCTGATAGGAAGCCTGACGATACGCTCTTGGTTAGCTGCTTCAGCAGGGCCACTTTCGTCTGAAAGAAAAGATGGTCCAGGTTCTAAACATTCGTATTCATACAGCAAATATGACAATCATGGATAACATTACAAAAAAAATTTGACAAAATACAAGTATGTATTATTACCAGTTCAAACTCCGACTCATGCCTCAACAATAAATGCATTTCTGCAAATGATTTTCAGTTACTCAATCTTATATTCAATAAAATGAAATGATGCACAAATGTTAAACTTATGAAAGAAAAACGTTTTCGATTGTTGGATCATCAGGTTAGATCATCATCAGTTACTGGATGATGATCTAACGATCAAAAATGTTTGTTTTTCTTTTATAATTTTAACATTTGTACATCATTTTATTTTATTGAATCTTATTTTAAGGCATGTTGTTTCATATTCAGATCTTCATTATGACATTTAAAAGCACTTACCTTGAAAGACAATGTCTGCACAAAATCAACATTACGGAAAATAATCACCCAAATGGAGTCCAGATATTACCACTTGGATGTTTTGTGATTCTTGTGGATTCATAGGCATCAAACAAACATGCAACCATACATTAAAAAATAAAATGGTGGGTCGCCATCTTTCCATCCCTCCAAAAGTTTTAGCCAATGAGGGTCCAATGAAAGACTGTGATGTCAAATGACCATCGCTTTACTCATTTTGTTCTAAATTCCTGCTCCTCTTGAGCTGTTTTGATAGCTTGATTAATGCACAAGCTAGTGCTCCCCCTCTCTGGTGGTTGTCTAGCAATGTGTTTGGCCATTGGGTGTTACAACACTCACAAGAAAGCAGACAATTCTGGTCTTTACTGAGAGCTTTTTTCTACCTCCAGCTGTTGAAGGCCTATAGGACATGTGATGTCAATAAAGCTCGCTATTAACACAAAAAAGTTGGATTCCATGAGTGTTTTGATCCAGATGTTGAAGTATTTATTATTCTGTTCATTTGGCTGTAAAATTACCAAAAAAAATATTTGGTAACACCTAAGAAAAAGTTTTTTCCTTTGCGGTTCACTACAGATTAAAGCTGCCTTTCAATTTATCAATAATCTCCCTAGGTTTGGAGCACATATGAGTTGTTTGTTTTATACAACTTGCAGTTATTATTATCATGGTTGCTAAATACTGTTGTGGCCTAAAAATAAGGACAGGGGTGCACCAACCCAAGAAAAAAACTGTTTCACAATGCAGAATCATTATACATAATATCTTTACTACATCGAGTGACACTAAGTTCTTTCACCAAATTGGAGGGGCACTTAAAGCAAAACAGGCAGATGTTCAGGCATTAAGAGACCCCCTTAACATGCCAGCTGCTTGTATTGTTGAGCTAATTTCACCCTTGAATATTTTTGACTTAGCAAGATGGACAGCATCCTCTAAATAAAGCCAGCACTTGGGCTAGTCGCTAAATATGCACAATTGTAGGTCTTTTTCAGTCTCTTAAACCATGTTCTGGAATCCATCCCAGATAGAGACTTAAAACAGCTGCATAAACAAAGCCTCTGTGCATTTTGTTCTGCTCTGCATAAAAAATAAGCCAGTAATAGTTATTTCTATGCCGGCTGACAGAGTACTGTGGCCCGGCTCTCTCCTAGTGGCTTGTGATGCTGATTGTTGAGTTTGGCTTGATTTATGAGGAGGCTGACTGCTGTCCTGGAGCTGCCAAACTATCATGTCCTAATCTCCCTGCGGAGGAGTTCGCGAAACCAGCTGGCATTCCATACTGGTGTCTAACAGGACGCACAAGAAGGCCACACAAGCAGAATCAGATGTTGGACAACCTGAATATCTAGGCTGGTCAGCTCAAGATGTGTCTAAACATATCTTACACCAGCTGAACCATATTAGGGTGACTTAGGATGTCATTTTTGGTAGGATGGACCGTGAACTCCTTCGGACACTTGCCTGAGGGGAGAGAGAGGTGAGGCTGCGGTTGCTGAACACCTTCTTTATGGTAGAGACAGCTCCCCCCGTGTGCCCGCTCCATCTTACGCTCTGATGGGACACAAAGAGACAGGAGTGCACAGAGAGACAGATTTAGAGCAGAGAGAAGCTTTGTTAATGCTGGAGGTATATCAGCACTGACAGAACGGACTCACCGGTAAGACAGTGCTCTGCTGACTCTTGCTATGAGGACTGAATCTTGGCTTGGGGGGCTTCCCTGCGAGTCTGTCCTTGTGCCTTCTGCTGTTTGTGTGCTGTGACAATATCAAGAGCCATCATCATAATCCTCAGTCATCATGAATATTGTTACTATCATCATTGCCATATCACCACTGCCTCCATCATCATCACCTTGCAATTGTCATCATCATCATCATCAGCATTATCATCACTACTATCATCATTATCATCATCATATTATAATTATCATCATTATTATCATTATCATCACATAATCATCACATAATCGTCATCATCACCTTATAATTGTCATCATCATTATCACCATTATCATCACATACTCATCACTGTCAACACATCAAACATCACCATCATGCCCATCACATTAGCATCATTATTACCAGGGTTTGACATTAACACTGGTCCAATGGCCAGGCGGTGTTTTTTACCCTTTCCGGGCCAGTACGGGCCAGCACACTTCATATTTCACTGGTCCCGTCGGGCCACTAAGAAATAAAATTGCTTTCAACAAATTTTTTAGTCTTGCTGTGGTAAAAACATGCAAAATGCATCTCGAACTTAAATATATAGACTTATTGTCAATTCCATTAAAGTTTATTGTTTGAACTAGAGGCACTCCGAGAGTGCAAACCTCCGCCAAGGCAGCACAGTCGAAATCTTGCTGAGTGAATATGGCTCACGAGAAATTGAAGGAATCAGCAACATAGGATTTCAAGATGGCTCCCATGGCAGCCATATTGTTTGATGCAGTGCGTTCCAAACTGATAGGTTACCTCCTGATGTGAGACCAATCAACCCACAAAATTTGAATGATATCACTGTGAGCTAAGTTCAGTTATTGCGTGTCATAGGATTTCAAGATGGCTGCCATGGCGGCCATATTATTTGACCGATCGCAGTGAAAATCAATTGGGTCCATCCCTGATGTAATAGAAATCTAGCCACAAAATTTCTGAGATATCCTTTCATTACTTTTCAAGTTGTCTTGTACACAGTCAGACAGACAGAGAAACCAACGCTGGCAAAAACATAACTTCCTTGGCGGAGGTAAATATCGTTTGGAATGCAAGTTATAATTGAACTCAAGTAGCTATGCTTGCCATTATGTGCTGAACGAGTCGGATATTTCCAGAATAAACTGGAGTGAGCCGGCTCATATAATGAAGTTGCTTATTGGTTGACTAAAACATGGTCATTCTGGACGATTAGCTCATCTAGCCGGCCTTGGTCGGCCTGCTAGGGGTTTTGCCATCTGGGTTTTTTGGAAGATTTATGAGTTTTTGCCTCTTCTCAGCTCCACACTCTTACAGCAGTTTTAAAGAGCCACAAGAACCTGGCTGAGTTCACTCTGTTGAACTGTGATTATGGTAATACTTTGATTTAAGAGTATTTTTCCAACCACATTGACAAAGCCATTTTCTTTCAGTTTCATTCTCTTGTTCAAAGCTTGCATGTGAGAAAAGCCAGCTAGTGAGTGAGTTTAGTGATTACCAGCTCTAACTTTAAAGTTACCTCAGGAAAATGGCCAGCTACCAAATGGAAAATACAAGTCAACATTAGCATTTGCAGAACTCAAAGACCATGACGCTGGTTGGTAGCAATACACCTCCCCGATATGAGCATGTTACATTTCAAACTAAACTTCCAGAAAACATGTAAACCCAACAGTGACAACAGCCTGGAAGCTAAACTAACTGAGTGAGAAACTACCAGTGGGATTGAAAGATAGCTTTTGGAGACTGGTATGCTACGAGCTAGCTCCAGATAGCTAGCAAGACTTTATGTATTATTTAGGTGTGCAAATAGCTACATAACAAGGGAATACAGTATAAAAGTATTGTAAAACAATTAAGTATCACAAGAGGTGATGTAACTCGTATTTAAGATGATTTGTTGAAATTTCTTTCGATATAGAATTTATGTTAATAGGATTAGCCTCCCTCACACTTTTATCCAGACTTGGAACTGGTCAGTGCTCATGTGGGCTATGGCGTGAAAAGTGAAATTTTGTACCACAGTTCAGGCAGACAGATTTCTAAAATTAGATTTTACTTTGGCTTCGGACAGAATGAAATAAAATGTATCTTCTACTATCACTAATGATTTAGTCATAAGTGAGAAGCATCACACCAATCTACATGACACAGAGTGGGTTACAGGAAATTATTATTGGTAATTTAAAATGGAGCGGTTAGTGTTTATCTAGGTGCATGCAAATCATTAAGGAAAAACGACTCAGAATTAGGCAAAAGGATGTGAGCATGCAAATGATAGTGCAAATGAAAAACTCCAAATTGCTGATAACATCAAAAGATTACTGAAAAATGAAAATAACAGGTCTTAAGGTGTAAGGTGACATGCAAACATGCAAACTAGTGCAGGCCTGAGTCAAAAAATGTACCCAAAAATTGCTCATCAAAGTGGAGCATTTTACTGTTTTATTTCTATTAATTTCAGCCTCAGACTGCACCAGAATGCACAATATTGCACGTATAAATAATGCTTGAGGGAACTCGTGATAATCTGGCCAGTGATTTTTTTTTTTTTTTTTTTTTTTTGCCAGTGCCTGTTTTTTCTTGATGTCAAGCCCTGATTACATTATCAAATCATCATCAAAATCATAAACATTACAATCATCCTCATCATTGTCATCATAACTATGATGATTATCATTATTAAATTATTAATTGTCATCATCACATTCTAATCAAACCCTTATCCATTATCATCAGTGGCAATTGCCCTTTCAGAGAGTCAGGTGATACATTCAATCTTAATGAAACAAGAAATAATAAAGGGCGTTCTCTCTCTCATTCTCATTACATCTCTGTCTTTCTCTCTCTGAGGCACCTTAAAGTTAATTCTCAATTATTGCTAAAACTCCTGAAGGCATTAGAAAATCAGAGGGTATCATTTAGCCCTTGGCAAACAGGACTGCCCAGCGTTGTGCCTGAACAATATATACATCGGTTCAGCAGACAGTGGCAGTCCGTCTTTAACGTTACATGGTGTAGAATTTTGTGCGGCTTAATACGCTGCCATTATGAAAATGTCAGTGCAGTAAACTTAATCAAACATTGAGACTTTGAATCTGTACCAGGTGACACATGTAGGCTACTTGTTCCCATATACTTTTTCCTGACTAAAAATCAAACAATTTATTAACTGAATAATCAAGGCCAAAATGTAGCTTTTCATGATTAACCCCTTGGGCTGAGTTATGCAAATGACCAGTGCCTGCATCAATGCTCCACTGAGTCACTGAGTGCAGTATTCTAATTATACCCGGAATACACAAACGGGATAATGAATATTCATGAGGAGACAATGCCCAACAACTGTTCACACGAAGTATAGAATTTATCAAGCCCCCCCCTGCCATTCTAGCCTCATCTGGCAGCTAGCTTGATAAACCTATCAGGAAGTTCATGAAAATATTCTTCCTCTGTCAAAAAACTGCATTCTGTCATGGCAACATCAGAAAAAACAAGCTGAATGCATGCTGAAAGCTATGAGAAAAACTGCTTAGTGAAAAAAGCTTCAGAAATTCTTGGGCATTCATGTTGTTTTTTTGTTTTGTTAAGTATTTTTATTATTATTTGTGCTGTATAATTAGTGTGCATTTCGAAAATTAAAAAACAAAAAAGACACTCCCATTTCTTAAGCTTGACCACCATTAACAAGACCAACTGATCATCTAAAAAAAAAAGGAAAAAAAAAATACATTGCCACAGCACTGCTGGAATGGCTGTCACTCCTAACGAATAAAAAGGTTGACATTTCGGAGGGACACACGATTCTCCCTTGGATGAAAACTACACGTATACATGCATAAATTTATACGTAATAGCATACACAGATGCACATATTATAAGTAGTTAACATTCTGTAGTTCAATTTGTAATTCATTGTCTATACTAAATAAGACTGGTTGCTAAGTATGCATGTATTCAACTCGTCTGTTTTTAATTATATACGATAACCTTTCGAGTGGAATTAAGTTCAAGAATATTTCAAACCAAAGTTAAACATTGGAGATTCATGACCACTTTTTCATATTCACTTTTTAAGAATACCTTAGCAGCATACCAACATCTTTTCAGAGCATATTTATACTTGACCGCATACTTTCCTCCTTCATCTCATCCAAAAATACAAATTCCTGAGTTTAATGTTGACCTACATCCTAGTTTACCATCGATTTTCCTTTTAACACCATTCCAAAATGAAACAATATTTGGGCATGCCCAGAACGCATGAAAATATGTAGCTTTGCTGGTATTACATTTTGGACAGATTACACAACATTCAGGAAAATGTATGGATCTAATAAACTGGGTAAGCAGTTTATGACTGATCTTAAATTGAGTTTCATGGGACATACTTGAGCAACTTACCTTTTTCGCATTTAATAAAATTGTTCACCAATCATCTTGACTAACTGTGGTCCCAAAATCTGATTCCCAAGAACATCCACTCACATCAGCATCAGTCTTTTCCCATTTTACTACTTCCCTGTATAAATAGCTTAATGTGTTTTTATGAACAGAAACAGGCCTGACCAGCAACCTTTCCATAAAGTGATCTCGACCTTCATACTATAGTGGGAAGTAGAGTGAACAGAACTCCTCAATTGCAAATTCTGTTCTAATCCAAACTCTGTCCTCAACTGAGAAAATGTTTTCATGACTAATCCATCAAACAGATCCTTTATGTTAATTAACCCTACATCCCTCTATCTCCTGTAAACAAAGTCTAGGCAAGAGGGAGGGAAGTCTGGGTTATTAACTGCCGGTGCAAGAAAGGATAAGGATTCCAGCATGCCATAATATTTATAGATTTTATACCAAGTGCTTAAAATATTTTTAGAGACAAAATTGTCAAATATTGCCCTATATTTTGGGCATTCTCCATGTTATTCAACTATCCATTTTGGGGATTCATTATGAAATAAATTGAAATGTAAAAGTATCTTAGCACAAGTTTCAGGCAATTAGAAAACTGTTTCAATGCATCACACATTCATGTGTTGGCTTGTTCAATCAATTTGTGATATAAATGGTCCCTTGAAAATGACTGGTCCATATGTTTTATCCCCCCACTTCACAGGTTGCAGTTAATTTGTGTTCTGGTTGATATCATTTATCCAATAGAAGACTAAATAAACTGTCAAACAATTTATGGGATTTTAATGACATGTCCCAGCCCTCACAAGTGAAAGAGAGAAACAGTTGTTCACCTGTTTGAGCTGTGTCTCAGAGTTGACATGGATCTCGCAAATGGGGCAGTGGAAGGCCTTGCTGGCCGCTGCCACACCTCCCTTGGGCCCGAGCCGCTTGGTCCTCGAAGTAGAACGAGACGACCCTGCCTTACCTCTCCTCCGTGGCAGCGCACTCTGACCCCCCAACATAAGCTTGTGCCTCGTTCCTGAAAAGAGAGAAAAAGTGACCATATTGTAACATTTCAAGCAACAACATACAGTAAGACTGTGGCATGTACAGTATACAGCACAGTTTTTTTTTTTTTTTTTTGTTTTCAGCTCAAAATGGGGCGCAGGTGGTGAATATTCTGTCAGGTCTATAAGTACTACGACCATGAAAATTTTCATCTTCTTTGCTATAGCTCACAAGGAGCCCGAGTCATGAAGTCTAGCAGACAGACGATGTTATTCTAGTGATTAGACAGACAGACATGGATGGTGCCATGTGTGATTATAAAGCTGTAACTCTGTGAAGGGTCATAGACATTCAACTAACTTAATGTAGTTGCTACCCAACCAGATACCGTGGATAACAAATGTTAGCAAGCAAATAGCTTGTAAACATTCTCAACTTGTGGTTTACAATTGGGTCATTTCATATGAAATCAACCAATTTTCAGACAAGTTCCAAGGGCATAGTCATGGATTTTCTTCAAACTTTAATAGAGTGTTGTGTCAAATGAAAAAAATACCAAGTTTTAGCTCAATCGGCCCACTAGTTTTGATTTTCTGGGTCGTCAAAAAAGTGGCTGTGGCACACCGGTTGGTGAAATTAGCATTTTTTCCATTTTTAACAGGCTGTAACTCTGGAAGTAATAAAGCTAATCACATGATTTTTTCAGGACTTGTTCCCTAGGCACTGCACTACCCTACATTGCCAATCAAAGTAGTTTTAACCCTTTTATTGTGGTTTTATGGGCTCTCAAATATGCTATTTTTACACACCGGTATCAAAGCATACCCATATAAGGGTGCCATTTTCACACCCATTTGATGACATGTGTGGATGTGTGGTAATATCACCTATTAGTAATGGTCAAGAGCTTTCTATAGCCACCATTCAATATCCTGTAACATTTACAATTCTTTGGTAATATTGACCCTTATTTTACCCCCCCGTGGGAGGGTGACCCTTTTTCCAGGATGTGGGCATCTTTCAATTTTAATGAAACCTATATTTTTTGAATGCTCTTGATAATAAATTTCATTATGGAACTAGCATTACCACTGTAACTCAATATATAGTTTGAAATTCGAGTTTGACATACAGTAGTTCTTGTCATTTTAGTCATGTCCGTCATGTTGCGTGAGCCAAAATGACTAAATATCCAATGAGGAATAGAATCCATTTTACAGGTAAATTAATCTTTTTTTGTTATATATTGTGAACTTGGAGCACAAAGAGCAGAAATGTCTGATGATATCAATCGTTTTCAGTACTTTATCGTTCTGTGTTTTTGTCCTTTGTAAAGTGCTCAAGAGCTGATAGGGAGCCTGAATATGCTCTAGAGTACTTACATTTTTTAGAGTTCTTACATTTTTTTTCTTGAGCCCAGATTCTCCCAGTTCCTACCTGTGTACACTGTCTCATTTGTGGTTGCCCTTGGCTTTGGGCCCTGCCTGCCCCAGCCCACGGATTCCTCACCCTGGTTTCCATTTGGCTTGACTCCTCGGCTCAAACCTCAGACTGGATTCCTGACTGCACTTTGCCTGACCCACTGGAACTTGCTGCTTGACCACTGCCTGCCCTTTGATACTGTCCTGCCTGTCCAACATTTCCCTGGCTGCTGGTGTCAGACCCTTAGCCTCTGAGTTCTCCAATAAAGCTCACTTTTCTCACAGTCCTTGTTCCACAACTGGCTCTTTTCATCTGCCCTGCCAAGTCACTCCCACACTATTCATTTGTGTTTGAGTCCCATGGAAGGTGGGGCATTTTTGTGCTTGCTGTTTATCTGTATGTTATTCCCAAAATTTTTGCAACTGTTTGCACACTGATATTTATTGAAATCTAAACTAAAATAATTAAGTCTGGATTTTACAGAATGAATAGTGTAAAGGGATGTGACAACAACATGGCAAAGCAGCAGAGCAATGCTACTGAAGAAGCAGGGCCGATAGCGCAGAGGTCAGTAGATCAGAACCATACACAGCTATATTCAATTAAATGTCAATGAAACACATGGACAAAACTTGAACAATTTAAGCACTTGATGAGTTGTGCATTTATGTGCCAGAATTGCGGGTATAACTGATGCAGAACTATTTTAAGTGGTCATTCTATGGGACCTAGTATTGGGAATGGCGAAATGTGTTGTTTGGCACTCATAATGTTTAGAATTCTCCGGCTACCTCCTTATTCTGGGATGCGAATGTATCTAAGCCTGCATATACTGGAAATCTTAAAACAATCAAATCATGGGAAGAAAGACATTAAATAGCCAAAACCAGAACTAATATATGGCAAATTACCATTGCAAGTTTTAATAAACACATGGACCATTTCTAAAAATCAAAAGTTGTTTGCCTTTACTTGGTATGAAAAAACATTTAGGCCCCCCAAGACGATTTCATCCGATAAAACCAACAGACCTACAGTACCAGTCAAAAGTTCGGATATACCCCCATTTTTCTTGCAATGCATGTTAAATAAAGAAAGATCCACCCTTTATTTTGCAAAAAAAGATCCAGGGCTTAAATCCATCAAACAAACCAGTGTTTGTTGTCATATTTGCTGAGAATACTCACATTTTTTCTTTTACAAGGGCTATTACGAGTTTGCAGATGAGTGGTCATCTAAGTTCCCAAAAATGTGCTGCACTTGTGGTTTGCTTTTCATTGGCCTTTTTGCCCAGTAAGTCTAAAAACAGCTTGACTTTAATTCAGTTGTTGGAAAAATGGAAGGAGCTTGTTTTTCTGTTTACTCCGCAAAATATGGCGTCTTTGACAATTCCAAATTTTGGACACTATTCAAATAAGTAAATTATTCTTTTTTTCCACTTCTGACTTTACCTCTGACAAGATTCAATTTGAGATTATAAAGAGAAGTTAAGTCTTTTAAATTTATCCAAAAACAGAGTGCTGTAACATTAACAAAGTGTGTCCAAACTTTTGACTGGTACTGTATGTATGGGTCTATAAGATGCAGCTGCTGTATTCAAACCTGTGAAATTTCGGGATTATTTTTAATTGTAGTTGAGATCCCAAGGATTTCCAATGATTACAAATATGTCCTGCTGAATTACAGGGAAGGTGAATAAAATGGTGAACAAGATATGCATATTTTTCATTTGATGCAATGCTGCGGCCATAAAAACGTAACGTCCTGGGTTTGAATATTTCTCTTAATATAAGTGTGATGTAGCTTAAATGAAGCGCTGCAGCCAGCAGATACAGAATATGTATGTGACACCATCCAATAATGTGAAAAAAAAGCTTTTCTGACACTAAACCTGCTTAAGGGAAAACTTAAGAGAAAACTTAAGGGAAAACTTAAAGGGCATCTAAAGTCGATTCTCAGACGGGACGTTGAACGTCCAATGTTTACAAACAAATCACTTGCTTTTGTTGACATCTTGCATTGTCACATGACCAATTTAATTCATATTTTGTGTACATGCGTAAATAAACCTTATTTTTCGGTTCGTTTGCGCAGGTGCGGCTCTCTGATTGGCCGATAAACAAAAACAATGGGAATCGACTTTAGATGCCCTTTGACAGAAAACTTAAAGGAAAACCTAAGTGAAAAATTCAGAGTTTTAGGGATTAGTGAGAAAAACTCAGGGGATATTATTTGCAGAGTATTTACAGATGGCTTTTGAGCAGTAAGGCTGTGAAGCATATGGCCATGAATAGCTAAGCTTCAGAATTGTTATTAGCTTGGGCTGCAGAATCAGAAAAGCATTATCTCCTTTTGGCTCCTCAGCTTACCTCTGTTGTGGGCCTCAAGCTGAGACATGGAGTTGACCGTGACTTTGCAGACAGGGCAAGTGAGATGCTGCTTGTTTTTGCGAAGGTCTCCGTGCCCCTCTGTCTGAAGCTCAGGCCCATGGACCTGGGGAGACTCTTGGCAGGGAGGTGTTTCCGGGGTGCACCGCTCTGACACGGTCTCCGACACCCCAGAGCAGGAGGATGGCTGGGGGGAACTCAGAGTATCCAGATCCAGGGAGGAGATCTCCGAAATGGATGTTAGCATGACCGATCTCCCTGGAGACTTATCCAGCTTTAACGCACTGGCTTCAGCCAAGAGACCTGCATGGACACGATGCCCCATCACTCAACACAGTATTCAGAGGCATTTACACAGTGCCAAGTCACTTAAGGGGAGGAGAAATAAAAAAAAATGGTTTTTCACAATTTTTATCAAAATTTTAATTTTGGTCTTAATTAAAAGTTTAATCATTCATAATTAAGAGCAGGTGGATGCGTCGCGCGTGAGGGGGGCAGAAAAGGCCTACCTAGACTCTGAAAAAGCCAAAAGAAAGAGCAAATCACTTCAATCTGCCCAAGAACAGGACAATCAGAGGGAGCAGGAGGGAGAAGTTTATGCTTCAGGGGCATTTTAATGTTCTAAGTTGACTGTTACAATGATTTGTAGGCGTACTTTGACTTTAACCTGGATTTTCTCAAAACCTGATTTTTGCCCCGACTGCTATCATTTAAGGCACTATATCTCACTTATTTGTGGAGCTTTTCTCATGAAATTTTGACAGAAGTCTGTGTACATATCAGGAAGTCTACTGAACTAAAAGTTTTGGTTTAGCACTTTGGGTCTGTGAGTTATGGTGATTTATATTTCATATCGAGGGGGCGAAAAATGGCAAAATCCTCTTTTACCCCACTAAATCTCTAGTATTATGTGTAAATGCTTTATTCTAGTTCAGAAGAAGGTGTAAACATAACTAAATCTAATAAAAAAAAACCTGATTCAAATATCTTGCTTCAGTCCTGAGATATAAGGCAAAGAAATAATAGTGAAATCAGGGTGGCGGCCATCTTGAATCACATGACCTAATTATGCAAATTAGGTCAAATTCATATTTTGTGTATTTCAGGTCATATACTGTCAATACACCAAGTATGAATGATTTCTATCCAAAAATGACAATTTTTTTCCAAAAGGTTTCTCCTCCCCTTAACAGTGTTGAGACACTCACACAGTACTGCAATACTCAACACAGCATTCGGTAGCACTCACACATTTCTCAATCATGCATCAACACTGCCAAGGAGGTGGTGGAGGTTAGTTTTTGCCAAGTCCACCCATCTGTCTGTCATCAAGATAACACATAAGGTTCCAAAAGGATTTAGAAAACATTTGTAGATTGTTCCCCAGCCAATGAAGAGTTCATTAAATGTCATGCCAATAGGCCAAAAGGGAGGACAAGGACAAAAAGAAATACGACAATGAACTGGCTGCAATTTGTTTTATTCTCCTTGGCATCATGTTTGGTCCCCTAAAGTCATGCAGGGGAATAGACACAGAACTGCTGTAGGATCCCAACGGAAAAACTCCAACAATAAAATAATTATTATTATTTTGAGGGCAGTACTGAATGAAATAACAAAGAGACGCTTTTTAATTTCAAACCCCCAAAAGGCGTAAATTGCTTTAAATCGTCAAAGTTTTCATTAAACCGTGTATAAAATAAGACTAAAAAGTGGACAAAGCATAGATTTCTGCCAAAGATTTTGATGAAGTTTTCATTATAATCACCTTGCCAACAAGTTGGATTGACTGTCGTCATATGGTGCTGTAGAAACTGTTTTTCAAGAATTTCTATTGCAGAGAATTAATTATTGAAAAAAAAAGAATTAAATGGTATACAGAACACACTTTCATAATTTCATTGTGCTTAGTCTCAAATTTGTTTAATCTTTGCCGTTATCATGACCTAAAATGTATGGAGGCAAACTGCTGTTCTGCTGATTGATCTTCATCCATTCTAAAGCTATAAATCAAGAAGAAAATAACTGTCTGTCACTAAGATATCTCAGAAACAGATTAACATGAATCTCTGTACAAAGTTTGGCTGCCTTGGAAACCACTGTGTCATTTCCAAGAGTACATTTCAGTACCAGGAAATAAAGGTTCATATTTGTCTATAGGAGTCCATAATCGGCCTGCACAAGATACAAACTGTAAGATAGTAATATCACTGAAGGTACAATTTTTGAAAATTTTTTATGTCAGTTTATCGCCTGGATGCCTGCATACCGGGATAAAATCAAGACGATTGAAGGTGAACAGCAACAATTTCAGACAGATCAATCCAAGTTTTCTGATAGCCTATCAACCTTTACAGCGCAAAGTTCAGTCGGCAATTCTATATGAAATGCATTAAAATGATTCATTTATCTTTTCAGTTCAATCAGGTTACCCCTTTAAGGGGTGAACCATCAAAAATATGTCATTAGATTGTCAATGCTGAATGTAACCATCATTGTTGAAAGTAATGAGTTCTAGAACCAAATTTTATGATTAAAGTGGTAATCCGTGAGATTTCCGTCTCGTTACTGTCTATTAAGTCAGTGTCTATCAGAGAGAGGGGATAAAACAACGGTGATTGGGCCTATGACCCACTGATGAAAGCACTTGTATTTCATTCTTTGCCAGGTAAAGCGATCAGTGCGTCTGTGGCGACATTCCCGTGCTATATTCAAATACAGGCGCGCATCTAGTGACGTTTTTATGTCAGTAAGCAGTGTTTGGTCTGTCCAGAAGGTAGGAGGAGCCGCAAGCTAAGTAAGGAACCCCAGGAGAAGCAATGGCAAGGTAGACGTCAGAAGGGATCGAGTAGCGGTACTTTATCTAACCTGAACCTTGGCTCTATCCCCTAACCCTAAATCTAACTTGTCCCTTACACTGTATGTCAGTTTTACGGATGGAATTAAGGGAGGACCGTTAAAAATGCAGCCTTCCAAGAAGCGGAAAGTACCACTACTGGATCCCTTCTGACGTCTACCCAATGGCAATGGCAAATACCATACCGTGTAGCTATACTGTGCACAATAGAAACTAACGTTAGCTGAGTCTCAGTTTAGGCTACTTCTGACACTAAAATTATAATGTAATTTCAGGAAACAAAGGGGAAAAAAGCTATGTTAACCGCCTCGACAAATTATTTATATTTATATATATATATATAAAGTTATAACATTACCTGTTAACCAACTACCGTCTTCATTATTTACACAGGGCTCTCAACTTTCACATATTCGGCTTGAGTTTAAATGACATATTCACGTTCCCGTGCTGGAGTCAGAAATTATTCTATCAGACCGTTTGTAAAGATTCTCAGGTGGAATTGAAGTCCTTGTGCTAAGAACTTTATCAGTTTCACATGTGTTACGGTGGATTTCGCCACTGGTAATATGAGAACAATTATGATTCCGGAATTCTCACGCTTTTCTTCACTCAGGGGTTGGAAGCAGTGGAATTGCATAAAAATGTTTCAAATGGTCTTATTTCATTTAAACAATTTTAACGATCGTGAAACACCCGCATTTCGTTGATTGAATAATTACTGACTACAGCACTGGAACGTGAATGAAGCACAAATTCTCATGGCGAATGCATGAGAGTTGGCAGCCTTTTAAGTTAATCGATTTATCATAATAGCCTAACATGTTACTGTAATGAGATGACGCTAATGGATGACTAACGTCACATAATTTTTACTTTTATTGAGCTCAATTGCCGTGTCAAAGAGCAGCTTTCCCGTCTGCATGAGAGTTGAGGAGGCGTGGAACTGGTAAGAGCCGTCAATTAACCGACGTCATACAGGCGACACTGTTGGGTCTCGACAAGAGTTATGGGAAATGAGGTCCAGAAGCAAACCTGCAATTACAGCTTACTGCCAAAGATGTCAATATAAACAAACCATTTCAAATCTTACGGATTACCACTTTAAAAGTTGAACAAACCTCTTCAAAAGGAAAAGAAAGGGAATGTTGGAACAGGGCAAAAGCCTCCTGGTGGTGACACTAAGGAAGTGTTTGACTTCTGTGAATATACATATTAAGCTCAAGCATGTCAGTGTAATGGAGCAATTTTGTCAATGAAATGTGATAAGGAGAACCCATTGACCCACAAAATATGGAGCACAGCCTGCATAACTATTCCAAGCAGACACCTCCAGATATGCCCTCCTTTTCATAAACACTCCTATGAATATCTGCTTCTGCTCCACTACTCTGTAAAACAAGCTATTTCAGCTGCTCGTCTGTACTGTCACTGCTGTAAAAAAAAATACCTTAGCCTGCTGCTGCGCTGCCTAACACTCTGTTCCTGGTAGTGAGCATTGCCTGCTGCTGCTCGTTAACACCCCAACCAGTATCCACCTGTGAACACTAAATATTTGCCCGGGGGGGGAAGAGAACCGACCACACTGTACTCCCCTCTCCCCAATCTCAATAGGTTGTGGGGTGTTTTCAAGGTCAGAGCCCAGATGCCAAACTGTCCAAGTGTCCATTTGTTAATACTGAAATCATCAATTTACACGTGAGTTGGCAGTATTATTTTAAGAGTTTGTTTCCAAAACACATTAAGTGCCGAAAATACAAAAATTAAGATAACAGCATAAAGCAATGACCCTGTGCTTCTTACTCATGGTGCAAAAATCTGTTTTTAGAAATTCATACTATAATGTGTATTTTTTCATGGTCAAAGTTTGTGTTTTCCTATAAAATGCCATAGGCGCCAACATAGAAAAAGCTGATTTACACAAAATGAGTAAAATGGATATATTGCATTTTGGAAATAAACTCTTCATTTTTAGCACAACAGAAGCTGATTAATTTATGCAAGTCTTTTCAGGTGAAAAAAAGGTATTGTCATATCAGAGATTCTATACTGCTGAAGAAATAGCCACCTAGCAAGGAAACCAACAAACATAAACTGAAGAGATTCCGGATTGCTACAGAATAAAACATACTCAATGACTGATTTAATCATGTTCCTTCTCATTCATCTTGGCTTGCCATTAGTCTATAGTCCCGCATTGAGGTTGCCAGAGAATATTTCACCTGTAGAAAAAGGCAGTATTTTCATTGCCACAAATGTGTGAGAAATGTACCACTGATATTGGGATCGATGTCTCGTTGCAAGCTATTTGCTTCACACAAAAGTTTTTTTTCATTAAATATCTGAAGTAGGTCAATTACGCAACCGAGTTTTAGCTTTCAAAGTACTCTAACAGCAGTTTATGTCTAAACATCAAAGAGGACCAGCAAAGACTTCTATTTTTGTTTCAAACTTTTGAGCAGATGTCCATGACCTTCAGAGAAAGATGCCTCCAGCATCAGTTAAGTTTAGTATTTGACCATATATAGGTCTCTGCCTCCAGCAAATAATGAATTCTTTACTCTGCCGATTGACATAAATGTTGGCTACAGTATTCAATCTTTACCTTATACCAAAAATGACAATTCCAAACTGAGTGGGTACAATCAAATAAAATCCAACAAAGAAGTAAGTATTTAGACTCGATTTATGTTACGATTGACATGCCTCAAGTATTCTTGAGTATTCAATTCAACCTTAATTTACACCTGTGGTGGGATGAATCTGAAAGAAATAGCTCACAAACTCCACAATTAAGTTACTATTCTTATCAATGTCAAATGTATGCCAGCGAGTGACAATAATTATTTAACATTCCTGATATCATGAAACTCAAAACAGCCATGATACATTATTCAAATACCATTAATTACTTGACACATGAATCCATTTGTCGGCACCTTCTGGTGAAATGATAATTCGGCTGCATTTCATTTTTGATGTGGTTCTCCTGAGTCATATACCGACTGATCGATATTTCAGAAAGATACCAAGTATGGCCTTGCACAATCTAATTTAAACAACACTCCCATTGGTGCCATCTAAATTACATGGAAAATCCCCCCCTGAAATATAGCCATGCCTTCAATATTCATCTCTCTGCCCAGTTGCGTATAGCCCAGGAAGAATAATAACACTCAGTTCTTGCGGATGGAGAAAAATGAACGTTGCGATCAGTCTTCGTAAAGAAAGGCCTGACCCAATACTTGCATTCCGATCATATCTTCAACAACACTTTGGTGTCATCAACAACTGCACAATCAGGGCAAGTCAGACAGACATTAAAAAAAAAAACTACAAAAAAAAAAAAACTAAAACCGTAAACCTAGAAATGGGCCAGCTTGTAATAAGACAAAAACACTGGAGTTGGAACTTGAAAAATAGGGTTCATTAAGGGACATTAAGACAACTGGACATTGGTATGCAGCTTAGCATACCAATATACTGTGTGGTAGAGTTGTCTACGCCTTTTCCTCAAGATATGGCCTCCTGCAAATTTTTTTTTTAATTTCATTTTACAGATTAGCAGGTCAATGACATCTCTAGTTGCTAAATAAGGTGTGTTTTTTTAGACTTGGAATTAAAACCAACAGAATAGCTGACTTCCAGGGACAAGGGGACAAGACTGGACAGCCCAGCTCTCCTGTGATCTGGAAAAACCTAGTACATATGTCACTTTTGGGAGAAATGAGTTTGACCCTCTTTTGCAGTAATTAAGAGTGGTGAAAATCTTAAAACACTAGCTATTAGTGTTATTTAAACTGTCTAGATCAATTTTCTATTATTTTTTTCAGTTAGGAGACGTTCAGAATCCAAAGGTTTTTGTTCAATTGCGAGAATCCTTGCCACTGATAAATTCACTAGGTTTTTCCAGATCACAGGAGAGCTGCATGCAACGCACAACATATGCAATAGTATTTGTAGTTTTTTTTTTCATGAAGTGAATGTTCCTGAGTTCACACAATTTAACATACCAGGTATTTTTTATTGTTCCTCACACAGCAGTGTAATTCACCTATGCCCCTGGAGATCCTACCATCTATAACTATTTCATTACAACCACACTTTAAAAAAAATTAGTTTAACTTAAAAAAGTGTCTGGGCTGCCTTAAAATTTTAAGTTAACTGAACTTAAGATGACACGTTGAGGAAATTAATTCTCAACTTATCGTCTTAAATTTAGTACACCTAATATTTTAAAGCAGCCTTAAGTTGAAACAACTTTTTTTAACAGACCATAACTTGGCTCAAATTGTTGTTACGAGAAAAGGCCTGTATTGGGGCAAGGAGTAAGTAACTGGCAGCATGTTTCTTAGTTTGTATTTAAAGCAAATGCCCATCATGACCCTGTTGTTGAACAAAGTTACTTTCTTAGGATCAGAGTACAAGTCTACAGGACATGATAGCAATAGAAACAGGATAACGTACCACTGATGTACAAGATTGAGCCACTTTTGTGATAGTTGGCCAAGGTAGGTGTGGGGAAGGTGGCATTGTTGTAGGAACATGCAGATGAGAACTAGTGTATCTTGAAGGATCAGGATGCACTCTCATCCTCACATTCCACAATTGACTCTCTCTTCAACAAATTTAAAGCAGGTACGCCCAACATCAGTTGCATGTGTACTGACCCCTTACCCATGTCCCATACAAATCAACTTCTGCTCACCTGATGCTTTCAGTCTAAACTGAGAAACAGCAAAACCTTCGAGGCATATGTCCATTCTTCAGCTTATTCTGCTGTACTACCCAAAAATAAGGGAATTATTGACTACTAAGAGCTGCCAGGATAAAGCTGACCCAGTGATTGGCTCCAGGAAGGCAGTTTATGACATACACAAGTAATCACATAATTCTGTTTCTGATTCAGCCATTACTGTTCTTGAGTTTTAGAGAAGAGACCTCCATTTTGGCATGACTGCTCCAACACACTCAATTTTCGCATTAGGTACGTCACTCAATTGTGTTTATTAAGGGTCGGCCCTGGTTGCATGCCTTAAAATAGTACAATTATTACCGATAAAATCAGCCACTGCTTACGCACTCTCCCATTTTCTTTCACTCTGTTCATTGTATTTTCCCTTGATTTCCTTGGTTCTTTTTATCCTCGTAATCCTTTTCACAGACTTTTGACAAAAGAATTTTAAGTGGGATTTCACAGAGAACTTATTTTTCTTTCCATAATTTGAACAGGTTTCAGGCTTGAGAGTTCAAGCTGGGTTCATTTGACCTAATATTACTCCGGGGCTTAAAGTGAAAGCATTTCTGACAGTATGCAAATTTATGCTGCTTTTTATGAGCCTCCGAAATGAAAAGGGCTCTCCACATGCCTATCTTGATCCTTTTCATGACATTGCAGCTTATTTTTTAGCACTACGTTATGTCCATATCATTCCATGTGCACTGATGTGATAGAGAACTAAACCCTCTTGTCATAAACCCAAAGCTGTTATTACTTCCATGCATCCACATGAAATACTTAGTATTCAATATAAATGACAAAAGGACTTCAAAGAATGGGTTAGACGTCCACATCCTGGCAAATATGTAAATTAAGTGAATTATGTTTTTTTTTATCTATTTAGTATTAAAAAGTCTTTCTTCACTCCATATTTTCTCAAATTCCCTCTTTTCTGTAAGGCTTCTGACATGAAGAAAAACTAGATATGAAGATTACTTAGCAAGCAAGCAAATCAGCCAATGAGCCAGGCAAGAACTATTCAGCCACAGTTTAATTCAATCGACTATGAAAACGAGCGCTCTGAGAGCATAGCATCCCCTGCTGGAGTCACGATTGCGATATTGTTATGGTTCTGTGTTTTGCTGCCATGTTTCTGTGTTTGTTGCCATGTCTTTTCTTTATTCTTTTTGCTTATTATTCATCCCGGTTTTCTGTTCATGCCATTTCAGTATTCATTGCACTTGTCACCCCTGTCTTGTGATCAGTTTGGTTCAGTCCGTTCTCCCAGTCTGTGTGCTTACATGCTTCGGGTGATTTCAATGAGTTTCTGGTGTTTCATATTATTACTTCAATTCTCATTTACTTCCTTCGCCTTGCTTTCCTTGATTACTAATAATACTAACATTTATATTTTGTATCATAGTTTACTAACCTAACTAATCCATGTATATATTACTAACTACTAATGAACACGGGTTAATTTGTAAAGCTGCACCGCTACTAATTACCGCTAATTCAATCTCAGCTATCGCCCTGTTCTAGTCTCCGCCCCTAGCTTTACTTTCTCTGCATCTTTCTGCATTTCCGCGAGATCTTTCGCATGTGCTTAATTGCTATCCTGCACTCTTTGTCTGTGCACTTAGAACTCCTTGACTGGAGCTGTTTATCTGTCATAGGATGTCTGTGTGGATTCTGTCCGTGTCTTGGCTTTTGCCAATTGTTTGTGGTTAAGGACCTCCCCATGTGTGCTTCCCTTTGTAATTAGTTCTTATCCAATTCACCTGTTCCTTGCATAGCATGTGACTTCCCTCTTTTCTATTTAAAGTCTTCACTGCAGTTCATTCTCTGTCAGAACGTTGATCAATACTCATTTGTACAGAGCTCCTCGTATGCCTTTTGTTTATTGCTTCTTCACGACTGTTTTGTCTGACCTTGAGATTGCCTTGCCCTTGCCATTCTTGTTTTGTCTATTTGGATTTTGACCTATTTTTGTACGACCACGATTTCTGTTTTGGATGCCTCGTGTATGACCTACCCTTCTGGATTCTGACTACGATTTTTGGCTCACTGTTTATGTACCATTGCACATCTGCCTTACTGGTTCTGACCCTTGCCTGTTATTTCCACTTCGCTTTTTGGATACTGTTTTTGGCTTGGCAATTCCTGTGTCTTCTGGTCCCGACCCATTTTGCAATAAAGGCTTACGATTTTTGGAATACCTGTTCTCGCGAGTGGTTCCTGAACGCACCGTCACAGATATACTTACCATCTGTCTATCTGCAGCATTTGTGCAAAGTTTCAAGGATATCTTATGTAAACTGTAGGAGGAGTTGATTTCACCAGCCAAGTACTTTATGATACAGACGGATGAACTGCACCACGACATAATCCCCCTTTAGGCTTTTGCTCCGTGGGGGATGAAAACTCAATGTGTGTATTGACCCCATCGTAGAGTTCAAAACAATCTTTTCAACTCATTTCAGTAATGTTTGTCCTCTAGAAAAGGAGTCTTTGTGAATAGAGAAAAGCATGTATATGTTTGCTTTATTTGTTTTGCTAGCTAGCTAAACTCCCCTGTATTTTCCTTGTTGTCCACATGGAACGATTGTGACAACCTGAGGC
Organism: Gymnothorax javanicus; assembly: GCA_029692085.1. Lineage (NCBI taxonomy): Eukaryota > Metazoa > Chordata > Actinopteri > Anguilliformes > Muraenidae > Gymnothorax > Gymnothorax javanicus. Next base: position 33,208,944 of record CM056206.1, read on the forward strand.
AATTATGTAGCCCTTGGTTGAAAATGAGTCAGATGTGTGTAACATCCTCTGATATTGGGTTCTGTTTTTCTGCCAGATGCTATAATGTTATTACATCAGATACTCAAGGGTGGCAGCACCGGCCTTTCATTACAATGTGAAACTTGGAATTGGAGGTACCAGACCCTACTGACGGCATTTCAAGATGTGAAATTCACCAGTTTCCAGTTTTAACATTCTGGTGCACATCTTTGGAAGTTGCTGATTTACCTGTGTTCGATTTTTACATGTGATGTCCAAGAGAGATGAGTTCTTCTTGACCCTTTTGTTTCAGTGTGGTGCCAGTACCAGTTTTTTTTTTTATGCCCCTGGGCCATATAGTTTTTCACCTGCCCGTCCGTCTGTCTGTCTGCAGCAGAAAAAAAAACTAACCTGCAATACTTCAACCTGCCGCCGGGGGCATCAGTGTTCCACGAACACAGCTTGTTTTTTTTAATGTTCATCCCAGTAGCAGGGTTTTGAATAAACTTTTCACATCAAAATTGATCAGGATTCACTTCATTAGCAGGGCTTGGCAGATCAATGGGGAGGCATTGCCAGCTTCTTTCAATGATCGTTGCAAACCTGCGATTATGCTATCAGGCACAGTTCAGGACTTTGCCAGATTTGTTGGTGCCAGAACCTACTATCTCACGAAGTCAAAATCACACTTTCCAGTAAATTTTTTTGTACACTTAAATCATGAATATTTCCATCATGGGTTATGTAAACTGCTCAGAGCTCAAAATATTTTGTGATTTTTTTTTTTTGTCTTCAATGCCATAAGCGGAAAAAATAAAAAAGCCACTGCGCCCGCTTGGCCAAACGTGGCCAAAATGGAACGCCCCCTATTGGCCATAGTATCGGTCCGATTGGGCTGAAAATCGAACTTGGTCAGGACCTTAAGATGCTATATACACATATGAAATATGAAAAGGATCGGTGAAAAACTGAAGATGCTGGAGCACAGACAAGCCAAAAGTTTACGCGCGCGTGCACGGATGCACGACATACCACCACTAAAGACCCCGAGCATAGCATAGCCTTTTGGTCAAGCGGGCAAAAAATTGGAGCATCTTAGCTCGTAGAATAAGGGAGCTAGAGCTGTTTGAAGTTTTGCAGAAAAGGCCCCCTGGTGGCCAACCCGAGAATCGCAGCATGTCCAAAATCGAACTGGGGCTAGATCTTGGGCCCATATACATGCACATGAAATATGAAAAGGATCCTTTGAAAAGTGAAAGCACTATTGCAGTGAAACGAAATCTGTGCATTTTACGACCTTTGACCTACATAACCTTTAAATTTAGGTCAAATCAAAATCCCATTACATATATGATGAACTCTTGGCAGAACAAGCAACAGTAAAAAATTTGAGCATCTTAGCTTGTAGAATAAGGGAGCTAGAGCTGTTTGAAGTTTTGCAGAAAAAGCCCCCTGGTGGCCAAACCGAGAATCGCAGCATGCCCAAAATGAAACTCGGGCTAGATCATGGGCCCATATACATGCATATAAAATATGAAAAGGATCCGTGGAAAACTGAAAGCTGTATCGTGCTGAAACGACGTAACGCATGCATGCACGCACGCACGCACAACAGACCACCACTAATGACCCTAAGTACAGCAAAAGCCCCTTTGGGCCTGTCGGCCAAGTGGGCTAAAAATGAATGAATGAATGAATGAATATTTAACATCAGTTATAAGTTTTTACCCAGTGGGCACTCGACGTCATTTCAATGTTGAAATTAAGTTGATATTTGGTCATGACGTCACACGAAGCCGATTCACCATTGAACCAAGGTTACGCCATGCAACCTGCGACGTTGTCAAAACTCTAACGTTGAATCCACTTTGATTAAACATTGGCTCCTTCAACATTATTTACTGGTTGAAAATACAATGTTGTGTCAATGTCGAGTAATACTCGTACATTTGGGCGCCAACATTGATGCTACGTCAGATTGCCAAGGTCCACTCAACTTTCAAATCCAACCTTATTTCAACATTGTTCCAACATTGAACGTGACGTCATTTCAACGTTGCTTCAACGTTGTTCTTGTGCCCACCAGGTATATAACCTGAAATATAAACAATTTGGCAAACATCTGAATTTATAGGTAGGAATGAAATGAATACCAGCAAGGTAATATCCCCCAAGGGGAGCAGGATTGGGCAGCCCAGCCATGAAGACAGAGAGAAAGCTGAGACATGGGATGTTGTCCCAGGAATAACCCCACTCAAATATCCCCTCTCTTCCACACACCATAGCATCTAATCAGCCACACGAGGACCGAGATGAGGAGCAGGCTCTGGTTAGCGCACTCTAGCGCTCATACTCAGAGGAACATTTCAAATCTTCTCCAACTGACGTACAGAGATTCACTGAGAGGGAAATGACCAGTTGTAAAATAATATGGAGGGGATGGGAAATGATAATAAATTATGTGTAGGCAGCAAAAAAGCGTAGGTGTAGGGCTGAGACAAACAGTAACGAGGAAGAAGATGAAAATAGAAGTAAAGAGTTCACTGTTTGAAGAACAGGGTGATTTCAATGGGCGGCTCATGATCCATTCCTCCATTCCACTGGTGTACTCACTCATTCCATCCATCACATTGACGTCCATTAGAGCGGGGGGCACCTCCAGGGTGCTCGTTCTCTCCTTCTCAGCCTCCCTCTCTTTTTCTCTGCAGGCCCCTCCTGTTTCTCCAGGGTGCCTCTGCCTGCCTCTCTGTGCCTGCAGGGCCTTCAGTTTCCGGGCATGTCTGTGGCCCTTGTAGTGGGCTTCAGCCTGGTTCTGTACAGGAGGGAGGAGAGACAAGTGCAATGGGCACACTGCAAAAACCAAAATAAAAGTCGATCTCTTTAACTATTTTAGTCTTATATTTTGACCTCAAATATTATTTGCGTAACTTTTTGGAAAAATATCTTTTTGGAAAATAATATTAAAAAAAAGATCAGTGAAGCCAGATAGTTTTATTCATGTTAAGATTTGCTATTGGTGGTGTAAGATCCTCTCTCTTGCTCAGAGATTGTAACATGAAACAAGCAGATATTTTCTACTTTAGATGAAAGATGATAAATTTTGTCTCTTTGCAAGACTGAAACGCTTGATAAATCAGTCGTTTTGTTGCGCACAAAACAATGAACACGTTTGTAATCATACATAGAGATTCACACACACAAAAGCACTCAAAAATGAATTCTATCATGGTTTTGAGTAGACAGTATCACACATGCCCTCATCTTGAAAGGAAAACATTAGCTGTGTAATTGCTTCGAATTATGAACAGCTTCATTGTAAGTGAACATTAGGACCACAAAAGTTTAGGAGAGATGAAAATGCAAACAGAATTTGTTCTTGCGGAGGCTTATGACAGTAGACAGGAAACTGCATCGCCTCCCTATGGCTGCTGAAATTCTGTGTTGATTCCCCATCAGAAATACAACAGCAGGAGCGCAGCAGAGCCTTAAAATGGCAGCCCTTAACTGCGATGCTTAATTTGCATGGCCTGCAGCTCAGCGCCGCAAATCCGTGAAAAGCAATGACAATTTCAGAGTTGCCCAGATACAGTGAAGTCACGCAGTGCGTATTTGGATTTGCAGGGGGAGTGCTATTCAGGCAAACAAATCATATATTCCAAAGCAAGGCCAATGCTAGCGGAATGCTAATATGTACTTGCCAAATACAGACAGACTGAATCCTCGAATTTTGACTACAGCTGAGCCATAGAGTATCCTCAGACAATGCTTAGCCATTACATAACACCACCATCCAAAAAGACAGATGTGGGTGCTACGCATTGATAACAAAAGCCAAATATTCAACTATTGCTCACACACAACACAATGAACCTTGCAAATGTAATAAAGCAGCTGGAGCAGTACCTAATGCAATATAATGCCATATAATGACAGCTAACGCCAAAGACATCTTCAAAGCAACCGCACAGTAGTGAAGAGCCAAACTAAGTTCTCAAATCAGAATACAAACCTTATTAAAAAAAAGAATTAGAGAAGATGAGCTCAGAGAGCCTGAGCCGAGGGAAAGGGAGGGGCTGTATTACTGAATCAGTTAATTAATTAATCCTCGTCTTAATTTATCCCCATTTGCGAAGGCAGAGCTAATGTTTGTGATTACAATGTTCTTAAACCCATAAAACATACAGACCCATACATGGGTCCACAAAATGCAGCTGCAGTATTCAAACTTATGGAACTTCAGGCCTATTTGACATCCTAGTGGAGATCACAAAGTTTTCAACAATCCCAATTATGTCATCTGAATTACAGGGAAATGTACATATAATGATGTAAAAGATCAAGATATTTTCCATTTTAGCTAATGTTCTGGTCAGAAAAACAGAATGTCCGTGGTTTGAATATTTCTCTCAATATAACTGTGATCTAGCTTCAATGAAGCGCTGCAACCAGCAGATACAGACCATGTGTGTGACATTGTCCAACAGTATGAAAAAACACTTTTTCCTGACTTTGAACTTACTTAAGAGAAAACTTAAGAGAAAAGTTAGATTTTAAGGAGTTAATTGAAGATCCTATGGCTGCTGTAACAGTCATTGCTGGTCATTCAAAAGGAAAGAAGCTCCTGAAGAATTACTTGAATTTTGAATCTCCATCTCAATTCTCCATTTCTGCTGAAGAAAAAAAAATCATCAATAATAGCTACTCATTAAAGCACCTCCCTTAGTAAAATTTGGCGGACAGACGTAGTCATCATCGAGTAGCCAGCAGGACTGTAATTGATGAAAGAAATAGCACATTAATCAGATTCACCTTACTCTGTGTATTTTAGCATGTGATGTCCATAGCCACAACGATCAAATATGAAGACCCCCATGTTTTGCCCTTTTTAAATAAAATAGGCCATCTATCATTATTATTTACTCTCCTATTGCCTTGAATTATGGAAAACAATCGCTGGCAGGAAGTGCCCACTCTATGAGTCTAGCCAAGGGTAAAAATTTACTGATGTCCAGGGCATGTCATCACAGATTATTTTTTGTTTGCAACTGTGTTATGATAATTTTTGGTGAATTCTAAAAGAAAAATACTTCAGACTGCTGATCAGTGGAACCCAGTCGCAACACAAAACCCTGAGAGAAATGATCACATAACATTATTTTTCTCCTAATCAGCTATAGCAGTATTGAGGGTACTAATTGGCTTGTTCTGTAATACCATGGGCGTCGTAACATCTTTTATTCCCAGCTGTTTCTCAAATACTATGCCCTCGGTCCTTGCAGTTCTGTGTGTGGGCAGCACAGCTAAACCACAGTGCAATTATCTCAACACATTATCAATACTAGTGCAGTGTCCAAAAAACATGCTTGTTCGAACGGGCCAATTTTTTGAACTCTGATTATGCTGCTTGCAGCTTTTTCAAGCACTGCTCAGCCTAATGACCACACACTCAACACTGCACTTCCTCAGCAATGCAACTGCCAAGTGAGAAGTCGATCGAATGAACGGTTGTCAGAAAAACTGAAGGACAGACATACAGTGCTGAGAAAAAGTATTTGCCTGCTTCCAATTTTCTTCTATTTTTACATATTTGTTACACTTAAATGTTTCATGTCATAAAAGCAATTCAACTATTAGACAAAGATAACCCCAGTAAATCCACAATGCCATTTTTAAATGATGATTTCATTCATTGAAGGAAAAAAAAAACTACCCAATCGTGTCTGACCCTATGTGAAAAAGTAATTGCCCCCCTAGTTACTAAATCAACTAATTAAAAAAATTCAATTGATAATTGGTTTCAATTTCTCAAGACAAGCCCAGGCATGATTTCTGCCAACCCTGTTGAATCTAAACGTCACTTAAATAGAACCTCTCAGGCAATGTGAAATCGGCAAGAAGCAGCAGATGATGCTGCAATCTAAAGAAAATCAAGAACAGATGTGAAACCAAGTCGTTGATATCTATTAGTCATGAAAGGGTTACAAAGTCATTTCTAAGGCTCTGCGACTCCAGCAAACCAGGGTGAGAGCCATTATCTACAATTTGACAGTGGTGAACCTTCCCAGGAGTGGCCGGCCCAACATAGTTCCTAAAAGAGTGCATCGATGACCTCTATGGGGTCACAAAAGAACCCAGACTAACGTCAAAAGAGCTGCAGCATTCACTTGCTTCAGTTAAGGTCAATGTTCACAATTCTACAATAAGAAAAAGCCAAGGCAAAAATGGCATCCATGGGAGAGCGGCACAGGGAAAACCACTGCTGACCAAAAAAGAACACAAAGCCTTGTCTCGTATTTGCTAAAAACATCTTGATGATCCCCAAGACTTTGAGGATTATATTCTATGGACTGACGAGTCGAAAGTGGATCATTTTGGAAGATGTAGGTCTCGTAACATCTGGCGTAAAGGTAACACAGCGTTCCATGATAAGAACGTTATACCAGGAGTCAAACACTGTGGTGGTAGAGCTCTCTATCAGTAAATCCTAAATAAGAATGTCTGGCCAGCAGTTTGTGACCTAAAGCTCAAGCACAGTTGGGTTATGCAGTGGGAAAATGATCTGAAGCTCACAAGTAAGTCCACATCTGGACTGCTCAAAAAGAACAAAGGTTTTGGAGTGGTTTGGCCAGAGTCCTGACTTGAATCCGATTGAGATGTTGCGCCATGACTTTAAAAACCCACCAAATGTGGCTGAATTAAAACAATTTTGCAAAAAGAAAAGTGGGACAAATTCCTCCAAGGTGATGTAAAACACATTTCCAGATTTTTCCAACGTTTGATTGCAGTTGTTGCCACCTAGGGAGATATAACCAGTTATCAGGTTTTTCATAGCACTGTATATCAATGGCGGCTGGTGAACTGGCGATAGGGGAGGCTCAAACCCATCCCTTGAATCTCTTACATATGCGTTGATTGAATAATTGCTGACTACAGCAGGGGAAAGTAAATATGCCACTAAAACTCATGCTGAATGCGTGAGAGTTGACAGGTATGCGTTATTAATGAAAACTGACCACACCAGGTAATGTTGAGAGTTTCCTGAGCTTTTGTAATGGTAATTTAAATGATTGATTGAAAACAAGTCATAACCAATCATTATTTTCAAGGGATGGGTTTGTGCTTCCCCTATCGCCAGTTCACCAGCCGCCACTGCTGTATATACATATGTATGGAGACTCCAATTTTAGTTCGGTTACATGCAAACTTAAAATGACAGCAGAGGTCTCTGCTGAAGTATCAACTGAATCCACTGCCAAGTTCAGTGGAGTCAGAGTTATGAATATTTAAATTTTAAAATTGGTGCAATTTTTGTTGAGAGAACAGCCATTATCTTTACAGTGCCCACCTGTTATTAAAATTACCTCACTTCCTCTATCAAATGACAGCCTCATTGGAATTCTGCAGATTTTACCTACCTCCATATAAATGCAAATAAGTTATGAAATGATTTGAGATATAAATAAAATGTAAATGAATTGAAGTTGAGAGGGAGAATTGTAAATGGCCATTTTTCTGTGCTTTTTTCTGCTATAAAAAGGGCGAATAAGGTGTAGCCACTTCCTTTGATTGTTTATTGGTTTCTGTTATGACAAATATGCTTAAGCTCTTCTGTACAGTTGGGCATGTAATTACACATTAGATCACAAATTTGATTCATAGATCTTTGCTAAAAATTCAAAATACCAAGGTCTGGATTACACATGGACATTAATATCAAAACTTGGTGACCCATAAAGCCTTTTTCACTACCTAAAAATATCATTTTTATGAAATTATCCAATAAAATAAACAACATATACAATGAATCAGCCATGCAAAGCTTTTTTCTGAAGCCATATGAAGCGAAGCCAAAGTTGGACAGAATGATCATTTTCCTGCTTAGGATCATCTTATATTTCCCATTTGTATCCGGCTATTCACCTCTCTCACGCAAGCTCACTCATAATTTCTTCTGCCATCATTATACGAAGCACTCAGTTGTGCTAAATCACCCATTCTCATCAATCCAGTGGCGGAGACACACCTCCATCGCTGGCATATCATCTTAATGCTGCCCTGTTAGATGTCCCACTTCATGCTTTAGTGCTTTATGCTGCTGTCATGCGCACCCCTGCACCACCCCATCACTGCCTTGTCTTCACAGATTTATCAGTGTCACCACTTCATTGGCTTCATCACCTTCATCAGCATCATCTGGAGTCATCATGTCAGCTATAATTCAGTACAATAAGCAATTATAGCAAATTGCCCCCTCGCCAACAGTCTAGAGCTAAATTTACACATAGCCATTTTTAAAGTGTAAATACCCCCCCCCCAAAAAAAAAAGAAAAATCGCTGAGCCCCCTCAAAAGCTAGGGCATAACTGAATACAGACTATATTCAGAGCCTTCAGGTGGATGTTGGAATTTTAAGCAGTAGCGTAGCTAGTCAAGAGCAGATAAGAGTGAATTAGTGCACTTTGCTGGTTTAAATAGACTGACTTATTGAGGTGGAGCATTTCTGAGACTAACTTGAGCAATGCAGGTCATGTGATGGCGGTGCAACTGAAGTTCTGAACTAGCTCACCGGTCCACTTATTTAATGGTAAATTCCTGCAATAGACTGTAATTACAGCATAGGTGGGACTAAGATATCACTTTTGGGTGGGCATTTGGACTAACTGAGTGGGCTGTAACAGTATTGCTGCTCTTAAATAGGGAAAAATAGGGAACGTAAACAAGGGCATAATTCATGTTTTTATTTGTTGGGGGGGAACAAAAGGAATACGACTAGACGCCAAGTCGGCATACACTCGAGTGACCTTGTGCGTTGCCTCGTTTTCATGATGTGCAGAGCCCTTAATACACAGAGGCTGTGTCTCAAACAGTACACTTAAATGCTCGGCACTACTAAGCTCCTGATTGCGCACTTCAGTTATGGCTTTGAAGTGCAGACTGGAGAGTGCGCGGAAGTGTGGTAGCACGGTCAGTTGTGGGCATTATGGGATGCAATTGCACTTTGTGGTGACGTCTGACCCATTACCGTTAACACACTACTTTTTTTTCAATGACGTGCTCGTAAAGTTGAGGGAATGCGGTTGTCTAAGTGAAATCATTTGGTAAATGTTCACAGAATTAGCTGATGTAGCTAGGCATTTAACTTGAATTCTCATTTTTGATTTCATTCAGAAGTTGGGTGAGAATGGATATTAACTTCTATGGAAATTCAGTGAAGAAGCGACAAGATAAAGGACATTCTTGCATTATAAACAATAGCATTCATGCACATTATTTTCTAGATGCTGTGCTGCAGTTAGTTGTCAATTGTGGAACCCGTGATTGTTGCTGTTGCTATGCTATTTTTCAGTGGATTTTGTCAGAAATGGAGAAAGGTTCGGCTACAGGACGAAGGGGACAGCTAAATAATCAGTCCAAATAATTACAACAAAGGCCAGCCATCTGGATAGCTGCTGCGAGGGCTGTGCTCCGTGGGACATTCGAGGTTGTCAGAGCTGATGTCGGTTGTGTGGGCAATAATTCCGACTAACTAGTTCAAAGTAATTAACATTACCCTACGTCTTCATATTTGCTTAAAATAATACAACTTCCACCAACATTTCATAAAAACCAACTCAATTTACACAACTTATTGATTCATTCATCAATCTCATTGACACCTTATTAGTATTCAGTCATTTTCCATATCACATAAATATTTTAGATTGACATAATTAGTTCCTGATTTGAACCACAAGGTGCCAGGAGAAAACACAGAAAGACAGAACTTATTAAAAGTGTTTATTCACTCTAAATATGAAATATATCTCAACAGAGAAACACTGCAGCATAAGGGACATACAAGAGGGCAATCTACATTCTCAGTGGGATGCTGTCTAGTATGATGCATCATGGCTGGGGCTACTAAGTCTCAGTGCTAGTGTTTATGTATTAGCTTGTCTGTAGTGCACTTAAAAGAATTGTGTCCGAAACAACTTGAAGTCACCTCCAGAAAAAGTGTTCTTCGCCGCAAAACACACTGCTCCGGAGCTGACTGAAACACCCCAATAGCTTCTGGCCATTTTTTTTCCATCAATTAGTGATGTCACCATTTGAATTTTCACGCCAAGCAGAGACTTTGACACACCCTTGAATCAAGTGGGTTCTGCCCAAAAGAATTGTTGTGGGAATTTTAATTTTCATTCCTGTAAGAAATCACACTGAGACAAGATGAGAGTAAATATGATCCATTTTACTATGTGCCACATAGGGTCTTCGTTACAGGCAAGAACAAAGACAAAGGAATCTCTCCTTTGCTTTGGATATATGCAAAAGCAGAACGTCATGATGTACGCCCTCTGCGTCAGCTGCGTGCGTGCGCATCCCACGTAAGTCTGGCTCCAGTAATCCTAAAAAGTTTCTCCCCCCGCAGAAATTTACGTTTCCTTGGGTCTTATCTAGAACACTCCAGGCTCAGAAGGAACGCACTGTTTCAGTAACACACTTCATGATACTTCCACATAGGAACGAGCTAGATTATAAAAGTTGCAATCACGCTTGGCCTAGGTCACCTAGGCCACTCGAGAACAAGTAAGGATAAACACTTAATGACTGAATAAACAAGTAAATCAATACTAAATCAAGAGCAAGCAAGGATAAACAATTAATAACCAAATAAGCAATAATAAGGAATTTATGACTGAATTCCACCAACAGGCTACACCGGTGTTTATTTCTAAAGCTCACTTACACTCTGGAGCGGAAATCCATTTATGGTAAGGGGCGTGACATTTCCCGACACGCGTGAACGGTGGACCAATCACAAATGAGTGATCAAGTTGACCAATCACAGCACACTAGGGTTTTCGGGAGAGCGGGGGCAGGACTTTCAATGGAGCGTTTCACAGACAGGTACAGCATAAATGGCCAGCATGAGAACAATCACGCATTTAAACCTTTTTTTAGTAGACTTCAAGAATACAAGAATGACCAATGAAAAGCCACATAATAGGTGCACTTTAAAATGCAGCAAGTCTGTGGCCCCTCTTGGATGCCTTGGATTTCTTGGATGCATTTTTGTGGGTTACCATGGGTCCATCCAAGATTCTAGAGTCCTGAAAGAAAGTCCCATCTGTGCTCAGCACCAGTTATCTCCTTGTAGGCAATAGATGACTGGGTGACAGAGGACACCCATGTCTGGTGGACCTGATCCGGATCACCACCCCCTTCAGGGAACCTGTGCAGGGGCTGTCTGAGGTACACTTTACCTGCCAGCTGCCAAATTTGAAAGCTCTAACCATAATCAGGTGAGCCTGTCATCTGATGAAAAGCAGGTGAAGGAGCATCAAAGTCTTTCAGCAAAGGTGGCTGCATGACATATGCCTGTGTACTGAGGACATCCTGAAGGCAGACAGCTCATCATTCGAAAACAACCCAGAGGTTGTTTTCACCGAGAGGGCGTCTGCACACAGTGCACAACTGGAGAGCATGTGAGGCAGAGAATGGCAGAGCTGCAATCAGCCCCAAAAACATTCTAACAGACTGGAGGACCACTTATCAGTGCAGCACAATGTAAATTAGTTCATGCCGATGTTTTGGATTCGGCTCGGAATAAATGAAAATTACAGCTTGAGTTTAATAAATTTGATATCTTAGGATCACAAATTTGAGATCCTATTTATCCCATAAATGTCAGCATCATATTATTTGGAAAATTTAAAAAAGCGTTAGCTTCTAGTTGGTGGTTTATCCAAGTCAATGGGATGAATAATTAGCTAGCTAACATGCTAATGCTTTTCGCCATTAAATTAATAAATTCAAGTATCCATGATAACAGTAACTCATATAACTTATTACTTCAGTGGCAAAAAGTGCTAGATCGTAGCTAGCGAATGATTCATCCCATTGATCTGAATAAACCACACCCTAGAAACTAATGCTAGCGATGGTGAAGGGTTACCAGCAGGAGGACTGGTAACATTACCGTGTTTGGCAATGAACGGAATCTGACCAATTTTGACGTGGGGAAGCTGTATTACGTCTGTGTAATGCTAAGCCTGTATCTCATGGGTTGTATCACACCAATTTTTCATCATTTATAGGATAAATGTATACACACACACACACACACACACACACACACACACACACAAACACACCAGTCAGCTACAACATTAAAACCACCCTCTTAATGTTGTAAAGGTCCTCCTTGTACTGCTAAAACAGGGTTAGAGTGGGCACTGTGGTCTGCAAGCTAAAAAGTGCAATGCACAGTAGGGCAGGGCTATTCAACATTATCCCGCCAGGGCAGGTGTGGGTACAGACTTTCATTCCAACCCAGCACTTACACACCTGACACCACTCATTAACCCCAAGAGTCTTGGCTAAAGAGACTGATTAGTATTATCGGGCGTGTAAGTGTAACAAAGTCATTATAGTTATTAGAATTGCACCACATCCTCATTCAAACATGTACAGAGTTCTACAAACTTTTATATTGAAGGATTGCTAGGAGAGCGCAAGATATTATGTGGAGAGGGTTCAAATACGTACATTCATATTTTATACTTGTGCATGTATATTTATTTTGCTCATATTTTGTCAGTTTTATTTCTTTTCCAAATGCTTTATTCTAGCTGCCTGTTTTTATTGATGGATATGCAAAATCACAAAAGCATTGTTTTGGACTGTACCATTTAGTCTCTGAACATCCTGCTCCACAATTGCTAGCTCTCTTTCACATTTTTAGCCCGAGCGTGAAGGTAACCTTTCCCCGTGCTCCGGGCAATTTTTATGTACAAACGTGCTTTATTCATGTTTCGCACTGATTTCAAAATACCTTTGTTAAATACAGGGTTCTGCATAAAGTGTCATCCTATTGTTAATTTTTTAATGCAAATTCCAAGCATTTATCATTCAAGTTTCGCTAGCGGACGTAGCCTTCTGTCCACATGTTTTAACCTTGTGCTGAAAGTGTGCTATTGTTATTCGGCAGACGCCAGCTTAACTTGTGCTAGCTTTGGCTAATGGATTACTTCTGCCGTTTCACTTTCATGCAGGTATGTGTTATTTGCATTCATAATTATGTTGTAATTGCATCCTGCACCGTATTCCTGCTTGTCATTTTGTTATTTTTCATATGAAGATAATTAATGTATGCGGGTGGATGCATGGCCACTGTGTGGACATTCATTATCTAGCTAGCGCATCTCTCATTCTCTCTTTCACATTTTTAGCCCAAGCGTGAAGATGCCAGCTTAACTTGTGCTAGCTTTGGCTACTGGATTACTTCTGCCGTTTCACTTTCATGCAGCATGAAGCATGAGAGCACTAAGAATAAATGCGCTGGAATGAAAAGTTGGAGTCCGGGTTCCTCTTATCATCCATCAAAAACACAACGCAGCTACGAAAATACACTGGTTACATAAGTGCTTGTTAGGAATGAAAGCCTGCACCCACACCGGCCCTTGTTGAATAGCCCTGCAGTAGAGTATGATGCACTGTGTGTTGTATCATCATCCTTATTTAAATATCATTGAAATTCTCAGCATCTTTTTTCACAGTCGCCTTTCTGTCAGTTTGGACCAGATGAGATAGCCATCATAGCCCTCGTTCAACCTTGGGCGCCTAAAACGAACATGGCCGGCAAGAGACACACGATCATGTTGCCTAGTGAAAGAGCATTTGGATTCTCTTATTACCGCGGTTGTCTTCCTAAGCAGCTATGAATTCTGCTTTATTCTTTCCTTTAACTCATAATGTTTTCCATTGAGCTTAAAAAAAGTGGATCGTAATTACATGATAGGACGTGATTTGTCAACTATTCGAATGCAGCCAGTGTCTTCTGCGCGTGTAAGCGAAGCTAAAATTCTACAGACTGGACGAGACCAGTTGAATGCATCCCATGTAAAAGAGAAGCATGGATAAAGCCCACCCACGCTTTCAAAATAGCCAATAGAAAAACAGGCAAAACTATGAACACTCAAAAATACAGTATCTGCAACAGTATTTTTCTCAGAGTTTTCACTGGATGGGCACTCTGGGAGGGCAAGGCTTAACTCTGTTTGGGCAATGCTGACCCCACCCCACCCACAGACACGCCCTGGATTTACAGTAACAGAAGTAGCTTTTTTTTTTTTTTTTTTTTTTGCCCTGATTAGATCTTCTGACCAGGGGTGAAGCAGCAATTTCAAAAGTGTGGGTGTTATAGGTGTAGGATGTGAGCACTGCTACCCCCGCCTTCAGCCCCCACTCCGGTCTCCACAGCAGGCCTAATTAAAATGAATGCCAAGCATTTCTTCATTTTCTTCATCACCATATGCAAATAATATTGAGTTTAAAATGTACATTGTACCATCACTCCCTTCACCCCAAGGTACTATATTCACTTGTATTTACGTTTGTACAAATTATTACTAAATTATTCCTACCCAGTCAGCAAAATTTGATGTCTGCTCTAGCCAGCTAGCTTGTTATAGATCTACATGACAAATGGGTGGCTCAATGTCACAGTTCTCAAGTAGCTCTGTAGCTAGCTACCTGGCTACTGTAGACGTGAAATGAAGGTATGCACAAATAACATGAGTGCAATACACTTCATTTGAGCCAGAAACACAAAACAAACATTGCTAGCATAAATATTGGTGAAATTGAGTCCTTATCAGGCTTTGACTGAATCGCTAACAATTTTATTAACGCGCTAGCTAGCCTGGTTAGCAAACTAACTAATAGAAGCAACGTGCAGTCCTGTTGGATTGTATCGGACCATGTGATGTGGTGTGTTTTTCCATATTAATTTAATATGATGCAACTTCACAGATTCAACCTAATTTTAATCAGCTCATTTGCTACACTCTCTCTGTTAATGTGCAAAGTTAGAAGGTTATGGCTGGTACCATTCTTGAGATGTTGAGTATGAAAGGATTGTGACTCACTCATTCACTCACTCACTTCCATTATGACCATATTAGTCCGCTATTGCAGGGAATATCACTGGGAACAGCTTGGTAGGAATATTATCATAGGGAATAATGGTAGATAAAAACTGTAATGTGATCTGCATGTCAACTTAGTGAATGGCTATCTCACGGAATGTTGCTAGGAAAATATCAGCTACACATAATCAAGCTTGTCAACATTGGTCAGCTACCGACTTTTAGCCTATTTATTCACTCATACAAAATATATTGTAGACCGAGGACGCAAGAGATGTCCTAAAAATAGCGGGGCATTTAAACTAACTCGCTAGCTAACTTGCAGTAAAAATGCCTTCTTGCAGGCAAAATAATGCTAGCTACCATAAGTTTGTCTGCCGCCCAACTTGCATTCAGAATGATTGAAGCCAATTTCATTTTATGTTAAATGACGAATGTTAGCTGACACATCACGTAATTCAAGCTGCATGACCAACAAGAAAATAACTGTCATTCTCTGATCTCTTATCAAAGCCAGCAAGTGACAGAAATTCCAATTCAGAATACAAGTATGTAACAGTGTATTTCAATCGTTTACTCTCCCATGGCCTGGTGGGTTGGCCAAATGGTTGTAATTGGCTGGATGGCCATTCAATCAATTTAAATTGACAGCCAGGTTTGGGAACTCATTCGCTTAAGTACTTCTTTTTTCAATGAGGGTAGTTTCATTTGATCAATGGAAAACGTGAGGTGGATGGAATCACATTTCTGCGAAAGTGTGGGTGTCGTAACACACCCACAGGCGTGACGCACCTGCTCCTGACACCTATATCCTCAATAACCATCATAGTGTTCATATTACTCTGCAAAATAGCAACTGATCTTGCACGTTCATAAAGTGGCATTAATTCATGTGAAGATTATACAAACTGGTCAGAAGGCCAGAGGTTTTCTGTAGTGAATCTTGAATTCAATAACAATTAGAGAAGGACTGCGCTTAATTAAGGCACTGACATTTTTTTTTCTTCATAGGAGCCACACATTGCAGAAGAGTGGCTTAAAACTTTGTTACAATTAGCTGTTATTAGTGCCAAACAGAATTCAAAGAAGAAAAAGTGGCAAACAAAAAGATTTCTGAGGGAAGGCTGAATATGAAAATATAAATAATTAAGTCACTGTTTATCATTATGTGATGTTGAAGGAGGCTGAACACTGAATTTTTGTTCTTTAAATGGTGATACATAATGGCATGAGGGGGTGGAGAAATTGAGGGGTTGCTGTTTTATACAGATGCACTCAAACCATCGCCCACCTTCAGGCATACTTTTGTGTTTATGTCTCTGTTTGAAGATACAGTAGTGCAGTGATTTTCATCGTTGGGTCTGGCGACTGCTGTGTATGCTGGTTTCTAAGTCCCTAAAAAATAGCCATTTGGGAGTAAGAAAAGGGAAATGATAGTAACGCAAACCTGCATTAAACGGGATAAATCTGCATGAAAGGGAATAAAAACAGGCTCGAGTTCAATGTAATTTGGACCCTATTGATTCACCATCATTACCAAATGTGTACCCTTTTTATAAATGTTTACAAACAAGCGCAGTCATTATCTTATTTGGTATACAGCTATTTCAGATCATACAGCATCCTACAGCAAGATAATGACCCAAAACATAAGTGCAAGCTCTGCCAGAACTACTATAGGAAAAAAGAACTAGATGGTAAGCTTGAAAACATGGAGTGGCCAGCACAGTTTCCAGGCTTAAAACCCATCAAGATGGTTTGGGATGAACTGGACAGAAGAGTGAAAGCAATGCAGCCTACAAGTGCCACACATTTATGGGAACTTCTGCAACAGAGTTGGGAAGAACTTTCTGAACAATATTTGATTTCCATTGTAGAGAGAATGCCACGAGTGTGTTCAGCTGTTATATCTGCCAAAGGTGGCTACTTTGAGTCAAAAGTTTAAAATTCTTTTTGGTTTATAAATTGATTCCATGATTTCTTTTTTAACTTCGATTGTTAATTTGTTCTATCATGTCTATGCTTTCATTCCAGAGTACAATGAGACATTAAACGGCAAAATTTTCTATTAAAAAAATGGAAAAATTGGGGTGTCCTAAAACTTTTGACCGGTAGTGTATATAGTAGTATAGGAGGGACTTGTGCAGATGTGCAGGGATGACACATATAGAGGTGGAGGAGGGACCTGTGCAGACATACAGGACAGTTATATATAGATGTGTAGGGGGGGACCAGATCTGCATGACAGGCTTACTCACTGTGGAGTTGAACCTCAGGTGGCAGATGTTGCAGGAAATGACCTGTTTCCTCTTGAGAGATGGCGGAACCCCAAACGTGTGGTTGAACACTGCTTTCTGGACTGGGTCCATCTGAGAGTGACAGAATAATAAATGAAAAACAGAAAGCATTAGGGGCCATGCTCATACAGAACCTGTTAGCCAATCCAAACAAATGTAGATCTATACGAGCCCCACCTACTCCAGGAAGCAACCACTACTTTCAATCAATCACATAACGCACTATATATGGCATAAAGCCACTGCAGCACATTATGCACCTTGATTGTAAGGCCAAAGTATTTAGTGATAAGTCTACACAAAGACTTAATGATGGTAAGGTACCACAGATAAATGATGTCACATTTCCACCACCCACAAACCCAAACTGAGCTGTCACGACCCAGACTTAACCGCTCGGTTAACCGCACAGCTCAAGTTTTGTTTCCCATGCAACAGGGACGACTTGGGAAAAGGCGTGGTTTATGTAGTTGTGTTGTGACAATGAGGACAGTAGGGTGCAACCACCACTTATGCACCACCACTTTTGTCTAAAAGGGGTCATAATATATTACTTCTCTATAATTTTTTGGTGAAAAATACTATTGTAGGCAATGAGAACAAAGAAAACATTCCCACAAGTGTATTGTGTTAAAAATATGGGTAATAAACAAAAACATCAATTTCTTATAACAATTGAAAAGTGTAAGGGTTTGCTCTATGTACCATTAAAGAGTGCACAGAGAACAGGAACAGTGGGAACTGGACTCAGGTGTGAAGATGGATCGGGTTTATTACGCCCCGGGGCAATGCAGGAAGGCAAAGTAGAACAAAGTACAAAAGAACAAGGAAACGAGATTCCTGGATAATAATATCAGTAAAACAGAGAACTGTGACGAAGGAAACAGTGCTTAAGTATTACAAATATAAATAAACAAGGAAACGAGGTGTTTGGTTACAAAAAGAGAGGCGCTGAATATAAAACACAAAGAACAGCGCTTAGATAGTTTTACAAATGCATGCGAACATGCGGGATCTAAGTCTGAACAAGACGATACTGAAACAACAGGCTTGTGAGGCTTATGAGACTTCACACCGAATGAGTGTGAAGCTCTACTTTAAATAGGGAAATGCTATTGCAGGTAGGCAATCAGGAACAAATGCAGACAATGATTGAGAGTATGGAATGTGGTCCAGGTCTTAATCAGCTGGTGAGGGCTAGAGGCGTGGCGTTACAAAAGACGTTGCAAAAATTTTTTTTTTGACTTTTGGACAGGCTAAATACATGTTTGAAGACTCAATCTGTGATTATTGATACCAAAAAATTGTTTAAACTGGTTTAAGGCAACATTATCCTGCAAAATTACCTCCGATGGTCAGTTGTTCCAGGATATCAAGTGATATGAACTTTGAGCAGTATCACTGTTTAAACACAATGGCACAACAGAATTAGCTCTCTGAGATTGTTCACAGCCTTATTGTGGCCTTACATGATGCTGAAGATGTTACATGCTGCCATGGCACAAAAAGAAACACCATCAAGTGTTTCAAAGAGACCAGTTTGCTGAAAACTAGTGGTAGTAGAGGTACAAAATGGAAGTTAAATGCCTCTGATGTTTGTTATTTGTATATGTATGACAAGTACAAAGTAAAAAAAAAAAAAAAAAAAAAATTGGCAGTTGATAGCACATGAACTCCGTGATGATATTAATAGTGCCAGAAGTGAAGAGAAGAAAGTATCTAGCTGTATTATTGCCAGACACCTGTGTGAAAATAGTCTGATTGGTTGTGTTGCTGCCAAAAGCTGGCAACATCAAAAAGAGATTTGAGTTTGCCAAGAAATTCAAGGATTGGACTCCAATGGACTGGGAACAAGTCCCTTGGACCGATAAATCAAAATTTGACATTTTCTCACTCAAACACAGAACTTATGTACATTGAATAGTTGGATAACATTTCAAAAATGACTCTTTAACCCCTTCAGTAAAACATGGAGGTGGTAATATTATGGTTTGGAGTTCAGTCTGCTCAAAAGGAGCCGATGATCTCATAAAAATCGATGGGATCATGTATCAAAAGCAGTATCACAGCATCCTTCTTCGTATGCCATCTGGCAAGAGACTGATCGGTCAAGGATTTTATTTTCAACAAGATGATGACCTTAAACACACTTCTAAGCTGTGCAATAATTATCTCAGTCAAAAAGAAACATCTGGTGACATAAAAGTTATGATTTGGCCACTCAAAGTCCAGACCTTAATCTGATTGAGCAAATCGATATTGTAACATCAAAATAATCTCCTTGGAATGAACTTCAAACCATATGGAATGGTCTAGTGAGTGAGAAAATAAAAAAAATGTGAAAACTATGCCTGGAAGATTAAATACTGTTATCAAAGCAAAGGGTGATCACACCAGATATTGAACTTTTCTCTCAAAATGACATTATTATTTTTGGTTTTACTATATATATTGTTATCTGTTTACCTATTTTAATTTATATGATCCAATATTACATGAAATAAATACTTGAATTGTATTATTCACTCAATTCTGTTAAGTGTATAATAATCTCTGCACGCTACTGTATATTTCGCCATGACAACTTTAGATGTCAAGTATGCTAATACATGTCATGTAGCTAACATTATTTTAAAATATCTGACTGTGCTTCAGCCATGCTATGTAAACCTACTAACCCCAGACCAATTGTTTTGTGTGAAACAGAAAAAATTGAACTCTAAAGGCAAATGATAACCACAAAACCCAAACTCGCGTTTTTACAAATGAGCACACAAGGTCATAACCTCTAAGATTCAGATACAGAGTAGAGCGAAATCAAGAGCGATATAGCTAGTCTATACATGGCACTGAAATATGATTTCCATTGTTTTGAATGATATTCCTGTATGTCTGAGCTTTATCACATGAGAGAAGCATTTGTCATTTAGGTTTTGTGTGTTTCATGATACCAGAGTGGAAGAATAAACATATGTGAACAAATATTTGTTAAATGTCCACTGTAACCGCAGTTTGAGGATGCATTGAATATCAATGCATGCTTGAGCCAATCAGTTCATGAATACGTTAACACGGCCCGGATGTGGGTGGGTACCACAACGCTTTGGCCTTGCTGATGCAGGGCTGAAAGTTTCATAGTAGGGGCTGGGATGCGAGTTTCAGATATCGAAGGTGGCAGGGGAAGAGTTATTAATATTCATGAAAGAACCACTACCTGATTGGCTTACTTGAAGCACTTGAAAATGACTGACTAATCTCAGGAAGATGACCATGTCAGACTTGGAATGTATTATCGGCCAATAAGATAGTGGTTATTTAATGAATATTAATGAATCTGTCTCTGCCATGCTGCATTTTGGAAATTCGCGGTCAGGCCAGCGCACATTTAATGCATATGGAGACACAGCAATGCAGTCGGCTTGTCATGGTTCAGTACGCCTCAGCACCATAGTGGAAATGTAAGATTACAGTCGCAACACAGCAGGCTGTTTGTTCCTATGTCACTGCAAGAGGTTTTGAAAGAGTGGTGTCGCTCAATTTGCCTAGTGGCAATACAGGAAACCAAAAGCCTTCCAGAAATTCAGGCTGGTGAAAAATAACAGAGGTAAACAGCATAAAATAAATATTTATATGCTAGAGCCTAAATTAAGTATGTCTCATTGCTTGAATGTCATTTGAAGCACAGCAAACCTATGAGGGTTAACATTTTTAGTGGTCATGTAGACTGTTGTCCCAAGGCAAGAATTTCCATCCAATCAAATTACAAAGAGATTGCTGCTTGGATGAGGTTATTAGGTTAATGAGGTGCGCTAAAAATAACAAGAAATTAATTTAATCAGGTCAGCAGCATCCCAGCAGTGTACCATGAAGTACCTCCACAAATGAAAAAATATGAACTAAATATAGTGATATTCATCATAGCTATAGTGCAAAATTATGGCTGTTATATATTTTTGAGCTGTAAAATTTTTATTGAGGGACCAAGCGGTTAAGATTTAGGGGGATCTATTGACGGGAATATTCAGCAGTATGCTTTCATTAGAGTATTACCACATGAAAATAAGAATCATTGTGTTTTTGTAACCTTAGAATAAGCCCATTGTATCAACACTAGGAGTGGATCCTCTTCCATGGAGCATGCCATGTTGCACCGCCATGTTTTTACAGTAGCCAAGAGCTGAAAGACCAAAAACTGGCTCTAGAGATGACCTTTTGTGTTTTTAACGAGTTTCGTGACCACCGTGGGTTCTCCTCACAGAGTAGAATGTATAAAAAGATGGACAAAGCAACCATGACGTCACGCATTGGTTTCAGCATACCATTTAGGAAGTCTTGATTTTAGCCAGTTGAACAACGCCATTTTGTCATTTTGAAACCAGATGTGATGCCTATTGGACGAGAGCATAAATTGAAGATCCAGGGTGGAGTGACGGGTGGATTTATGGGTGGATCTGACCATATCTGACGAGGACCAGAGGATAGCCACGCCTCCAAAGCATTTCTGGCTTTATCCTTTATTCTAGTCTATATAAGACCATAATTTACAAAAATGAACATCATGATATATCGAAGGAGACTTGAAACTTGCAACAGATACAATACATTAATGTGGAAAATCATTATTGAAATAATAAATCAGGTGGGAAATAGAGTCATTTTCTCATAGACTTCTACAGCATTGATCTTCTTTCTGCAACCACCGACATTGGCATCTGCTGGCCATTAAATAAAATGCAATTTTAAGGCAATTCCACGTTAGCTTCACTTTTCAGACCCGGGTGCTGCGTCCATCTTTTTATACAGTCTATGGCTCTCCTCCATGCTTGGAAGGGGAGGATGAGGGGAGGAGTTAAAAATTATTACTACCTGTAACTTCACTACCAGTTGGCTCTAAATCCTGCACACAGGTCCTTTAATGGAGCTATGTCACAATTACTAAGCATGCTCAGAACGTACATCCCAAGAAAGGGAATCTGCTTGACTGCAAGCATAATCTGATTCCATCCTGGCCAATCTGTCTTTGTTTGCGTTGTATTTATATATTTTTGTTACTCCGGCATTATGGTTTTTATATTCAGGAGCTTTCCATGGAAATTCGAGGATTCAAAGTGCTATTTTAAGCTGTAGCCAAGGGATACGAAGAATGTAAGCTGGTTTGCCATCAATAATAAACATACGGTAGAAGAACAAAAATACCTTCTAGATTTTGACTTGCAGTTGATTGGATTTACTTCGATCAAAGTTGCGAGCATGCGCAGCAGTCATGACACAGCTCCTTTAATTAGTAAGGGCTGCCTGGGCTACTGTTTCTCCAAAATACAAGCAGTTTTCATGGACCCATCAAGAGAAACCAAATAGGCAGCTTCTGCCACCATGCAGGTATTAAGAGCAAGGCTCATAGAGACCTCACTGAACACTCAACACACTTTGACTAATCAAAGCTGGGGCATTCACACTAAACGCACTTTATCAGTGTGGGAAATGTAAGGCATGCCTGTCCTGATTTTTTAAAGCCTACGCCGTAAAAAGTTCTGGATTCTTCATTTGTGCAGTTGCGAAGTAACACTCTTGTCACTCACTTTACAAACATTTTGAACAATGTTATCGGCTCTGGTAAACTAATTCCATCTCAAAGTCTGGTGTTTTGTCTGTTTTTTTTTTGAAATAACAGATTAGTGGTTGGGACTTGCTTTTGCTTTTTTAACAAAAATAAAACTCCACCCCTGCCTCCAAATGATTGGTCAGCAGGGAAAAAACTGACAATTACGTGAAACGCTTCTTTATGGAAGCACCTCAAAGTAGGATTTTTTTCAGCTGGAAGCGCACCTAAAAACAGCAAGGCACCTGGAGCATTTTAAAGGAGCATTTTCACCAGGTGCACAGCCAGTTAGTTATTACAAGCCATTTCAAAATCTTTCCCCTCTTGACATCATATGGGGGAGTAACCAACCAGAGGCAAGGCGAACTGATCAACTTCAACCAAGCAGTCAATCAGATCTCATTATTCTGGGTGGTCCCCCTTGTAATGTCAGGAAGGGGAGATTTTGAACTGGCTCATAATGGCTAATTAGCTGTGCACCTGGTGGCATAATAGGGGACCTTTAATGCATGGCACGCAGCACTCAAAAACAGCATCCTGAATGCTTCAAATCATTGAAAATATTGACAAAAAGGGTGCCCCACATCGATAAAGCGCGTTTGGAGTGAACGGACCCGAACACATGCAACGCATATGGACGCCACGTGAAGGCAAGCACCAAAATTATAGGTTAAAGAAAATGCATATGTCGTTTAATGACCAAAAGCTAAATTTGAAACAATAGAAAATGACTAGGGCTGGGGAATATTTCAGCATTATACCAATATCATGCAACAAGATAAGATACCATCTGGGATTTTGGATATCATAATATAACTCATTGTCTTTTCTAGATTTAAAGGCTGCATAGCAGTAAATAAATGCAGTTGTCTGCACTCATTACATTCTTCTAGCTGTTGCCTGTACCTATTTTGTAGTCATATCCATATTACTAATAGCTGGTAATCAAAAATTACAGGATGTAAATTTTTTGTGAAAGCACAAATAGTTATCCGCACAATATCGCCAGAATATTGATAGAGGTATCTGGTCAAAGATATTGTGGTATTTGATTTTGCCCATATCGCCCAGCCCTAAAAACTAAATTTATATTTGTTGATGCATCTTTTTTTGCGATCTTTAAATGAGATGAATGCATTATTCAGGATTAGAAGCCTGCATTATTCAATGCAGGCAACCAGTCATTAATCCGCACACCTCATTGCTCAAGATGTTGCTCTGTGGAGGCCAACTCCATCTAGTTTGGACAATAGGAGGAAGAAGCTGACAGGGCACAAAGTTTTGAAAGAAAAAAGAGAAATTTTAAGCAGAAATTAGGGCAAATACGCACATGGGTGAAGCAAGACTGGTGGGCTGAACTTTAACTTTACACTGAAAATCTTTGGGAAGTCTTCAAGCTTGCGAATCTTACTTTGCAGAGACTGAAAGGTTGATGCTAGTTGGAAAGTCAAGTTTGAGTTTAACATGGCAAGCTATCTCAGCAGACCGACAGTAACCAATGTAAGATAGATTACAACATTTGCTATAATCTACAGTATATTTGCCATTGCTCCAGAAAAATAGCAAAAACTGTGATTCATTTCCCACTCCTTAACATTAATGAAAGGCAAAAATTGCCAACTCTGAATAGCCCCACAATGCAATCAGCAGCCAAAGTGCCCGCTACCAACCTTTCCCAAATAAGCAAACTGGGGTTTTTGCCAACAATTAATTATAATTTAAATTGAAATTAAATAAACAAAATGTGACAAAGGTTCATAACCAATATATAATTTTGAATTCAGCGATAACTTCAGCCGTGAAGATGTAGATGGCAGAGGATGGGAAAGCTAAGGAGAACAGATAAAGAGAACTGGTAATGGATGCCAGAGGCATGACTGTAGAAGCTTGGTACGCTTGGCTGGCTGAATTATCACATTTTAAACCTTAATTATTCTGAACTTTTTCTGATTTACTTCATATGATTAGCAATCAAAATGGATGCACTCAGTATCTAAAATGAATCAGTAGAATGACTGGAGACCATTATTGCTTTCTGAACTCTAAATGCTAATGAAACTACACAGAATTGCAATCATTTGTTTACAAGGATCACTGAAAGTAAAACAGTTACTGCAATAAAATTATTTATATACTACAGGATGTGACAATAAATTTAATGTTTGTCTAATGTTTAAACAATTATGTCATTTTAACCTTCGTGCAGTCAAATGGTCAGGGTAATGTCCTTTCACTTACGGTTAATTTTAATGGCAAGGTGCATTTTGCCCAAGAATGCTCAAACTTTAAACCAGAACTGTATGTTGTGCATTTACAGTATACTGTATGTACATGTGTGTAAGCGTGTGTTGTGTGTGTGTGCTGACACTGAAACTCAGCGTGATTTTGAGAGACTGGCTGGGAGGTGGAGGATGATTGCTGGATGCTATGAGTGAGGTTTACTGTAGCCTATAATTGGGGCCATGCTACTGTCTGCTATCTCTCATCGTTAGGCTCAACACTTTAGCGATTTCCCATCATGACAAAATACCGTGAAAGTGTTGACTCCGGTTATATGGTTACGATGCATCCTATGCTGGATGCTTCTTGCCTGCTTTTTTTGTGGGTTGACTTTCCTAACCTGCTTAAATTTTAGCAGCACCTCAAAACTCCTCACAAACTGCAGAAGCCATTTTCAGTTCCCCCACTGAAATGAGCAAATAAATATATAAAGTTTTTTTGTTGCTTGATTCTAACCATCTATTTTGGACAACAATAATAATTGGTTTAGTGTAGTGGCTCTCAATGTCATTCCTAGGGCCCCCTGTGTATGCAGGTCTTTGTTCCAGTCACAACTGCAATCGAAGGATTTTAACAAGCTGTTAATTTGTCTTAAGTATGAGCATTTCCTGTTTAAAGCAGTAATTTACCTGCAATCAGAAATATCCATGCATGCCATGCAGAAAAATAAAAGACCCTTGAACATATTGAGCACCTCTCAATACTTATATATACTTTTACCATATAATAGGCAAACTCATAGTATGTCCAAATCCTGTGTATATATCAAACCGTAGGCAATCCATACCCAATTGGCCTACTGCATTTGGAAGTATTATGCTGTTTGTGACCAGTACACATTATATGATCCCATTAGGTTACGAGTGCTGAGATGACAAACCATTTTCAAGATGACAGGGCAGTGACACCTCTCCGTAAATGTAAGTACCTGTAAGGTAGCTCGAATCTAGGTCTACCGTTTCATCTGTCCATCTGTCTGTCGTCTGAATGTCTGTCTATATATTTTGAGAATTTGAAATTACCCTGAAGCTTTTGGGTATCATGTCATGAAAACGAGGCTACGCACAAGTTGAAATCATGTGACTGAGCTGACTGACAGAGTTTAGTTCTTAAGTTCTCCACCTAGGTCGAGGGAGGCCCGAGTGTATGGCTACTTAGTGTCAAGTTATTAAATTGACAAGGACAAGAAACTGGGAGAGCCCAGCTCCCCGTGGCCTCCGGGAGAAAATGTCACAGTAGGCAAGCTATGTAATGCTGGTCAGAATATAACAAAATGTTTTTTCAATAACGAAAGTCTTTCAGGGACATAAATGTGGAATCTACAACTTTGGTTCAAAGTAATACATGGTGGAATCCTGAAAACAGCCTGTAATTCCACCAACAATGAAGAAGACCATTTTCCTGTCTCACCATGAGAAGGGCTCCATCCACACAGTGAGGACCTCGATTGGCTCGCTGAGTCTGGAGCAGAAAACCAGCACGGTGCCCTGCCCTCAGCCCCATGAAACATGGTTGGAATGAACTAGAAAACTGACTTCAAGCTAGGCATCGTATCCCAGCATAATGGCCAAAAATCAGTATTATTTTTCTGATTAGAATGGTAATGAAAAACCCAAAGCAAAAAAAAAAAAAAACATCATCAAGTGGAGGCCATTATGGCTGCAAAGGGAGGATAAACTCCATATTTTCATATCCATGATTGTGAAATGAAACTGCCTGGAAAACTCAGAGTATCTTTTACTCAGAGAGTCAAATTTGAGAGGGTGATGTCCAATCTTGTTCAAATGAAGGTCAGCATAGGCACAGGTTTTTGTTTTTGCAAAATACTACAACTGTTTGAATAACATTATCAGAAATACAGGTAAAGTGGAGTTAAATGATGTTCTATTTAGGTACTAAGGAGCAGCCTTGGTGAGCAAAATGAG
Organism: Gymnothorax javanicus; assembly: GCA_029692085.1. Classification (NCBI taxonomy): domain Eukaryota; kingdom Metazoa; phylum Chordata; class Actinopteri; order Anguilliformes; family Muraenidae; genus Gymnothorax; species Gymnothorax javanicus. The sequence goes on from CM056206.1 coordinate 33,235,953, forward strand.
TGCAAATTAATTATATACTCAGAGCCATTAAAAGCATACAGGTGAGGTATGTACTGCATTTACCACTAATTGAAGAATCAATCGATTTTTATTGCTTTTACAGCGACATACGAGTGAAAATAAAGAAAAGTGTGTGGTTTTGTAATCCTGATGCTCGGCACATGGACACGCTGAGCACTTCAGTAGTAACGAACATTGAGTTGTTTTTGATGTGTACAGTGATGTTTGACTTGTGATTTTGGGCATGTTCAATAGCTTACATAAAGCCAGCAAAAACACAAGACCCCTCATCTCACAACCAGTTTGGGTTGCTGTCCAGAATCTGTCACATGCATGCTGTAACCAGATGTGGCGCTCTTGAACTACAGTGGTCATTCGTGGCTGCCGTAAGCAGGAACGGTCAGCGACAGGGCCTGTTTTCCGTTCTCGGACAGACAGCTGACTGATTGTTCACCAGTGACAGTGCAGATGATGCACAGAGACCTGCCAGTAACATGCCAATAGCTCTTTTTCTCTCTCTTGTGTCGTAAGCCGTGCCATTTTCCTGATGCAGTAGCATTTTTTTGTTGGCTTTATGCAAGCTGTTAAACACACCCAAAAGAACAAGTCAAGCATCACTGTACACGTCAGAAACTCACTGTTCATTATTACTGAAGTGCTCGGCGCATCCATGTGGCGGGCGTCGGGATTGCAATACCACATGCTTTTCTTTATCTCTACTCGTATCTCACTGGAAAAGCAATAAAAATTGATAGATGCTTCAATTTGCAGCAAATACAGTAAATGCCTCACCCGTGCGTTTTTAATTGCTCCGAGTATATATTGCTGGCTAGCAATACAATTTCGCGAATTTTCAAAGTATCCCTCAAGTGACAAGCGTTTCCCTTTTCAGCCACTTTTTAAATAATTTTTTCTTCAGACTGTCAAGACACCAGTGTCCATGCACTTGGCCAAAACAACACCCAGAGTCCATACCCACTCTTTACGGATGGGACTAAACAAAGACAATGAATGACGTAAACAAGGACAGTTAGTGGTATGTATAAGGATACTTTAACGTCACAGTTCAAGAAACAGTTGCTACTGAGAGATCCATAGGTATTTGGCCAAAGACTCCAAATTAAAGGGTTGCAGTGTGTCCACGGTTCACTCCATGTGGACGTCCTTGCCACCTCAAATCAACATGCATATGCACACTGTCAACCTTACCTCGACAGAATTCCAATCCATATGAAATTAACTGTAGGATTTAGAGCCCCCTAAAGCTCAGTTGCCTTCTCACAGACCAACCAGTATATTTTTCTCATGCTTCTGGTTTGCATGAATGGGCTCAGTAACAACCAGGAAGAGTAGAACTCACAGTGTTGAAATTGGGGAAGAGGCTGAGAGCGGATGAGCCGTTGAGGTGAAAGGGAAGAAATTGCTTGAAGTCCAGCTGGGGTTGAACTGGGGAGCGTCCCGGTGCTGGTGAAGGTGGCAGGAGGGAGCTGCTCTGGGTGGGGTTACCTTCACAGGCCAAAAAATCACAGGGAACATTTTCAGGAAGATGCACAGACTACAAATGAGCCAATCCATAAATGATCCAATACTGGACTAGAAAAAATTAAGCTGTCACAGTATTTCGCTTGGAGCAGGTTTTCTATTTTGCCTTGACTATTCTGCCCTACAAAGCCTAAGTGCAGTAACTACATATTGGGTAAAATGTGATTTACATAGTTTTGGGCCTGAAAGTATATGGAGGTCAGGATTTATTTGGATAGAAATTATACCTTGGTAAATCGGTTAACCATAATCTATCATAGATGTGCTAACTATTCATTTGTTGGGACAGCAAATAAACTCCGAGGTCATTTTTTACCGTTGAAATTATTGCGTAGTTACTGCACTTAGCCTTTGTAGGGCAGTATTGATAATCAACCCTTGTCCCAGATATCTAACAACCAGGAGGTTTTCATTTCATGATAAAGATAGTATGCCATACCTCAACAAGATCTTATGCTGTTGAATGGCATGTACTTGGTTGCAACTTGTTCAGACCTAATGCTTTTTTCTTATTATATGCAAAGTGAAGCAGACAAGTGCAGTGTATCTCATACAGCTTGCATTATGGCGTGAACATGCTGGAAGGCTATGATGATATGGTACTGCTCACTGGAATATAGCATTAAGAATGTGAATAAGTAACACCGTGTTCTTGCATTAGTTCTTTAGAGATAGTATTCAGGATCAAAAATAAAAATCATGATTAAGTGGTTGAATCGGGTGTCATAGAGTTGAGATAAGACAAAATCTGGCACCCATGCAGGTCCTTTTCAAATTGTGTTTCACTGTATTAAGGAGGTGCTTTTTATGGGGTCAGATCAGACTCATCATGAATAAATGCACAAATGTACTTTGGGATTTATATATAAAGTACTCTGTCCACAAAAATATTTTCCAATGCACACATAAATATTAATATGTGCAAATAAATATTTAAGAAATCCACTAATAAAAAATAAGTTTCAGGAATGCATTTCAGATACACAAATATTTTTGTTTCAACTACCTGTAAATAAATGTAATAAAATCCAAATGAGTTTTGAATGAAAATGAAAAAAAATTTTAATCTCTTTGCACTGACGTGGACACTAGCATCCATGGAACTGCTCAACAGATGCATTCAGTTTCAGTAACCTTACAATATCGGGTAGACGCAAAATATATATTGAATATTCATAAGAAAGCAGTGCCCGTAAAATACAGTATTCAGAATATGGACGTGTTAAATCCTGCCACTATTGCACAGAAATTGTATGAATTTAGCTCCTTGACTGAGCCTGATCTGCAAACAGTCTGCGATATTTGCCAAAAGCCAGCAGTTGATAATTGTCTTTCACAAGGGGAAAAAAAATTGGATTTCATCATGGCTGGAAGCTAAAGCCACAAAAGCCCTGAGGTATGGCAATTAAGTACTGAAAAAAAAAAAAAAAACACATTTTCTGAAGCAAAAATTCTACATGGTATTGATACCAAGTCATTCCACTGTCCATTGAGATCAAAAAAAAAAAAATACGCAACCATTAATTTACCCATAGACATGTTCCTCGCATGATTCAGTGGACAGTCATTACCTCAGACAATCTCTCTTGGATATACTGTCTGAGTATTACTTGCTGACATTGTACCGCACAAAAGCCCAGCAGTAGTTCATGCCCACTTTAAACTTTCCTAGTCATTTTTTGTTGATTGAAAAGCATTTTATCCAAGAGAGGACAGTGTGAACTTTCCAACCATAATTGACAGAAATTGATTGGGCATCCAGAAAAAAAAAAAAATAAACCCTTGTGTAACAGCAAATTAGGTTGCATCTTCTCAACTTTGTGCATTTGAATTAGGCAAGCACATTGAAAGATACTCTTTATGTTGCAAATGGCAGGGTGTCACAATTTTTACGACATGGAAAAGCTATGTAGCCATTTTAAAGACAAGTCCATCGCTAGTGAGTTCAAAGAGGAGAGGACTAGAGGTTTTCCTGAGCCTAACAGGATTCACTCTCTGGAGGAGGAAGACTATATTATCATGGGGAGTGTCAGGCTTGTGAACAAAGGGTCTGCCCAAAAAATCTTCACAGGGTCTTGGTAAAAGTTTGTTCAGAACTAAGGGCAGCTTTCAAGAGCAAACCAAATTGAAGACAAAAATTCTCAAAAAAGGTAGAGAACAAGCCGTTCTCAAAAGACAGGTTTCCAATATACATTAAAGTTCAGGAAAACAGAAGCTCACACAGAGCTTAGGTCAAACACATCAAGCAAAGACTGAGACAATCTGACAGAAAACGCCAGCATGTTAGGTAACGATCTGGAACCAGATGCAAGAACCAGGAATTGCAGTAAAATAGGATCTTTATTGGAAAGGGGGCAAACCCCCGCAGAGCAGGAAGCAACGGTACAAAGTCCACAATCCGGGTCGTAAGCAGGGCACCAATCACAGAATTCGTAGTCAGACAAAAGAAGGTTCGATACACAGAAGTAGCAAGCAAGCCAAAATCAAAAATCAGGGACGGTCCAGTCAGAAGAGAATCACTAGACAATACAAGGCAAAAACAAGCGTAGCACAGGCAAACCAAGAGAAACATTCTGACGGGGAATTGCTGTGAAAAGACTGCTTAAGTACACTCAAGGGAAGTCACATGCTATGATCAGGGACAGGTGAATGGGATCAGACTAATTACATGGGAGCAAACACGAGGGAGAACCTAACCACATGAAATTGGCAAAAGCCAAAATGCGGACAGGGATCACGAGACAGCCTATGACAAAACATACAGCTCCGGTTAGGGAGTTCTAATGTGCACAGATAATGAGAGGCAGGACAGAGTAGAGCAGGTGCGGAGGATCCGCTGGATTGCAGCAAAGACAAAGAGAAGGCAAGAGGTGGAGACTAGAACAGGGAGAGTGCTGAGAGCTTGTTAATCAATTAGTAAGTGCAGCTATACAATCCCTGGTGCTCGTTAGTAAGTTAGTATTATATAAAATGTTAGTCTTGGTTAGTAACTTTAACAGAATAACAAACTGTTAGTATTGGTTAGTAAAATAGAAAAGCAAGGCGAAGGAAGCAAACGAGATTAGAAGGAATGTTTGAAACCCAGAAATCATGAAATCACCTGAACATGTGACATGCAGGACTGGGGAGAAGCTGTAGCTTAACAAAAGACCAGACAGGGGAGACAAAGTGCAATGAAGGGCATGAACAAAGACATGGACCGCAGAGTAACAGAAATGTGGATCTGGCATGGCAAAAACGAAAACATGGCAAGGAACAAAAACTGAACAGAACATGGCAAAAACATAACAGGCAAGGCAGAAACATTACAGGGCAAAGCAGAAACAATGACAGACATGGCAAAATCAGAACAGGAATGGCAGAATCATAGCACAGCAAACATCAGGATTAAATAGACTGGGGGAAATTATGGAATAAAATACAGGTGAGAGCAAAGCATGGCAGGAAACAGACAAAGACAGGACATGGGGCGGAACTACAAGGGCACATAGACATCAAAATAAAAGTACAGATTATATGTACACTAAATAACCAGTAGATGGACCTTGAAAAATAGAAGTCCAGAACACAGATCTAAATTCTTTGTTTTCAATCACGTCCTTAAAATCGGTTTCGCCACTCATTGCCGACATTTTAGTTGATATACAAAGCATACAAAGCATTTAAAGTCGAGCTGAAACAGCATTTCGAGAGTATCTAACTTCCATATCGTGATGTATTTCCAAGCGAAACAGCATAGACAGGTGGGACATAACATTGGGCGGAATTTGATTTGACCGTTGAAAAGTGGGTGTACACCGACGGGACAGCAGTATCCGTCAGGGAGAGAGAGGCGAAGCCCATCCTATGCTCCATGTAGTTGGTGAAGCAGTCCACTGTAAAATGCCTTGTGCATAATCTGGAGCTGTCACAGATATCACCTTCCTCAAAGTGAATAAATTCTAGCCAGCAGGTCCGTAGCCACGGTATTTTGGGGAAACAAAACAAAGTTTGAGGTGGCGAACACCCAAAGACGCACTGACGTACCATGCTAGCTAGCTAACGAATGAATCTTAGTACTGTGCCGCTAAAAGTTTAAGATTGATTGACGGGTTGATGTCGTGATATTATTGGTTGAAATTGGTTGGTATTAGCTTACGTAAGCACAAGACATATTTTGTTTTACATGAAGAAAAGATGATTGAATTTTTACATAAGAATACAAAGAAACAGATTTTTTGTAATTTTTTTTTGTCATTTATGGTTAAATAGATACACAATATGACCGGGGATGTGATCTAAAAGGGTTAAAAAGGCATTTTTAATTTCAGCTCGACTTTAACTTACAGCAACAGTCTCCCCAGACAGCACAGCTACGTGGCGTCGATGTAGGCACAACATCGCTTGGAGATAGTGTGCCCATTAGTAAGTTGTTGCAGAGACATCGCTTCTGTCTGGCTGATATTTCCCCATTGTAGATGTGATGTTTATCTTGCTGCATCACAATGCATCAACAGAGGCATGCTTTTACCATTTGTCTGCGTTTTTTCAGAGCATAAAAAAGCCTTTTCTTTTAATCAGCTGGTTACTGAAATAAGTGGTCTGTTGAACAAATAAGACAAAGGGAACCAATAAACAATTTGAAATTGGCCTCATAGAAAACCATTCGCTTTAATGAAGAAGTTGGGCGCAGCTATATGGATGCCAGGTGCTTCACTTTAGGTAATGTAAATATGAAGTCATCAGCAATCTAGTGTCTTAAATGTATATATCTATGCCTACGACTCCAACAAAGCCTCGCATCTGCTGTTTTCCTTATTTGATTTTAATGTAGGCTATCTTTTGGCATTGTCTGTCAATGTTATATGAATAGTAGTATACGATATTTTTCAGTTGAAAAGCACGTATTTAATGCTGATTGGAGTGTGATTGATGATGTGCACTCTCGATCAGAAGCTCTGTTTATTGTTTATCCTCTTGTGTAGCCCAGGTTGCCTCCCATGTTGCTGAGGCAGTTCACTTCTATATTAAATACAAACAAAAATTGCTGTTGTTTGGTGAATCAATAGAGGCACTGGTAAAAACATATCTGAAACTTACTTTTGAGTGCCGTGCGTCTGGCTTTAGCACAAATAAAGGCTACCATTCATCCACGAGCCCCATCACTGAATGATTCAGCTGCCACTGCGCAAGCTCATTCTTATTTAAAGGGAGTTCCTGATAGCGTAGGTTAATGAACAGGGCCACTCCTAATGCAACCTTCCTATTCGTCCTTACGCCTATATATACCTCCTACATTCCCACAATCCCCGCTCGTCTCGTTTCTACGTCCCTCCCACCCTTCCCCTCTCCAAGAAGGAAGCAAGAAACAGCCACCACCTGGGACCCCGGGGGGCTTGGGAGCCACACAGACTCCAACAAGAGATGCGAGCCCCACCCTGAGTCTCGCCACCTGGGGGGCGCCCAACGTCCGCACAATCACAGACCAAGTCCAACACCACAACCGCCCCCATCTCCTATCCGCCTGATCTCCTATCCGCAATCCCACCCAATACCCTTCCCTACTTTTGGAGTGGTCCAGAATTCATTAAAGAGTTAATATCAGCCAATCTCCACCCTACATTCCTCTTATTTTTGAAAATGAAACGTGATTAAAAGCTGATCTCGCACCCTGATACTGACTTCGCTGTGGCGTAGGGTGCTTTGTCTCTTGTAGCATTATGACCTAAATGTTAACCTTTGCTGATAATGTTGTATATAGTGGCATGTTGCTCCACGTGACAATCTGTTTTAGAATTAATACCACAATCAACGAAATAGAATGTCTGGTTGTATGCTATTGTACGACCCCAATTCCAAAAAAGTTGGGATCCTGTGTAAATTGTAAATAGAAACTGAATGCAATGATTTGCAAATCTCATAAACCCACATTTTATTCACAATAGAACATAGACAACATGTCAGATGTTGAAAGTGAGACATTTAACCATTTCATGAAAAATATTACCTCATTTTGAATTTGATGGCAGCAAAACATCTCAAAAAAGTTGGGAGAGGGGCAACAAAAGGCTGGAAAAGTAAGTGGTACTAATAAAAAAAAACAGCTAGGGGAGCATTTTGCAACTAATTAGGTTAATTGGCAAAAGGTCAGTAACGTGACTGGCAGGGGTGCAGATCTGATGTCAACACTGGGGGGGACAGCTAGCAGTTAGCAGCTAGCCAGTTAGTGCTAAACTAGCTTCTAGCGAAGTTACTTCACTACAGGTGGCAAACAGAGTCTGATTACGTTTTTAAATCATTTAAAGGCACACTACTTGTCTTGAAGTATTCAACTTTCGATCAAAATTACTCACAGAAAAACATCTGCTTCTGCACCAAATTACCAGAGCACCAGTCGACAGCCACTTTCCAGAGCTGTGAGAAAGAGTGAGGAGGTCTTTTTTTTTTTTTAAAGCCTGTTGACGTCATCAGCGTCTGTGTAAGAAACTACCCATTCAGTTGCATTCTAGTGGAGGAGGCCAGAGATGGAATGTGGAGTGAGAAATATAAACATTGTCAAACATTATTTGTTCCACCATTTCAATCATTTCTTTTTAGATGTGAATCTAAAATGTGAAGAATGTGAAGTCCAAAAATATATTTGTTAGATTTAGATCATTTAAGGTATTTTTATTGGGGGGGACAATTCATTTTTTCAGAAATTGGGGGGGACATCCCCCTAAGCCCCCCCCCCCGGATGTGCACCCATGGTGACTGGGTATAAAAAGATCGGATGCGGACGCAGAAAAAAAAAATACAATAATGCAAGCTTAGGGGTCACGGATACGGATTGATCCTCGCAACTGATCCAATTAACACTTAGTTGCTAATTTGAGGCCCTAAATGGGTACAGATTTGGAGATATAATGCGCTTTAAAGCGAAGCGAGAACACTACCAAAATCCGTCTGATGGCAAGACCCGAGTGGAACAGGTCAAAAATGGGGAGGTATAAATTGCCTGATTTGGCTTGTGTGCAAAGGGATTAAAGAAATATTTTTATGGATTTCTATTATATATATTTTAAACAAAAAAATTTGTGTGTATCACAAATACACTCACAAAACCTTTTTTTAAATACATGATAAATATTACTGTGTGCATTGGAAAATACATTTTTTTTGTGTAGAGGGTCATTTATAAATAAATCCCGAAGTAAATTTTTGAATCCTTCTGTGTGCTTTCATTCATTATGAAACTAATCTGACCCAATACCTTTTGAGCTCATGGACATATGGACAAGCTCACATGCTTCCACATATATATAAAGCCAAGTAAATGCCCACAACTGTGCACACAGGCAGATGCATTCGCTCATGTACACACACAACCAGGCATCCGCACTCATGTACACAAACAGGCAAACACTTGCACTCATGTACATACACAAACAGGCAATAAGTCCCATGTGCACGAACACATACACATTGGAAGACACTTGGACTCATGTACACACACAGGCAGACACTTGCCCTCATGTACACACACACAGGCAGACACTTGCCCTCACGTATGCACACACAGGCAGACACTTGCACTCGCAAGCAGACGCTTGCATTCATGTGTACACACACACACACACACACAGGCACAAACTCATGTACACAGTCATTTAATGACAGAATTCTACACCAAACAGAATGAGAATTATCAAATTTCCAATGGACTGTAGAGATTTCCAATTTTTCGCATGGCTAGATTTAATAACTCTCCTAGGGGGGAGGGGGGTGGCGTCCGCTGCAGAGGATCAACAGATCAATCAGAGCGTCACGGCGGGGTGACTCAGCTCACACAAAGAGCACACTGCAGGAGCAGGCCCGTTGAGCACCACTGAACACCGATGAGCCAGAACATTAAAACCACTCACAGAAGAAAAAATGATGTTGATTTTCTGATAACAATGGCGCATGTCAAAGACTGCAGATAAACCTAAGACTATAAGCGGTTTTGACAGGGGCCAACTTTTTATGGTCGGACAAGTGGATCAGAGCATCTCCAAAATGACACAATGTCTAGGGTGCTCCCAGTCAGCAGTGGTGAGAACCTACTGACCGTGGTCCCAGGAGGGACAAGCCCCAAACTGGCAACAAGGTGTTGGCCAGGCCCATCTATGCACAAGGCCAAAGAAGGCTATGCCATCTGGACTGAACCAACTGAAAAGCTAAACAAGTTGCAGATAATTTTAATGATCCGTGAGGATTGTGTCACAACACAGAGTGCATCACACCCAACTGTTTAATACGTTGTAGCTGCTGAACAGGTTGGAGTGCCTTTTCTAACCCTTGTCCTCCGCAGAAAGAACCTACAATGGGCACGAGAGCATCGGCAAATGTTCCGATGGCTTGGTTATTTGATACGCCAAATGCAGTGGCTGGAAAGAAAGGAAGCACAGCAATAAGACAAACACAGAAATCAGACAGAACAGGAGAGAGGGGCTCGCGCTTCCAAAGGACATATATCTCGTCCGTGAGAAATAAGGAAGCAAAGAGAGCTAGACCGAACGAACAAAGGAAAGATCTCGGAAACCGAGATCAAACAATTAGGCACCCAAACGGTGCATGAACAAAGAAAGGGAGAGAGAGAATAAGAGGAATAAACTCCCTAGAAAACTAACTAAAACTTTCCTTTTTTGCAACTAATTCCTAACAAACTCTCTAGCTAGAGAACCTACGGGCTACGGTGCAAACGTAACGCTGACACTCTAGCAAAGGTGGCGAGGGGGAACTTGGGCTTAAATAGAATTTGGGCACCGCCCACAATTAATGCCAGCTGGCCAAAGAATCCGATGTGGGCAAAACGATATCGTCCCGGACGAGAGTAACAAAGAAAGCTCCCAAACAAATGCCAACCTCCAAAACCATGACACAGGGAATTCAAGTGGGTGTCAGTTTGATGGAGACGTTTTGGTGGCACGAAGGGGACCTACACAATAATGTTGTGGCTGATCGGTGTAAGGCAAGGACATCAAACACATACAGTACCAGTCCAAAGTTTGGACACACTTTGCTGATGTCACAGCACTCTGTCTTAGAGAAATTTACCAGGCATAACTTCTCTATATAATCTCAAATGGAGTCTTGTGAGAGTTAAACAGTCAAAAGTTAGAAGAGAATAATTTATTTGTTTGAATAGTGTCCAACATTTTGGAATTCTCAAAGAGGCCATATTTTGCAAAGTAAACTAAAAAACAAGCTCCTTCCATTTTCCAACAGCCGAGTTAAAGTCAAGCTGTTTTGGGACTTATTGGGCAAAAAGGCCCACGAAAAGCTTACCACAAGTGCAGCACATCTTTGGGAAGTTAGACAGCTGTGCAGCTGCAAACTCATTATAGCCATATGACCGTCCTTGTGGGGGGGGGAATAGAGAAATAGAGAATGTGAGTATGCTCAGCAAATATGACAACAAATGCTGGTTAGTTTGATGGATTTAAGAATTAGATTTTTTTTTCTGAAATAAAGGGTGCTTCTTTCTTTATTTAACATGCATGGTAAGAAAAATGTGGGTATGTCCAAACTTTTGACTGGTACTGTATGTAAGAGCATCAGAGAAGAACTTAAAATTCTCTGAATAAAAATGGTCAGGTAAGTGGTATCCCAAATCAAGTGAAGGTCAAAACCAGAGGAGCAGTCTGACTTCGCGATCAAATCCAGCAAAGTAATTTAAGGAGGATATTCAAAAACAGGCAAGGATGAAAATCAGAAGACAGCCAACAGTTCTTGAAATGCAAGGCCCGGGGAAATCCAAACAATGAGCAAAAGACAAAACCCAAATCAAGCAACTGAATCCAAATCACAGAAAAACAGAGTGATGATCCAGGGGTTAAATACAATAATACACCAGGCAGACAGAAATGAAGGCAGGAACGAGTCACACTGAGCGCTGAGACAATCCAGCAGGGGTTTTAACACAAAAGGGCTGATATAAATGAATGGTTCACAGCTTGCGGAGCTAGTTCGGACTATCAACTTGAGACATGCCCTCATTTTAATAGACACAACATGCCACTGCTCCGCCCCTCTGTAAGGCAGGCTATTTAAGCTGCTCGCCTGTTCCGCCTCTGCGGCAAAAACATGCCACTATCTGCTGCTAGTAACATTTCCTGTTACTGTAGCATTCTTGCATTCTGCTAGCAAACATTGCCTGCTGCTAGTTAAAGTTCCCCTCCAAACACATTTAAAAGTACTTAAAAATAATCAGCTATGATTGACGTTTGGTTTTCCCCACATTAGAAGTTCAAAAAAAAAAAACTGAAAAAGGATTGGAAGCACATCTACTCTTTCTGCCTCATTAAGAAATTCAGGAGCAATGAATATTCAAATATGAAAATTTCACAGACCTTGAGCCCCAGCCACCACAACTGTTTATGCTAGGCTGACCATGGAAACTGTACATTAATATAATGAACAATGGTGTTTATCCACTTTTTCGCTGTAATGTAAAATCAAGGCATTACAGTCGGTCATCAGTTACGACAAGTGGAGTCATTTCTTGCTCTCCAATATCAGCAGAACTAATCTCAATTTATTTTTGTTTTATCCATTTTCAAAATGTGCTAAAGAAGTTTTAGGTGTCCATAAAACAACATATCATTTACACCAGAGGTTCCCAAACTCCTGGCGAATGCAAATGACAGGGTACCACCAGCAGCAACAAATAATACAGACATGATGGGAATCACATTTAATATTTCTGTTGCCATTATTATGAAGGCGTTTACTCTATTTCAGTTGGTTCAATTGGTTTTTATTTAAGATAAGCAACATGCTCATCGTTTTATGATCACACTAAGCCAACCCAAGCTCTCCAGGAAATGCATTTAAATTTTTCATTTTGTGCCTTTGAGTTTTGCCAGGGTATTCAGGTCTGTCAGATGTAATCCTGTCATTTAGTCTAACAGTATACTACTCATCTATGCCATAAACAAATAAATAAATAAAATTCTGCAATGAATGTAACTACATTTTGGCTAATGCTACTGCTCAACTTATTTGGTGCCCTATTCTTCTGTGATCGTGCTAAATTGTTCTTTTGTTCTTCAGCTTCCATGAGCACAACATTTATTAGATTTTGAAGAGGTTTTACTCTGGTTTGCAGTACTTGGTAAAAGCATAGCCTAATTATATGTACCAGGACTGCACATTATATAATTTTGTTTATTCTGATATCAGCTCCTGCAATGCTTTGATAATGCGTGTAATAGAGGATTAACATTTAAATAGCAAGCTAATCCAAGCATCACAAATGGCTTTTCGTTTGGTCTGTAGCCTCTCTAGGTCTCTGTTGCTAGCATCTAGAGATATAAAGCTTTATGGAACGGTAAATGGAAGTGAATTGGCTAGATCAGTTTTGTTGCTTTTGCTGAAGTTGTCTTAACCCTTACTGTATGTGTTCACTATTGGAAGCCATGTTTACAAAGAAGTCTCAGACTGACAAAATTGACAAATTGCAGGCAACACTGGCTTCTTACTCCTTCACTGGCCCCACTTCTCTCCAATGTTCTTAAACCCATGAGAGAATCCTGGGTTCCCCGCTCAGCTAAAACATTGGCCCCTGAGCCGAAGCCTACACAGCTGACATGCTAAGAGTTGGCAGAGCTGCTACTGCAACTCCAACTGTGTTTATATCAACACTGAAATGTGCGCCGCCGGTCTTTCACAGCTAACCAGTGTTAAGCTAGACTTCACAACCAAATATTGAGCTGTTTCGCCACATAAACCTGCATGATGGTAAAAAATGTACATGATCCATAGTATATATTGTCTGCTGCTCGTGCTGTTCCAAGTGGATCACTGGGTATGTAGATTAGATGTCCCTCAGGATTATCATTAGGTAGTATACTTCTTGGAGGGTGGAGGTGGTCCCTGTAGGAGCGGCCACACAATGCCCGGTGCATAAAGCCAGTAGTGCACACTGAGCCAGTGGTTATACACAGAACATAGAGTGCAGTCAGTCACTATCAGTGTGCAGCTACTCACTAAACACTAAAATGCGGAGTGCTAATTCAACTCAAACTATGTGTGAGTCCAATGAAATCTCTGTGTTCATTGTTGTGTGTCATAAAGCCAGAAAGAGCAGTACAAGCTACGGCTGTTGGTGTTTCAAAGTCCCAGGAGACTTAAACCATCACTTCTTTAATCTTTGGTTTTTGGACCTTGGGGTTACTCAGTATGCATACACAAATAATGAGAAGATGACCAGTTTTACTATATATACTGTGTTTACATATCTGAGGAGTTTCCGTTCCAGTGGATGGATTTAAATTGGGTGTGATCCTTTTTATACCGAGGTGATGTCACATTGTACTCGAGTTATCCACCTGATTTCATCTGTTCAACCAATCACAGAGTTAACATCAATCATCCACTCCCCCTGAAATGTTCATTCTAGCCATACTCATACAGTCTGAGAGAAAGCTCTGATGAGTCCATTCACCTATTTTTGTTAAACATTTACAAGACCTGTATGTTAGTTTTTCCATTCAAATGTCAGCGGACACTTTAGAACAAAGTCAATTTTGAAAGATGAAATAATTTTTAAAGATTAATTTGCGTGCCCAGGGACTTGACTGCCAGCTCTACAGGCTCAACTAGACAGGTTGTTCGCCCACGACCAATGGGTGTAGCCCCCTATTGCCCACATGTTCCTTTTTTTCTCATTTTGTTTTTCACCCACAATATATCTACATCACAAAAGGCTGTTGCTCATCAAAAGGTATAGTTCCATAAATGACCAATTCTACAGCTGTATTAGACAGACTGACGGGTTCAGCAGGAGAGTTCTGGTTATCTCATGTGTTCATTTTGGCTTATTTTTGACACAAAATTGTCTATTATTTACTAAATTATCTTACCATGGAAACCAAAATCTATGCGTCCCAAGCACTGCCCGTATACACACCACATATAAAAGAAATTGCTTCAAATTTGTAGCCTGTAGAGCGTCTACAAAGAAATCTCCACGGCGGCCGTGGCAGCGGACGCGGACGCGTGACAAGGCCAAATCCACAGTAGCCCTGACTTCATCTGAGGGCTACAATAATACCATCAGATCTATACTTTCAAACATTCAGTGTTAAATCAACTCTTATGGAGTACAGTATTTTGCCACTGTGGAGGGCAGACAAGCTTTGACAAAAATTCAGGGTCACAGTACAGATAACACAGCACACACTCGACTAGCATCCTGCTGACATTACTGGATACTTAGTGATGGCGACTCCCAATTCATATGGGTCATTTAGATTCACTCCAGTGCTCTCGATGGAGTACGTTGCTTCTGACAGTTCAAAGACTGTAATGCACACTATTTAACCTATTTAATTCAATTGCATCAATTACAGTCAAGAATAAAAGTAGAATGCAATACATGGCAGAAAACCCTGCTGCGTACAGTAGTGTTCAGAGACAATTATACTCTCTAAAAAAATAAAGATAATTCAGAAACCAAGAACAATTCAAGTATTCATTTCATTTAATTTTGGATCATATAGATGAAAATAAGTAAATAGATAACAACATATTATAAAAACAAAAATAATAATGTCTTTTTGAGAGAAAACATCAAAATCTAGAATGGTCACTCTTTGCTTTGATTGCAGCATTTAATCTTTTAGGCATAGTTTTCACATATTTTTTTTATTTCCTCACTCGCTAAACAATTCCATATGGTTTGAAGCTCATTTCAAAGAGATTCTTTCAATGTTACAACAGATTTGCTCAATCAGATTAAGGTCTGGATTTTGAGTGGCCAAGTCGTAACTTTATGTCACCAGATGTTTCTTTTTGACTGAAATGATTCCTGCTCAATTTAGAAGTGTGTTTAAGGACACTTTCTTGTTGAAAATAAAATCCCCGACCAATGAGTCTCTTTCCAGATGGTGATGCGTGCCTCACAAGGATGCTGTGATACTTGTTTTGATCCATGATTCCGTCAATTTTTATTAGATCACTGGCTCATTTCGAGCAGGTCGAACCCCAAAACATAATATTACCTCCTCCATGTTTTACTGAAGGGGTTAAACAGTCATTTTTGAAACGTTCTCTAACTCTACGGCACACAAAAGTTCTGCCTTTCAGTGAGAAAATTAAAAATTTTGATTAATCGGTCCAAAGGACTAGTTCCAAGTCCACTGGTGTCCAATCCTTGTATTTCTTGGCAAACTCAAATTTCTTTTGATGTTGCCATCTCTTGGTAGCAACACAACCAAACATACCATTTTAAAACAGGCGTCTGGTAATAATAAATCTTGATACTTTCATCTCTTCACTTCTGGCACTATTAATATCATCAAGCAATTGTTGTGCTGTCAACTGCCAATTTTCTTTTCCTTGTCATTCACAGACAACGAATATCAGAGGCACTTAGCTCCCGTTTTGCACCTCTATTGCCACTAGTTTTCAGCAAACCGGTGTCTTTAAAATGCTTGATGGTGTTACTTACAGCGCAATGGCAGCATTTAACGTCTTCAGCGTCAAGTGAGGCCACAATGCAGAGAACAATCTCGGAGAGCTCCTTTTGTCGCGCCATCATGTTTAACACTGCTCAAAGTTCATGTCACCTAATATACTGGAACAACTGACCATCAGAGGTAATTTAGCAGAACAATATTACCTCAAACCTGTTTAAACAAATTTTTTAGCATCAACAATCATGGAATGAGCCTTCAAACATGCAATCAGGCTGTGCAAGAGTCTAAATAAATAAATAAAAATTTGCGACACCTTTCAAATGTTATAAAAAATGGATGTTTCCAGTGTTTTTGTTTATTGCCCATACTTTTACCTCAGTATACTCGACGGAATGATTGTTTTTTTTTTCTCATTGCCAACAATAGTATTTTTCAATACATTTTCACTTAGCAATTATAGAGAGGTAATATATTATGACCTCTTTTAGACGAAAGCGGTGGTGTATAATCATCACTGCACACTTCTTTACGCACGTGGAAAGTCCGAGAATGACCTTCTCTCAGTCTGAATCTGACCGATTTTGATAAAGCAAGGAATCAGAGACTAATTGACTCTGACAAGCAGACTGACTCTGATACAGCTGGAAGTCACATTCTGACTCACACTAACAAACCAATGACCAAGGATTCTGCTGATGATTTTTATTCGGGACAATGAGGTTCTGGCCCGCAGAGTCTGCTTTTCTGTACACATTAAATGTGCTCTTCTTGTCATAATGTGAGCACTGAACATGCTAATCGACACAATGCATATCCCGGGATCCCCAGGGATATTTGAAATGCTGTTTCTGTGAGATTAGGAGTACCAAGCGATGCTCTTATCTCTCACTTTCCTGCTACAGGCTGTTAAATCACAGCTCTGTCAGGCAACAGATAAATAGTGCAAACACTCTAAAAGCAGCAGAAAAAAGCCACTTAGTATTCTGTGTCTATGGGAGCAGAAAATAACACACAATCTGCCAGAGTACAATCTTGCACAGGACTTACTAGACAATTGAAGAGCTCCAACTGGCCTGTGAGACTTAGCCATGTGCACTGTATATTGTATCTCTATTTTACATTGTTTTCTCACCCTGTTAGATCTGCTCCCCCTCCCCCCTTCCATTTCACACTCCCCTCCTCTCGGCCAGCTGGAGGGGAAGATAATTCACAGCTCGAGAACAACAATGACAACAGAGGATAAATGGAACTCTCTGTTCAAAATGACCAATAAGGGCAGAATGAACAAACAACACATTAGGAACAGGTACAGTCAAAATATTCACAATAAACAGGGCCTCAGTCTACACAGCCAGTTAGAAAAGATAGACTGTTGACTTGTGCCCATGTTCTTGTGACATCATTGATTTGCTAAGGTTTCGTGAAAAGCATTTTGAATCCCGGAAATGCCATTTCCAGGTTACTGCCACGAGCCAGAGTCGGCGAAATCGTGCTGCAGTGTCTCAGTCGTCCACTGAGCGTGTGAGATGCTGCAACATAATCTGGTCAATTAATTCGTAAAATATCTCTGTATAATCCCAGCAGCAAAATAGCTTTGCTAATCTGCTCACAGGGGGACATACGGAGAAGAAAAGCAACATGGTGGGACGTGGGAGCCCTTTTCTGGTGGAGAAAAAATTCTTTCCATAAAAATTGTCACAATTGCAGTAAAACATGAGGCAGAATACCTATACATGAAGCAGCTGCATTGGTGTTGGTGAGCAGTATCTCATTATGAGACCAAGAAGTGATCTTTGAAAAAAAAATTCAGGTTTTTGCTCTCTGTATGTCAAAATTTCGAGTGGTCACTTCATTATCAAAGTACTGACTGTGACTCCCTTCATTGTCACAGTCAGTATGCTAACACAGTTGGCGCAGTCTTAGTGAGCAGGAATGTTCTGGATTCAGTCCAAGGCACAGCTAAACTAGTCCCTCAGTTACTTGAGGCCCCACAAGGTCAAATTTCTGAAAGGTCTCTTTTTTGCCTTACAGGAATTTCAAGGCCCGTGAAAAAAAGTAGTCCTCAAACAAATTGCCCGGAGAGAGAACATGACTGCAAGCTTGAAGTAGCAATGAGCAATGCAGTTTGCAATACAGAACAGTTTAAAATTTTGGAGTCAATGTGCATTGCTATATTGTTGATAAGTTGTTGATTGTTGATGCTATTACAACATATTAAAATACTATCAAGACAGATAACGTCAGAAGTTATATTTATGGTTCAAAATAATGGTGGTTTAATTCATTCTTTACTTGTGATTTTTCAGCAGCAATCACTCCAGTATCCTAACAACACACTGTGACACCCCATCCTTATGTGATTTAGCAAGTGTGATAAGTAGGTGGCAGAGAATCCATCATTTTAAGTGCAGCAGTAGCTCAAAAAAATTATCTTAGATGCCACAGTACTGAGTACAGTGGCATTTATAGGGTCAATTTTGGTTTAGAAATGAGCAAGATAACAAATATTGAACCAATGCACAGCCAAAAAAGCCAAGAACGACAGCATCCCAGAGTCTGCTGTCTGGTGGGTTCTGTCAAATGATGCTGCCAGCTAAGAACCTGTGAGGCATCTATTCCCCAAACTTGAGAACTGTATCGATGTACAATGCTGTGAAAAGTATTTGCCCCCCTCCTGATTTATTTTATTTCCACTTACTTGCCATAGTTAAATGTTTCAGATAAACTATCCAATTGTAATATAAGACAAAGACAATATAAGTAAACCTAAAATACAGCTTTGATATAATCATTTTATTTCTTGATGTTAAGAAGTTGTTCAAAATTTATATGACCCATGTGAAAAAATAATTGCCCTCCTAAACCTCACAACTGGTTGTACCACCCTTGGTGACAACAACTGGAGGCAAACATTTACAATAATTGGCAATAAGTTGTTTATGTCACTGTGGAGTAATTTTGGCCCACTCGTCCGCAAAGTTGTTTCAATTCCCCCACATGGGAGGGTTTTCCAGCATGAACTACCTGCTTAAGGTCATGCCACCGCATCTCAATTGCATTCAAGTCAGGACTTTGACTTGACCTGCTCCAAAACCATTTTGTTTCTTTTGAGCCATTCTGAAATGGATTTTCATGTGTGTTTTGGATCAGTGTCCAACAGCATAACCCAACTGCACTTCAGCTTTGCGTTACAAGCTGATAAACAAACATACTTCAGCAGGATTTTTTGGTTGAGAACAGAATTCATAGTTCTATCAATTACGGCAAGTCGCCCAGGTCTTGAAGTAGCAAAGTAGCCCCAGATTCACACTACCACCACCAGTTTTGACTGTTGGTAAGATGGTCTTATTGCAAAATGCAATAATATGGCAGATGTAATGGGTCCCATGTCTTTCAAAAAGTTCTACTTTTAACTAATCACTCCACCGAAAGTCTTGGCGGCCATGAAGATGGTTTTTTTGGTAAATATGAGATGAACCTTTGTGTTCTTTTTGTCTGCATTGGTTTTTGTCTTGCAGTTCTCCCATGGATGCCATTTTTTCCCAGTCTCTGTCTTATTGTGGAATCATGAACATTGACTTCAACTGAGACAAGTGCAGCCTGAAGTTCTTTAGATGTTAGTCTGAGTTCTTTAATGACCTCCTGAATGAGTTGTTGATGTGCTTTTGAAGGAGTTTTGGTAGGACGGCCACTTCTGGAAAAGTTTACCACTGTTTTCTCCATTTTGCAACCTGAGTGCTATTGTAAATGTGTTAATACTTCACTATGAACATTCAACTTAACTGAAACTGATTGTGAATTTTTAACAAATTGAAAAAGTGTCACCTGGACATAGCACTTTTTGAAACTTTGCGGAACTTTGATTTAGTGCCATTTCGTCCATTGTCCAAGGAGTGCACAACTTCTAGGCCTTCTTTGTGATTCTTGCCTTGAAGAATGCACTTTTGTAAAAGGTTGAATTTTCAGGGACAGCAAATAAATGCCTTAAACTTGATGTCACTTTGATATTCATGGACTATTGGAGTAAAACGCATCGATAGAGGGGTTTTTGCACTGAGTTCTATTTTGCACTATATCCAGTTAAACCTCAATTCCTGGTTCTTTTCAGGGTTTAGATAATGTAAATTTTCTTCTATAGTCCTCTTTTTTTCCTTGCCTTGTATTCAGCATGGTGCTCACACAAGAACATTTATAATTTCACTGCGAATAGCATTTATTGTGCGAACATGATCTGTGGTGTCAGGTAAAACCCATTGTTACCTTTCCTAGCAGGCTTGCTGGACTTAAATTCAGCATTTAAAGCCTATGTGTTTTGGGTCTCCTTGGGTTATCTTTGGCTAATATTAGTTTGAGGATCTGTGACATATATGCAAAAACAGAAGAAATCGGAAAGGGGACAAATACTTTTTCACTTTGCTGTACTAGAAGTTGGCTTTTACAGTAGCGCAGCTGAACTATCCACAACTTTTTCTGTTCAGGTAAGACCCCATTTACTGAGATAGTGGGGCACATCTTTGTATACAAGGAGTCTACTTGCAAAACCTGCAAAGTCAAGTTTTGAAAATAAATGAGTTATCTCCCTTAGCCTCTCTTTCAGGCACCTGCGCATGTCCCACTGATAGCTCCACTTTCAAAACCTACTAAATCATATCATAAATTGTAACGGAAAAAACGAAACTCTGTCAAAACCCACCAAGTCAAGGAGGAAAACTGTCAAATTCTGCTAAGTTATCAGCCAATGTGGAAACGTGATTCTGTTTTTGTTCGCTAGAAGGAACCAATCAACTCAAGATGGGGGATGCAAATTCAAGTTTCGTTTTGATCACAGAAAATGCAAAAATCTCTTCATAAGGGTTC
Organism: Gymnothorax javanicus; assembly: GCA_029692085.1. Lineage (NCBI taxonomy): Eukaryota > Metazoa > Chordata > Actinopteri > Anguilliformes > Muraenidae > Gymnothorax > Gymnothorax javanicus. The sequence goes on from CM056206.1 coordinate 33,256,775, forward strand.
AAAAAGGAAGCTCCTCAAGCTTGAAAGGTAAGGAACACTATTATGAGTTCGAATGATATCCTTGCATGTCTTAAAATGCATTTCTTGCATGTAGAGTGGGTCCTGAGTCAAATACCTTCACCTATTGAGCAATGGGGCTGGTTTAAACACTGTCAAAATTTGCTAAATTTCCACTCTACTTTCAAAACCTGCTAAGTCAAAACTTTGTGTTGCAAAATCAAAGTCATTTCTTAAAAAAAAAGTAATTAATTGCCTAATTATGTCTGCAAGGCTAATAGTTTCAGTATAGTGAAAATTGGTATCTACGGAAGATAATTTCTATGCCTACCGAAAAATCAGATTTTCCTAAAAAATGGACCAACTTGACTTAGAATGCTTTGCAAGTGGACTCCTCAAATAACTTCTTCTCAGCAAATTCATCCATGGGATGGCTTTCTTCTCTAAAAATGACAACTGAATTTCCAAAGAAAGTTAGCTTTTTTGTCAATATTTAAGGCAAAACTGAACTTTTTAAGTTCTATTGTGTATGACTGCACAACTAACAGAAATATTATTTTCTAAGTGGTCTTTGAATTATCAAATTAGCATATTAACATGAGGTGACACAGCACACTGGAGTAAAGGGTGCTGAATATTGGGCTTTGCGATCATACAAAAAGACTGGTGTGAAAACAATTATTTTGAAGTGTTATAGTAATTTAAAAGACAAACAGTGTCTTGATGTTAGTTTATGTAAATTGCTACCCTGGTGAATACAGGTATCAATTTTTTTCAAATGATAAAAATCTCTTGATGGAACTTACAAATGGTTCTACAGGTGGTGTCAGAAACTCTCGAAAACGCTGCTTCTAAATGGCATGTGAGCTCAACAGTTCCCAAAAGAATTGCACCAAATGATATATGAACGTGTTATATGGGGCAGAGCATCGTCAGTTCTTTCTGAACCAAGGACGACCGGGAGACAGCCGTTTAAAATGAAATGGCCTATTTTTCTGAGGGTGTTAATGTTCAATTCACCTCTGTTCAGTATTTACCCTGCCATTACAGACACAGGGGTCAGTCTTCAGGGGAGTCCCTCCCCCATCTGGAACACATTTTTCAAAACGTGATCAGTCACACTGAGGTGATCTTGAGTAAATGTGCAGCAATGCGTTTTCAGAAAATCTTTTTTTTTTTTAAATGATAAAAACCCTTTAAATTAATATTGAAAGTGAATGTTCACACAAATGAAATACTCAATCACCAAAAATATTGGATTTAAATATTGTAAAGTGAATTCATTGCAACTTTCATAGGTTCATCAAAATGTGCCAAGTCCAGGACTTACCACTTTTTGAGAAATTGTGTACAGCCGAGCCATTCAATTACTTTATTGAAAAAGAATCACTTCATGGTGATTTTATTTGAATTAAATACATTTAATCCAGTCATCATTTAATTAGGATTTTTTTTCTACTTTCCTCCACTGTAAATGCCTTTTGGACAGAGTGCTTTTTGTTGACAGAGGGCCAGCAGACTGAACACATTTTGGAAAAATGGGGCAAGTCCACTGGAATGGCCTGAGCACATAATACACCATTATGAACCTTGCCAATATAATATTATGAGAATATACATAATATACGGAATAGAATGTACCTCCACCACTATCTAAATTTTGAAAACACTTTGGAAATCGTGTCTCAACTTCTGACTCGCTCCTGCAGGCCTGTGAAAAAACCCCTGCCTACATAAGATTGAAAAACTGGAACAGGTAAAACATGAGTGTGTTTGAGTATGAGAGGGAGAGGACACACTACTGTTGGTGTTTTGTTCTCCACAGAATTACTGGCAACATCATCCATAATATGGCTGGCTGGCTACAGAGGCATAGAAAAATGATGTCGTTCATGCCAACCAATTCATGTTTTTAATGAATAAAGAACTCCTGGCTTTGAATATCTGGCCAAATCACCTTTAAAGTACTCCTGTTTGTGCAGGGGGGAAAAAAATGCAGATTACGCCCACAGAAACAACATCAAGTACGGGCACCAATAGGGACTTGCTTCTTCAGTAAGGCTTTCTGCTATCCACTATACTTGTAAGGGTCTGACTCTGAGCACCGTTGCTGTGCACAGAGATCAGGAATAGTAGACTGGACTCAGGTGCGAAGATGGATCTGGTTTGTATTTATTGTGCCTTCGAGGCAGAGAAAGAAGGCACAGTAGAACACAATACAAAAGAACAAGGAATCAAGGTTCCTGGATAATAATGTTAGAAATACATACAACTGGGACGTTAGCTACAGTACTATGTATTACAAATAGAACAGAACAAGGAATCGGGGTCTCTGGATAATAATATTAGTAATACATACAACTGGGACGCAGTAATATGTATTACAAATAGAACAGAACAAGGAATCGAGGTTCCTGGATAATAATATTAGAAATACATACAACTGGGACGTTAGCTACAGTACTATGTATTACAAATAGAACAGAACAAGGAATCGGGGTCTCTGGATAATAATATTAGTAATACATACAACTGGGACGCAGTAATATGTATTACAAATAGAACAGAACAAGGAATCGAGGTTCCTGGATAATAATATTAGAAATACATACAACTGGGACGTTAGCTACAGTACTACCTATTACAAATAGAACTGAACAAGGAATCGAGGTTCCTGGATAATAATATTAAAGTGCTGAACATAAACATTAACAGCAGTAAGATTAAGAGTAAAAGTTTTACATGCGAATGCGAGAATCAAGTCAAACAAGACTAGAGAGTAAATACAGGCTCGTGGAGGGCTTACAAGACTTCGCATTGAATGAGTGCAAAGCTCAGACGTAAATAGGAAACACAATCACATAATGGCAATAGGAAATAGATGCAGGACTAGGTAATGATCACGGACTGAGGAATGCGGTCCGTGTCTTAATAGGCTGGCGAGTTGGCGTGCTGGAGGCATGGCCTTACAATACTAGTAACCTAATTTTATGTTTTTAAACAATTTTTGCCTAGAAAAAAAAACACATACGCAAACACACACACGCGCGCACACACACACACACACACACACACACGACACACACACACACACACACACACACACACACACACACACACAAATTACACATGGTCTGCTATCAAAAAGCTTCCAAAAGAACTATCCTCTCAAAACTACAAGTTGATATTTCTTAACCTGATATCTCTGGCTTTTTTCTCTTTCTTCTCTAGTAATGCTAAGTCACATGTTAGGCAAATAGCAGAGCTGTCATGGTGCCACAGGAGTTGACAAAAACAGCTTGACATCAGGCAGATCTGCGAGCTGCAATTAGCACAGCATGCCCAATTTCTGCCTCTCCTGTGCTGCCACTGATTAGTCTTGCATATCAAGTGCCAATCTGCTAAGTGATTAAAACACTTCACAATAATACAGCTTCAGTGTCAAATGCCCTGCATGCTAGAAAGCACTATTAAATTCCCAAGACTGCCTTTGCCCTCAGTGACACTGGTTAGGAAGAGAGAAAAAAAAAAAACCGAGTACTTTCAAAACCGTACTGTATAGCACGTATATTCAACATAGCTTACAGTGGGTAAATACTGAGCAGAAAATTGGACTGCGGTTTCACCAGATAAGGTATGCAATCATGGACTTCCCTTCATCGGCTAGGTAGAGAACAACACCTTTAAAACTTTTAATTGCGCCCTTTTCTGAGCTGAGCTAGGGAATTAGCCCTTTTCAGCTAGAATCTGCCCCATTCTGTCACCTCTATTACAACTATCATTACCACGCTGGCCTGTCTATGTAGCTGATAAACAGCCCTACTTCACTGTAGCCCCAGAAAGGCAGTGAAAAAAAATCACATGCCCTGAAAATGTTCTCTTGGGGACAGGGGTTGCTCTTCGGAGAGAAAGCACTTAACAGGAATAGGACTTCCAGCTCCCAGGGAAGGGTATTTATATCCAATTTGAGTGAACGAGGTAGCAACAACACCCCATTTTATGCAAGGTCTGCACCCCCCCCCTTTTTTAAAGGGGCCAAAAATAATTGGACAATTTGCACAGCCGTTCAATGGCGAAGTGTATGAAACTACTTCATTATTTCATTTTCAAGTACACAGATAGAAGATCTATTGTTGAATTCAGGAGTAGCATTTTCATTTGAAATCTGTTGTTATTAACGCTCAATTTAACTTCCTCCACTCGGGACTTGCGATCGGAGAGATTATTGCTCGGCTTAAAGCGCATTACTTCTCCAAACCTGTACCGATTAATGATTCCTAATTAGCAACTAAGTGCCGATTCATTCAGTTGTGAGGATCAATCAGTCAAATTTCTGTCTGTTTCCCCATAGCTAACATTATTGTTCATTGCAATAGTAATCAAGCATTTTCCTAACCACATTAATGGTGACATAAAACATCAATGTCTTTTGAAGCTACTGAATTCCTGTAGCTCACAAAACAGTATTTTCTCTGCATCAGTGGCTGATTGGCTTGATACGCCCAAGAAAACATTTTAAACTAGAAAAGGCTACATTTTCTGCAGAGAATTTGTGTGCTTGTGTCAGCGAGAAAAATTGAAGAGGTTGGCTAATAAAATGAAGGTGCTGGGAAACTGAGAGGCAAAGGAAATTGCTGAGGAAATGTTGAAAAACTGCTGAAATGTAAACACAAGACTTTAAAGCTGAAAGTAATTGTCTAAAGAATTCTGACTTTTCAGCTGCATCATGACCGAGTCTACTCTGCTTCAACCCAGCTGTAAAAAAAAAATGGTCAATTGGAGTCAATGAGGTTGACGCATCTCTCTCTATGGCTCTGTGCGTATCTAGGTCAACGCAGTGCATGCAGAGAAATGTGGCGGAGCAAACATGGCAGGCCACATCGGCAGACTGCCACAGCTGTTGTTGCTTATAGCTTATTGTCAGTGTCTCCTCCAGTCCCAAACTGTACAAAGCTGACCTGGCCAAGTAGTGAAATGCTACTATTCGCAGGTGTTCATTTCTGTGCACTGTGTGTTCGCTAGCTAAATAGCTAATAATAGCAAGCTGCAAGATATCGTTAACACATGTTGGGATATTAATCACGGCTCCCTTTTTATTTCTGTGCTATTATTAGCTAGTTAGCTCACGAATTTATGTGAACCGAAAACTGTGGGAGTTAGAGCAAGTTTAAGAGAAGACTTCTTGACGATTTTACAGCTGTTTGCCACTCCAACAGTGACATCACCACACTGTAAGTTCCCAGAATTTATTGTAAAAAAATTATTAAAAAAAATTGTAATTAAAAAATAATAGGAAAAGAATTCAAAATGTTCGAAAAATTTGAACAGTGAGGAAATTTTGCAAGCTTAACTTAACATTTTGCAGTTTGAATGGCATTTCTACCTAAAAGTATGACAGATTAAAAAAATAGCAGACAATCGCTGAATCTACTGAATCAGCACAAAAATGGCTTGATTTAACCCATTAAGACCTGATGCGACATCTGCGTCGCACTCGCTTAAAAAACGGAAGGGACATGAATATCATATATATATATATATATATATATATATATATATATATAATTTTTAAGAAATGTGAATGAAGTGCATCATGAGGTGCCCTAGGTCTGAATGGGTTAATAGGACCCCAAAAAAATGACTTTTAAAATTAAAAATCTCAAAAACTAAAAAAAAATCAAAAAATCGGTACAGATGCAACGTAATTCAGAACAAGCTGAATTTTTTAAAGTTTGAACAGAATCAATAGCTTAAATGGTGTAGGAGGAGTTTGTTGGCCAAATTTCGGCAGAAGAAGAAAATAAATAAGAATAAGAAAGAGAATAGAGTGTGCTGCTTTACTGAAGCAAGCACACAAATAATACAGTCTTCCCAACTCAGATCTGTGTGTTAAGTTTACTTACGAAAAAATAAAATCCTGGCGACAACCAGTGACATTACCATAACCCAGGTTAAATCTCAACCTGTTTCCAATTAAGAATCTGAGAATCAGCTGAATTAATTAGCTGAGCAAACAGGTAACCAATAAGCTACGTCGCCATTAGTTAATAAGACATATAGCTTTACGTCAAAGAGGAAGGCTACAATATAAGATTGCATGGACAGCAATAACTGAAATTTCTTGAAATTCCATCTTGAAGTAGAATGTTATGTAGTAAATGCCACTGAAGATGGATAAGATTTAGATGGATAAGATGGATCAGGTTTAGATTGTGTTTCTTATTTATTAATTAGATAATTGCCATACTTACAATCTCATATTGTGGCCTTCCTACAACTTTCCCAGAAGCTAGACGATAGAGACCTCAATGATTTTGTGACCATGAAAGTTTGACGTATGATATGCATTTTAAATTATTTTAAATACATGTCATGCGCCAAACTTTCGCAATGCACTAATGAATTTACTAAATTATTCAATTACCTACACTTCAACATAAGAAGCATTGGTAATTTGATAAATTAGTTATCATCACACTGGCAAGGAGTGTACTAGGGCTGTGACAATGAACTTCGAAATTTGATGTTAATTCGAACTGGAGGGAGGGATAGAACATTCGAATGCTGAAATTCATGTTCGAATGTGGGTTTTTTTGGCGCATAATTATGTATATATAGCCTATCTTGTTTTACGTTGCGTAATGACGCAAATCAACGTCACGCGTGATTGTGGGCATGCATCAGTGCAGTGCGCATTTCTAGGAAGTTTACAGCAGGGCTGAAAACAATGCAGCAGTAGAACCGGTCCCGGAGACTGAAATCACTTTGATTTAAATTGTATTGGCGTTTGTGTGTCAGTTGTGTGTCATATTAGCATACTGTATTGAATGTGCCAATGGACAATGTTAAAGGACCAGTATGTGATATCTAGAGCCATCAAGTGGTGAGATTATAGATTGCAACCAAATGATCATTCCCTTTTTTAATGCTTTGAAATAATACAGAAAATTTTTTTTCTATGAGCACAAAGATGTTACTTTTCTCAAACTTAGCCCACACATTTGTCAACATTGCTGTTAGCTAGTATTTCTCTTTTTCCATGATAATCCATCATTTTCTGTGGTGTGGCATATCGAGGTGTTGATTAAAGCCACAATCACTACACAGGCTATAATCATGATGGGGTCACTAAAAGGCACGCTAAAATGTTGAGTTTTTGTTGGACGACACCATGCCATAGACGCCTAAAGATTCAAGAGATCAGGGAATTTTCATGCTGACTGCAGAAATGTCATGTAGAGCTGAATAAAAGAATGAGCCCCGAGAAGCAGTGGGTCACAGTGATTCTACAACGGCGGAGGGGCGTTCTAAGGCACGACACGCAGCGGAGTGCCTTAGTGCCCCTCCGCCGTTGTAGAATCACTGTAACCCACTGCTTCAAGGGGCTTATTGCTTTTATTAAACGGTTACTCTACATATAGCCCATTAAATAAACACACAAGAAAAAAAATCAACAATTTATTGGTAATGATGCAACAATAAAATTGAGAACTATTCATTCTTCCACCAAGCAAGATAGAGTGGACAGAATGGTTGGCAAGCAACACAGATGTTAAGATTGCTTTTTCATCTAGCGCCATTATCATGTCACATCAGGCTATTTGGGCTCATTAATGTAGGTATACCATGAAAGCAGGCTATTTGGAATGTCTCCTTCAGTTTCCCGAAGGCCCCGTTTAATAATTTTACGTTCGTTTCGGTTTTCGAGTTTCCTTGTTCTCAACCTGTTCTCAACTTGCGCTGATCGACCATATCATTACATCCAGCAGCGAGAGTAGGGAACAAGATTGACTTTTGTCCTCCATACTTGCCGGTGTCCAGGAAAATATGTTGAATTGCGCATTAGTTTGCTAGCCAGCTTGTCAACTAGCTAGTGTTCACTACAATGGAGTGGTTACCCTACATATAGCCCATAAAATAAACACTCAAGAAAAAAATCAACAATTTATCGCCAATTCTGAAATAGCTAGCAAGCTAAAGTGATATCGAACTCTACAATGCTATTGCTATCTAGTTAGACAGCCAACTGGTTAGCGGGCTAAAAGGCTAAACTTTGCTAACACTGAAATAGCAAGCTAGTCAGCAACCTAGCTATAGGGTTCGATATCACTTTAGCTTGATAGCTAGGTTGCTAACTAGCTCGCTACTTCAGTGTTTCTAGAATGCTATAGCTACCTAGGTAGATAGCCAACTGGTTAGCGGGCTAAAAGGCTAAACTTTGCTAACACTGAAACAGCGAGCTAGTTAGCAATCTAGCTATAGAGTTGCTTCAAAGAGCAAAAAGTCTTGAAACAAACATAACCTAACGAGTCAGTTGAGCGCAGAGTAGTTGGTTGCTAGGCTACGCGTGCGGGGATATTTTGTGCTACGGTCTGCCTAAGTGTGCAGCGGGTTACACTGATTTTATACCGGCATGGAACGCGGCTCAGCCAATCACATTTAAGGATGGGAAGCACCCGTTTTATTATGTTCATTTTTCCACCTCCACAGTTGCTTCAGAGATTTTGGAAGGTCATCCAACCAGCTTCATAACTGCAGAATATACAGTACGTAACGTCGCCAGCCCAGGACTGCCACATCTGACTTTTCCCCCTATGAGATCGTCTGAGACTAGCCAAACTGACCGCTGATGTAACAGCTTATTTGCACAACCAAGTAATACACTAATCTGCGTTTTCAAGATTCTCACCAGAGTGTTGATTTGACTGCAGTTTGGTGTCACAATTGATGAGAGTGGGCAAGAGCTCACCTTTGATGGCCACTGGCAAATTGGAGAGAGGTCCTCTAGACTGATGAGTCATGATTTCAACTGTACAGGGCAGATGGCAGAGAGCATATATAACATTGCGTGGGCGAGTCCCTCGCTGATGTCTGCGTTGTGAACACAGAGGCCCAGGGGTGTTGGTATGGGCAGGCATATCCCGTGGGCAGCCAGCTCAAGTGCATTTTATCTACGGAAATTTGAATATATAGAGGTACAGTGATGAGATTCTGAGGCCCATTGTCATGCCATTCACACACTGCCATCACCTCATGTTTCATCATGACAATGCACAATGCACTGCTCCATGTCAGAGGGATCTGTTCACATTCCCAGGAAGCTGATAATGTCCCAGTTCTTCCATGGCCTGCATATTCAACAGACATGTCACTCATTATTATTTTTGGGATGCTCTGGATTGGCGCATATGACAGCATGTTCCAGTTGCCACTAATATCCAACAACTGCATGCTTCATTCATTCAATTGAAAGGGAGTACAACGACATTCCGCAGGCTGCAGTCAACAGTCCGATCAACTATATTCAAAGGAGATATGTTGCATGGTAAGAAGCAAATGGCAGTCACACTAGATACAGAAGCAACATTACAAGTTATCTTCTTTGTCGGGGAGTCTGTGACTAATAAATGCATATCTGCATTTCCATGAAATCAATAGATTTATTTCTATTTATTACCTTTGAACTCCATAAAATCTTTAAACTTGGCAAGTGTTGCATTTATATTTCTGTTCAGAGAATTTAGTAAATTCTGGAAAACAAAGAACGCGCACTGATGAGGTTTGGGACACCAAACAACTTGGAAGGTAATGCATTTGGATGGTCCCCACCAACTCTCAGATTAAACCTCTGCCTTTGCACTGTCTCAAGGTGCAAATAATTTTAACCTCAAAAAGTACCATTTGAGAAAAAAAAAAAACATTTCTCCTCGAAAAGGTTTATATATGTATTTTGTTTTCGAGCAAATGTAAAGAATTTCACCAAATATTTAAGTTAAACATGGGAGTCTTTTCTACTGTTCTTTCTGAGTGCATTTTTGCAGATTGCCTTCATGCTTGTGTTGTTTGTGTTCGTAGACCTATAGATACAGATAGAATGTAATATATACTTACACACTTACATTCACACTGTTAAAAAATGTTTTAAAAAGTGTATTCGTCTTGTAATGGGACTTCTTTTTCACAAGTCACATGCATTGTTGATAAAACTGCCAATAAGATTAAATCATTAGATTCACTTTAAGACTTGACAACAGGGTAATAAAATTTCATGTGCCAAACACAAAGTAACAAGACCTTATATTCTCCACTTGTTACTGAAATGACAATGGCCAATTCTATACTCCATTCACAGGTGCATTTTGGGTCGTTACAATTTCTCAGTGTGGAGTGTAAATTCCCAAAATCATACCAAATTGTCTTGGGGAACAATTTTGCTAAGTGATGGATTATTAACTTATTCATCTCTTGGCAAATTGCAGAGCCTTGATCTATATTTGTCCTTGGAGGACCAGGCCTTTTATGAGGCTCATTTTATACCATAACATGACTAACTTAACCGTTCAACATTGCTTGTTTCCCACCTCCATATTATTGCAACGTGTAAGATCATTATTAGTCTTAAATTACCCCAGCGCCATCTTTTTTGAGTCTGTTACAGTCATCAGATTTAAAACAAGCAAATAATTTCAATAAGCAATTGCTTTCGCAACTTACAGCATCAAGTAATGTGTTGGTGTAGTGTTTTATATATAGTAGAGGGTAAATGGACATATCAAATTTTCTCCTTTTTGATTTCATTTCCATTTTTCACAGTGTGCCAACTTTTTTCACCATTGGGGTCATTTTTATTTTACCCAATAGAGAGAAAGTATCTCACACTTTCCAAGCAAAAGAAGCCAATAGAAGACCACAAGCACTCAGGAATGGTGAAAGTACCCTCTGAAATAATTTGTCGTTAATATATGGCATCAGACAACTGCATTCACATCAGTGATAAAGAGAGGACTCATCCCAATAATCAATTCATATTAAGGGGGTGGGTTGCAGTGTACAAAATTTTGAACATTTGTTTCTGAGTTCCTCCTTCAATTTTGTCAAAATTGTGCGGTGCCCGTGTGTTGGGACTCCGTCTGCCAGGCCAACTGGGACCCGACAGGGTTGAGAGAGCCCATAGATTTCCTGATTTTAAACACAATGAAAGTTAATCAGCAGTGATAATCGCTGCAGATGCTTATCTTGGCAAGCAGAAGCTTTGATTGGAAATGGCAAACTCTTGATGCTCTATGCTCGATGCTGGTATTTATTGGCCCATGAGGATGGTTAATTTTTTGATCACACAGGTCATGATGAAATTCAGCTTTCCATTCAAACAGCAGCAGTTCTGCACATGTTGGATTTGTGCTGGGTTTTAGCATATGCAAAAACACACAAAAAAAATCCTCCAAGACAGATCTCAAGCCCACCCTTCTGAGCAGGCATGAGTCATACTAATAAGCAATGCAGAAAACCGAAAACTTTGTAGTTCAATTTTATCACGGTTTCTGAGACTTTTTTCCAGGTAACACCTGGTTTAGCCAGGCTCTGTGGGTCAGCCACATTAGAGAAAATGTTGAAATCTTATGCTATGAGAATTATGACCTCGAAACCAAATTTGTCTCTTCGTTGGCTGAGTTTATGAATTTGAGTCTCGGATGGAAGATTGACGTGAGTAAAAAATTTGGGCCAAAATTATGCAATGCACTAGCTCGCTATGACCACGTTTTCATGTGATTAACTAGCTACAGTCAATATCAGTGCATGGCATGAACACATACTGCGCTGCATTGGTTGCACTCATCAATCCAGCCAGGTAATTCGGCCTATTATCATGCAGGACTGTGGACTTTTTGCACTGATGATGCTGGTGCCACCTCAAGAATGAAAAAATGTAGTGTTGCTTTCAAAAAAAATAACAGATGTAATAAATAATTTAGCAGCACCAATAACTTGAGTGGTATTGCAGAGCATTTCTATTTTTCTGCTAATGACTGTTTACAAAGATATCATCTATGATAATATAAAATCATTGAACTTTAAAGTGTGAATCAGGTGGTTACTAGCAAATCGTACACTTTGTATATCTCAGCTGCTAAAGTAATAATTAGGGAGGGGAGTGCTTAAATATGGCATTGGGGAATGTTTTCCTTACTGGAAATGTTTTGATGACATTAGAAACACTTGATACTTTTGGCCGGGATCAGAATCCCATTGGTAAGTAGAAGACAATTCCGATGACAGCAATCCTGTTCTCCCACATACTGCATTAAGACATCACTGTCAGGTCAATCCAGTATAATGAATCTGCTTCAGGTAAAAATCACTTAAGGGCTTCAAATATTCTTCAGTTAAATGGATTAGAAAGTTTAATGGTGGAACAATGTTACAAAGAAAAGGCGCAGCTGTGTGTACTTAGGGCATGAGAACATAGAATTGAGGTAAGATGGCATGCAAAATAGGTTATTAATAATAATAATAATAATAATAATAATAATAATGAAAAACTATACCAAATGCCAGATGTGAAAACGGAACAGACATTTGAAAAGATTACAATTAATCAACCAAATACAAGCCATTCCTGTAACAGCTGCACAAATAACTTCACCAAGAATCAAGCCAAGTCTACCTCGACTTTCATTTATGAAGGCAATACCAAATTCCGCAGAAATGTACAAAATATTATATATATTTATTATACACATTAGGCTGACTTCAAAATAATACTAAGTTACTTCAAACATTTTAAAAAATGGGGTTACTACTGCAGTATTTGTTTTTCATTCTCTGTCACATAATATACTCTGTTTAAAATAGCTTAAAATATCTTTAAAATAGCTTTGTAAAAGTCACAAGTTACAGATTTTCTTAGTTTTTTTTTGTCAAAACATTTCATTTTCTGATTTCTTTTGGGCTGTTAGACAATTAGAACAAATAATTTAAAAAAAAGTTCCTTAAATCATAAATTTGTTCGCAAATCTTCAAAACGAAAAAAAAATAAAAATGATCCTGCGGTCAAAGGTGCTTTTTAGCACGGCTTCTCTGTGGTTCACATCTTGCACTGTACCCTCTGTTGTCCTGATGGTGTGGTCTTCTATGTCTGTACCTACATCCAAGAGAATGTTTTGCCCTGTTGGGCTGTTGTAAGTGGGGTTCTTGTCTCTATAGAGAGTATGCGCAGGACATGCGCTATTGTGGTCCTCCTTAGTCTATCAAGTCTTTTGAGTTCAGCATTTGTCTTTTCTTGGTAATCATGAACAAAACTTTTGACTGGCTTTCCCTAGGTTTTTGCAATGATCCTGATTGATTTCTAGGCTTATGATGACCAGCTTAATTGGTGTCAACACTGCTGTCTTTCTCATGTTGTCACAACCCAATGACGATCTCCGGAGGCAATTACATAGTCTAAATTCAGGAGAAGACATCAACTGCTCTCTTCTGCATTCACTAATGACACAAATGGATACACCTGCCAAACAAAAGACATCTGTGAAACCAATCCAAAAACACTTGTAATACTTTAAAATGGGCAAACCATTACACAAGGTGCTGTCATTTATAAATGCTGCAGCAAAAGCGTAATTTGCATAGGGTGCGTGGGTTCTGCGAACCCATGGGCCCCCTCAGGAGGATGGCCAGGGGGGCAAAAAAAAGGCCGGTTGAGTTCAGCGATTGAGGCAAATGAAAGCAGGGCTATTAATTGAGAGAGAGAAAAAAAACATAGAATTAATTTTTGGAACACAATTTTAGGGAAACGTTTGTTCTATCAAACTATCTTCAAAAAGAATCCATCGATTTGAACACCGCGCTTGAGCTTATTGACCGCTGCGCAAGTGATCTGTAAAGCTTGCGGCCAGAGGAGGGCTTTGCAAATATCGAGGCTTGTGCACAACAAAAATCAGGGCTGGCAACTCTCACGCAAATTTAGAGCTTCATTCACGTTCCCGTGCTGTAGTCAGCAATTATTCAATCAATGCAGCGCGAGGGTTTCACGATCGTTCAAATTGTTTAAATGAAATAAGACCATTTGAAACATTTTTATGCCATTCCATTGCCTCCAACCCCTGAGTGAAGAAAAGCGTGAGAAGTCCGGAATAATAATTGATTTCCATATTACAAGTGGCGAAATCCACCGTAACTTAATCAATAAAATGCGACATATCTACTGATTTCCAGGAGGGCAGAGTAAGAAAGAGAAAGCGTTTCCCCGACGAAAAAAATGCTGGCGAGCCTATATTCGACAGTAGAACACGTTTTAAAGTGGACTCATTCTATTATATCCTGGACGTATTTGACCAACAGTTTGTGACACGTTTCACAGACCTTCGCAACATGGCAAGTCATTTTCAAGTCCTCAATGAACGGCGCTTAAAAAAAAAAAATCCAAATTCAGTCGAGAAGATAAATGATCTGGCTCAGTTATAAGACGGATCAGGACGCAGATTGTGTTGTTGATGAGTATTACAAAGACCTATTCCCCGAAGGAGGAGAGTTTTATACAGGCCAAATTTTGTATTTCCTCATCGCCAATGACATGCACCGAACTTTTCCTAGCATCTCAACTTTATATCGGATCTATCTCACTATTCTCATAAGCAGCGCACAGGCAGAGCGTACTTTCAGTAACGTTAGTCTTAATTCAAACATATCTGCGGTCTTCAATGAATGAGAATCGTCTCTCAAATCTGGCAATGATTTTTATCGAGAGAGAAATGACAGAGGGCGGACTTCAGCAATGTAATTAATAGCCTACATTTGCGAGGATTAAGAAAATAAGTTCATATAGTCTACACATTCAAACAATAGGCCAACTTTTTATTTTTTAATGCGTTTTTCATTTGTTCAAACCTTTTTTGAGTAGCGGACATTGGATTATTAGGCCTATAAGCCTTTACCATGACATGTTGCCTCTGAACGAATTGAGTGAAAATAAAAGAAAATAAAAGGCAGTAAATTGGAAACGGATTCCTGAAACTTTATTTCCAACATTTTAACATCATGCAGCTGCACTCTATATAGGCCTATTATCTTTGGCAAAAACGTTTGGCAGAATGAATACATTTATTTGTGCTGCTAGCTGTATGTTTCAGTTGGTATAAATTCAATATTTTAATGAATACATTAATAAAAAGATATATTTTGATTGACAGACAGACAGGCTAATCAGGGGGCCCTTTGGGGTGAAAAAAACCCATGGGAATAAAAGTGAGTCTACGCCCCTGTTCTGCAGCCTATATGGATTAAAACACATTCAAATTAACTGTCTGCACTTCAACCAGAATATAAGATACAGTATGGAACCAAAATAACAAAAATCATGAAATACTTCACTGTCTAATGAATTATTGTGCTCAGAAATAAAATACTGTCCTGATTTCAGTCAGTACCAATATGTTTAATTGCAGGTTAAGAGATCAGCTCATTTACACACCAAGAAGCAAACCTTCTCTTTAGTGAAGGCCGGCTTCATATCACGAACTCACATACATGCTTCTCAGAGCTCCCAACGTGTACCATCACAGAGCACTCTCAGTGTACAGTAATGCAGAAACTCTAGATCTGTCTCTTCTTTAACCTGACATTTACATCCCATCAACACTCTCTTTCCTTCCACAGAGCAAATGGATTAGACTGGGGTTGCCCAATGTTGCAACATTTATTATTAAGTTCTCATTACGACCTTCTGTCAATTTAGCGGAACTAACTCAACTAAAAATTAGCTAACAAAGATATCTAGCTGTACGGTGCTGTGAAAAAGTATTTGCCTCCTTTCTGATTTCCTCAATTTTTGCATATTTGTCACAGTTACAGTGATGTAGTTGATACCTTAAAGTCCAAGACCAAGACCTGTCCATACAAGGCCGAGATTGAGACCAAGGCCAAACCAACCGAGACCGAGACCAAGGCTTTCTATACCAAGACCTTTTGAATCTGAAACCAAGACCATGACTGAGACCTTGTGCAAAATATGAATGACCGATCTACAGCAACTACTTGGTTTGATAGTAAATTTGAATCACATGGCCTGAGTGGTTGATGTCTAGCAGTAAATGGCCCTTATTTTATCTGACAAAGACTGAGGACTGACGAAGATTTAAGACGCTTTTCATGAAGTAGATATAAAAATTTATAAGTCAATAACCATTGACACATTCTATTATAAGTGACATTACAGCACTAACTTGTCAAATATAATAAACTATTTAGGAACTTTTTCTTTCCCTGTCCTCTCTTTCCTGATCTTCATTGTTGTTACACAGGTACATTCATCTTAGATGTAATATGAACAGAGAAAAAACACTGCCTCAATGGAAAAATAGTACAAAAATAAGCCCCTGTTCAATTGTTTCATTATCCTTTACATTCATTTAACATTCATGTATTAAGGCAAATTACTAACAGTGGCTAGACTTTCGTACAAAAAGGGCTCCCTTTAAATCAACTAAATTTTTCTCATATCTCAGAAAACAAGACTAGGTGCAACCTAGTATATGGCTGGGCCGCCAAGTGCTGTATGAGAATGTGGGCCCAAGAAAATGGTGCTAAATGGGGCAAAGCTCACGCAGTTATATAAAGCGCAAGTTTAGTAATGAGCTGGAGCTGATAAATTATTTACAAAGTGGGTGGGGAGAGTGGGAGAGTGAGAGTGTGAGTGAGTGTGAGAGTGAGAGTGTGAGTGAGGGAGTGGGAGCAGTGGCGGTTCTAGAACCGGGAATCAGAGGGGCGCAGACACGTCCCTTTATGACAATTAGTCCTGGCTAGTTCTGAATCATTTTCCTCTACTGGCATGTTTACCAATTACCGTAATTGGCAACTGAAGACACGGTTTCTCTCCATATGCGATGGAACAGCGATGAAATCATGGGCTAAATTCAGTACAGTGGCGGAACCAGAACTGAGAACTGTGACGCAACATCCATTCAAAACAGTTATTAGTCCTGACCTTTTCTCAGTCATTTTCATGATTAACAAAAGGTTCACTCCGAGAGCACTCCACAGTTAACAGGTGCTGCTTATTCTCCCCGATTACGAAAGAAGACTATCATTCATCTGGACGCGTATTTGCTGTATTTAAATCAACGTTATTCAAATTGGCATACCTGTCGACTCTCACGCAAATAGCTTGAGCAGCACGCTGCCTATTTAACTGCCGAGTGCCACTTTTTTTTTTTTTTTTTTTTTTTAATCAACCCACGCAATACCGAGAGTGAGAGGCGGTATTTAATTGGAACGCGGACCTGATCAATCAACGCGAAGCACTGGCCTATTAATAAGTAAATTATTTTTCTGTAGCCTACTGAATTTCGCCCATGATTTCATCGCTTTTCGATCGCATATGGAGAGAAACTGTGTCTTCAGTTGCCAGTTACGATAATTGGAAAACGCGTCAGTCAAGGAAAATGATTGAGAACTAGCCAGGACCAATTGTCATAAAGGGACGTGTCTGTGCCCCCCCAATTCCCGGTTCTAGAACCGCTGCTGAGTGGGAGTGAGTGAGAGTGTGTGAGGTAGTGGGAGTGGGTCTTGAGTAAGGAAAAAATATCAAAAGCAAGTTATACATTTAGACAAAGAGCTAGAGTAAGGGTAGCAGTTATTGATTTTGTGAATGTGAATTTGACAGAGACAGCAGCAACAGATGTAGATAGCAGATAAAGTATGTATGCATGTTCCTGAATGGTAATGAAACAATAAAGTTATTGTTTCAGTTGTGCTAACCGGGAAGGTGACGTCACTTTTGTGAACACATGGCAGTTCCTATATAGTGAGGGTGTAAGAACGAACTTCAAAGATTCCTTTTTTCCCCCATGTTTTGTCTTTGGGCATGTTATGGACAAAGAATCCACAGTTTCGAGTAAAACCGCTTAATAAACATGTTTGAGTGAAGGAGCTGCCATGTGTTTACATAAAGCGTTATTTGATATTGGTGATGAATGAATATGGTTAACTATGTGACAAAAAAATGGAAATGCAACCAATTTCAATGAATTTATGACCTATTGAAAGTTCTCGAAAAGGCCTTGTAGTTAACAGCAAGATCATGAGAATTGGCCGAGAAAAAAGAAAGTTCAAAATTTAATTTCATTTTGTTTGATTTGGCTGAGAAACTGATGTGATTTCCACTAGTCCTTCATCAGAGGATTTACGGTCAGCAATTATTATTAGCAGCAACAGTTGCTTCTTGCTGTTTTTTATATATTTACATTCTTTATAACTGTCCATAATGACAACCCACTCCTCCTAGGAGATTTTCCTTATTTTTATTTTTTTAAGATTTTATTAATCATCCAGCAACCACTTACATTACATCCCACGAACGAGTGCATACATCAACCAACATGAATGCACCAAGAATGTTTTATATGGAATGCACTAACATAAATCTCAATTATAATTTCCCAAGTGTCCACCTGAGTATGCGCATGCATAATCATGCAGTCTTTCAAGTTTCCAACCAATTAGTGTAAAACTTCATATGGGTCTCCCATTAAGCCGCTGGTGGCGCCCCCTGGTGGCGCGGGGGAAGATAACCCGTAGTGTTACTGATCCTGGATCAGGGATAGTTTTCCTCGGAGAAACATACAGAATGCGATCGGTCATTTTGTAAACGGAAATAAGGTCAATTGTCGCATGAAACGCCCTTTTGTTGAGAGTGCATACAGTGTTGATAGCACAAAACCGACATTAACAAAGAAAGATTACAACCACTGTTGTGGTACCAATTATCTCTGATTGTGAGTTCAGGGTTTGTTGAGACGGCTGACTAAAACATAGCCTGTCTATGTGTGTCTTCCATTAAGCTGCTAGCAGCGCCCCCTGGTGCCGCGGGGGGAAATAACCCGCAGTATTAGCCTACTGATCCTGAGGATAAAGTTACACTTTCAAGGAACTAAGTACTGTATTTAATGGGTGTCGAGTGTCTTGGCTATGAAGGGATCTCTGGCATGCCTGTGATCATGGTGCTGTCAGGGGTCAGTTGTCCTCTACAGCAGTGCTCTGCCAGAAGTAGGGCGTGAATGAATATTAGTAATAATAAAGTCAGGTTTCATATAAAACCGAGTTTCCAGTTGTAAAACTCATCAAGGCAGATGTCTTTTAAATTTGAACTGAATGAAGTGGGGCCTGCCCTGTAAAAAATAAAACTTGAAAAAGTAAGGCAACCAGCTGCACAGCATTTTTGAGTTTGCTAAACTTGAGTTTCTGAGTTTGCAAAAGCAAATTTTTGAAAAACTCAGAATTTGAAGTTGAACCAGCTCGAAAGTGCTTTGCAGCTGGTTGCCAAACTTTTTAGAGCTGAGTCTATTTTTTATCTTTCACAGTGATACATATGTGCAAAACGCTGGAGTGTTGAAGTATAGATTCACAATGCTTCTTATTCATAACAGACATACCGTTAATTTCTGGGATCCCCACATCAAATAAATTTTCATGGCATGATTTAATGTTTGTAAAAGATATTTGAAAATCTCATAATCATCATTTTTTTTCAGATAAATTCAATTGCCAATGTTTTAACTTAAGGACAAAACATCAAAACAGGGTATCGGAAAATAAAACTGCAAATATAAGTCTGTAACCATGTCTGGAATCAGAAAAAAAAATAGTGTAAAGAAAACAATGCATTGTACCTTTATGTTAAGCGATACGCTTTACAGGACCAGTGCATCCCAACATTAGTCACTAAACTGGTTGAGATGACAACTTTTTTATGTCCTTGCCCTGTGCCCCGCTCCCAACATGTTCAGACTTTCATGGTCAATCTGTAAAGCGTGGACAGTGTGGCTTTATCCTTACTGAGAAATCAAACTGACTGTTAATTGAAGACTGCAAACATGCTCTTCATCAGAGGCCTGTGTTGAGATGAGATCACTCCAAGACCCACCCTTCAAGAATGGCCTTTGAAATATGCGACAATACACACCCATCTCACTGACATCTGCTCCCCTGTGTGATGGGTAATAAATGACGAACTGGGGTGATTGTTGCATGCCCCCAAAACAGCTGTTTGCCAAGTGGTGCCCGTTGACAGGTCTGTCCAGCTTGCTGATGTCTGATCTCAGGGTAGGGCTTCATTACCCCTACACATGGATAATTTCCACCATCCCCCTTATTCACTGGCCGCCTGGGTGCAATCAACAAAGCGGACCCTGCATATCATCATTACTCATCAGGATCAAGTTAACCATGAAGACAGAGAAAAAAAAGAGTATAAAATTTCCTGTTTTCTTGAATGTCAAGGTCTCGGGTCTTGAATTTCTAGATCGGTCGAGAATCGAGACCTTGACGTTGGAATCGAGACTGACACTTTGAAGACCAAGACCAGCAAAAACAGGTCTCAAGATGGTCTCCAGACCAAGACCTGGTTTTGCGACTTACATCACTGACCACTTAAGTGTTTCAGATCATCAAACTAATTTTAATATGAGTAAATATGACTTATTTAACCTCTTAAACCTGAATGCCCCCTAGCGGTAGCACTGGCATTACGGGATTTCCAAGAGTCAGTCAAATTGATTATTTACTAATATATAATTACCAAAACACATCAATACTATTTTCATGATTCTTTAGAGACATCCATTCTTGATAAACAAGTCATTATACCAGTCAAAATATCAAGTTATAGCCTTAATCAAAACATTTGAACAATGGTGTTCACTCAGCTATATTTATTGCAGGTCACTCTCTTTGCCTAATGCATGCAGTGTGGTAAGTGCTCGAGGATCATACTAATCCTCGTGACATAGTTAAAAAAAATTGTAAAGCAATGGGCTTCAAGAAAAACCGTTGGTATTTTTATTTATTTGCCATTTACTTTTATATGATTTTCCGAAGGCAACTGGTGGATGCCAGGCAAATCACATTGAAGATTATGCATGCACTTTAGATGATGTATAAATCCATTTTACCACAGCCTAGAGCAGCACTGGTTGATGCTTTGTCATTTAAGGTTGCCGAACCTAAATAGTGATTTTCATGAGGAGCTATGGCTTATTTGCTGCACTTGCCTGACTTATAGGGACTTCAGCCAGTCCCATTATATCCACAGTAGTGTAAGTGACTTTCCATTTGCGTGTTCGCATGGTAACGTGTACGTGTCAGTCCTTTTAATTACTTGTCACACAACCATAACGCTCTCATAGCAATCGATCTTTGCATTTGGGTTTGTTTTTCTGGAAATCTTGGAGTATTTACATATCATGGAGTCACCATTCATGCATCAGAATTTACTGTTATTGCAACACATTCTCATCCAGACTTTTCATATAGTGACCCCACTTGACCCAGCATCGATATCCCAAACAAAAGGAGACTCTTGGCATCGAGATGCTTGTGACCAGAAGAAGTTTGTGACCAGAAGCTGAGGTGCAATTGGGTTGCTCAGCAGAACAAAGAAACAAAGCACACAAGCAAGTCCACCTCTGATTAGCTGAAAGGAAAGAAAATGAAGGTTTTGGAGTGGTCTAGTTGGTCCTAACTTGAATCTGGTTGAAATGCTGTGGTATGACCTTAAATGGGCAGTTCATACTTAAAATCCTCAACTATGGCTGAAATAAAATAATTCAACAAGGAAGAATGGGCCAAAATTCCTCCACAGCAATGTGAAAGATTAATTGCCAGTCATTGCAAATGTTTGATTGCAGTAGTTGCTGCTATGGGTGGCACAACTAGTTATTAGGTTTAAAGGGGCAATTACTTTTTCACGAGTGATATAGGTTTTGAATTACTCTTTACCTTCAATGAATGAAATGATCATTTAAAAGCAGCAATTTGTGTTTCCTCACTTTGCCTTTGTCCCATATTAAAATTAGTTGGATGATCTGAAACTTTTAAATATGACAAATAAGCAAAGTTACAAGTAAATCAGGTAGAGGACAAATACTTTTTCACAGCATTGCAGAATGAGGTTTACTTTGGCAGGGATGAAGTCAAAATCTACAGGATAGTAGACCTCCATGGAGAGTCTTAGGCAGCCCAGAATATCATTTACTGTGGATATATAGGTAGGTTCTTTCTTGAACCTGTACTGGTATGATGCTATTTATGCACTGATTACAATTACTGAGTCCTTTGTCTAACCCTTTTTAATGCACCTCCGCAGTGCATCTGCTGAATGCCTAATGTAAATGTAAATGGGTAAATGCGGGGTAAGCAGGTGCAAAGCAAAGCCTGGAACACAGGCATGACTCATTTGTTAATCAGAAATAACATCCCAGCATGCACTGAGTCACATAAAAATGCAGGATGCTCTAGGCCTGCTTGCCTGTAATAAAGGCTAGCACAGCTGCTGGACGAGACCTCTGTGACTGCGAAAAGGGGCTGATTGCTGTTTGGAGATGACTCACAATCTCACTGAATACAGCTGAATCACTTTGCTGTTTACATTTTTGGATTGCATTCTTGCCTGTCTTCTAGAACTCCAGTGCATTCAATCTCCAGCAGGGACCGTATCATCAATATCAAAATTCCGTATTTCGCCAAGAGCATGCTAAGCACATATAAAACCAATGAAAAGTTTGGAAACGGTGAGCTTGTGTTATCTCGCTCCGTTTCATTGAAATCTAAGTAGTTTAGCTTTTGTAAATGACCTTAAATGGCTCATAGCAAGAGGTAAGATAGTCAGAAAAGATTTAATAGACACAGTGTCAGTACTGCCTGTAGCTCGAACCTGTCTCCCATTCAAAAAGTGTGGTAGATAACGAAGTGAAAAATACCACAACAGAAAACACGGACAGTTAACCAAATGACGTCCTATAATGGAAACAGATTCCGCTCGCAAAACTCAAACAATTAGTGTCCCCAGTTCTAAAAGGACTACTGATTGAGTGTTACTAAAAGGAGAGGTGATATTATACAAAAGCAAAAATGCACCTACCCCAACTTCACTGGAACATGTTGCAGACATCACATTTCAGAACAGCAATTATTTTCAAAAAACATTAAAGTTAATGAGTTAAAACATTAGTTTTGTCTTTGCACTTTATCAATTGAATACAGGTTAAAAGAGATTAGCTAATTACTACTTCCTGTTTTTTTTTTTTTTTTATATTTTACCTATTGCCCCAGTTTTTCTGGAACTGAGGTTGTACTTATTACCTGTCTTATATTCAGAGGTGTAAAATCCAGGGGTCAGAAAGTAAAAATCCTGCCAAATTTTTCTCCCACCCACAGAATGAGCTGATCACTCATTTTGGCTCTATCTCCTGTCAGAAGTAAATCCGGGTGGTTGGAATAAAGTTCTGGGGAGGATTTTTACTTTCTGAACCCGGACTTTACACCTCTGGCTATATTTGTGATCTTACTGTCACGGTCCAGACCAGGAATTAAGTGCGGATGCAGAGTACAATCCAACAGGTAGTTTATTGACAGCTTATACGGTATTGAGGGGACAGAACCTTGAGGAAGAGGTGGGGACGGAACCCCAGATTAGGATCGCACAGTTCAGCACAGTAACAGAAGACAAAGCTGGGCTGCCAAAATCGCCAGTCAGTGGCTTCCAGGATAGCAGCTAGGTGGAGCGCATTCTCTGTCAGCACCAAACTGTCCCACAGGAGGATGGAGTAGCTTGAGGGGAACTCGGTTCTAATCCTGATGACCGCAGAAGGATTGGGAGCTTGTTCCTAACAAACTGGCAAGAGGATCAGACTTGGAAGAGTTAACTAGAACGCGGTCCCAATCCTGGACTCTGATTAGGCTAGGGAGCTTATTCAAATTAACTAAGTTAAGAGAAAGGCTTTCAGAAACATTGGAATGAATTGTGACATGAATGAAGTGACAATCACTGTGATGATGACAATGACTATGTTTTAATGATATGAATACATTTACACAATATTTTGTTTATATTAGTAAAATATAAAAATGTCAACACATTGTATAGCTTCTCTAAATTAAATTAAATTAATGCAAAGTAATTTTTTTTTCAAAGTATCAAATTTGTGGGCATTTATATTACTGGCAACCACCTCAAAACCTCCAGTACATTCAGCTAAGTCCCCTCTCTGTCTGTTAACTTCCTGTCTGAATTTCATCCAGGCAGCTTTGAGGTGCTGAGAAAGTGCTGAGGGATTTTTGCAGTTGATATTTATGATCAAATATAGATGACAGACTCCTCCTCACGACCTCATCTTCCTCTATCCTCTATCTTCTCTTCCCCTTCTCCTCCTGCAACTTTTTATCACTTCATCTATCTTGACTTTATCGTCAATCTTAATCACTTTGTTTCATTCCTTCTTTCTCCTTAGCATATTGCCCTAATGGTGAGATACACTGAGGTTAGTAAGCATTTGCACAGTAAAACTATTTCCAAGGACGTGCAATTAATACATTAATCACTCTGTATGGTTTTAAGTCCTCTCAAATTTATGCACAAACAAACAGTTTTAATTTGAGGGTATGCATTCATATGGGCTCAATTTTGAAGGACTAAATATTTTCAGCTCTTTAAAACTATTTAGCAGTTCAAAAACTAACAGATCTCACTGTAATTTAGTGCTATCCGTCATGTCCACTGTCTTTGTGCATTAGTCTGTGCTCTGGTGTTTTTTATTTTCTGTAAGTTTTGTCCCAATTTGCTTTCCAAAATCTGTTCGTGCGGTTCTCTTGTTCCTGCCTCCTGTGCCCCCCTGCCTTTGTTTCTGCCTTTGTCTCCTGTCTTCGGCCCTGTTCCTGCAACTCCTTCTCCAGTCTCTTCTCCTCGGCCTCTCCAGCTGACTGATCTCCCTGCCTTGAGCATCACTTGTCTGTTTTTGCTGACCTGCATACATTCACCGCCTGTGTTCCTAACTCTGCTTGCATTATAACTACGGCTTGCCTGGCCTGCACTGCCCTGTTGTCTGTGCACCAATCCCTGCAAGTCCACCATCCATTAAAGAACCTGTTTCGGTCATTCCTAGGTTTTCTCTAAGGTAGTTTCAACCCAATAATTTCGCAACAATGCCAGATGAATTTTAACAGACCAAAACCTGAGAAGAAATCGCAATGGCAGTCCTCCAAAATCTAATTTTCCGGAGGTCTGGCTGCAGGCTATATACTCTAACACACACCAGTGCCCGGAAGCGCTAGGCCGCCTTCCAGCTTGGGTACCCCAGAGGTCACCTTTCATCGAAGCACGTGGCTCTCAAAGGCAAAACAAGCTCTCTCAGGCTACTGTGCAGAAATCAACTTCACTACTGTTTTGTATTGGCCAGTTTGAGATAATCTCACACCTCCTTTGTGTCTCGTGCTTTGGTTATTGTAATTCTTAGTCCTGAGTTAGAAAACTAAATACATGCCCACGTGCAATTCTCCCTGATCTCATGTCCCCTCAATATTAATTGCTGCACCTAATAGCAGTGTCAGGCAGAACTCAAGGACTATTGCAGTCAGCAGCTCCAATGGCTACAAGGTTGAATAAAGGAGTGGACATATAGTCTGAGTCAATTTCCTGAGATCAGGATTGCAGTACAAGTAACAGAGAGCAGGGACATAATCCAAAAAAAAAAAAAAAAAAAAAAAAAAACCAGGCAGAGAGTCAAAAAACTGGATGGGCAAAGTGCAAAACAAAAGCCCCTTTCTCACTGACTGCGTTTATGGGACGTTTCATTGCGACAGTAGGACAGATGTCCCACCGCAGCGATCCGCGGAATTTGTAAAAATTTTGTCTAAATTTGCGGTAAGTGGCGTTGGGAGAGCGTTGGTAGAGCGTTTTAAGGGTATTGAGGGGCGTTTGATGCATGCAGCGCAGCGAATGACAACATGCGCTTGTGGAGGCTGGCGAATGGAATGTGGCATGAACACGGAGACTGCATTTCAGGGCGACTTAAGACGAACTGTGTGGCGTTGTGAATACGTTTAATTACATCAGCGTCTTCTTCTTTGATGCAGCGGTCTTATTTTTGGACTTGAGTCTCATTTTGAAGATGGCACACTGCTCAATGTGACAAACAGTGGTCAGCCATGACAAAAACAAGTGCGCGGTCCTTTTATAGAAACGCCAAAACACCGTGTTATAGACGCGGAGAAACGCCACTGCTGTGTTGTCAACGCCACTGCCGTATTATTAACGTCACTGCTGTGTAGACTTCGTGCTCCCTCCGCCGCATGTCGCCAGTATTCGCCCCATTTAATCGCGCTGTTGTCATATTAAAAAAGCACCGTACCTTGCTGACAATGCGAGCCTGCAGTGGATTCATTGTTGGCGAACATCGGCGGACGTCCGCGGATTCAACACGTAGCCTACATGAATGCTTGCGGCAGCAACCTGTTGTCTACACCAGTGGTTCTCAACGTCGGTCCTGGGGACCCCATGTGTGTGCTGGCTTTTGTTCCTACCACAATTGCAATTGTAGAACTTTAACAAGCTGTGACTGTCTTAATTAGGTGCTTTTCATGTTCAGAGTTGTTTATATATCTCTTTAGTCAAATGTTACATAGGAACATCCATACATGCAATGAAGAATAAAACACCCTTGAAGATAGTGTGTTTATTGCAATACTGCAAGTAATGTCAAGTAACATAACATGTCAAACAGATCAAATTATACACTGAGGAAATCAATAAACCCCAGATTAGGCTGCTGGACACAACTGTTTCAAGTTCTTTCAAAAAGCTTCAGGTGAACTTAATCAGATCAACATAACACAAAACTGGTTTGTTTGTGGACTACATTTGTCATGATGAGCCAAGTAGTTTCCACTAATTAGGAGCCAACTACATCATTAATTTGATTGGTTACATTGTTTGCTCTCATTTTATGCTGTTATTTTCGATATACTACAATGTGCGAATGGTATTTTTGAAATTCTTGATGGCAAATAGATATTTCTGTTAAGTTGTGGGTTAAGAGGGCAAATAACTGCTCTAAACATTAAATGCACATAATTAAGACAAATTAGCAGCTTGTTAAAATCCTACGATTGCAACTGTGGTAGGAACAAAAGCCAGCACACACATGGGGTCCCCAGGACTGACGTTGAGAACCACTGGTATACACGATACTGGCGTTAAAGAGCTCCAGCGCGGACATCCGCGAAAAAATTAAACCTGTTTAATTTTTTTGTGAATTTCGGCGGTGCTTGCAAACGCTCACGTACC
This sequence comes from Gymnothorax javanicus, assembly GCA_029692085.1. Taxonomy (NCBI): domain Eukaryota; kingdom Metazoa; phylum Chordata; class Actinopteri; order Anguilliformes; family Muraenidae; genus Gymnothorax; species Gymnothorax javanicus. The sequence goes on from CM056206.1 coordinate 33,283,662, forward strand.
ACTGCGAATCAGTTCACGGTGAATACACGCTTTTCTGCGGAACAAGAGAATTGCTTCATCCGCACACTTCCGCGGGCCAACGCAGCTCAGTGAGAAAGGGGTTTCAGACTCAGACTTAGATTCAGCTTGTAAAACACAAAGCAACCACATGAAACTTGCAATAAGAGACTGACAAAAGGGAGAATATATAGACCAAACCCTAATGGGGAAATGAGACATACTGTAGCTGGGAAGTGAATGGAGTGCTGAGAACAAAAGGGCAGGTTTCAAACGAGAAAATAATAAAATTCAAAGAGCACAGGAGTGGATAGACCTGACATGCAGAAGTGAAAAGGTAAACACAAACATGGTGACATGAGGAAAAGGAAAACCCTGGAAAACACAACACAAACATAAAAAATAAGATGAGAAACACAATAAAAATTACACAGACTAATTCAAAACACTGACAATTACAGTAGTATGAATATATAAAAACTACCATTCCCTCTCATCCCCTAATGAAATAATCTCCTGTTTTGGAAACTGCTGCAGTCCAGAAGTTCAGCAACTGTATGAGAAACTGCTCTGGAATTCATCCTGCATCTTCAAAGAACATGTTTATATATTTAGGTGTAAAATGATTGGATTGAACCAAATTTTACGTAAATAATTATAAAATTTGATAAGATAATAAAATTGCAATAATGAGATTTAATTTTCCTTGAGATCTGACTATGGTTGAAGCCCCTGACCAAACAATACATTGATTCTATTATATGCGCTCCCTCAAAAGTGAGCGATTTCAGGTTTTTGATTAGATACATTTGAATTGCATGAATGGAAAAAAAATAAAATAAATGTGTCCAAGGGTATTTTGAATACAGCTCAAAGGCATCTCATGCCAAGGATGTTTTCAGAATTTAAAATCTGCTTTTATATATAGTTAAAATACCAGTAAAAATGATGGGTTATGCTATGGAACCAGCTATTTAAAGTAAACGCCCATCAGCTCTGCTTGAAGGATATGACACAACAGGATAGAACAAAAATATTCAACAAGTGTACAACAAAGCTCTCCACGTCAAAGCAGAGGAAGTATGGCCATACCACCATGAAGAATCATAAGGAATCTTTGATTCAAACATTTGCCACATTAAAGGCACCATACAATATAATAAGCCTTAATGATTTATTCATGTGGAGTGTCAGTAAAACTAGGCTCCTGAAAACCCATTACTAAAACTTAAATTGAACAGTGAGGAAGTTATTTTTATCAACTCTGGGCCATAATTGTTTCAGATGTGCACAATGCATCAGCTTCATACAGCAATAATTGCTCATGGGCAGCAGCTTTAATCTGCAGAAGCACATCTGTGTGACTTAATTTACTGCCATTACTCTCATTCACTTCAGCAGGCGGTCTGATTTATTAAACTAATTTAGTCACCTCAAATAACATGCAGTCAAACAAAGGTGAGTGATTATACCAATGATGGAAGCCAGAATGGCTCCGTTAACAGCCAACAAAAACTTCACGTGAAACCTTTTTGCAAAAATTGTAGAATATAAAAAAATGGAAATATGAGAGCACATATACACAAGCCCTCACAAGCACACACACAAATTATTGTCATATTACAGGAATGGCCAAGGAAACCATGCAATGTTTTGCACAGCAGAGGAATCAGGAGAAAAAAACTGCAGTGATGGTTGTAACCAAACCCAACTTTTTTTTGACTGTCTTCTTGGTCTCGCAATAAAACATTGCTTTCTGGCAACTGTACTGTAGACCATCCGTCACAACTTATGTCACTGGCAATCATGAGTTCATAATATTTTCCCAACAGGAAATCATAGACACAATAGGTGTGTCTTTACCCCAAAATGTCTTTCCGTGAAGTGATGGATGACGCTATTGAGCTATTTGAAATATTCTGTGGACAAGTCAGAAGCAGTTTGCGTCATTGTGTCTCATGAACTTAGTTGGAGGTCCCATACTCAGTAGGACATAGCCAAAGCTTCTTACAGTCAATCAGCCAAAGAAGGGACTAATCCTCCAGTAGCAATTTTTGGGTCAAAGGCCTTGTTCAAGGGCTTGACAGCTCAATGTATTTGTGGCTGCACTCGGACTTGACCCTCTGAGCTTGAAATTCTTCGGTGTCAGAGCGGTGTTCACAAGCCGATGGAAAGTCAATGGTGACACTTCTTTCATATTTTCTTTCATAAATGGTAAAGATCCAAATATTGTGAACACCGTAAACTAATGGCTTCAGCTCCACTAGGCCCGACAAGAGGCAAAATACAGAGGTAATCACACATCAAAAAGAATATGATGACAATTGGAATTGGTCATGCTTTTCTTATGAAAACCTACAGTAAGTGCCATGTCCAGTGTCAAATCTACTGTATACTACATTTAGATTTATTGGCCATTTTTCTGGCTATGTTTATATGGTTTACACCAGGGATCATCAAATCATGGTCCTTGAGGTCTGCTGGCTTGCTGATTTTCCACCCTCCTTTTACCTGGGAGTCAGATGTAAAGATAGTCTGGCCACTCATTATCACTAATTCTTCAGTGAATCCGTTAATCATCAGTGAGAATGAAAACCAGGGCAGGATTTGGGGTCACACTTTAGATGAAGTGTTGCTCTTGAAGGCTTTACACAGCATGTATAATGCCTTCATAAATGAGTCATAATGTCTTCAGAAATCATACTTGAGCAAATGTCATGCTTTGTAAAGGGTGAAATAACACATCCTTATTCAGCATGTGATGCCAGATGTCATATACTATAAAGGGTGAAATTGTCAGCCAAGTGACATTGTCATTGTCACATCTGGCATCACAAGCTGAATAAGAATGTGTTATTTCACCGTTTACAAAGCATGGCATTTGCTTACATATGATTTATGAAGACATTAT